>OX438890.1:1202500-2402500 GCA_949316265.1 Diarsia mendica
TTCCGGGGCACGAGCCCCACGTGGCCGCGCGAGTCCCTCGCACGGAACCACTCGGGGTCCAGTAATAATGTTGGGTCGTTACCTGTAAGGCGTGGTGAGGTAGTCGGCGAGCTCCTGCAGGTAGTTCCGGGGCACGAGCCCCACGTGGCCGCGCGAGTCCCTCGCACGGAACCACTCGGGGTCCAGTAATAATGTTGGGTCGTTACCTGTAAGGCGTGGTGAGGTAGTCGGCGAGCTCCTGCAGGTAGTTCCGGGGCACGAGCCCCACGTGGCCGCGCGAGTCCCTCGCACGGAACCACTCGGGGTCCAGTAATAATGTTGGGTCGTTACCTGTAAGGCGTGGTGAGGTAGTCGGCGAGCTCCTGCAGGTAGTTCCGGGGCACGAGCCCCACGTGGCCGCGCGAGTCCCTCGCACGGAACCACTCGGGGTCCAGTAATAATGTTGGGTCGTTACCTGTAAGGCGTGGTGAGGTAGTCGGCGAGCTCCTGCAGGTAGTTCCGGGGCACGAGCCCCACGTGGCCGCGCGAGTCCCTCGCACGGAACCACTCGGGGTCCAGTAATAATGTTGGGTCGTTACCTGTAAGGCGTGGTGAGGTAGTCGGCGAGCTCCTGCAGGTAGTTCCGGGGCACGAGCCCCACGTGGCCGCGCGAGTCCCTCGCACGGAACCACTCGGGGTCCAGTAATAATGTTGGGTCGTTACCTGTAAGGCGTGGTGAGGTAGTCGGCGAGCTCCTGCAGGTAGTTCCGGGGCACGAGCCCCACGTGGCCGCGCGAGTCCCTCGCACGGAACCACTCGGGGTCCAGTAATAATGTTGGGTCGTTACCTGTAAGGCGTGGTGAGGTAGTCGGCGAGCTCCTGCAGGTAGTTCCGGGGCACGAGCCCCACGTGGCCGCGCGAGTCCCTCGCACGGAACCACTCGGGGTCCAGTAATAATGTTGGGTCGTTACCTGTAAGGCGTGGTGAGGTAGTCGGCGAGCTCCTGCAGGTAGTTCCGGGGCACGAGCCCCACGTGGCCGCGCGAGTCCCTCGCACGGAACCACTCGGGGTCCAGTAATAATGTTGGGTCGTTACCTGTAAGGCGTGGTGAGGTAGTCGGCGAGCTCCTGCAGGTAGTTCCGGGGCACGAGCCCCACGTGGCCGCGCGAGTCCCTCGCACGGAACCACTCGGGGTCCAGTAATAATGTTGGGTCGTTACCTGTAAGGCGTGGTGAGGTAGTCGGCGAGCTCCTGCAGGTAGTTCCGGGGCACGAGCCCCACGTGGCCGCGCGAGTCCCTCGCACGGAACCACTCGGGGTCCAGTAATAATGTTGGGTCGTTACCTGTAAGGCGTGGTGAGGTAGTCGGCGAGCTCCTGCAGGTAGTTCCGGGGCACGAGCCCCACGTGGCCGCGCGAGTCCCTCGCACGGAACCACTCGGGGTCCAGTAATAATGTTGGGTCGTTACCTGTAAGGCGTGGTGAGGTAGTCGGCGAGCTCCTGCAGGTAGTTCCGGGGCACGAGCCCCACGTGGCCGCGCGAGTCCCTCGCACGGAACCACTCGGGGTCCAGTAATAATGTTGGGTCGTTACCTGTAAGGCGTGGTGAGGTAGTCGGCGAGCTCCTGCAGGTAGTTCCGGGGCACGAGCCCCACGTGGCCGCGCGAGTCCCTCGCACGGAACCACTCGGGGTCCAGTAATAATGTTGGGTCGTTACCTGTAAGGCGTGGTGAGGTAGTCGGCGAGCTCCTGCAGGTAGTTCCGGGGCACGAGCCCCACGTGGCCGCGCGAGTCCCTCGCACGGAACCACTCGGGGTCCAGTAATAATGTTGGGTCGTTACCTGTAAGGCGTGGTGAGGTAGTCGGCGAGCTCCTGCAGGTAGTTCCGGGGCACGAGCCCCACGTGGCCGCGCGAGTCCCTCGCACGGAACCACTCGGGGTCCAGTAATAATGTTGGGTCGTTACCTGTAAGGCGTGGTGAGGTAGTCGGCGAGCTCCTGCAGGTAGTTCCGGGGCACGAGCCCCACGTGGCCGCGCGAGTCCCTCGCACGGAACCACTCGGGGTCCAGTAATAATGTTGGGTCGTTACCTGTAAGGCGTGGTGAGGTAGTCGGCGAGCTCCTGCAGGTAGTTCCGGGGCACGAGCCCCACGTGGCCGCGCGAGTCCCTCGCACGGAACCACTCGGGGTCCAGTAATAATGTTGGGTCGTTACCTGTAAGGCGTGGTGAGGTAGTCGGCGAGCTCCTGCAGGTAGTTCCGGGGCACGAGCCCCACGTGGCCGCGCGAGTCCCTCGCACGGAACCACTCGGGGTCCAGTAATAATGTTGGGTCGTTACCTGTAAGGCGTGGTGAGGTAGTCGGCGAGCTCCTGCAGGTAGTTCCGGGGCACGAGCCCCACGTGGCCGCGCGAGTCCCTCGCACGGAACCACTCGGGGTCCAGTAATAATGTTGGGTCGTTACCTGTAAGGCGTGGTGAGGTAGTCGGCGAGCTCCTGCAGGTAGTTCCGGGGCACGAGCCCCACGTGGCCGCGCGAGTCCCTCGCACGGAACCACTCGGGGTCCAGTAATAATGTTGGGTCGTTACCTGTAAGGCGTGGTGAGGTAGTCGGCGAGCTCCTGCAGGTAGTTCCGGGGCACGAGCCCCACGTGGCCGCGCGAGTCCCTCGCACGGAACCACTCGGGGTCCAGTAATAATGTTGGGTCGTTACCTGTAAGGCGTGGTGAGGTAGTCGGCGAGCTCCTGCAGGTAGTTCCGGGGCACGAGCCCCACGTGGCCGCGCGAGTCCCTCGCACGGAACCACTCGGGGTCCAGTAATAATGTTGGGTCGTTACCTGTAAGGCGTGGTGAGGTAGTCGGCGAGCTCCTGCAGGTAGTTCCGGGGCACGAGCCCCACGTGGCCGCGCGAGTCCCTCGCACGGAACCACTCGGGGTCCAGTAATAATGTTGGGTCGTTACCTGTAAGGCGTGGTGAGGTAGTCGGCGAGCTCCTGCAGGTAGTTCCGGGGCACGAGCCCCACGTGGCCGCGCGAGTCCCTCGCACGGAACCACTCGGGGTCCAGTAATAATGTTGGGTCGTTACCTGTAAGGCGTGGTGAGGTAGTCGGCGAGCTCCTGCAGGTAGTTCCGGGGCACGAGCCCCACGTGGCCGCGCGAGTCCCTCGCACGGAACCACTCGGGGTCGGACGGAGGCCGCTCGATGATCTCCAGCCGGTCTCCCTTCTCGAACGACAGCTCCTGCTCGTTGTTGGACGTGAACGAGTACAGCGCCACCTGCGGGGAATACTGAGGACAATGCAGCAATGCCAATGAGCTGGAAATGAGCTTGTTACACATATACACGGACATGGTTATACGACATAAACAAAGTGGTTCAAAGTTTTTATTTATACATTTATCTATTTATTTTTACAACTGAGTAAGAATCGAACCCACGAAGTAATGGCGCTGTAGACATTTTTTTATTAGAAGTAGTGTTTCATTCACATTGTCTGTATAATTTAATGTCAGATAACAATGATCCATATTGGTTCATCATCGTCACAATTGAGCTTAAAAGTGAATCACAACAATTGAGCAACTATAGTCACAGGATTTGTAGAAAGTTTCTTTACATACACAAAGAGACTGAAGGGAACGCTAATGATGATGAAATGTATTTAGACTCACCACGATGTCGAGAACGTTTTCCGCCATAGCGTACGTATGTACGGGGTCTTCATTGTCGCCTTCTTCGCTGGTGTAGTTCGAAGGGAACCTGCAGATAATATCTTTGTTAAAAATACCATCATAAAAAAACGCAAAGTCGCTCTGTCAGTTTATGAGTATGGTACGCCGCAATATAGACCCCACGATCTATAGGGTCATACTAAGGGCCAGGCCACACGGGGCGGCACCGCACTGGCGGCCACACGAACAGTGCGGCGGGCGTCGCAATGTTCTTACGGCACCTTGCCCAGTTGATGACAGTCTACCTACACAGAGCGGCGCCGCTGCGGCACCACACTGCTTGCACTTGCTCGGGGTTCGAGACTGATTTCGATTATTTTACTATTACCAAATATGTTCTCTGAATAGGGTTTCATGGAAGCACATAATTATTATGTGTTTTTATTATTATTGTCATGTTTATGACGTAAGTCATGTAACTGAGTAACATTAATGAGTTATTTTGTTAAAGTTGTTTAGCAACAAAATGGTTTTGTTCATTTCAATTTATTAATTAGTTTTTCCAGGCTGACTAAGATATTGTTGTTGTTTTTAATATAAAGAAATATCAGTACAACGTGGCCGTTGTAGACTGCGTTATATATAATTTAATTAAGCTTCATTGGTCATAAACGACTGCAATGCTATTCTGAAGACAAAGTCCTACACATATTATAAAACACAATCAATAGAAATAAGTATGTATTTTGTATACGATACCTAAGAGTGTACCTTAAGAGCGTATGCTACCTCAGATTAGCAACCCTATTTGTGGTGGTTCAAACTTCGCTTGTAATACTGTTAGAATAAAGTTCTAATCAGCTTGCACTACAAAGCGGTTGTTACGTCTTTCGCTGCGGCCGAATAGTGCGAAATTAGTGGTATTTTGCGATTTACAAAAAAACTATTGATTGGACTAAAAAAGTAAAACACTATGACTTTAGTTTGTTGCTTGTAGAATTATTTGGCAAAAAAATCAGAACGATGACATGTATTTTAGTATGGTTTTTACTCGTTAAAAGAAATTTTTAGAGGTATCTTCGCGATTTTTTTCTATCGAGCAAAGTTAGTTGTATTATGTTTTCACAACACTATGGCACTAGCATATATCCTGAAGAATATCATATATTTTTCTGATGTTGATTACTGCAGTGAATCATATACTTTTACGCATTATAAAACTCGCGTTTGAGGTACCATACGCTCTTAAGGATGGATGTGAAACTGAGGACATAATCCCCTCCTTGCAAATATATTATATTTGCAAGGAGGGGATTTTCCTGTAAAACTCCTGTACCTGTTTTTCTTGTATAAACAGGAAACACAGGTAAAGGAGTTTTACAGGAAAACGTCGTGGGGAAAGTTTTCAGTATGAATGTATAGTTGGGTATAGCCATAAAACTAAAGAAACAATGATATGGCTGGAGAGAGAGTGACTAGTTTACTACTGAAATGGAACTAATACAGAATATTGGCAGAGACCTTTTCTTCAAATAAATAAAATTGGGATAGGGAGGGAAATGATGATGTTTCACATTGCATAAACAGGCACTACTTCCTTAGATTTTAAGTATCATAACCTAGTAATAACTGGGTTGTTGAGGTCAGATAGGCAGTCGCTCCATGTAAAATACTGGTATTCAGCTGCATCCGGTTAGACTGTAAGCTGACCCCAACATAATTGGGAAAAAGGCTAGGTAGATAATGATGGTATCTCCTTAGATTCTAAATTGATGAAAAAGATGAAAAGGTCACAAAATAAGCAAAAACTCACCAGCCAGAATGCTGCTGATACTGTCCTCTCCACCATCCATCATTACTCTTCTCTAGGATCAGGATCCTGGTGCCCTTCGTGAGGGACAGCTCATCAGGTTGCTGCGCCTGGTAGTTGTACTTGACGACGGCGGTGCCGAGCGCGTCAGCCGGCTCCACGCGCCGCGCGCCTGCCTCGCCCCCGCCGCGCACGGGGGAGCTGTTCGACGGGAGGGTCTTCGAACCACCGCCCTTCTTTACCTTCTTCTTAATACTGGAATCGATTTCGTTTGCGTTATTTGTGAGCATTGTATACAACACGAGAATTGATCTTAGAAGTTCACTGGTGGCTGGGATCTCCACCAATAGATGCACAATGTTAGAAGTCACGCTACACTGGATTCTTTTACGTGTGCTTCTTCAATAGATAAGTTTGATCTACGAGACGTATGCGCCGTTGCATACGTTGAGGTATACTATCATCGCCGCACTTTCTTCACTAGATTTATAATAACTCTTCAGCCTGCACTTTTTCTGTCTGTTATGGTCACTTCAGCAGTTTTGGAAAAACTAGTCTAAGAATAAAGCACACGCACGAATGATCCACTCAAGCAGTCCATGTGCTGTACCAGTGACAGAAGCTAGACAACTAATGTGTTTATTGTTGTTGTTTCCTCACAAACTAACATTGTGCAAGTTAATACGACAGAGGCTTGTTTTCTCGCGATGTTTTCCTTTATTGTCTGACAATATGACACATCGTTATATTGTATTGAATGGAGACTTGCTGGGGCATGGAGAATTGAACTTATTACGGCAGCATTTACTACTTGCGCGTTCAATGTTTTTTCTTAGGTCATTATTTATGGTGCTGTGATGATTTGACTGACGTGAAATCTCTGTAGTCAGTAGAATATACGTCGATGATTTTATTAAAAACTCGAAAGAATGACTACATCTCTTTTTATCTGGTAAATGATACCCGCATATTTTTTTTATCTAAGAACATGCACCAATCAAACCTTAACCCATAACTGAAAACTGAATCAAAATCGGACTTGTAGTTTTGGAGAAAACTGGCAACTTTGATTTGCACAAAAAATGTTTGCTGCAGCGCCCCCTGGTGAGTTGTCACCGTAACACCTATCTAAGACTAAGAACATGCACCAATCAAACCCGAACCCATAACTGAAAACTGCATCAAAATCAGACTTGAAGTTTTGGAGAAAAATGGCAACATGTATTTGCACAAACACACAAACACACAAACAAACACACAAACAAACAAACAAACAAACAACCTCTCACCCCAAACGCATATACCGTCTCCGTTCCGTCGTGGGTAAAAAGCAACAATAAATCAAATCAAGGTGACAGCAACAATTTTGCTGATCAATAACCTTGTTTCAGTATAGTAATTACACTAACTGATTACCCTATCCTTTAAACACAATAATTACCATTTCCCCTCGACATTTCAACAATCCGGAAAGAGAAACAGCTGATATCCGGTAACGGGTGTTTACGCACATACTTCACTGAGCAAGAATTGTATTATTGTTATGTAAGCGTATGTGAAGCCTTAGTATTGTTTATTATGTTACTATGATAATGATATGTAGATAGAATAGGTACCACATCGTGTCATAATTTACCGTATATCTGTATTCGGAATTGCTACTAAAATTACCTGTTATGCTACCTATTTGCTCTATGATTACCTCATCAATGCCGAAAGGTTAAACGAAGTTCTTTATCTAGGTATATCCTTTGGCGTAAAACAGATTTAAAAAATATCAGTCGTAACGTTGGTCTAGTGTTCGCAAACGCTACAACTGAACATTGAGTTCGTTTCCTGAGTTCGATTCCCACATCAGCCAGTGTCATCTGGAACTTCTCTTTAGCAGCCTGAGTCTATATCTAGGTTGATGGCATTTATATGTTCGCCCTTGATTTCATGGGACTTAAGCATTACGGTGGAAATGTGGTGTGTTCTTAAGGTATATGACTGCTATGCTACTTAATATTTTTAGTTTCGTCCCTGCATTCAGGAACCCGGTCTAATATAAGCCAAAAGCTATTAAAATTACAATCTGTTTCACATAAATCAGCGCCGATTTATATTAATTTAGGTAAACAAACAGATTAAATGTTTACATAGTGCATTTTTTGGTAAATGCAAGCTTGATAGCTTCAATGTCACCTTTGTAACACATAGATAAACTCAAGAACGAGCAATGTTTGTTTTGGGCGTATTATTATATTACAGATTACTGTTGATACGTATTATAATATCTATGAATGAGATCTACGTTTTAGGAAGAAGTTTTGCAAATATAGTGAGTCGCGGGCAACCGGTGGATGCAAACGGCACGCTGCCGTTCTTTATGGCGTTTTATGGGGGACGCCTTTGTCCAGCAGTGGATGTCTTATGGCGGATGATGAGAGTGAGTTTTCACCAAAAGGTTAAGTGGTAAGGTTTATTAGAAAGATCAGATGCAGGTAATTGTGTATAACCATGTATAAGCATGGACAATATAAAAGCAGTACCTACATAATTATAAGGATCGCAGTTGTCTGCCTATCCCCATGAAAAAGGCGTGTGTACACGTATGTTGAAGGATTTCTTTTTTGTGTATTAACTGGGTTGTGGAGGTCAGGTAGGCAGTCGCTCCATGTAAAATACTGGTATTCAGCTGCATCCGGTTAGACTGGAAGCCGACCCCAATATTGTTGGGAAAAGGCTTGGCAGATGATGAATGTGGGAATAAATTATTTGCAAAATTGATAAGTTACGAACGACTGTTAGTGCATGTTTACGTACGCGCGGCGCGGCGCGCGGCGCGGCCGGCGACGCGATCCGCACTAAATTCAAACGTATGGCGGTGTATGAGTGCGTTCACGGAGAAGCGAATTTATACGCGATTGCTTGAATTTGAGGCGGCGGCCGCGGCGGCGAACGCGGCGGCGGCCGCGGCGACGGACGCGGCGATGCACGCGGCGGTTTATTCTCGACTAGCTTTTGCCCGCGACTTCGTTCGCGTGGAATAGTGACTTCCGGCAGATTTTTGGTTTATCTCGCGAAAAAAAAAAAAAAACTATCCTATGTCCTTTCTCAAGTTCCAATCTATGTCTGTACCAAATTTCACACAAATCGGTTCAGTAGTTTAGGCGTGAAGCAAAGACAGACAGACAGACAGACAGAAAGACAGACAGACAGACAGAGTTACTTTCGCATTTATAATATTAGTTAGGATGAAGCGATGCCCGCGACGGAACTTGGCCTTGAAAATTCGCGGCGGCCGCCGCCGCGGCCGCCGCGCCGCGTCTCTATGAACACCGTCGTACATTGCCATACGTTTGTGTTTGCGCGAACGATGATATCTGCCGCTGCACGTGTTATATCTTTTTAATTATTTTTGTAATTTTAGCACTGTTTTTAATTGTTCAAGTATATAAAATTGAGATTTCCTTGATTCAGACCAAAATAACGTAGCAACGTCGGCTGTCAGATGTCAAGTGACAATGACGTAGGGCGACGTTGAGTCAAGTATATTGTTGATTTAATAATCACCGAAAATATCTTAAAAACAAAGGTTCTAATTTCAAATAAACCTAATTTACATTATTCAAATGATATATTATATCCCGACGTATTTTATAGAAGTAGCTTTTATTGTAGCTTTTGGTTTCCGAACCACAAATACTATCGTGGTATTTGGAATAGTTAAGTCAAGTTAAATGTTTATTTATTATAAGTTGCCAATAAATTATATAGTTATTATTAAAAGATACTTATAATGTTTCCTACATTTTATCTTGCAATTTTAATAAATTAAATAGTTTCAATCAAATTCTCTGAACTATCGGTGGATATTCATATTTTATCTGATAGTCGTAAAGATTACAAATAAAAACATATTATATTGCTAAATTAACTTAAGACGTTTTAAAATAGTTTCACTACATAGGATTTGTTAATTATTTATGTTATTAGTTATTTAGCTATAATGAATAACCATTTGCCATTGGTTTATTATGGCGGTAGTCGTTGATGTACTTTTTAATATTTGACGGTTATAAAAGTAGAAGTACCGCTAATTCAGGTCGAGTTACGCTGCAACTGTTGAAGGGTAAAGACAGACCCAAAGTAGTATATAAATTGTGTATAGAGAGGATTAAGTTTACATATTGTGGCCTAGTTATGAAGATACCAAATGTGTGAAAGCTGAAACCTATTTGTATTACTCTAAAGGATCTACAATGTTCATGTAAGTTAATTGATATTACGCTATGAATATTACTGATGACTATGTGATAGAAATATGTACTATAATATGGTTTATATTGATTGTTGTTTATGTAAACTGATAAATTGCTGTAATTTGAGACAGTCCAAGACAATGTCAGGTTGTCTTTGCTTAATACTTTAAAATATGTTCCCGTGGAGTTTCTTGTCCATTCTTCTCCACGAAGACTAGGAACCTAGCGAATGGAATCGAGCTTGATGTAGTTGACAAGACCAAAAGAAATAAAATGAATAGTCTTGTCTTTTGTGCTTTTACTTCATAAAACCCCTGTCCCAACACACCTTTTTAAGGAGACTTTCGAACACAGTAAATAATTAGTAATCATCCTGACACTCAAAGTTTATTAATTGGTGGATATTAATACATATACATATAGATTTACACACACTTTCTAACATCAGAAGTGGGATAGTCTCTGGCTCTCTGATATAATTTCTAATGGTCTTCCTGTTTTATTTTCATGATCAATGCTGGAGCTGCTGCTGGTGTGATGATGAAAGCTGTGACGCCGATAGCTCACCGCCTCGACTTGGCTATGATGAGAACGTCGACAGCACGTACTCCGACAGCGAGATTGAGAAGCTGCTGGAACCACTTGGCAGCCAGGCCATGGCTTAAATCAAGCAGCAGTACGAATTAGCTAATGTCGGTAAAGGCCTTTAGAGGCTTTGTTTTATTTTAATTTATTTATTCTCTAATAACGTAGTGATAAAAGATCCTAGAAACTGTAAAAATAAAACTAGAATAATTTAGGAAATTGTTGATTCAAAGTTAAGCTTCTTTCTAAAAGTTTTTAATGTACCAGACATCAAAAACTTGTGATGAAAATATTTATAAATTTTTCGTAATGCAAAGCATTACCCTGGCTTGGTTAGTACCCCCAAATTCATGCAGATTGTTAGTTTTCACGAAACAACCAATAATACAATAAAAGATAAATAAGTATCTCATCTTCAATTCAATTAGTGAGATTATGGGATTGGAGATATTCAAATATCTGACGTTATTTTTGAACCTCGTCTTGTAAATAGTATTATAAATGACAATGTCAATATTTGTTTCCTTGATAATTCTGGTTCTCGCAAAATAAATATTGTGAATATAATGTATAAACGTTACGTAGTATGAAGTTTGAAACTACAATAAAATTCTAATACGATCTAAATAGATAAGATTGAATCATATAACGAGGGTAGATTTTTTTTTTCTCGAAACGTATTTATGGGTCGGTCGGTCTAACTGGGTTAATCAAACAAGATCTTAAGAGTTAGAATGTAACTACATTATATACAAAGCCTAATTATTGTCTAGTCTAATAGATAAGTTTAAAAATTTGTAGGTGAACTACAAGTTACTATTTAAAGATATGAGAGATGTATTATTATCGGCCATGAGAAATTGTCACATTTATAAAAAAAAAAACAGAAAATTCCCACAAATCGAGTAAAAATATTTGTTCGTGATTTTAAGCCCTATTTCCTTTGTACACATAGTAATAGTTTTTCAATTATCGTAATATTCTATTCCATCTAAAAAAAAAAATAAAAAAAAATAATAATCTAGACGTTAAATGTGAAAGATAGGGTGATGTTACTTTTACTTCGTTGCTTGTAATATTCATTACAAGTATTATTGTCATAAAAATATTTTTCGACTATTTAATAAGCAAGTGTGACGATTTTATCACTTTGAAATACTAAAGTGTACTTCTGATCAAGTGATTCAAATTGAGATTTTGTTTTGTAAACTTCTTACAACCCAAAAACCTTTCATAACTGTCACGACAAACAGTTTTAATTTTTATTTACACACAAACGGTGAAATGGACAAAATGTCACTTTGTCCTGTACAGAGATTAGTTTCCCAACATTCCTAAAGGACACAGATTATGGCCGAAGTTCCATACAAAAGGTTACGTCTCCTTTCTAAACAAAAAAAAAACTTGATGTAGTAATGAAGAAATTTAATATTTTACTACTTTTAATGTATCAAGTGGATAAACAAATAAATTTATGTGACGTAATAAATAAAAACATCATACTTATTAATTATAATTTGGTGTGACAAGGTAGGGTTCCCTTTTGGTTGTGCATTGGGTTGATAAGAATATAACTTTTATGTTTAATCAATACAAAAGACTTTTTGATTAATACGAAAACATGTCAAAAAAAAAATCTAATACAATTAAGTATATTAGAACTTTACTATTCTTCAAAGCTCAGGGGTTTCCTCATCAAGAATAAACAATAATTCACTTGCTGATAATTTAAATTAAACAATAAAAAAAAAAAAAAACGTGTTTATGAAAACGCAGAAATTAACGTACAACTAATTTGAGGATAAACGATTACAATAACAACACAAATGTCTAGTAGCTAATAACCAGCCAAGCAAACACTGACACAAACCAAAAGTGGGTTTCATTTTTTTTACTAGATATGGCAGTAAATGACAAAATACTAATTAAGTTGTATTACCAATTGAGTATTTTTATTATTTAATATTACCAACTTAATTAGGTAAGTTAAACCCTTCGGAGATTACAAGGCGTGATGTTAATCTACCTTAAAACTTACGTTTGGCTTTGTAAGATTCTAGATGATAAGTATGTTAAAATAATAAAAACAATCTGTATTTATTATGGAATAGTACAAAATGGTAAACTAGATTCGCAATGATATTGTCAGATTGACCGAGCGGTGACTGTTTGGTGATGTAAATGAGATTGTATGATTCAATGGTTAGAGTATACTATTGATTACGATCTGGGTACATTTAAAAAAAATGAAAGTCAAAGAAACAGTACACGATAAAGTCATAGATATGTGGACAGAAATTTTGATGTTATTCAAAATGAAACAATAATTATTGTAAATTCTAAGGACAAGCTACGATTTAGGCCAGGTGAAATGGTCTATGAGAATGCTATTGTTGAAGACGCTATTTAAGTCTCTAAATTTTTTATAACAACTATTTCACCTGGTTAATCAAATGATTAAATAACTTATGACTTATGACTCATGACTTACAAAAAAAAGGGGTGGCTGTGCCTGTGGCTGTGCCTTATAAAAAAAAGGGTGGCTGTACCTGTGGGTGTGCCTTATAAAAAAAATGTGGCTGTGCCTTATAAAAAATAAAAAAGGTGGCTGTGCCTGTGGCTTATAAAAAAAGGTGACTGTGCCTGTGGCTGTGCCTTATAAAAAAAAGGTGGCTGTGCCTGTGCCTTATAAAAAAAAGGTGGCTGTGCCTGTGTCTGTGCCAATAATATACCATTTTAAAACCAAAGAATTTGATTGCCAGAAATGTACTTCAAGGACCAGGTACATAGCAAAATGACCATGTTATATCTTATTGAAAAATGTATAAAGATAAATAACTCTTTATTTTTTATGTTTTGTGATTGATGAATTGTTTTATCAAAAAATGTACTTCGAGAACGAAGTACATATCAGAATGGCCGTGTTATATCTTTTTAATTATTTTTGTAATTTTAGCACTGTTTTTAATTGTTCAAGTATATAAAATTGAGATTTCCTTGATTCAGACCAAAATAACGTAGCAACGTCGGCTGTCAGATGTCAAGTGACAATGACGTAGGGCGACGTTGAGTCAAGTATATTGTTGATTTAATAATCACCGAAAATATCTTAAAAACAAAGGTTCTAATTTCAAATAAACCTAATTTACATTATTCAAATGATATATTATATCCCGACGTATTTTATAGAAGTAGCTTTTATTGTAGCTTTTGGTTTCCGAACCACAAATACTATCGTGGTATTTGGAATAGTTAAGTCAAGTTAAATGTTTATTTATTATAAGTTGCCAATAAATTATATAGTTATTATTAAAAGATACTTATAATGTTTCCTACATTTTATCTTGCAATTTTAATAAATTAAATAGTTTCAATCAAATTCTCTGAACTATCGGTGGATATTCATATTTTATCTGATAGTCGTAAAGATTACAAATAAAAACATATTATATTGCTAAATTAACTTAAGACGTTTTAAAATAGTTTCACTACATAGGATTTGTTAATTATTTATGTTATTAGTTATTTAGCTATAATGAATAACCATTTGCCATTGGTTTATTATGGCGGTAGTCGTTGATGTACTTTTTAATATTTGACGGTTATAAAAGTAGAAGTACCGCTAATTCAGGTCGAGTTACGCTGCAACTGTTGAAGGGTAAAGACAGACCCAAAGTAGTATATAAATTGTGTATAGAGAGGATTAAGTTTACATATTGTGGCCTAGTTATGAAGATACCAAATGTGTGAAAGCTGAAACCTATTTGTATTACTCTAAAGGATCTACAATGTTCATGTAAGTTAATTGATATTACGCTATGAATATTACTGATGACTATGTGATAGAAATATGTACTATAATATGGTTTATATTGATTGTTGTTTATGTAAACTGATAAATTGCTGTAATTTGAGACAGTCCAAGACAATGTCAGGTTGTCTTTGCTTAATACTTTAAAATATGTTCCCGTGGAGTTTCTTGTCCATTCTTCTCCACGAAGACTAGGAACCTAGCGAATGGAATCGAGCTTGATGTAGTTGACAAGACCAAAAGAAATAAAATGAATAGTCTTGTCTTTTGTGCTTTTACTTCATAAAACCCCTGTCCCAACACACCTTTTTAAGGAGACTTTCGAACACAGTAAATAATTAGTAATCATCCTGACACTCAAAGTTTATTAATTGGTGGATATTAATACATATACATATAGATTTACACACACTTTCTAACACACGCATCGCCTGTCCGTGAACACAAAATTCGCTCGACGCGTCGCTCGACGCGTCGCCGGCCGCGCCGCACGCCGCGCCGCGCGTACGTAAACATGCACTTAGGCATCGTAGATATTGCAGATTTGTTATCGTAGAGCCTGCGCCATTGATACGTTTAATTGAATTGCCAATTGATTCAAAGACATCAAGACGTGCGTAATTGACCGATTTAAATTCATTGATATATTAATAATTGAAATTTTGTCAGACATATTAAAGACATTATGCGGTACGTAAAAACGCACGTCTTCTTTTGGTTGTGATTGGTGATAAATGATACGACTCGAAAATAAAATCCTTTACCCGACTGCTTCTTTTTTGTGACCTAGCGTTGAATCATGGCAAATAATGTTATCTTTAGTATTTTACAGACAATGTTTACATATTGCAGACATACACATTTTATGTACCTAGGTCCTAAACCCGATAAGATCTGTATTTTAACGTCGCCGATTGTATTGGCAAAAATGTGATTGGTTCGTGTAGAAAAGACGGTTTCTTATATAATGTAAAACGTTCTTTGTATGGCTCTTTTCAGAGATTTACACAAAGAGGTAGGAAAGTAGTTGTTATTAATAATTAAAAGAGACAAATCAGTCGTGTTTAAATACGTAATCGATGGGCCACAAAACTAAGCATTGCTTGTATTTTCTTGCTTCGGAGTGCGCATTTTACTAATTTAAGATTAATTATATTGAATAATTAATAATAACAGATAGATACCACTTGGGAGAGGCAGGTGAAATTTTTGAGTGTCAACTGTGTGACACATATCTTCGGCATTTTTATGACGCAATAATGTTTTAGTTATTACTATTTGGGTTGGGTGGTTGGATGGTACCACATTTAGGTAAGTGTATCATTTCATAAGTTATGTGAGTACCTCTTCACAGCCGCCCTCAATTTCGGGTCTGGTTTCTATTGATAATTAATAATTTTTTACTGAAACGTTTCTGTATCTTCTTTCTATTCTAACCAGCCACCAAGAATATTGAAAGACGGACAAAAGTCCGAAAAGGGCGTTTATAACCTCTCGAAATCCGATAGATCCTATCAGAATAATGCCCCTCTCCATGTCACAAAGAGAACGCCTGGATCTTAATGGTGGATAGATGGTAGGGCCAGCCCTTTCACACAGAGAGGAGGTCCAAGTCCCTAGGTTGACATGATAATCCCAATGCCCCCTCACCTGTCAAACAAGGAAGGCTTCTCCTTCTTAACATAGTTGCTGGGCACGTATCCGGACTGGCTGCGCGCGTTCTGCACCCGCCACCAGTGCTTGGAGTCATCCAGCAGCAGGTACCGCTCGTTCTTGCGCAGGTCCAACTCCTGAGCACCCTGCGCTGCGTAGTCGTACTTCGCGACTACGTAGCAGACGTCGTCCTGGAAAGAGGCAGAAAGTATTGAGTTCATATCATCTGTATTTTAGGTATTTATAAGGTGAGGCGAAATTAAAAGGAAGTCGTCGAAGGAGGTAGTAGTAAATGATGCCATGATGTCTGACGAGGGAGAATAGAAGAAAACGTGTTGCGGCGACCCCAATTAGAATGGGATTATAGGACAAGGGCAGGAAGATGATGCCACGTCAAGAGACTCAAGACAAACGAGAAACGACGGGATGGGACGACCTAGGACTGAAGGACATGTGCACTGAACTTATTGGTAATTTACTTTAACACGATCAGATTTATGGAGGTGGATCAATCGTAGCAAGTAGCCTTCTGTATTTTCTGTCTATACGTTCATGGGATGAAGCAGTGCATTTATGTCCGTATTACTATGGTATTGGTTTTCTATGCAAAAGAAGGGTGTTAATATTACCGTGCGTGTTGTGGAAAGCGTCCAGGGTATTATAACAAGAGAATAGGTCACCTCTTTTGTTGCGTAAATAAAGTTTTAATCAATACCAGACTGGTGATTTTGTAAGCAGCACAATGAAGGGTATTGCTAGGCACGTTTTTATTATATTCGGGGAAGCATTGAAAGATCTGTGTCTAGTAACGAATGATAGCAATATTTGAGACCGAAGAGCTCGGTCTACTGATTGGATTGTCACTTGCCAAAAATAATAACAATTCTAAATGTGTGATCCCTACCGCACGCGCCTTTCCTCTTCCATCGCGCTCTTGCGCATTCGTAACAGTTTAATCCCAGCGCTTGCTAGATGATACCTTTGGAGCAGTGGAGGGACGACCGAAGCCGCTTATTTCGGCCATAAGGTGGCCGAAGGCGAAGCTTCGTTTGGAAAATACTTTCCGATATAGACTGTATTTACATTATATCGGCTTTCCGTCAGCGTGTGCCGTGTACATAAATAATGCTTCAGCTAGACAATTCGTCGATGACAACACGCCGCTTGCTAGGTGTTAATGAGGGAAAAGTCCCATCTGTTAATAATAGGCTGCTGATTAAATTATGTGGGCGTATTTGCATATAGTCGGGAGCCGATTATATCATAGTTATTGTGGAATGTGGCATACATTGACGTCAGAAATCGAGATGCAGGTCATAGGAGATTGAGTTTCAAGAGAAGACATTGAGAGGATTCTATCTTCGAGTAGTGTATCAGTATTGTGTAACACAGTCTCGTGATGGCAACAGTAATGGGCCAGTATTTACACTGGTATTGTTGGTTTATTACAGGCCAAAGATCCAGTAGCAGAACACAGCAGGACAGATAATATGCAGCTAAGATTTAATCATGTTTAGGGAATTACACAGACTTACATCCTTTTAAATTTCAAAGAATTCTGTAGTATGTGGTCTCAAGAAACATAAATAATGCAATCATAATAAATAGAAGTTTAAATAACAAACTTGAACAAACCACAGTTCAGGATAACTGCACATGTTAGGGCTAGTTTCCAATGATTAATACTTTGTTCAAGATGACTCCAGGATGAGCTCAGTAAAATAGGTACCTTCCTTCAGAATATGCTATTGTTTCAAGGCATATTTTTCCTGTTTATCATTTTGTTTTATTGTAACAAGTAGTGCTTAATCTTATCATTATTTTAATTAGGTATACTACTGAATTATAATTAACCATCATTCATTTGGCCATATTTTTTCAGTCAGATTTTAATGAGCTTATGTGTGCATTTTGATTGTGACTATTGTAACCATTATTGGAACCATTATATTATTTGGCATGTCAACTGTCAAGTTCCATCAATTAAATTGAATAAGCTATAGTAAAACAAAGGTTTAAAGAAATACTAAAACTAAAGTTGAGAATTCTAATACTAACCGTTGTTAGTGTTACATAAGTGAGAGAAATAAGAGCACATTCTCAATTGTTTAATTACTATCTGGCATTCAATATCTCATGCAGGTGTTCACGCATTCAATATTATATTTGAAACAGGATAACTACTGGGAGGGAAACCAAAAACAATTTGATACCATTCATTAAATGTGGTTTTGTTTAAATGTTTGTTTAGGTATAATGTAATAAACTTAATTACATAATGCATTCACTTCCTGGTTGGTTTTAATAATTCAATTTAGAAATTGAAAGAGTTCATAAAAGTATTAATTGAATGGTTAGAGCTATAAAGTTTGAGAAAAACCAATAAGGAATGATGCATGGATTGTTGAACCTGAAAAGAGAGTGAATATAGTGATGAATCATTATATTCAATGATGAGATGTATGGATGAAGATGTGTTTCTTACCGCCCCAAATGACGATGATAATTAAATTCAGGGAATAGTTTTTTGACCACAACATGTTATTGTTACAATACTTGCCAGTTTAACACAACATGAAGGTATTAATTTAGCTTATAGTCACCATTAGATAAGCCGGGTTAGGGGAATGCTAGTCTCTGACTAATAAGAGAAACTAATAAAACCAATAAATAACTTATTACTCACTTCGTAAGAGGTTTACTGACAGGGTTTTGAACTATGGGACTGTTTTTGTTTATATTGTGTTACCTACTAAGAATTATGCTAGTGCTGGGTGACTGCTGAGATGACAAGAAATACGGAAGTATGGCAGAAGAAGATGTGTTGCGAGAACTCCAAATAAATTTGGATAAGGGCAGGAAAATGATAACTAAGAATTATGCTAGCAATGTACAAAGGATACCAACTAATAAGTAAAATTAAAGCCCTCTTCCTCTGTTGTACTTTGCTGTGCCTGTACTGGGTCCATATTTATGTATTGAGCTTTACGCCCTTTGTAACAACATCTTTTTTAATATATGTAGAATGCAAAATAAATTAATATGAAAGTTTGGCAATGTCCTGGAAAAAAGATAGTACTTGTGTATTCCTATTTTCTAAACTAAAAATTTATGTTTAAAAATAAATGGTAGTTTGTCAAGTGATGTCAAATCATTCACTTCTATTATTAATCAATGCATTTTAATGCAAAATCTTTCATTTTTTAACCTCCCGACAGGTTAAGTCATTAACTCTCCAATTTATCCAAGTGAGTTATGTCTGATAGCAACTCTTTCCCATTAAGTATGTAAATCATTGCCAATTTAATTATGTAAGGTGTATGTTTAATAAACTAGTATATCTAGATACAAACTAAAGGTATAATTTTAGAAGAACTAAAAGAAAAAAATTGTAGTTAGATAATTCAAAGATGCTACGGAAGTAACCTATTATAGATCCTTCTTTACAGTGAGATCAAATTATCTTGGCAGGTCTGAACATAGGCTCTGCGAACTTTTACGCATGTAAACTTGTGAAGAAAACTGTTATTGCCAGATAAACCAATACTTAAACAATCAGAAAATATCTAATTTAAACAGTGAGAAATACAAATAAAATAAATATCATATCACTTTTAAACATTAGTTGTAACAAAATGACCTGCACGAAGTTCGGACCTGCCAAGATAATTTGATTGCACTGTACATGGTTGCAATCATTTTTTAAATAATTACTATATGTATCTCAAGTCTATGAGAAAGATAACTTTACTATCTTTTTTTCGTATAGATGACAATGTTTCTATGTTAAAATAGTCTTGAATTAATATTTTACCAATCTTTCTCTTTTCTAATAATAACATGCAAGAAGAATTTAAAGTGTATTCACACTGGTGATTATCTAAACATGGATTATAATTTAGTGAAAGTGTTAGGTCTTACGAGCATGAATAATGCATAGCAGACAAAAAAATGAACAAATATCTACTTTAGCTCATCAAATTACACAACAAATTAATTTGAAACAACTACCGTCTAATTACCGGTGCTCAGGGCCAATCAGAATCATATTGCAGTTTATCTGTTTGTTAATTTAGCAACCTTACTGCAGTTTTATATGAAACTAGTTAGAAGAACTGGCCCTAACACAACTGAAAGTTGTCACTGCATAGACCAATATTTTTTTTGTAGAGCACCCAACAGGATGTGCCAAATTAAGATAGTTAAGCAAGCTGATGACTACGTTCGTGCGGCAGTGGGTGTACAGTGAAGGTATACCTGTGCGTTTTTCCCGTGCCTCGTGTTGGCCATGGCGTGCGGCGCCGGCAGCGGCTTGTTCGCCCACACCGAGTCTGCGGCGCGCGCCGACCGCGTCTCCAGCATGACACCCCCAGCTACGGCTCCGCTCGGTCACCGCAGTCCCTCACTGATACATCGCGACCAGCACTCGGATCGGACCACTGCACTGCACCACATACACTGCACTCACGCAATAACACCACACCACACCGATCGATTCACGATGCAGCAGCACTACAAAACCTAATGATTGTTTATTGTAGGACGTGCGAAAATCTGATCGAAAGCCAAAGAGACACCAAAAGAGCTTCGCACTGGTCGACCCCTCAGATCTTCCAAATATTTATTATTCAGTAGGAATAATTTATAAGGAAGTGTCCTATTTCTCTTGTAATATTTTTGGTAGGATTTTCACTCAGTATATTACTTTATTAACGATTAATTTACTGAAAAGTATTACTTGTCGGTGGGGCAAACGACGAATCAATAGACAAACTTGTTTTTTTAGAAAACCAGTCATAGACTATTGAATTCAGACAAGATTCTAGGTTCCTACAGCAAGTTTACACAAATTAGTCGATTTCTTTTTTTTATGTTATCAAATTCAGTACACACCTCTAGTATTTTTTTTTGTGGCTTTGGGGTGCGTTTAAGATGGCCGGCGAAATTTTCGCCGGATAAAAATTAAACTAGTGAGGGTTCGCTGAACGGAGTCATAGGTTTATGTCAATTTTATCTGTCAAATTCAATTGACAGCTCATTTTGTCAAACAAGTAGTAAACAATCTAGATTGTAATCTCGATTTTGCTTGTGATCTCGAAATTATTAGTCAGTAAAAATGGACCGGAACATGAGGAATCAATTTGCCGATATAATATTTGTTTAGAGTATTTTATAATATTATATTTCTACAACAATTTGTATTATTACTTCATCCATGATAATCCACAAATAAAATTGACGGAAAGTCGGAGACGTTTAATACTCGTTTCAGAAATATTCGTAAATATGGCGCGATTCTAGCAAATTAAACAACAAACAGCTCAATGACAAAGTCAATCTGACAGCGGGATAAAATTTAGCGAGTTAGAAAGGTCGCTAAAAATTATCCTAGTTAGGCGAAAACTTATACCGGAAGACGGCCGTGAACGGGGCAGATTAAATTTTAGTCGGGTTAATTTTTCGCCTCGCGGTGTGCTTGAACGGGGTGTTTAACGTTTAGTCAGGTTAAATTTTAGCCTGGATAAGCATCTTAAACGCACCCTTGTCTATGTCTTTATAATCTGTGGTGCTTCGGTTGGTCGCTGGCAACACCAATCGTCTGTGACGTTTTGCTACGTACATGGTGTGTTTTCGGTAAAATATTTTTTAATGGGTCAAAATCATTGATTTAGTCCCGTAAGAAGTGATAATGTCGGATTCGGAAGCCAGCAATTACTCAGGTAGTGGATCTGAAGCGGGTAGCGTAGCATCCCGTCGTTCGCGGAAGAGCGCCGCGAGTGCCCGTTCAGTGCGGTCTCGATCCCGCTCTCGCTCGGGCTCCCGGTCGCGATCTGGCAGCCGCAGCATCTCGCGGACTCCCTCCAGGGGCTCCCGGGCCTCCAGGTCTCGCTCTAGGTCCAAGTCACGGTCTCGGTCCAGGTTGGTAGTATTTCTAAAACCAATAACAATGAACAATATCGTTTATGTTTGCAAACTGTACAGTTTGGTAACAGAACAAAGTTCATTGCTTGAATAACACTGTAAGTATTTCTGAAGCGGTTGCGCAATGCACAAGGTTTTCTACATTGATATTCAATAGAAACATAACCAACAAACTATGTTATTGAAGATATTGTCAGAGCAATTCCACTATAGCCATGCTTTCACTATCACATCACATCAATATGTATGATCTTAACATTCCTCAGCCTGTATAGAGAGGGTTCTATACTATACCAATAATGTCATTCATTTATCTAAGCACACACCCAATCTTATTTACACATTTGTTGATAACATGTGGACTTAAAAGGTTGCACAATACTACTTTTATTAACTGCCTTAAACTGTGCCTACACCAAATTTTTAAAACAATATCTCAGCATCATAATCAGTCATCCCCTGGATACAATTTACATGATTTTTGCTAATTTGTTGTATTTCTGTCGTAATATGAATTTATGTTTTGTAGGAGTCGTTCAGGGTCTGGCTCTCCTGCCAGTCGTGCCAGTCGCGCCAGTCGCAACAGAGATGATGAGGCTAAAGAGGCTTCTGGAGATGAGGAAGTTGAGGTAGGTTAACTGTCAATAATGTATGGGAACACCAGTTTTAAATGGAATAGATTGCTTTTTTTTTGGGTGGGTGAAAAATCCTCAAATAATCCCTCCAGTGTCAGACTTCTCCTGACTAAAAACCACCCATGTTCTTTCTTAGGCCTTTATGTTGAGGCCGCGGTATCTTTGTGACCAACCGCAGCCCATGAAATAGATGGCTGCTGGTTGGACTTCTACTTTCAGTGTTATTGGTCAGTAGAGTCAAAACTGTAAAACCCACACATACTGTACCCACTGCTGAGACACAGGCCTCCTCACTATGAGAGAGATTGGGTTACTAAGTGAGGCCAGGTGTTGAAGTGAAATTTTTAAAGTTATAGTAGTTCAAATGCATGCCGTTCATGAGTTTGTCTAAAGAGAATGATTGAATGATTACTTTCCAAAAGTAGCAACACTTAAAACCATGAACACTTGAAAATATTATTCGTTCAGTGACATCTACTTCATTGGCAACTCCACTTGTGCCAAGCCAGTTCACTTATGATATCAAGATAGCAAAGTCACATTTACCTTTCAAACAATACTGTTTGTGTGAAATATTCCAACATAAATCTATGTCACCGAGGGAGGTCTAGAAAAAACGCTGGCGTGACGACCTAGAAAACTTTGCGACGAATTGGACGGAGAAAACCACACAGAGGCTAAGAAAATAAAGTCTATTTCATACTAACTCATTGATTAAATTCAATTTGTAATTAATATATTTTGCAGGATGAACAAGAACCAGAAGGTGAGGACCTAGACGCTGTAGACTCTGAAGAATATGAAGAAGACGAGGAAGAAGAAAGACTGAGGAAGAAACGTAAGAAGGACAGTCGCTATGGAGGATTCATTATTGACGAAGCTGAGGTAAGGATTTAAATATCTTTACTTGTAGAACAAAAAATCTAAAAAAATAAAAACCTAAAAAGTCTAGTCTGTGACACAAATGATTATGAATAGTATTATTACTTTAAATGATGTTTTTTATAAAGATGTATAAATCACCATGGGAAAAGACCAACTCAAAGCATGCACAAAATAAATTATACTGAAAATGATTTCCACACTATTATTGTAAATACTATTTTCCTTGCTTCAGGTGGATGATGAGGTTGATGAAGACGATGAATGGGAAGAGGGAGCACAAGAGATGGGAATTGTGGGCAATGAAGTGGATGAAATTGGGCCCACGGCCCGGGAGATTGAGGGCAGACGCCGTGGTACCAACCTGTGGGATTCACAAAAAGAAGAGGAAATTGAAGAGTATCTTAGAAACAAGTATGCTGATGAGTCTGCAGCACTCAGACATTTTGGCGAAGGTGGCGAGGAAATGTCAGATGAAATCACACAACAGACCCTGCTGCCAGGCATTAAGGACCCTAATCTATGGATGGTCAAGTGCAGGATAGGTGAAGAGAAAGCCACAGTCCTACTCCTCATGAGGAAGTTCATTGCCTACCAGTTTTCTGAAGAACCATTCCAGATCAAGTCAGTTGTGGCCCCAGAAGGTGTGAAAGGATACATCTACATTGAGGCCTATAAACAGACTCATGTTAAGAATATCATAAATAATGTTGGAACTTTGAGGATGGGTATCTGGAAGCAGGACATGGTACCTATTAAGGAAATGACTGATGTGTTGAGAGTAGTTAAGGAGCAGTCGGGTTTGAAACCAAAACAATGGGTCAGACTAAAGAGAGGGTTGTACAAGGATGACATTGCTCAAGTGGACTATGTAGATCTAGCTCAGAATCAAGTGCATTTGAAATTGTTACCTAGAATAGACTATACAAGGCTCAGAGGAGCTCTAAGAACAGTACAGAGTGAAAGTGAGGCAGCCAAAAGGAAAAAGAAGAGGCGCCCGGCAGCAAAACCCTTCGACCCGGAAGCCATCAGAGCTATTGGAGGAGAGGTCACGTCAGATGGTGACTTCTTAATATTTGAGGGCAACAGATATTCCCGAAAGGGATTCTTATACAAAAACTTCACAATGTCGGCCATATTGGCTGAGGGTGTGAAGCCCACACTGACTGAATTAGAAAGATTTGAGGAGCAACCTGAAGGAATAGATATAGAATTAGCAGCACCTGCCAAAGACGACCCAACTAGCTTACATTCATTCTCAATGGGTGATAATGTAGAAGTGTGTTCTGGTGACTTGGCCAACTTGCAAGCTAGGATTATAGCCATTGATGGGTCAATGATAACTGTCATGCCAAAGCACGACGCGTTGAAAGATCCTTTAGTGTTCAAGCCTAACGAGTTGCGCAAGTACTTCAAGCAAGGTGACCACGTGAAGGTGTTAGCAGGTCGGTACGAAGGTGACACAGGTTTGATTGTCCGCGTGGAGCCGCACAGAGTCGTGCTCGTGTCGGATCTCACGATGCACGAGCTGGAAGTGTTGCCGCGCGATCTACAGCTTTGCTCCGACATGGCCACTGGTGTGGACTCCCTCGGTCAGTTCCAATGGGGCGACATGGTCCAACTTGACCCACAAACTGTCGGCGTCATCGTTCGATTAGAGAAGGAAAACTTCCATGTTCTAGGCATGCAGGGTAAAGTTATTGAATGCAAACCACAAGCTTTACAGAAAAGACGTGAAAACAGATTTACTATGGCTCTCGATTCTGAACAGAATACGATTCAGAAACGTGACATTGTCAAGGTAATAGACGGTCCTCACGCCGGTCGTAACGGTGAGATCAAACATTTGTACAGAAACTTTGCGTTCTTACAGTCTCGCATGTATCTCGATAACGGTGGTATATTCGTGTGTAAGACGCGGCACTTGCAGTTGGCGGGTGGAAACAAGAATAATAACGCGTCAGCTGGACTATCGCTCGGGTTTATGTCACCGAGGATACAGTCGCCCATGCATCCGTCGGGCAGAGGGGGGATGACACCGAGAGGTCGCGGCGGACGGGGCGGTAGGGGAGGTGGAGTCACAAGGGACAGGGAGCTTATAGGACAGACTATAAAGATCACAGGAGGGCCATACAAGGGCAACGTGGGTATAGTGAAGGACGCCACAGGCAGCACAGCGCGCGTGGAGCTACACTCGGCGTGTCAGACGATATCCGTGGACCGCTCGCACATCGCGGGCGCCGGCAACACGGCGCGGGACGGCGCCAGCTCCTTCTACTCGCGCACCCCGTCACACCGGACCCCCACACTCGGCGCACAGACCCCCACCTACCGCGACACGGGCATCAAGACCCCCATGCACGGCTCGGCCACACCCATCTACGACGTGGGGGGGCGTACTCCGCACTACGGCTCGGCCACGCCCTCGCACGAGGGAGGACGTACTCCTGCCCACGGCGCGTGGGACCCCACGGCTGCCAACACACCGGCGCGGGCGCCAGACTTCGAGTACGGAGCTCTGGATGACGGCAACGACGCGTACGCGGCGGGTCCGTTCACGCCGCAGACGCCGGGCACTATGTACGGCTCGGACCACACATACTCCCCGTACCGGCCGTCCCCGTCCCCTGCCGGGTACACCGCAGGTTACCCAGCCACACCGTCCCCGGGCGGGTACTCGCCGCGCTCGCCATATGCCGCTGCAGATGCTGCGGCTCCTGACTGGCATACTACGGAAGTTGAGGTGAATAACAATTATCTTTTAGATTTGTTCCCATGACTATTTATTTATAGACTATTATTATTGATATTACTCTTACTGTGCTTTCCCACTAACAAAAGGGAAAATACGTTGAAATCTCTATTACACTCTTTCTCAGTTGAAATATTTTATCTCATCAGACAAAATGTTGTAATCTAGAAAGAAAGTTATATCAGAATCGCTGTAAAGTGACACCATAATCACGGATAATAATAAGTCAGCTATGCAAAAGCAAAACATTAAAACTTATCCTATAAATTAACAAAATTAAATCTTGACTCACTCACTTTACCCAAATAAAAGGCTATTCATTATTTAATCTTCAAACTACATCCCCAGGTCCGTGTCCGCGCCCCGCACGACGACGACGCACTAGCAGGACAGACGGGCGTGGTGCGCGGTCTGTCGGCCGGCATGTGCGCGCTGTACCTGCCGCTGGAGGACCGCGTGGTCAACGTGCTGGCCGACCTGCTGGAGCCCGTCGTGCCGCAGTCCGGGGACCGCGTCAAGGTATGACACGCTCAGACACTAGTTCGCAGAACAACTGCAGATGCTATATAATGTGCTCCATCGTAAAGCTCATCATCGCTTTACATTAATCGAGTTGCGGCTAAACGCAAGACTATTCAGATTAAAAAGTAGATTTATAAAGCTACATACACAACATAAATATTAATTTAGTAAGGAAATCGTCTCTTAATTTTTAAGAGGTGTAGTGATGTCAATTTAAAATAATGCACGTTCTACCGGGTTGATGTTCGACCACTTTTCAAACTAATTACTTAGGGCATAAGGGTGGAAGGTGGCAGAGCATCAGAGCAATCGGTAGCACCTGGGTTCGAACCCTAGACCACAACTCGTAAAAGTTGACTTCTTTAGCACCCACTGCCTTCAACCACGTCTTCATTTGTACCAAAATAAATATTCTTCAAAATATTGACTGTATCTCGCTGTAAAATAAATATATTTCAACATTTTCAGGTAATCGCGGGCGAAGACCGTGAGTCCGTCGGTCAGCTGATCTCCATAGAGAACCAGGAAGGTGTCGTCAAGTTCGGCACAGATGACATCAAGATCATGCAACTGCGCCACCTCTGCAAGATGAGCACTGCGTAGACTTACTTCAGCTAAACTAGGTTTATTTTAGGGGATACTATTTCTTTTATTTCGTTGTGACTGTAATCTACTATCCAGGCTTATCTAACAGCATCTTAATTGTGTAACACACTCATGTTACTTTCATTTGGAGTCAAAACATTTCTTTTTTCTCTTTTTACTGTACTTCAAACTCTTCATTAGTGACTTTTCTGGAAGGCGCGTTTTAATTTTCCCCATATTTCAGTTTAAATTGACTGAATGATTGAGATGGTACTAGTGTGGTACGCAATTATTATGTGACTAAATAATTTAAGAATTGACCGTTTTCACCAACACTAGGCAGCACCAAAATTAATACCTGTGAAGGATTTCTGTGTGGAGTTAGTTGTTACCTAGTGTCAGTATAAATGTGTAGTAATATGATCAGTATTGACATACAAAACGACTGACATCTGAATTCTGTAGTCAATATTATTTACTAAAATTAACTCAATCAAGGAATTAACAAATACTCCATAGTCTTCAGACCACTTCTTATTTTCTGATAGTTTTAATAACTATATATCTATTTAAAACTTATGTTATGAGAATATAATCTTATTTACACAAGTATAAATAAAGTATACAACTGCAATGAATCGGATGTTTTTATTTTCTCTAACCGAATGTTATCTGACTGACTCATCAACGCCCAGCCCAAACCTCTTGGACCTAGAAAGCTGAAATTTTTCACAGAGGTTCCCTTTATAATGTAGACAAGGAGTAAGGAAGGATTTTTCGAAATTCAACCCTGATGAAACTTTGTAAATTTTCATTTTCACGTGGGCGAAGCCGCTGGCAAAAGAGAGTGATAATATTTAGGCTGCTAAAGGTTACATTAGTTCCATAACCCAGTGCCTGTGCCACACCTTACTAACTTGTTCTGCCCATTATTCAATCGAGTAAAGTTCCATAAACGATGTCACTCCAAAACAATCCGTCAGCACAAAAATGCGATAAAAGCAAAGCAAAGAAAATCAAAGCATTTTCTTCAAGCAGGCCAGTTACAGGACTTACAGGCGGGTCCATATTGGCTCACCTAAAGTTCATTACCCGAAATTGTTCTTCATATCTGTTCCTAACGATTTGTAATCCAAATGATCACTCTTCCTAAAATTTTTCATCCTAAAGTTTTCATTCATACTATTTGTAGTGCTACCGGCGATGTTCATTTTTGTTGATGATGATGATGTTTCCGAAAATTGTAATTAATAATATCATTATTGTAAATATATTCAAACTCCTACTGTTTTTTATCACAACGCTTTTATCCCTAAACATAATTACCATAATATTTTCACTCGTACAACAATAAAAAAGAAATCTAAACAAAAAAGATTGTGATTTTTTGGATGAAAAATGTTATTAAGAACATTTTCGGATTTCCAATTATCGGAGAAAGAGTCTACCTCGGAATGACTTATTTTGTCGTTCTCTAAAAGTAGTCTCATAAAACCTCTTGTCTGCGTCACGAGTAAAGTTACTAGATTAGATCAACCACATAGTACCAGTGAGTGACCTACAAATTCTAATATTTGGCTAAGTACCATATTTCGTGTCATCAAAATATAATCCATGACAGTGGCCATGGTAATGTCGGTCACACTCGTTTCAATAAGTTTTCTCTGCGTTTGCTAACAATGACGTCTGGAAAAAATATCTTAATAATCGTAGCAATAATGTTGCTGTTGGGTCTCTTTTCTCTGAGGTAAAATAACTATAAAAGTACTTTACACAGGTCCTTTGTCTTTGCTTCAGTGAAACGTACCCTCGCACACCGAATAGGGATACGGCATAAAAGCATACGGGCAAGAAAACTATGCGCTAATCTTCTTTGAATGGCAAGGATGTAGTTACGAAAAAATAACAGCCAATAATGATTTTATTAACATTTATTCAATAAATAATACAAAATTGGTTTTCATTGCAATGCTTAAGAATTTGAAACACAAAGTTACAGTCACGTAAACTGAGCAAACTTCCTACCAACATTACACTGATGAACGAACGATTGTTTCACTTTATTTAATTATGATTACATCGAAATACAACGATACCGTAGAGTAACACTCATTAAATACAACAATGGAATTTTACGTTTGTTCAGGTAACACTGATTATATTAAATTTATTAAAAATTGTATTATATAAGAATGGATATGAATGTAAATGCTCAGCGAAATGCGGCCTGAAGGATAAAATGCTGCAACATTGTTCAGTAACATTGACTAGCCTCTACCTCACGGTGTTACCGTGTTACACGTTACACACGCTAAACATGAGCCATGATTTACAAAACAATAAAAACTAATCAACAAATTTATAATCCGACCAAATTATGTTGACACGCATACATTTGGTTCACTACGTAAAACTTTATGTAGTTATACAATGATAAAATAGTTACATGATATTCGTAGAGTAATTAATAAGTCTTCTTAGAGTTAACTAGAAATATTCATGAATGTTTTATTATGCTTGTACGAATGCATCATGTGTCAACATAACCGAACTACATCATTAAATTAAAACATATCGTTTGCTAAACATTATGCAACACAATGAGCTCGCCTTGAACACTCATTTCTTAAATGAGCCATCATAATTATAATACAAATAAACAGATGAACAAAAATGTATTTATTGCAAAATTATTATTATTACATTGCAAACACTATCCCCGATCCCCCTAAGTACTAATACAATTATCTTAGTCTAGCGATGTTTCGTCCCGACCACGAAACGTCGACTGTCTTTTAAAACGCGTAGGAACAAATCTGTGGGTTTCATGGTAGGGACAATAGTTATCTACACATGAGACGCTAGTCGCTAGGCCATATCTACACGATATCCGAGGACTACATAGTGACGTAACATTTACTTCGTTCACGCACACCACGCACAGCGCACTCTCCACATCAGATCTACATAATTTTAAATTTACACAAAGAATCTCATCAGAAGCGTTCGACCAGTCAAACGGTGTACTTACTTTTTATACATAAACATTACGATCATCCTTCCGCACTCGTACAAGCGAAAATGTAGTATTACAATAATACACACTACGATATTTAGACGTAAGACACAAATATGTACACAACTTATCGAAACTAACGTAGAACTTAGAGCCGGCGCTCGCACGCGAGAGGGACAGACAGACAACAGACAGACAGACAGACAGTCCCTCAGGCTCACGACGCGTACATGCGCTTGATGTCTTCCTTGTACCGATCCTGGATGTCTTTCCGCTTTATCTTGAAGGCAGCCGTCACCAGCCCCATGTCGGGAGACCACACTTCCGTCACCAGCTTCACGGCCGCCGGGACCTCGAACTTCTCCAAACCACCTGCAACAACACAATACTCAGTCAACCACAAGCTTTTTCTCATTATCAGACTAGTTCAGTTAAAATATTTCTTTCATAATTTATAACATCATAACCAAACTTACATTTCCTAGCATGATCAGCCAACTCTTTGACCACAGCCTTCTCCACGTTGGCATTCTGGCACAACAGCTCGAAGTCCATATCAGGCAGACCGATCCTGGCAGCCAGTTCACTGAGATGCTGTGGGTTGGGGACCAGCAGACACACGGTGTAGCACTTGGAGCTGTCTCCGTACACACAGATGTTCTCCACGATGGGGCAGGTCTTCAGTTCCGCTTCCACTTTGCCGAGGGATACGTATTCACCGGCTTGCAGTTTCACGAGGTCCTTCTTGCGGTCTGTGAACGTAATAAGAGGATGTTATATGAAGGTAATTTAGGATTATATGAAAATCGGATTGTTGTTTTACTTCAGTGGCCAGCTGGTCAAGTATGAGAGTACGTGGATTGTGGATATAAGAATCACTATAAAATCAGATTTTCTAACTTGATTAGGCAGTCATTTTTTTTTTGTTTATTAGAACCACGGGTTGAATGTTTTTTGTCAATTTTAGAATATAATCATAACGATCAGTGATTCACATTAGCGCTGGATCGAAAGAACTAGAAGTAAAGAGGACAGGTTTTTACCCAGCAGAGCTGCAAGCTAACAGTAACAATACTAACCAATAATCTTAATGCACCCGTCGTGATGCAGCTCCCCGATATCTCCAGACTTGAACCAGCGCCTTCCCTCAGCATCGATGAACTCTTCCTTACTCTTCTCTGGGTTCTTGTAGTATCCCTCCGCCACGCAGTCGCCGCCGATCACTATTTCACCCTAGAGTAAAAAATAAAGGTTAGAACTGCAGTACTACTAATTAGTAGGGATTCAAAAGCAGATCTATAACATTGGGTCTTATGAGCGACAACTTCAACGCTGACATTTTACGTGTAATGAGATAAACTTATTACTTAGTTTTAGGACATTTGTTGATTGCGTCTTATTTCGCATTAGTAGTTCGTTATCGTTTAACAGTTAACGCTAAGGATCTGTGAAAGTCATTCTACACAGAATGGTTGTTGTTGAGACGAATTATTAGAAACGCGTAGAAGACTGTGACAGCTAAGGATGGACAAAGTGTATGTATACTTGCTCATTCTTCATAGACTGTTGTCTATGAAGAATGAGCCGTCTGATGATTGGTTCGACCGATTGTTGGTTGGCAACCAGGTTTTTGTTTATATTATGTTTGTTTAAAACGCGGTTAGGATATTATATCACTTAAGTTTTTCTGCTGGTCATCGTCAAACAGAAGCTAGGTTAGTATTGGTACCTGTGGGTAAGGCTTGTTATCGATCCTGTAGCCGCCCTCCTCCCAGTTGAGCAGAGTGATGTCAGTCCCACTGGTGGGAGCGCCGACGCGGCCGGTGGAGCGGTCGTGCGGGTCCATGACTGTGGCGCACGACGTGGTCTCCGTCAGCCCGTAGCCTGCCACCACGTCCGCGCACAGGCAGATACGTACCTGGAATAAACATATCAAATACTTCATTTTAAATAAATTCACCAAACTGAAATAATATCTTCACACGTTATTTCACATAAGTCTCGGCTACTCTCATCAGTTTCCCTGCACTGATGATCACTCCAGGATTATAGTATTGCGATGCGAGTCTACAAACAAAGGTTTGGTTAGACTGACTGACATCGCAATACTAAGAAACTGCGGCCTATCTGCACTATTCTATGGGTTCACTTGCGCGTCGCCATAAATGAGCCATATGTCTTAGACAAAATATAATTTACGAGGATTATTGCAGTATAATGTAGCCCAGCATATTTATGTCAGCTTAAAATTAAAACTGCCAGAATAACTTACAATAAATTTTAAAAGCAATGTCACGTTACCTGTGCGTGTGTATCAGGCGACAGCGGAGCTCCGCCACTGATCATCATGCGCACCTTGCCGCCCAGCAACATACGGATACGGGAGAACATCTGGTACGAGACAACAGTACATAAGATACTACGAAAAAAACGTTGTCCACCCTATATGTGCGTTTACAAACATTTAAACTCACATACACAAAATTGCAAAAAACTTTAAATTCACACTATTACATCTTATAATGGTTTTCAATCACTTGTTGTTTTTGACTCCAAAATCATAAAATTCGCACTTATGAATGCGACAACAGTCAACAGTGCCTATTTATTTACAATTTACATGGTGTAAAATTGAATCTGCCAAACGGCTCAGAGTCACTTCATAATCTAGTATATCGGCGATTCCCGTTCTCGTGAGAATACGGGGATAAAATGTAGCTTACGGTATTTGCTGATAATGTAGCTTTCCATGAGTGAAACAATTTTAGAATCGGCCGAGTAGTTTTTGAATAGAATCGTTACAAAGAAACAAAAACTAGTATAAGCAACGTACCAGCCTGTTGAGCACAGGAGTATCATACCCGCGCCGCATCCACGTCTGCTTGTAGGAGTACGCCCACTTGAAGAACGCACTCGCGAACGCTCCGCTGCGCGACACCTTGTCTGTGATGCCCTTGCTGATGCGGTCCATTATTAACTACGGAAGATAAACATGGTTTAGTATTATACAACGGAGAACCGTTGGAGATAAGCCACGTACCAGTAATGCACGCGGAGAGCTGGGGAACGATCGTCACTCACCGCCCTCAGGTACATCGCGACGATCTTATATTGTTGCGGGGCGAAGAAAAAGAGGAGAGGAGGAGAGGTATGGAAGAAAAAGAGGAGGCCCTTGCCTAGCAGTGGGACACATAAACAGGCTTACTAAAAAGTAACAGGAATTTTGGTAACTTGTGTGTAAGCGCATGTGTTTATATATACGTGAGATGATGAGTTATTGTTTGCTACGCTTTATTTGTAATCACTACAAGTGGTGGTAGTATGTTTGCGACAGTGAAAAACAGACTGAATGTTCCATTAACACGGATACGTCAAGTTCCTATAGAATCGACGAGAGTGCTGGATGCCACCGTATTTATAGTATAACTAGCTTTTGCCCGCGACTTCGTTCGCGTGGAATAGTGACTTCCGGCAGATTTTTGGTTTATCTCGCGAAAAAAATAATAAAAAAAATCTATCCTATGTCCTTTCTCAAGTTCCAAACTATGTCTGTACCAAATTTCACACAAATCGGTTCAGTAGTTTAGGCGTGAAGCAAAGACAGACAGACAGACAGAGTTATTTCGCATTTATAATATTAGTTAGGATAATTATCAAGACTAACTTATATATAAGGCGGTATAGTCTTCCTGTCGTTTAGCTGAAGTTTAGCTGTTCATGTTTATATAAGTTTAGTTTTAATGTATGATTGCACTTACAGGTACGGTAGTGATGCAGGTAGGTTCCAGGATGGTGGCGTCTCCCTTCGTGCCCTTCATGATCTTACTGGATGTGTCCAACATTGTGAGCGGGGTCGAGTAGCCGATGGGGACGCCTGCAAATATAACATACATATAAGTTAATGTAACTGGGGTAAATAGAAGACATTGTTGATACATGATAAGAGTATTCTCAATACAGTTAGATTACGTAATTTATCTATGACTATGTAAGATTCATAGATCAACTTTAACCTTCGGAATTAAAATTATTGTGACCTAGTTTATAAGCCCGATATTATGCTCTTAATTTTGTACTATGATGGCTTATGGTGTGAATATAAAGAATTTATAGTTATCTATACATAACCATTGTGCAGAAATTTTCAAACAAATCACGACATTTACAAGTGGCCTGAAAGTCTGGCAACCAATCTTACCAAAGGGTTTGGTATTACCCAATACTAATTGAGTTGTAAAGGTCTGATAGGCAGTCGCTCCATGTATAATACTGGCATTCAGCTGCATCCCATTACATTTGAAGCGAACCCCAACAAAGTAGGGGGAGGGCTAGGTCGATGAGTCAGAAGTAGTACTTTATTTTTTAACCCATCTCTTTCAAATCTACTTTAGCAGTTTTATTCATGTCCCTTGACGTTGTACCGACGATAACATCAAACCCACTTGTCAAGGTTAAATGTAACTTAACCAACAATCAGTGGCGTCTATAATTAATTGCAATAACCGCATCGGCTCGTATTGTGCGCGAACAATAAAATGGCAGCGCGACGTCGACATGAAACGTCTCATAAACTCTGTGTTTTACAACCGATTTCTGAACGTTATTACTGAGATAAACAATCGATGTTCTTCGTGGACTTTGATCGACGATTATTTTATGGTTGTATGAAGTGATTTTATCATCTTTGACACGAATAAGTGTGAGATTTTTTATTTAAAACTGTTTCTCTCATCATAATTGATCGTGCAATCAATATTAAATAAAATTATTTTCGGAAGTGTATATTTACTAATAATATTTATTGATTGCACGATGAGGTACCTTAGTGCTACGCAATAAAGGTGCTGACTATCATCATCTGCCGAGCCTTTTCCCAACTAAGTGTCGTGCGGGGTCGGCTTCCAGTGTCGTCGGATCAAAATCAAAGCATTTATTTCAAGTAGGCCAGTTAAAGGCACTTTTGAATAGTCAAATTAAACTAACTGCGGCACTCAGAGATATCCAACGATTACTCAAGCCGCCACCCAGCAAAGGCCTGACATACTTTTGTATGACAAAACTGCCAAAACCTTTACCAAGCGACGGCCCAAGCAACCACCGAAGTTCTCCGAGTGAAGCTCTCCGGATGAAGTTGAATACCCGTATCTTACATGGAAATACTGTATATGTGAATAAATGTGCTATCTTTGTCAAATTGTTATCATCGCAGTAGCAACTCTAAGAAGCACCCCATTGAAGACAATATGGTCTATTATTATCGATACCTACAGCTGAATACCAGAATTTTACAAGGAGCGACTGCCTATCTAACCTCGACAACCCAGTTAGTTCTAGGCAATACCTGTTACGACTATCAAATATGTACAAATGACATATGGTTTAACGTACGGATTAGCTAAGTATAGTATCACAATGTATATCCTCACCTCCAACCATACAAAGATTCTCAGCCAGCAGCTCGAAGACATGCGCCAGCGGCAGGAAGCCCATCAGCTTGTCTCCGTCGTAGATGGGCATCGCGTCTGCGAACGCCTTCAGTGTCGCCAACATGTTGCGGTGGGACAGGATGACGCCCTTGGGCACGCCCGTGGACCCCGATGTGTACATTATGATGGCTGTGTCGGACGGAGATGGTGGGACGGGCTCTGTAAAAATAATAATAATAATAAGAGGTTAATAAAAAAATACGAGTCACTGCATTCGAACCCGGGTGATTTAGCAATGGGTTCATGCCTACATGGTACTTAACTGGTATTATGGTATTGTGAAAATGGGTTTACTCTACAGCCCTGCTGGTAACAGCAGTTATTAGTACTGGGAATACAGACGCGACGTTATATAATTGAATTATACTTTACGCCACCTAATTTATGCCTAAGTAAGAGCTTTATAAAATTAACAACGTACTTAGATATTTATTGTCTCCAATTTTTATAATACCCTTTAAAAGTAACAACATCACCTATTTAACTACATTAACCTGCATTAGATCACTAGAAACCTGTTCAAATTCAAATATTTATAAAAAATAATGTATAGGCATAATTATTATGTTTCTCAAAACATTTACTCTATACTGTGTCGTGCGGTGTGCTTAAAAACTACATAAACCTACAAATCAGTGAATCCACTCACCAATTTTGGATGCGGCACCCTTCTGCACAACCTCCTTGTATCCAATAATCTGTATGCCAGGTTTGTATCCGCTGGGGTCGATACTCTTGAGCTGGTCCTCCATGTAGATGATGGTGTCGACACGAGGAGTCTTGGCGAGGATCTTCTTGAACTTGGGCAGCAAGTCGTACGTCGTGATGACGGTGGAGACGTCTGTCTCGTTGATGCCGTGCGCTATTGCGTCGTCGCCTAATGTCGCGTAGATTGTTACCACTGGAAATTGTGATGTATGAAAATTAATATTAGGTCTAGTCTTGGGCACAATTGCCGATTAAGAGACATAAAAAAAATCTTTTAGAGGGTGGGAAATCATTAAATGAGCGGGAGGAGTCTCCCGCTCTGGGCAGAGCGGTGTCAGACTTCTACTGACTAAAAACCACCCAAGTTCCTTCTTAGCCCTTTGTGTCGAGGCCGCGGTATCTCTTTCGAACAACCCACAGCCCCGACAGGAAGATATTATAGAGATCTGGATGTTATATCATATACTTATTGGGCTTGGGTATTTCTGCCGGTGAATAAATCCGTCAACCGCACTACAAGTTCGATTAAATTAGTTCAGTCGCCCAGAGGGTTGACCGCAATAGGAACTGAATGTATTTCCCCAAACCATAAATCGGTTTATTTAAACTGTTACTTGTGGAATAATCGTGCTTACAAAACCTAAAAAGCACTTATGTCTCTATATCTAATGGCTATATGTTTACCAGATATTACACTATTCCCAACCACTGCAATTCCTAAAAACCAGAATCAGTAGTGCTGATCACCAGAAAAGTGCCGAGACAATGAAACTCGACGAAGTCCCGGAAAAAAAATTAAGGTTTTTGGATCCCTCAACGAAATTAATCAGAAAAGAGTTGAGGTAGAGAAATAATAACATACGGCTGGGAATGAGCTATAATGCACCACGTGGGCCCTATGCGGGTTGGTAAATGTTACATATCTTCGAACTCTTGGTTCTAGGACATGTCGGTTTGCTCACGATGTTTTTCATCACCGATTAGAGAGTGGTGGTGATGAAATAAATTACACTAAGTAATCCTGGGTTCGAACCCAAGAGATTTACTGCCCGTAAGTCGAGGTTACCACCACTGGGCCACCGTTGCTCTTTATTAATCAAGAAAAAAGAAAGAAAATTAAATTTCCATGTTAAGTTAGTTACCAGGTATGCTCTGCTTGAAGCAGCCGTGCGCCGCGATCATCCACTCGGCGCGCGTCTCAGCGAACATGACGACGTTCTCCCGCGGCTTGCAGCCCAGCTCGCGCAGTCCCGCGCCGAACACTCGCGCCTCCTTCTCTACGTCCACGTATGAGCGCCACACGTAGTCGCCCATGTTGAACTGGACATACAAGAGGACTAGGTTACTAATGGTGGACATACAGATCTATAGATCATAACATGTTGCCAAGAAGTTATTGTTATCAGGGCTACACAGCTCTGATGCCGAAGCTGATCCAGGGTTAGGTATTCCACTTGGCCTTCAAATTAATAATTTAGCTCGTGGCTTAATAAGAACTGCCACTCGGGTCGATCTTTAGGTAAAGCTGTGCTTGCCTAGGTCGGTCTGTGGATGGGTGACCGCCCGACATACCGAGTTTCCTTCGTGCCTCGGAAAACACGTTAAGCTGTTGGTCCCTGCTGCCATAATATAGATCTTTGGCAGTCGTTACAGGTAGTCAGTGACCTGAAATTCTGACATCCAGTCTTACCAAAGGGTATTACCTAGTATTAACTGGGTTGTGGAGGTCAGATAGGCAGTATCTCCATGTAAAATACTGGTATTCAGCTGCATCCGGTTGGACTGGAAGCCGACCCCGAAATGGTTGGGAAAAGGCTAGGCAGATGATTAATTATTTAACATTTTTTTTTTTTAATTTATTTCTCCCACAAAGTACAAAAATACAATATAGAGGTGTAACAATATTATTGGAGGTACAGGATTGTATTAATTATTGGATAATTATTAATAATGGATTGTTGATAGAATTTGAATTGAATACTGGAAATAGAAATAGGCAATAGGCTCGCCACACATACACATGGGACTTAAACATAACTGGCGAAAAGTCGTTGTACTATTAGTTACACCTCTGCTTAACCGTTCGGGTATTAGAAGCGTGACGTTATGTTATGCAGTTCTTCCCTCAGTACTATTGTATAATAAATCAGAGCTATATCGTTCGGACCCAACACAGGACTGCTATCGAAGCTGCTCTGGGATTAGGTTTGCCTCTTGTTACTTTTGGTCATCAAAGAGTATTTATTGTCAGTCTAATTTCAATTGAATACGGGAGAAATTCCTTCAGCTTTCAATGATACATTAGTCTAGTATCATGAAAGCTAGTTTCATCAATTATTATACGTACAGCCAAGGAGTGGAATTCCCTGTCTGCGTTGTTGTTCCCAAGTTAACATGACCCCAATCTATTTAAGTCACTAGTTGGTAGCCTTTTTTAAACGGTTTTATTTAGCTCACCCCGTTTGTTTTATTCTTGGATCAAATTTAGTAATTCAAATTTCACCCTCTTCCTGTCAACCGATTAATCTGAAATTTTGTATACACTTTGGATTTTGGTGACAATACAATTATGTTTATTCATTATCATTATAAATTCAAGATGGCCGCCGCTACAAAATGGCGGATAATTTATGTTTTATTAATCCTATCAATATGGGTATCAAATGAAAGGGCTCAACAAGCAGAATACAATATACTATATAAAATTAAAATCCAAGATGGCGGCTAAAAACTAGAAAATAAAAATAGGTAAAAAAACTTTTTAAGTTAAACGGTTTTATGTTAAACATACATTGCAATGTTTAAGATAAATGTACTAAAAACCAAAAAATAATAAAATAGATACAGTCGTGGGAAAAAACCGTGGGGCACGTCAATTCGGAACTGTCGTGCTGCGGAAATTACAATTGACGTGCCCCACGGTTTTTTACCCGACTACGGCAAAGCCAAAAGGAAGGGTAATGATTTTGGCAGTCTATGTATGTATGTATGTATGTATGTATGTATGTTCCACCGTAGCGCCTAAACTACCAAACGGATTTTAATAAATGAGGTGTCTATAGATTCGTAAGAATAGCCCGGGTGTCATAGGCTATATAAATTTTATCAAATATTATTATGACGGAAGTTAAATGTCAGATTATAACATCGAAAAAAATTAAATTGAGATAATCATAACATGTTTGGTATCAAATGAAAGGTCTTGACGAGCACATTACAAATATGTATATTATACGATAGTTTTAGTCCGCCGTTTGTAGTCGGGTTTTAGTTTTTAGACTTGTTCCCACGACTGTATCTATTTTATTATTTTTTGGTTTTTAGTACATTTATCTTAAACATTGCAATGTATGTTTAACATAAAACCGTTTAACTTAAAAAGTTTTTTTACCTATTTTTATTTTGGGTTAACTCATTCCATCGTCGACCTCTTCTCTGTCCTCAGGACACGATTGAGGTCAAGAGTAGGCCCATTAAATATTAAAAAAAAACTTTAATTTTGAGAAAATTATATGGAGAATAAGGTCGTCACTAATGTCCAGATATTGAATTATCAGTATCATACATACTTATACCTTGCCCGCTGTGAGAATAGCATATAGTTTTACCTACATATGATCAGCGGAGTACCGTGACTACCTAGCCCTATTACCCCTAGAAAGCCGCACGTGGATTGCTAACTTGCGTCATAAGTCATTACTCATTAGCCATTTGTTCTGCACAAGTTTACTCTCACGCACTCAATGTCAAAGCTATTGGTAACAATCAATGACCAGTCATACAGTAAATTGATTTGATTGATTGCCTGACATTCGTGGGAACTTAGACCACTTGTGCGTGCTATATGCTGACCTGGACTCTAGTTAGTGCAGCCTTGAGGTATAAACACTTGATTCAGATAGTTATTTTTCGCTTTTAAGGATCTCCTAATAAGGGATAATAAAAATCTACTGAACAGCAGTAAACATAACAATAAATGTTACAATATTATTTCTTTTCTTTTAAAATGCATTCAAGTATAATCGCCGAGAGGTCAGCCAGAGGTATACCCTAATAATAATAATATTTATTTGTTTAAAAACATGGTAAAAAATCAAGAGCATAGTACGTGTTAATGGGTATGTACCTATGTACACCTACATTCTTCATCAGTTATGTTTAAGTCCCATGTAACCATGTAACAGAGGGCGAGCCTATTGCCATCAACCGGGCAGCGATGACGGACAAACCCAATAACACAGCCCGACCTGGAAATCGAACCCAGGACCTCATGAACATCAGTCGCGCCTGCGACCACTAGACCAACAAGGCAGTCTCAATCTCAAACAAAAAAACCATCTGAGATAAAGATGTAACATGACACGCCTGTAATTCCTGAACAGATTAGAAGAAACTGAAAAGTAGTCAACAGCAAAAGTAGATAATCAAAATCAGAAATTCAATGCTAATGAACGGAGTTCGCGTCAGAACTGTGTGGCGTCGAAGTGATTCCAAAGTATGTGAATGTAAATTATGCCAAAATGCCAAACATTTACTACTAGTACAACTGCCATACATTCGTGATCTGCCATATATTAGTATTGAATTTCTGATTTTGATCATCTACTTTTGTTGTTGACTGTACATCCATGACGCCATGCATACTCCTCAATAACCTACCTTCTTAAACACCCGTCCATTAGGCTGCGGTTCATCCTCCTCACTCAGCACAGTCCTGGTGCCGAGACAGGCGCGCTCGCTCCACCTCGCGGCCGCAGCCCGCAGCATGCTCTCCATGGACGTGACCCCATCGCGCACCAGGCGCAGGTGCAGGTCGCAGGGAGACGACACTGAGCGCACCGTGATGCTGTTGTTTGTCGTCTGGATTATACGGGCCTGGGGAGAGGAAACTTGGGCTATAGAATTGCTGAAGATTCTTCTTTGTCGATTACATAGCATGAGTTCACGAAGGGTAAGACTGCAGCTGTTAGAGCGGTTGGAGTTTCTTCTTCCTATTATTATTCAAGTAAAATGAGCTTCGGTCAGAGCTCAACCTGATGGACGGCGTTCGTACTGGCATTGGTCAGGTTGCTCAAGTAGGTTGGATATCGTTTGTGATGTGGCTCAGTAGTCACACATTATTGCACAGGAATATCCTCAAAGACAGAGTAATAAGATAAAATAGACCAAGGAAGCAAAGAACTGAAAGGTCGGAGTATAATGTAAGTCGTATTTTACGACTATGCCATGGTGAATGTGAGCCTTACGTTATGGCTATAAAGTTTAAACATTATTCAGTGCTAACATAGTCCTGATTAATTGCAGGGTATTGAATTTCCCAGCAGTACATTTTTATCATAAAATAAATGTTATTTTTAAAAAGCAAAACATTGCCGCTTTTCTCTATTATTTTGATACATTGGCACGTTTTCATCTAAAACACTATATTTCAGAAAGCATTTTTATGTAAAAATAATGTATAAATAATAATGTAATTTTATCTAAGCAAACAAGTTAGGTATTCATTATTGCAATTCTGTGCGACCATCATCACAAGCACGTGGGCGACGGAGAATTTTAAAACAGGTCAAACGAAAATAACAATAAAATGGTTCTGTTCGAGAATATCTGCGGTTTATGTAGGTAATACTTAAGAAATAATAGACGGTTACATACAACACTAACCAGGACAAATAATCTAGGAACCCTTGATAATCAAATCAATATCGAAACTTCCAAATCTGCATTTTGGCAAAGAATCAGCTTTTTCTCCGAACACATTAATCTCGATCATGTTTTAATCAAACTTTTTTCAGTTTCAGAATAATAAAATTATTCTGAGTAATCTAAGAAGTTGTTGACAAACTTGGGTTGTTCAATTATGAATACAACATGAGACGAAAATTTTGGAACTTTGGGGTCAATACAGGGCTTTGTACCCAGAATAGCTAACTGAAACTAAGTTACTTTGCAACGTTTATTCTGAAAATAAATTTTCCTTTAGAGGCGTCGAAACCATGTTTAATATTGGATAGGACAGGACTACTTTCCTTAAAAGGGTAGGGCCTAGAAACCCGCAAATATTACGTTGAGGAACTTGCAAGTTATTTTGACTATGTAGTCCCTTTACGATAATAATACATTTTCCTCGAAGTAGGACATCAAAGGTGAAAATCGATAGATTCCTGCCGCGGCTAAAATAGTTTCTTTTATTTCGTTGACACTGTCATTAGAATAATATTGCCTCATACTGGAAACGGTACCTATAATTCCATGCAAGATTTGAAAGGTCACTTTTCTAATGTATGGGCAATTTTTCTCGCCATCTAAATGTAAAAATCACATGGCTGGGCATCTAACTGTACACATTTTTGTTGGACAAAGCAACACAGGCTTTCCAATCGCACCCATCTACCTCTATCCTCTACCACTTTCCTCCAGTTCAAAATATCCGAAGCTATGATGTCCCTTACCTTGATTCGTCTGGAGAGCGCTCGTTTCCTCCAGGGCCTCTGCGCGATGAGGTGCACTGGGAAGGTAATGATGTCGAACACCATCGCGACCGCGCGGATGGTCTTGAGCAATGCCGACACCCACCATGACTCCGGCCTGGAGACAAAAGATATGGATTCTTTAATAAGCTGTTAGTTGTGGGGTGTCCCAAATGAATTCGAACAAATCAAAATCAACAACAACATTAAATCGATTATATTATCAACGTTATAATCAGCAGTTTCAAACGTCAAAATAATATTAGACAGTCTCCCAAACACTATTCACTATTTCCTATTGTTTGACTTGAGCAGAAGAAGCGGTGGAACAAACTCGCCAGCAAAATCATCTGTGTGTTTCATCTCAATCAATCATTTTACTATCCCCTATTTCTTCAAAAGGATATCATGTTAGCTTACATGGTTAACATAGTTCTTTTCTTGTTTAAATAATACAACAATAAAAATTACTGTTTTGTCAAGAATCATGATATCACATAATGTAACATTGAACCACAAATTGATTATTGATTATTATAATTTATTATTGATTAATTGGTGCTAATTTCCCGTCAAGATTATCGAAGTTTCTTTCTTCAAATGTCATACAACATAACGTCACACATAGTCATCGTTATAATATTAAAAACACTTTACCGCTAATAACCATAGGTGAAGGTTCACGAAACTCTTCAAATGAGAAATAACGTCAACTATCCTTGTAACCCATTGCAAACGTGACTTTCATGTAACACTAATAAATAAATTTGGATTTACGTCCTTTGGCAAAAAACGTATAACTCTATCAAAAGGGCTCAAGGTATACTTGTCTGCGGCGCTCGCCTTGATTTTAATCTAGCTGTTAGTCAACTATAAGATGTACAAGCAAGTGTAGTTTGTCGTATTGACTTTCAATAAATCAATTTATTGTCGATGGAAGAAGTCAAAAGTCGAAAATCTTCTAACCAGTCATGCCAAGGGTTTTCAAGGGGTATCATAGTTGGGTATAACCCAGTGAAAGGGGTGTCGATGTTAGATAGTAGCTCCATGTAAAATTCTGGCATTCGGCTCCTCGAAATTCGAATACTAGTATGACACTTGATGGTCAGGCAGGACCATGGCATATCTACTGATAAATTCAAATCTAATACTTCGTCCCATAAAGAAAAACCGCTCTCCCTCTAACCGGCTGCATTTCCCCAAATTCCAGCAAAACAAACTAAAAGTCCATTCAGGTGCACTTCCTCCTATTTTAAGTGAGGTCATAATAAATTTCGTTATCCTGTCGCGTTCGCCTTGAGCTACTAAATTTCTACCAAAATGCTGTAGCGTCTTCTCTCATATGACCGTGGTTTTAATTATCCTACCAAAAGTTCGACTGAATTTTAAGATAACTTCAAAAGGGCAAAACCTAATAAATAAAGTGGAAGCTTTAAAAGTATGTAAGTAATAATATTCACACTTGGACAGTTATGTCTCTGTTACTGACTCTGAAGATAAGATCTTGCCCGACATTGCTAAATGAATGGCCATTTAATTTTCACACTTTAAAACCCCACACAGACTACTTGCGGTTCCAGTACAAATAAAAAAGTATTCCCCCCTTCGTGCAACTCTGAACCTTGTTCAATTAAGTTAAGATTGAAGACGTCTTTCTGGGTGAGTATGACAGTAATTTTAAGGTCAATTGCGTTAAGAGACCGGCGCTTACCATAAAAAGTAACATGTGCATGGAACAAGCGACGCTTTTTATACAGACAGCACAGACGTCCTTTTAAGAAGTCTTTACATTGTTTTTAATCGTCTTACTTCTTTAGAAGGAGCGATCTTGGATAACTGCCATTCATTCATATGCTACGGCTACGGGCCTACGGATAGCCTCGAATGGATAGTCGAAGAAATGAACCATTGCACATTTATAGACCCACACCACCCACCATCACCAGAAAATCTAAGAATTTCTTTGAAAATAAAGACTACATTCTACCTATTACTAATTAAAGGAAAGGTTTTATTAAAACAATAATTTCTCAGAACGCGTAGGTTTGCACAAGCCGAAACCATCGTTAAATCCTTACGTAGGAGTCTAAATTGCTACGAGTATTTATAATGCTTGACGTGCTAATTGAAAATTCTAACTAAAAGAATTATTAATGTTATAATCATAAAGGTAAATCCATCCCAGAAAACTAACACTGATGAACGTAGGAAGACCCACGAAAACACAATGTCTGATTTAAAATTCTGACGGAATTATTTCAACGAGTCAGTTTCATATAATATTCAGAGATAGGACTAGTTTTTATTTTGTGGAATTCTCTAGTGAAATTATCTTTTCAACAATTTTCATTGCTCTTTAAAACAGCGGTTAAATATGCAAGTCAGTCGTGGTTGTAAGTCTCAATCAGCGATTGAGAAAAGCGTTCGTTGAAGAGACCATTATCAATCAGTAATCCCGACCTACATTACTCCCTCCGCACTTACAACACCCTCAATCAGATAAGACAAGACAAACTTTCCTCCCAACATTGATACGAGGTCAGTGTCAGAGCCCGGATGCATCTGCGGGCCGCGCCCTGCCACGACCGTGACCCGGGCCGCGCATGCGCCGCTACACCCACCCTCCAGTGCATCCCACACCTACTCAATATGTAAGCACACGCCTGTTGCAAGCCTAATTACTTTGTCGATGGCGAATTTCCACGTAAACGGGCGCGGAAGATGTGTAATTAACGAGCATGGATTTCAGATGAAAGCAATTTTGGTCTGTATTTATGAACGCAGAAACTACAAACTCTCGCAGTAGGTAAGTGCAATCAAACAATTATGCAGTTATCAGTTATCACCATGCCAGAACATACCAAACCTTATATTAATAACACTGCAATATAAAAAGCATAAGTATAGTTGAGCGATAACAATAATCTCGCCATTCGATTACAATAACAAGAAGGTGAATGCTGAATGTCATTTGGATGTGACTTCCACAATGCGGTCAGCCTAGATATGCTCCAATCAAGATCACGGTCTACCTCTATTCGACCATAAGAGCAAAAACTTCGTTATAAGGCGCCCCAAACACGATTGCATCATGGCTATTTAGAACACCAATAAAAACTGGAGCTAATATTAATAAAAACTGGTCTTCTAATAAAAATCTCTCAAAGATTTTTCTGAAGATTGCTGTTTGTTCGACCTTGTAATGCCCCTTAAGAGACGCACGTGTAGTTTCTCTCAATACATTATCAAGTTGAACCCTTTGTAAGCCGAGTACTAAGAACGTCTAACCTAATTCAGTATTTTTGCGACTCGCCTGATAAAAAATCATCGCGCCACTCCGAATCGGGTGAGGAACTTTGTTTTATTCAAGGTAGCGAAATATTCTTAAGATACCGGATCTTGAGATATAGGACAACATAATGCCAAAGCTTTTGAAAGGATTTTATATGACTGGGGATCTTATAAGACCCTGTCTTGAGCCTCTCTCATTATGTTGGGGATTGCGTCCAGGATTTAACGGATACTGGACTGGTTTGACCGTTCGACATTTGGTTCAGGAAAACCGTTATGAGTTCTTCACAATAAACTTAATATCTTTCGGTTGTCATGCAGTGACCATTAGTCAAGTTACATGAACAAACATCTAGACTCGGAACTACCCTATTATAAGGTATTAGATAGTCATAACATAGTGACGTGGGTAAACAGTGGTTATGTGTAGTGAGGACAACACCGCGGTGTCACCTTGCCGCTATAAATAATGATAATGTAGGAAACTTACGTCTGCGAGACATAGTGTCTAAGGAGACGTTATCACAAGACCTTGGAAAATATTAAAATGACCACAAACTACAGCATTGTTCTATACTTTAACATTATTTTCTACAGTTACTGCTGAAACCTATTTTCTCTAGATACTAAAACTTTATTCCAGTTAGAAGTAGAACTGTTACTGACCACTAGTTAGCGGTTTGTTACCAAACCACCAAGAGAGAAATGTCGGAACCAATTTCGCAACTCTCGATGCAATCATAAGTCATTTCTATCGAAGGTAAGTAACAATGTATTTTCAACTTTATTCTGTGATCATACAGTTCTATTCCTAGGGATCAGATATTTCACCTAAAACTAGAGAGCCTATTGACGAAGGAAATGCTTTTAAATGAGTTCATTATAGGATCCTCCAAGCAAAATAACCTAGCAGATTGGGAAAACGTTAAGATAATGAGGTACTTTAACACGATAAGGTAGCACATTAGTGATTACTCAACTGACACACATGCCAAAAGGTGGCGCGAGCGCAACACGTCATATGTCAACCAATCATAGAAGGATACGTGGAACAAAACTAGTCTTTACTAGACATGACTAATTTTTTTACAGCAATGACTTTAATGGATTCAAGATTTTTTTTGGTGAAATACCCTCGCAATTTTCTTTCGTTTTGCCGAAAACTGAGTGACTATTTAGATTAATTAAGTTTTAATAATAAATGTTATCTTACAACTGTCCTAAATAAAACCATTCATGAAGTTTTGAAATCAATTGGTTTACGATAATTTATAGACAGTTTAATTATTAGATAGAGATACGGCATGCGTTGTACTTTGCACTTTGGAATGTCTATCATATTATTGATATCCTGCTTGGTTACTAGTAGATAAACAGTCGATGTTATTTTTTGTGCCATTTTAACTAACATTAAGTAAGGTACATTCCCTTGCGTACTCGTACAGCTGTCAGTTGACTGTTGGAGTCCTACAAGGAACCACACTCAATGGCGAATCGCATTGCATGTGCAATGCCTGGCCCCGTTATGTATGAATCACTTTCTTGCAATGTGCGCTTGCTCAACATAATGTTATGAAGTTGTACTACTAAAATATACTTCGACATCTTGTACGGTTGTTTTATGATTTTAGAGTGCATCGTATTATCTTTATCTTCTTTCGTATTTTAAAACGGTGCTTTAATCTTAAATGAGCCTAATAAATCATCATCAAATTATGTTTATGTATGTTAGTAGATCTTCTAAGTCACTTTTACATCAAAGGGTTTTCACATGGATTAATGGGTTGTTTCAACTACCCTTTTGATTCCTGCAATTGCATCTAATATTTCAGAACCAGTCGTAGAACCCGCAAAGTCAAACTCAAACTTTCAAATTGTAAGTAAATCGTCAAAAGCATACCGAGTTGTAATATTTGCCTTCCTGCCACATTAACCCACTGCGAGCAGTCTGTAGACCTCCTTCATAACACTTCGTTTTCCGGTCCTCAACTAGTCCCATCTATTTATGGAAGCTAGTATGTTGATGTAATCATTACGCGGTTTTAAGTACCCATATTAAGTTTATTACTTCCACTTACTAGTTGAACATCGATAAACATGAAGTACCGGGTACTTCTGTGAATGTGCCACTCTATACGTACATCTTCGCGATCCTTCTTGGTTGGTCCTTCTTGTGTTGATATTTTATTTTACGGTCGACATCTGTCAACTTGGTAGATCTTTCTTGTCTTAACGGATCCCTCATTGTATAGTTGTGATCCTGTTATAGTACTGTCCTACTTGCAAGACTCTAAAATAACTTCCAGTTGTTTGATTATTCAAGGATTATAATTTGGTTTTCCCGCATATCATATTCTATGTGAGATGTCTTCTACATTTGCTTCATCTTCAGTTGGTCCTACAAGACATGGAACTACTCTTCCTCTTTCTCCCTTCTCGTCCTCTTTTCCTCTTTATGCCTCTATTCCCCCTTCAACAACAGTCGTAATAAACTTATCACGTATTGTGTTACTACTTGACACAATTACTAATTAAGTTACACATTGTTTACATTTCGTAATCCTTATCTTCGTTTTGGCACAGGCCCGAGGTGTTCTGTCCAGCCGACGGACATGCGTACTCCATGCGGTGTGTCGATGTGCTGTGTTACCTCAACGGACGAAGTCTAAAGATTAGATGTGTGATGACATGTGTGACTGTAATGATTTATTAATGGTTTGATTTTAGTGTTAAGAGTGTTATCGGTAAAAAGTGTCGATTTTCATAAAATCGGGGTTTTTTAAAGTTAAATTACTGGAAGTTGGCACGAAATTATTAAAAACTAATTTTAGTACCGCATTAAGCATATCTTTACATTGTATTTGTAAAGAATAAAAATTGAAAAACGTTATTAAATATCAAAATGAAAGCTTATTTTGAACTCATATTTCTGAGATTATACGGGAAGACTGAATTTCGGAATGAAATTATGAATCAACAATGAGTCGTAGAAGCCTGGAAAAAATACGTGGAAAAAGGAAAGATACCGTAATTGTTATTGTATAAAATAAAAAAGTAATTTTAATTCACTAAGTACCTAAAAAAAAAATATTTTCTTAACCTAAATTTTACAAAATAAAACATCATTTTTATTTAATATTAAGGCTGAAGTAACTTTTAAAAAATACACTGTAAGTGGAGTTCATGCAAAAAAAAAATCAGTAAAAAAAAAATTACATAAAGTTATTTTATCGACAATATAAATTTCAAAGTTACTAATAAATTACGCAGCGCCGAGCTGTGTCGGCCAGTCGCGTACAAATACAATGTAAAGATATGCTTAATGCGGTACTAAAATTGGTTTTTAATGGTTTCGTGCCAGTTTCTAGTACCTAATTTAACTTTAAAAAACCCCGATTTTATGAAAATTGACATTTTTTACCGATAACACTCTTAATGTTACTGCGTTATATCTGGCAGTTTACGTTCTTGATCGATGTTTGCTTTTTGTATTTGAATATTTAGATGTCTGTTGCTATTTTTGTGCAGATAACCTAGCTCATCTCATTGTTGTCATAATGCATCCGGAATTTTTAGAAATTTATTTGGTCAAACTATGTAGATGGTGAATGAAAATGTTTTGAGGAAACCGACATGTCCTAGAACAAAAAATCGAAGCCATACCTGTTCCCGCGATTTTTGGAGGACTGTCTGAGCAATAGGATATTATAGGCGGATTACAAATGTTCGTGCATATATTTATTTCTTTATCTACCCAAATATCATAAACCCTCTCTAATGCGCTCAAAAACCATAGGCAATGACCAGCATTACCAACCAGCAGAAATTAACAGAACTGTAATGAACTCATAACCTACTGAAAACAGTAGGTTATGAGTTTAAATTTGGAACAGGTGTCAAATTCAAGTGAGTGTGCTATTCTAGTACCTATCTACATTAAAACAGATACCTATCGATACGAAACCCCAATTCAGTATGATTTTAATTATAAATCGCACGACATTTTGATCTCGAGTGACACAAGAATATTGACTTTGTTTGTTTGCCTATGATTAAAAAAAAAACCGGCCAAGTGCGAGTCGGACTCGCGCACCGAGGGTTCCGTAAAAAAAATATATTATGTGATGTAACTAAAAATTTATGGTTTTCGTAATTATTCCTTTATCTATGCTATAAGACGTTGCTTCGTACCAAATTTCAAGATTCTGAGTTCACGGGAAGTACCCTGTAGGTTTTGATTCCCTTGCGAGTGTCGAAAATTTGCGGCATAAACGGGAGTATCTTTTGATCGCGTTGACTTAGAAGTTTGATTTTTTCACAGCTCCAAGAGACCATAGACTTGAGTATTTGATATGAATTTCAGCTTGATACCTCCACGCGTTCCTGAGAAAAAAGGTCTTGACAGACAGACAGACAGACAGACGGACAACAAAGTGATCCTATAAGGGTTCCGTTTTTTCCTTTTGAGGTACGGAACCCTAAAAATGACAGATATCCGAAACGCCGCCATTTCGAGCTGTCATTTGTTCGGTTTTTTTTATTTCATTACACTGGTAACAATGCTGGTCATTTCCCTATGGTTTCTGAACCCATCATAGAGCCCTTACGATATTTGGGTAGATAAATTAGTGTATGCAACTATACATAATTAGGCATTACAACACTCGTGTGATGCTATTAACACGTTGAGCGCCACGCTTAAAAACGTGTTTTGTCATATTTTGTACTTCGCTTTTTTTTTGCCTAAATGGTATTCTAATGCTATTTTAATAATATAGGAATGAAATACATGCATGGTTTTCCAAGATTTTCCACTAATTTTCACGTGTGCCTAAAAGATACACGTGGCCCCTGAAAAAGTTTTAGAAAATATCTCTATGCCATAATAAATATTATCTTTTCAGGGGCCGCGTGTATCTTTTTGGAAACACTTCTTTTTTTTGGTTTTCTGTAACTTCCTTCCATATTTTCCTTTGCATTTTTTTTTCCAGACCAAATTTGTTATTTTTATTGTTGATTTAGCATGCGTAGAAGACGATTTATACAAAAACCAAATAAAGGTCATAGAAAAAAAAATTATGTTTTATTTTTAGCCATAACTTTTGATCAAAACGTCATACAAAAAACCCACTCGGACCGAAACAACCGTGGAGGCCAGAGGTATTAGAATTCATAGTAAAATGTATTGAAATATGTTTCCTGGCGGACACACTGGCCTACGAATAAAGCACTGCTCGTGTTTCCAAAAAGAAACACGTGGCCTCTGAAGGTGATGCTTTGTGTTTCCAGAAAGATACACATGGCGCTCAACGTGTTAAGAAACTCGCCTTCGGCTCGTTTCTTAAACCCACACTTGTGTTGTAATGCCCTTCATTATGCACAGTCGCATAAACTACTATTATAATCAGTGAAACGCAAATAGGCGATGGTTTGCAAAATTGCAATTCAAACAAAGACGTAAGGTACGGAAACTACAATTTCGTTATGTCATGACGTGTCCTCCATTATTTCTTGTTTCAAACAAAGCCTGATGTTTTGCATGTTTCCTGTCCTAGATAGCGTGCCCTTGGTACCACTGGTCGCGATAGACTTAAATAGAAATGTAGTAATTATTTCCGTATTTTGATAAAACATCATCCCAATCATAAATTCATAATAAGGTTAATGACAGTCAAGTCTGTAAGTCGATCGAAGTTCACAAACGTGCTCGGTAGTTTATAAAGTTTATAAACAAAAACCTTGACATTCAAGAGAACATGAATCAGGATTGTTATTAGAATTCGTCTACAAATCACGGATCTAAGACCACATATCTCTACAAATATAGGTGAACGCAATAATCGAAGAATTTTTCGTTAACCCATACAATGATACCAATATGGTCGTCAATAACATAATCAACACTGCTATCTAAGTAACTAAAACACCTTGAAAGGTTTACCTTGGCACTGTAATTTGTGCCAGCGCACTAAACGCGACAAAAAAACCCTACAAGTATGTATGATGTATCATAGATTTTATACAATAAAGATAAAATATAAATAAATAACAATCATTAGGAACCAGCATTATTTTAATGTTTTCTACAGCTGGGACACAGATAGGCCTACTCCGAGTCTCTCGGTGGTTTGGTAGTTGTCACGTGCCTTCGAATTTTTGGTGTCACTATATGCCGGTTTCCTCACTATGTTTTCCTTCCCCGTTTGCAGATTTAAATAACAAGGTAATCGTCTTATAATGGGTGTAAACCACGTGATAAAGTTTTTATTTGTAAGCCAATGTTCAACTTACGTTATAATTATAATCATTTTGTAAATTACCGTGATTAATAAACTAACTGCCGCAGTCCGCAACAGGTTTTTTTGCGTGTTTATCAAACTGGAATTATTAGGAAGTTTACTAATAAAGACAAAGTCTTGAAGTTTCTTCTTGCTAATAAAACTTAGTGGTAATTTAAACAAGAAAAATGAGAGTCCATTAATTAGGGTGACAATTATTATGAAGCCAGACGGCTGTATACATATTGTGAGGTTATCTAAAGGTCATCAGTTCACTGAACAGTCTACTGAATGATGGTGCACCCACTTTTAATTTATTAGCCGACTGTAATAAGGACATGTTTTTCTAAGGTCACTTGTTCTGTATCAATTACTAGAATTCCTCCATTCATTGTACAAAATTCCGATATATCCGGCGCTATGGGCACTCCTATAAATATTTTTAATGAGTGCTAAGTGCTAATCATCAGATGGATACAATTATCAATTAATCGTGTATTTTTTTAAGTCGTGTGGAAATTTCTTCAGGGCCGGATCCACGGCCGCAGTATTGACATACTTGTACCTAAATGATAAGTAATGATAACCCATATCATCAAATTAAATCAATGTTATATCGTTTATATTACACGTTACTATAAATAGTAACTTTGTAGCACCCACTTGTCTACTTGTAGTTGTACTAGCATCGATCACTAATAAAAAACACTAGTGTTTTAAACAAATTGGTACTTTATGCTACCATATTTAAAGTATGTATTCTATACATGGTATATTGCAGGATTCTATATAATATTATGGCAGCTAATTTCGTTCAACCATTTCAGGCTATTACGTGTAAATCATCATTCTGCTGCCCTTATCCCAATTCATTTGTGGTCGGCGCAACATGTCTTCTTCTTCCATACTTCCCTATTTCTCGTCATCTCAGCAGTCACCTCCTTTCTAGCCATATCAGGCTATTACGTGTAAATGACTATCAAAAATCTTCCCAATTTGTTGTATTTAGGATGGAAATGGAATAATTTACGCAGTATGTGCGCGATACCGACAAGTATCAAAATTTAGTGGAGACCACCCAGACAGTAATTTTGTCGGGGAAATGAAATGGCAATCGAATTAGCTCTGATGTTCTTAGACGTCTGGTTACAGGACCAATCCCAAATAGTAGTTGGAGTGAAAGTAAAATGCGAGGCTTTACAAGCAGATAATTTTCGCCAGACTATTATAGGTACCCGTACAATACATTTCTACGATTATTCCAAGTTGACGTTCGATATGGCTGGTGAAAGTGCCTTCTTGCCTATCATCACTTTACCGGAGGAATTAAAGGATAAACCACAGAATTTTCCATTAAATACAGATTAAAGATTACGTTGTTATTTGCTACATGGACATTGATTAAGTGTCTAGACTAGGCTGAGATGACCTCTGCGTGATATCTTCTAAGATAAACATCCTATTTATGTGTAAGCTAGAAATTATAGATTCAGCTAGAACATCTGTTTACATAATATTCATGTACACAATCACTGTAATGGAAATCTAAACCAAGTAAAGAAAATTAAGTAAGTAGGTACCTATCTGATTCTGTCGACGAACACACGAAGATTAATTTCAGTTTCTGCAGTGATGTAACACAAATTGTGTTTATCTTTACTACATCTACGCAAATAACCACAGTATCAGAACGTCACCGCATCCGTTCGTCCATTATAACATCACGCCTGTAATCCCCGAAGGGTTAGGCAGAGGTGTACGTGTACCTAATAGTACACTCACATTTCGCCAGTTATGTCTAAGTCTCATGTAAAAGGGGGCGAGCTTATTGCCATCAATTGGGCTTCTACCAGGGTTGGCATGTTTAAAACAAGTTGTTTAAAACATGTGTTTTAAACAGTGTTTAAAACAGTTTCAAATAAAACATCGTTTTTTATTATGTGTCAAACACTTAAGGTATTTAAAAACTGTGACAAGTTTTGCAGCTTTCTCGTTACCAAGTTTGTTTCGTACATCGAAATGAATAAATCCAAATGTTTTTGTGTTATTGTGAAATGAAAAATCAGAAAGAAAGTCCGCTCTATTTATACACTCCATCGGTAAAGTCCCCGGGGAATTCCCAGAACTTCCGTAATTCGTGAATGTGATTATATATAATATATGATTTGGGTATTCCCCTTATTTTAAGAGAAGTTTAGGTGATTTCCCTACTAAAAATGAACGTCGAAACATACCGCATGTATTAAATTAAGATCAATTTTGGTCATGCAGTTTTTAAAATAGTATAAAAGTGAATTATCGGCTTAATCAATTAAAAATGGATGATAACTAACTTAGGAAAAAAAAACAAAAACAACAACTGTTTAAAACATTTTCAGCTGTTTGTTTTATAAAATGTAAAAAAAACTGTTTTTTTTCCAACCCTGGCTTCTACAGACTCCGTGGCTGCTACTGCGATATTCATGTTGGTAAAACCTAATAACACTTTGCCCCGGGAATCGAGCCCAGGATCCATCCAGGATCGCACCCATCATGTTCAGATTAATCTTAAAAACTACTGAATACTACTTCATTCAGGTTGCGCCTTCTTCCTTGTTTTATTTCCAAGGTTTTATTTGATTTCTAACTAGAATCATATTTATTATTTGGAACGTTATTTCTGTTGACAAATTAGATTTTCCTTTTTCCTCATACCGACAATACTTGGGCCATCCGAATTAGGTTATCGTTAATTAGATTACGTCGTTTCTTGCTTTAAGTAAAAAGGTTGCTATTGATTTGACAAAACATAACATATCATCACGCTGGTAATCATTCTAGGCAAGGGTATGTCTATCTGCATGCACATTTCACAAATGATTTCAAGTCCCATGCAGTAATAAGGGGCAAACCTATTAAGAACCAAGTTCCTTTGTCTATTAATTATCTTTTAATTTAACAATAATGAAAAAGGGAATTTAATTTCAAAATGAACAAGTAAGCAAGTGTAGTAAACCGTAATTAAAAGCTATCGACATGAATGTTCAGAAACACCAATGTTTTATAACGAAAGATTAAATGGACTGTATTAAAATGGGGGGCGGCAACGATAATGCCCGAACGAGAAAATCGACGAAATTTTATGTCACGATAAAAGGGGTGTGCTTTGAATAGGCACTCACCTGATAGCTCCCGGGACGATGTCTTCGAAACCAGGACCTTCACGAAGGAACCCTTCCAGCTACCCAGTACTGACGCCAGACTTACCCAGTCGCTGTACAAGTTACCTTCCTTTGGTCCGGCTGAATCCAGGTATCATGGAAGCTTGAGCACCGATTCAAGAGCACACTCACGATTCGACGAGAAACTGAGGTTATTGGCACAACTTTAAAGATTTTGAAGTATCACGACGGTTTCAATAGTAATGACGAGGAAACTTATTCGCGCCCACGCGCTTCAACCCACGACGAGACAAGAGAAGCATAGACAATTTCTAGGAATGTTGCTAAACCCAAAATTGGTTTCAGGGTTGCCATTACAAACCACTTAATTAAAGTTACTAAAGTGAACATTCCGCTCACCTAAATACAAAGTATTTATGAAATTTAAACAACTTACTTAAACTAATCCTAAATACTAACGACAGCGAAAGGTTATTTCATCGATAGATGGTTATTTAACTAAGGATAGGTAGTGGACACAATTTTACGACTGGCCTTTTGAATTGACCAGCAGCAGTCCTCACAGTCACCACTCTACAGACCCCATCAGCACCGGGATGTAGGGCTGTGATACGACCCATGCTCCACTTCAACGGACCGACTTGCTCATTTATGATCAGAACCAACATACCTACAGTCACGTTTGTGTTATTCTTATTCCACTTAGCTCTCTGTTGTAGTGTGTGAAGGTATTCATTTTGCCACCTACGCCAGAAATCTTGGTGAATCTTTTGAATCAACTTCCAACGGTGGAGGACGCTTATGTTCTGATCCACGAAATTCTCTTCAGCAACAATAGACAACGGTTCCAGAGTTAGAAAATGACCTGGAGTTAGGACAGACAGGTCATTAGCGTCTGAGCTAAGAGGGGTGAGGGGACGAGAGTTCAACATAGATTCTACCTGTGTCAGGACCGTATAGAATTCTTCATACGTCAATCGCTGCGTACCAACAACACGAGAAAGATGCGTTTTAACCGACTTAATACCAGCTTCGGCAAGTCCGTTGAAATGAGGACTTCCAGGAGGATTGAACGAAAACTCTATTTCTTGGGACTCAGCAGCATTCTGCATGAGCTTGTCAAGGTAGTTACTGGCACCAACGAAGTTTCGCCCTTGATCGCAGACAACGCGATTACATCGACCACGGCGTGCCATAAACCGCTTCAACGCAGCCAAGAAAGTCTCCGTTGACAGTTCCGAAGCGACTTCTATGTGGATCGCCTTAGTAGAGGTACATACGAAGACACAGATATAACCTTTATAGGTTTTTAATCCACGACCACGACCAAGAGAGATATCAAAAGGTCCACCATAATCGACAGCGACAACCGAGAAAGGCTTTATTTGGTTTATTCTATATGACGGCAGGTTTCCCATCATAGGAGCTGAAGCTTGTGTAGGGTTTACACGAAAACATTTTAAGCAACCCAAAATCACAGAACGAATAGCTCGTTTCGGCGACAAGATCCAAAAGGATTGCGCAAGCAAGTTTTGCAATGTTTGCGCGCCAGGATGCATGAATTTTTTATGATATTCATCGATAATGAGAACGGTTAGGCGGTGACTGCGCGGCAATAACAGAGGATACTTGACGTTGAACTCTGCGTCAGCATGGGCCAAGCGACCGCCCACCCTCAAAAGACCCGCATCATCGAGAAAAGGCGACAACTTGCGCAAGCCCTTTGGAAGAGAGTTGGGGGAACTCCTTTGAAGGTTTTCAATCTCATGTGAGAATGCACCTTGCTGCACATATTTTATTAAGAACAGGAAAGCTCTATTAATTTCATAGACTTGCAAAGGCCCGACAAGTTTATTTTTAGGAACAGAATTCTTCGAGTTCTGTTATACAAAACGGAAGCAGTACGATAAGACGTGTTTAAGCTTTGAAAGCGACGAGAATTTGTTTATCAATTTGTCAACGCAATTGACATCGATGTCAGTCAGAAGGCTGAAAATCCTTTGTTCGTCTTGCAAGGTGTCCTCTTTGTCAAACGATAGCGACGACTCCGGCCAGTTTTCCTCGAGGTCTGCAAGGAACGAGGGACCATTCCACCAGACTTCGTTAGCAGCAAGATCCGCAGGAAGCATTCCACGAGAACCACTGTCAGCAGGATTGATAGAGGTACTCACATGACGCCAACAATCAGGCGCGATAATTTCTTGGATGTGGCTGACCCTATTGGCCACGAAAGTCTTCCATTTGGAGGGACACGACTTAATCCAAGTCAGAGTGACGCTGGAGTCAGACCAGGCGAAGAGTTCAGTGACAGTGTGAAATGGCTTGAGAGCCTCCACTACAGATTGCAACAAGTCTGACAGCAACACTGCAGCCTGGAGCTCTAGTCTAGGAATAGACAGCTTGCGAAGAGGTGCAACTCTTGACTTTGCACAACAAAGACGAACAGAGACGAAGCCTTCCGCGTCAACGACACGACAATACACCACAGCACAGTAACCACGCTCGGAAGCATCACCGAAACCGTGGAGCTGCATTGTGATGAAGGACTGAACCATGCGACGAGGAATCGAAACTGATGCCAATAAAGGCAGCTGAGATTTGAAGCGCGACCACTCAGACTGAATAGCTTCCGGCAAATCATCGTCCCAAGAGACCCCAGAAGTCCAAAGAAGCTGCATAAGATATTTAGCATGAAACGTAACTGGGCCGAGGAATCCTAAAGGATCGTATATACGAGCTATACAGGATAGGATCGTTCGTTTCGTACATCTTTGGTCTCCCTTGTCGGTAACCTGGAACTGAAAGCTATCAGACTGTGGCATCCATAAAAGCCCCAAGATTTTGAGAGAAACATCAGAGATGTCCTCAAAGCATCTGAAACTCTCCGAATAGAGTTCTGAAGAAGCAAGATCAGCAAAGAAATCTTTATGATTGGAGGTCCATTTCCTCAAATGGAAACCACCCGACGACAATATTTTTATAAGTTCGGATCTCACAAGTAGAGCCGATTCGATAGAGTCTGCGCCCGAAACCACGTCATCAACGTAGATGTCACGGCTGAGCACCGAAGACCCACGAGAATAATCAGCAGCCGAGTCCTTGGCCAGTTGGGCAATAGTGCGTAGAGCTTGGAATGGAGCCGACGACACTCCATACGTGACGGTACGAAGCCTGTAATCACGGACAGGGTTTTCAGGGGTGGAGCGCCACAAAATGCGTTGGTACTCCATGTCTTCGTCGGGCTCCAAAATATTCCTATACATCTGCTTTACATCACCAGTGAACACAACTTCATGCCAACGAAAGCGAATTAACAAATCAAAAATATTAGTCTGCAGCTTTGGCCCCGACAACAAAGTGTCATTTAGCGATACTCCACGTGCGTCCCTGGCGCCAGCGTCAAATACAACACGAAGGGGAGTGGTCACAGACCCAGGCCGCAGAATACCATGGTGAGGCATGTAATAAAATTTACCATCTTTACATGTCGGAGGCTCTACCTCTTCCATGTGGCCACTAGTTTCATAATCTTCCATGAAAGAGGCATAAGCCTTTCGAAAATTAGGGTTACAGTTTAACTTCTTTTCTAACGAGAGTAATCTTTTGAGAGCAATCTCACGAGAATTTGAAAACGTAGGCTTGTTCGAAGGATCGACGAAAGGTAAGGGCACTACGAATCGACCTTTACTATCACGAGAATAGCTTTTGACAAAATAGTCTTCGCATAGTTGATCCTCCTTCGACAAGAAATAATTGGTAGGAGAATTAACATTTTCTAATTCCCAAAATTTTTTAAGGGAATTATCCAACGACAAATTAGACAAAGATTGCGACACGATAAGGCAATCATTGCTACGACAGCGAGAACGAGAAATTTTATTGTGAGTGGGGATCGCAGGAACATCACAACAACCACCCATCACAATCCAACCAAAGACGGTGTTCAATGCCCTTGGTTGACCAGGCTTACCCCGCCTAAGACCAGGCAAGAGCGACGAAGCGAAAACGTCTGCACTCAGCAGCATATCTATAGGTCCTGGATTTGCAAATCCAGGATCAGCGAGATCCAATTTATTTATGTGAGACCAACCCGATAAATCGACAGGCTGAGATGGTTGATCAGCACAAATCGAAGGAAGAACAAGTGCTTCTAATTTAAAATTTGATATCTGACAAGTATTAAGAGTCTTGACCTCACAAGATAGGTCCAAGAGGTGAGGCAACCGAGTGACCAATTCCACTGACTGACTGCTGACTGCAGGTTATATTTAATCCTAGTCTTTTTGCACAAGGCTCTGAGATAAAATTGCATGCACTGGCACAATCCAATAAGGCCCTAATCGGTTGGAATTGACCAGTGTTATCCTTTATCAGAACTTTAGCAGTTGAAAATAAAACAGTAGAATTTTCAGCTCCAGCAATGGAAGTTAAAACTGTGTTATTACTTTTATTATCAGTTTCTGTCACCACGGGGGGAGGCACAGGCTCTTTACTAAGATGCAGTAATGTGTTATGAGAGTAGTTACACTCTTTACAACGAGAAGTTACACTACATTTTTTCACTCTGTGACTACTCGAGAAACACAAAATACAAAGTTTCTTTTCTTTCACAACATTAAAACGAGAACGAGCATCCAATTTTAAAAAACCTTCACATGTGGTGAGACTGTGCTGGCCAGAACAAAAGGCACAAGCCGAGTTTGATACGACAAGAACAGCCTTTGATTTGGTTTTATTATTATTTTGACTTGCAGGTTTGGAAGTAACAGAATTACTACTGGTCAAAGTTCTAACATTGGCAATTTCCAATGCCTGGAAATGTTTCTCAATGAAAGATCCAAGATCCTCATATTTTGGAATATCAGATGAATTATGTTCCAGCTGAAACAATTCTCGGGTAGACTTATCTAGCTTTGACCACAGTAAATAGAACAACATAAAGTTTTTGTCCGGCAAGTTATACTTTTCCAGAACTGACAAGTTCTCCGAAAATGTTCGATAAACCCGTTCTAATTCAGGACCAGACTTAGTTTTAACTGGCTCACAAAACATTAATTTGTCATAATACATCATTGCAACTTGGCATTTCTTATTGTAATGCTTCAATAAAATATTATAGGAGTCAAGATAACTCTCATCTGTGAGAGGGAAATTCTTTATCAAATCATATGCTGTCCCTTGGACACTTGACAACAAATAATGTAACTTTTCAACATTTGATATATTTGTACGCTTATGAATGAGTGAGTCATACAACTGTATAAACGATATCCAATTTTCAAATTTGCCATCAAAGGGTTTTATGTTAATTTTAGGCAATTTAGCTGACATTGGTTCAGTACTTACAGTCGCAGAAGGCTTCAAGTCAACTTGCGATAACTTCGCTCGAACGCGAGTTTTGACTGCTCTTAATTTATTTTCAAACGTTGCCATAACTTGCAATTCAGTATTCCGTAACGACGGACTTAACGATGAAAGAAGCTTTCGCTGTGCACTATGGAAATCGTTTGCTAGGTCGTATAAATCCTGATCTATGTAACCTACTAAATCAGTGCTATCCATAAACTCTAATCGCATCATAGCGTAATCGCGCGCGATTCTGTTGACATCTGCACCTGCATTGCCCTTTTCCGACATATCATGATCACTATTCTGACTATCACTCGGCATTGTTGTAAACAATAACGAAAACAATAAAAAACACAAGAAATAATATAAACAAAGTTTTCACAATGACAAATGACAGCCAGCTACAATCTGTCACTTTTGACAGTCTTGTAAGGCTGCCAACATAAAATACAGAAAAGGCAATGCAGTTTGGCCGACGCAACCAAAGCTACCAACACAAAAAACCCAACGATAAAAATCTCACTAACACCGTCATGGCACCTCAATAATTATTTTAGGTGTACCTTCGAAAGTAATTAAAATTAATTATGATTTAACAAAATACGAAAATACGATAACTACTTCGATAAAAGGATGCTTTTCACACAGATCCTGCTCGAAAGACCAATGTTTTATAACGAAAGATTAAATGGACTGTATTAAAATGGGGGGCGGCAACGATAATGCCCGAACGAGAAAATCGACGAAATTTTATGTCACGATAAAAGGGGTGTGCTTTGAATAGGCACTCACCTGATAGCTCCCGGGACGATGTCTTCGAAACCAGGACCTTCACGAAGGAACCCTTCCAGCTACCCAGTACTGACGCCAGACTTACCCAGTCGCTGTACAAGTTACCTTCCTTTGGTCCGGCTGAATCCAGGTATCATGGAAGCTTGAGCACCGATTCAAGAGCACACTCACGATTCGACGAGAAACTGAGGTTATTGGCACAACTTTAAAGATTTTGAAGTATCACGACGGTTTCAATAGTAATGACGAGGAAACTTATTCGCGCCCACGCGCTTCAACCCACGACGAGACAAGAGAAGCATAGACAATTTCTAGGAATGTTGCTAAACCCAAAATTGGTTTCAGGGTTGCCATTACAAACCACTTAATTAAAGTTACTAAAGTGAACAACCAACAAAGCAAGTTTTCAAGTAGCTTGTCTTGTGTCTGATTCGACCTTAATATGTTAGGCTATTAGGGGCAAGTTATTTAGTCATTAAATTAATTAAGCAGTTAGGTAAAACAAATAATGAGATAGAGAATTAGTAACAATAATATTGAGCTTATAATAATAATAACATTGTCGTAGGTGTTATTGGCTAAATCGGTTGTTTTAATAAGGTGATGTATGTTGGTGTAATAATCTGTTACACTAGTTATCGAATGCTACATAATAGGGAATTATAAAACAATCATATCAGTGTGTAGACTGGTAGTAGGTACTTAGTAACTGACTTTTCCATCTTCAAAAGAAACCACGTCAAGAGGAGGAAAAAGGAAGAGGAGGGAAAGTTCATAAGTATAAAAAAGGAGCCTGTGACATAAAACGCTGTGAGCATAATTGTGAGACACAAGGCAGACCATAGATAACAGAAACTGTTATCTATGAGGCAGACCATGCAATATCATCATCATTTCAGCCAAAAGACGTCCACTGCTGGACATAGGACCATGCAATATACCTATAAGTATATCCTGTGAAAGATGATAAAACTATAAAGATAGTGGATACTGCATAGGCAAAACGCCAAAGAAATCAGGAATACCTGTGTGTAATGCTCCATTCAACGAGGTTGTTCAATAGCTTGTGAGCATGAATGCAGGTGGTAAAGGAGGTAGACACAGCTCAATACAAAGCTGTTCACCCTACTTATGTAACAAGGATGATGTCGAGTACTCGAGTACCCACCGCCGCACAGGACGGGCCAGACCGTCAGACACAAGCCGCGGTGAAAGTTAGTGCGAACCTGTTTGTCTTTGTTACTGAGCGGGTCACCCGTGTGATAGCCGTACGAATTGTGCGAAATTCTCGCAGGAATCCGGTAGTTGGTTTCAAAGGGATCGTGCGATATTAAAATTTGTACTATTTGAGAATTGGATGCTTGGCTGGGGTTTTATTCCGAGAATGGTATTATAGCTAGGCGTCGGAATTTTATGGGAAGGACCCTTGGGAAACACGTTACAGTTTTCATTTGCAATCCTTACATAGTATAAAACAAAGTCGCGTCTGTTTGTTTGTTTGTTTGTTTGTCTGTATGCTTAAATCTTTAAAACTACGCAACGGATTTTGATGCGGTTTTTTTTAATAGATAGAGTGATTCAAGAGGAAGGTTTTAGTATATAATTTGAACGACATCCACGCGGGTGAAGCCGCGGGCATCAGCTAGTGTAATATAATATTTGATTTGCTTAGCTGGAATTTGTGAATAACAAATTCATGAATGCGTAAAAAGAGGATTAAAAAACGACAATCGACTTACATCTAGAAATCAATCAAATCCATTATGCATATTTAGTAATTTAGCCTGCCCTTACAATGCGAATACTAAAGCTAAATGCTAAAATTCATGATTAACATGCAACAATCGTAATAACTAGTATTAATTCGACTTCTATAATAATCATAACAAAAAATCTTAATTCCTTTACGATGTCTGGCTTCTGACACATCGAAATGAGTTGATAACTGCCAGTTTTCCTCACGATAACGATTTGATTCGATATCTTATAAATTAATAAAAATATGTATGATACGGTGAAATTAGAACAATATTAACAATTCACGCCTGTAACACGCTATCGGAAATAATGAATATACCTAATGACGCCCTTTGGAAAGAACATGCGTATTCAATATTCATGTCAACGACAGACACGAGAAATATAAGACAATATAGACACGTAAAAGAAAAGATAAGTTAAAGATTCATGAAAGGAAAAGAGAGAGAGTGATACAGGAGAAAATGGAAGAGAAATATGTAACCCGATTACCCGACCCCAAGCAACATGTGAGTTGTGACCAACATAGACAGAGGAGTAAGACTTAAGCAAGAATAAAGGGACAAACCATGAGCTTATAAATTCTGTGTCTAGGCAGTTGCCAATTGAAAACAGTACAAATAAAAGACAATTGGAAACAGGCCAGCAACGTGCTTAAGTGATGAAGGCTAAAACCGAGCGAAACACTGCAAGACCTGTCCATTCCCTTGGGGGACGCCGCGGTCTTATTGTACACGCGTTTGTAGATAGTTATGCTATGTTAATTGCCATCGTGTGCAGGTTAGTAGTCACGCGATGCGTGTGCGACGCTAAATATACCACGTTCACAGGGCTGCAAGGATGGCCCGTCCAAGTTAGTGTGCCAGTAGTCCAACCAGTTGGACTGGTATATTATCCTGCATTTAGGCAAACTAGTTTTCAGCTGTATTACAAGTGATAAGGATACCTATTTAATCTATTTATATAAGGGTATCGTTTAATGATTTTAATCTTACTGCTATTAAACTTGACTACTGGCATTTGCATTTATCAGTGTAATTTTAGCGATAATAATCGGTAGTATAATTTTATTGCTAATTTTACTGCATTTTCCTGAATGCATTTCACAAAACCTCATTTCTAAATTGTCGAGAAAACCTTCAAGAAAAAAATAATAAAATTATTAGACAGGAAGATTTCAGCACTGTGGTAACGCTCTAGATTCTTATGACACACACGTGTTCAAATAGTTTTTCGAAGGTGTCAAGATCACACTCCTTAAAAACACATATACTGAAATATAAAACACACCACTTTCAACAAAAGAACTTAAAATAGAAACTACTCACTTCCTATTAACTGGCATTCCCATTTTGACACAATTTCACTAAGCACAAGAACATGCAAGTACGCCTTACTGCGGTCAACTAAGTCAGGATTATGGCTGATAAACCTTATATGCACGAATTATCAAGCAATACTATTAATAAGGTTGATAAGTTATCTGATATAGAAATAATGTGAGACGGATGTGTTGCGACAGTATTTGTCGATGTCCAAGACGATAGTCTAGTGGACACTTGACCAAAGATCAATCGCTCTAGTAGGTTACTTTATGTAATCGAGTGTGTTAGCGAATCGAAGAGCCAATTCAAAAATAAGACGTTGTTTGATAGCTATAAACAAAGGAGAAAGGAAGCAGGTTAGGAAGGAAGTTAATTCTTAGATAACGATTTCAGATGCATTGAAGACAATGACATGTTTCACCGACTCGAAATAAATTCCTTAGGATAACAAGCATAGTCATAAAGTTAGATACAAAGGATAAACAATTAATGCTAACGAGGCACATAATATCGTGTCTTACGAGACCTGTCGTTTGTTCACTACATGAACTTATTGATGCTACCAAAAGCGCCACCCTAGTGACTCAGTTCTGGGCCGACACAATTTAGATTGCCATCATTCATTGCAACTACGAAGAAGAAGAATGCTGAATTGCTGACTGTAACCACCAAGTTTGACTTATCGTATTCGTATCTCAAACGCAGCACATGCATCAAAATAGAATTTACGACTGTTTGTGCAGTCGATCTTTTGATTTTACTAACACACGAGTCACCAGAAAAAGATACATTAAAGACGGACTATTAAAACACATTACGAGTTCAGTTGGATTTAGTCTTACAAAATGAAGTAGCTTTTTGACCATGCACATAGGTCAGAAGAGTTTCCTATTAGCCAGACAACATTAACAAGCATCGTGACCATTATCCAGATACGATGAATCACAGATTTTCTGACTAAATTCCAGATAACCATATCTAGACAGATAGGACAATTATTAACGTTTAAGTTTTTCGTGATTCACTCAATGTATGTCCGTGATTGTGCCCTAATTACTGCTAATTATGTTTGCTACTAATCCTTTGGTGATTGATTAATATAAGTTTTCTTTCGTAAGGAGTGTCTGTAAGCCTCGTTTTACAAATTTATGTTACTTCAATAACATGTGGTTATGATGAAAATAAACCATTCCATTATTTGTATCCGGACATGCTGTTACTGACAATATTATTATGTGTTGTGTACCTATTAAATATACCTGTCTGTATTATGATTATCTTCAGATAATCTATGTGGTAAAACTAGAATGTGTATTCAAACGTGATGATAGTTTCAAAACATCCAATGTTGACAAGTAACTTATCTATATTGACATCTACGGTCGACAGTTGGTTTGTTACCCTTTATCTATATATATAAAGAACCGACATCCACGCGGGCGAAGCCGTGGGCAAAGTGCTAGTCTTTTATATTGCCGTAGATTTCCTAGGATGGGTTTATGAGGATGATCTTTTGTATTTGGAGTCAAATTACTGTTAATCAAATTGTTCTAGAATTCGTTACATTAAGTGTTATTGGTTTTGTAAATAGGATCCGGGCGGTTCGAAATACTTTTGATTTCGTTAGTGCCTACTGGACCGTGACCATGAGGGCATCGTGTGTACACATCTAGTTCTATAAACAGAGTTCACACGCGACGGCAATTGTTTCTGTTGAGTCCCTGGAACTGAACACGTGGACACGTGTGTATTACTTCACTAGCTAAGGTTGTTAAGACTAGGAAGAGAGATCGCATCATCTGAGATGACAGCATTGGATTTGATTGAAATGGCAGTATGTTCGTTATCTGTCCATATGCTACGTAAACTGCACATTTTTGAGGAAAATAAATGTAAGCACTAACTACACGATAAAGAACGCGTGGAAAATAAATATATAGAAGGTCTAAGCGAAGATGACGAGATGACGGTTAAAGAAAGACTGAACGACTGCGAGAAGCCAAAAGAAGGAGAAACAACAGTGGGAGTCCTTTGTCCAGAACTGGTACACCAAAGAAATAAAAGAAACCTATCGTTGCTGTACGATAGCAAAGCTTTGAAACTGTCGTCTGCTTTCTTCATTATCTCTGTATAATGGATAGTTCACTATACTACATTGCTACTTCTAGAATTCTAGTTAAAACGATATTGCCTTGACGAACCGGAACGGAGTATCAAAGGAAATGTTTACAAAGAGATATTAGCAATTTCCTCCGGTATAAGGGACCTTCCGGCCAATATGATGAACAAAGGGAAAGTAATAGCTAGTGATCGGCGTACGAAGAGAATATTTATATTTGACTAAAGTTAACAATAATTTATGGATATTACATTTACTCTATTATACTGGGATTTATGAAATTACGACTTATTTACTGTATATTTTGTGCACATTGGGGACGGCTTATAAATTCTTTGAGTGGCTGTTTACGATGTGTCTGGAAAGTAAACGTTTAGATGTAGAAGTTGTAAGTATCTTATTGGCTATGGTTTATGAAACATTTGTCAAATTGTGGTGGCGTACACATGAAGGTCCAGTTCAGGGTGTACTGGACCTAAAACCAGCCTGTGCAGTAGCATCTGTAGAAGAATAGTAAGGCCAACAGTGACAATAGTCATCAGAAGCAACTAGCCGCTACGCTACGAGTTACTTTGGTCAAACGTCGCGTGAAAATATTTCAGTGTGCGATTTCTACTCCATTATCGCCAACTCCGTACACAAACAATAAGCACCCGTTGATGAGTATCTTATTATCTCAAGGATTATCTGTGGTCAATGTCCGGTCACTGGCACAATTATCAGTTAAAGCACCCATTGTGCTGTAAGTAATAATATTACTTACGTATTATTATCAAACACCAAAACATTTTATAGAAATGAAAACTTGGGATAGTTAAATTTTATCCAAAACGAAAACATTAAAATTTCAATGTCAAATGTGTCTTTATAATCGGCATTCGAATAACAGACAAAAATACATGAGAGTGCAGAAAAAACCTTCACAAAGAAAATAAAAGTGGGATCCAGTGGAACGTCTAGCGTGTTCTGGCACCAGGCCAGCTCTGTTAATATCTAAGAAAGAGTAAATCTTAATGCAAGCTGCAAGATTAGTACGAACTTGTAAAAAACACACAAATATTTGCTTTTTGTTTATCAAGTTGCCGGTTTCAAAGTTCAAAGCATTCATGTGCGATATCTTTTAGACCAACAGCTAGACGACGGAAGACATTCAAAATATCGCAGGTGAAGGCTCATGTAGACCAGGAAAACATGGCACTTAAGAGTGTTATCGGTAAAAAATGTCAATTTTCATAAAATCGGGGTTTTTTAAAGTTAAATTACTAGAAACTGGCACGAAACCATTAAAAACCAATTTTAGTACCGCATTAAGCATATCTTTACATTGTATTTGTACGCGACTGGCCGACACAGCTCGGCGCTGCGTAATTTATTAGTAACTTTGAAATTTTATATTGTCGATAAAATAACTTTATGTAATTTTTTTTTTACTGATTTTTTTTTTGCATGAACTCCACTTACAAACAGTGTATTTTTTAAAAGTTACTTCAGCCTTAATATTAAATAAAAATGATGTTTTATTTTGTAAAATTTAGGTTAAGAAAATATTTTTTTTTTAGGTACTTAGTGAATTAAAATTACTTTTTTATTTTATACAATAACAATTACGGTATCTTTCCTTTTTCCACGTATTTTTTCCAGGCTTCTACGACTCATTGTTGATTCATAATTTCATTCCGAAATTCAGTTTTCCCGTATAATCTCAGAAATATGAGTTCAAAATAAGCTTTCATTTTGATATTTAATAACGTTTTTCAATTTTTATTCTTTACAAATACAATGTAAAGATATGCTTAATGCGGTACTAAAATTAGTTTTTAATAATTTCGTGCCAACTTCCAGTAATTTAACTTTAAAAAACCCCGATTTTATGAAAATCTACACTTTTTACCGATAACACTCTTAAGGGCGAAGGCCAATACTCAGCAGAGGGAAAAACTTTTTAACAAAAAATAAAGCCGACTTCAAAAAAAATCACAAAAAAGTGAAAAATAAACTTTAGAAGAAAAATCAGTTTCTGAAGTCGGTGACTTTTGTTTCTTTGATTTCACTTTTTAGTGGTTCATAATTATGTTCATGGGTCATAATGTGGACAATGTAGCTTTTTTTTGAGTTTTGTTGATTTTTCAAAAACCGCTCGTCCTATTTCGATAAAAAAAATATGGGACCATTTGGGAAGTATACCCTTTCCAACAAAAAAAGCATTTTCAAATCGGTTAGCAAGCGACGGAGTTATGCCCGAACAAACATTAAAAAAAACTAACATCCGTATTGAGAACCTCCTTCTTTTTTTAGGAGTCGGTTAAAAAAGGCTGCTGATGATCATCTAGATTCTAGATCTAGTCAATAATAAATTGATGCCTGAGGCTACGCTGGAAGTAGTTTGAAAGCTTTAAAGGATGTGTATCCGCGAATAGACATGGATAGAACCATCCACTTATCCTCAAGCATGTGCAGCGATATCCAATTAGCTGTCGAAGCGCAGTGATTACAAGTTATTACAGCGATATTTCCTAACGATCGGTCATTGCAGTACTGCAAACTCTACATTATGGACCATTTCCACCAGTGGTAGTGTGGCGGACTGGCGGTGAACGTTTACGGTTTGATATGGCTCCGTAAATTTTCACCACGCCAATGGGCTATTACTCTGTCTATATCGACGTTGGAGGCTTGAAACTCAAAAACGAGTTCATTTTTTTTCTACTGGATGAACTTTTAAAAAAAAAAAAAAAAAAAATACTTTATTTCAGACCTTGATCCATATGATGTTAGTAATACACACTACTTATAAACTATGTTAGTAACAAATGGGAATGGAATAACTATACTAGGTAGGTACATAAAAGTTCAGTTCATATACCGGCCGCCTTCACTTGACGCACTGGGTATATGTACATGGACACGTACCCAATGCGCCATAATGGTGCAGCACGGTTTATCACCGATGACCTTCAGGATGTCATTTTGCCCTTTTTGTCAAGCTTCGCAGGTTCAGCAAAAATGTTTTTACAAAAATGCATTTCCGGCAACGCCAAGGTAAACGCTTTTACGTTCCATAAGGTTTTCATAAATCAGGAAATTGTCTACAATCGAAATATTATGTTCCATCGATTTTTATTTCCATCGCCTGGAAAGCTGCGGCGCGGATGTTGTCAATTGCTCCGCCAATAACGTTACGTTCGTCTAACCTAGTTTTTGCTACGGAGCACTCAATTTAATTTTAAATATTCAAGCCTGTAAATGTTCAGCATAGACAATATTCACTATTTTCAATATTTCTCTTCGTCTGTGACAACCTGGGACGTTGTTTTATGCTGTTAAAAATGTTATTTTAAAAGTCCATAAATATAAAAATTGGCGCTAAAACGACATCCAATAACAGTCTCCATAATTCAGTAAAATTCCCTGAACTTAATTAAATAATTCCCGAAAGTGCTGCAGTTAATCCGTGTACTACCTGTCACTATACAAAATTTGGCAATAACAGAAACCCGACCGATAAGCTGGCCTTGACTGAGCACGCCAAATTGTACAGCATGCTCGTGATAATAATTATCATAATTGTGCGAGTAAACTTTTACAGCCATCATTAAACGTGATTAATAATGTAAGTGACTACAACCCGTTGGTATAATCAGAAACGTCAATAGGTATTGAGAGAGGGAAGGGTAAGGTTGTAGCTGCGAATCCTGTCATTAACGTCTCGGATGAACTTAATGATGTGGTATAATTGAAGGTCGGTCATAGTTGAGTAAATTGCGTTAAATTGTAACAAGGCTAATTCAATTATGATCAACAATCATAGCTGTGCTTCTAGATAAAACAGTTAACAGCGTTAGATTAGATCATCTTTATCGTTAATTTAATATTATAAAAGAAAAGTAACTTACGTCTCATTTTCGTCTATAAACATTTCTGTGTGCTTCGACCTGTAACAAAAAATGATAAATCTGTTAAAACAATAATTTTATATCACCACTAAACATCTCAAAGGTATCATAAATATCCGAGGACGAATTCAATTCACATATCGTGAGTGCAATGGTAAATACTTGGATTTCCAATAGCGATGCTAAATCGACGCAATCTGTTGCTGTTATTATAGACATCTAGAATGCCATCGATGTTAATCTAGTATTGAAAGGGAGTAAACCGATTAATGTTATTGCTAAGACACAAATTGTAGATATTATAAAGACATAGTTTAAAGAGGGTGAATCTGATAAAGGGAATCCTTGACACGTCGAAGAAGTAAATAAATACTATGGCATAGATTCTAATAATAACTTTATTTCACAATATTAGCTTAATTTTTATAAGTACGATGACTCATTAATTAACAATTAATGATATTGCAAAATTCTTTGCTGTTTATGTAGATCAAGAAATCAAGACATGATTCAATTTCTATTAATTATTATTTAACGATTACAACTTTAGTATGTTTGTAAGTGATAAGAAGAATCGCGCGGTTTTTGCTAATCTAGATTCTAGATCCAATTGTGACGAATTAGTTTAGAATTTAGATAATCAGTTTCAAAGATCTGCACACGATTTACGTAGAAAATAAACGTTTCGGAAATCCTGGAATATGTCCGCTTGCAAAAAAATATAACAGGGAATATTACGGTAAATTCGAAGCAGATATCTTTGAATGTAATCTAGATCAGAGAAGTAGGAGCAAAAAGCGAAAAAGTCCGAATGAAATAGCAAACTAAAAAAACCTTTATCTGGGTACTGGCAAATGTAAACGTAAAATAACATACAGAAAACCTATTACAGCAACAACAAACAAAATAGAGCACTCATCTCCGAAAACAGAAGGCTTACGAACGAAAACTCAATTATGAACCTAGATCAAAAACAAACAAGGTATGTTTTAGTGTAAACACTGGCTTTACGTCAGCGACGAGCCCCCAGTGCCCCCACGAACTAATTTTAGCGGTGCCAACGAAATACGCCAAGCAGGTCAAACTTCGTACTTATGACAACGGTATAAAGATTTTAGACGCATTTGCGAACGAAGCGTTCCATGACCATCGAGATTGTGTGTGGATATCAACAGTTACAAGTAATGGCAAATAGAATAAAAAGTATCAAGGCTAAGGCAAGGATAACTCGTTAAGTGAATCCTAGATTTACCTTCGTCTATAATGTATTCGCATTAAAAACATTTTCACCGTCTTAGGGGCTGTCTTCACCCGTCGGGGCTGCGGATATCGGAAAGTTACCGCGGCTCCGACACAAGGGCGAGGAAGAAGGAACATGGGTTGGTTTTTAGTCAGTAGAAGTCTGACACTCCCCTTCGCTCTGCCCAAGAGCGGGGGGGGTTATTCGATGATTTTCCACCCACCAAAAAAAAAAAAAAAAGGGGCTGTCTTCACAATTTTGATTGACAAAAGTGACCGTCTACTTCCAAAGTGCAACAAGTAATGTGCCTGGGAAACTCGTAAGAAGCCTACAAATGTAAGACATTGTCCTTCTCAAATGACAAAGACAATAAAAGAAAACATGAACTTGAACCTGTTGTTGATCAATGCGACGTGGGAATGCAAATCTCATCCTATTTGGTAGTCGAGGGAGATAGATCGTGCGAAGCATACAAAGAACTGGAGAAAGAAGATTATTGGATTAAGTACGTAGCAAACCCACACTTCGCAACAGTGTAACTAACCTTACATAATCAGCTCTTATCGGGCACAGTTCCAATGCCATACTAAGAAGCAACTACGAATTAAAACTTTAATCCGCAGCTTAAATTGTTATAAAGCCATGCAGTTGCTATCTTAATCTGCTATTAGTCAACAAAAAGCATTAACTGGTCAGATAAACGTAATGAATGTAACAATTGGGCTGCCCTTGATATGGTGACCGCAGTTTGTGTAATTAAACTATGGACTCCGACCTCAATTTGGGAGCACGTGCGTATGGATGTGGTGAAAATTGACTATAGCTTCATCGTGCGTTTTAAATTTTTCTCGGTAAGCATTATGATTTGCTCAAATCTAATATTTTTCTAGTAACTTTTTTCTCGCAAGTAGATGTAGGTCACATGATTGCAGTCATAAGTCTAGTACATTCCTGGGATTTGCTGCTTGCATTACCTACGGGCTACGGCTATTACGGAAGAATTTTAAATAACTTTTATGGTCTGCTGGGATTTCTCATAATGCTTATAATAAATTTACCTGAACTTTATGACTCGGCTGAGGAAAATGTTGGACAAAATACTAAATTAACTTCATATCGATATTACACAATGAGGAAAACTATAAGGAAACACTAATTAATGAGAAATGACTCAGATTTATTGGGAAGGTACAGAAATAAAGATTTTAATAAGGATAATATACGTATAGACACATTTGCACGGGCAAAGGTCAGTCGGTTCCACTGTCTGGGAAATGTGAGCAACAATGAATAACGAATTTCAGAGAAACTTGATATCTCTTCCATTGTGGAGAATATGGACTTTGTATTGAAGTCAGGGGTCGACATCCAATAATCTTATTTATTTTTTAAATATTAGGTATATTTATGACGTGGGGTTGAAGTCTGACTAAATATAGCAAGTAATGCTAGGACTATGACACATTGCACACAGGAGTTACGCGATATATTTTTCCGACAGAATACAAAGATCTGACACCCAAAACGTAATTGAGTTTTGTCCTAGAAAAAGCTGAATGTACTGGTATGAGGTCGTATAGCAGAGTTAGTTATTGCTGAAACCACTTAGCTAGTCTATCTGAGGTAAAGTACATCGCGTTGGTCCCCAGCAATAGCTCATACTTGCCTGCACCAGCCCTGACGACAGAGCCGCGAGACGTCGAGACAGTCTAAGTAGCTCGATTAGTCCAATTAATTCCACTATACACTGAGACGAATACGTAAGATAATACTTCAATTATATTCAGCGCTCCTGCCTGGTACTTTGTCTCTAATTGTTATACGTTCATTATGTTCAATTTAACGCATTCTTTAGCTTCATTGTAAAAAACGACCTTACTTTAAAGGTTTTTATGTAAATTAAAACCTGATATTAGCATGATGTTTACCTGTCCAGATATGCCAATCCACGCGAACTGAACCGATCTAATTGGCCTCTTTTCGACGATGGTAAACTACCGGATATTAAAATTCTCCAACAAAATTCTTTCGTGGAAGGAGATAGTGATTGATTATATAACCCGCGGGCAAATTCATGTAATACTGTAATATGTTGGCTTCTAACAGACAGGGTTTGGATTTCAGATATGCAGCACAAATTATAACATTGTCTACCCGTCATTATGACTCGTCAGGGCAAGTTGTTTGTATGTTCAGTAAGATAAGCAATTTCGCAGAAATATGACATACTAAGTTGTACACTGTACCTATTCTCATTTAGCACATGATACTAGAAATTACGTATATTTAGAGCAAACAAATGAGTTCAAAGGTAGCCGTGAGGCGTGTCGCGTCGACAAATTCCAGCAAAGCTGACAAACGCAATTACACGAGCTCGCGCCTTTTAATTAACATTTAACAATTAATGCTTGCAACTTATCTTCATTATGTGTGCCACTGTGTGTAGACAGACACAATTAATTCTAATGAAAACTAAGCAGGGCAAGTAATGAAGACCTAAGCGTAAGACGATTCTTTACTTCATCTTGATTGTTTCACGGCTATTGTCCAAGGTCGTTGCTTAGCAAAAAATCGTGTTTTCCTTAATGCTTATTGGAACACACTAGAATATTCGGCTTATTTATGCGAATTCGGCTAGGAGCTCCGAAAATAAACTTTAAAATTGTTATACCTACAAACAAGGTCGAATATCCCGCCCTTTATGGAGATTTCACAAGGCTTTTTGGATTCTGGAGCTACAAAACACTACGAAACCGTCTCTATGATACAGTCTCCCATTCCCATCACAATGCATATTTATGTCATAAAACTGTTTTAATCACCAAAAACATGAATACTCACGTCATTACGCACTAAAATGTTAAAACACAGACAGTTTCAAGGCACGGGCTATCACGACCACACACGACTTGGGAATAAAGACGGGCACGTGATGCCCACTACCGGTTCCAATTAAGACCGAGTACAGATCGAATATAAACACTACGTCTACGCCAGCTACGATGGTAGTATTCGAACTGTGGAGACTGGAGTTCTAAAGGCCTTTCCAATAAAATGTCACTGAACTGTTATGAAAGCCAGTCGACGGCGACGGTTAAATCAATATTTGCATCAGTTATAAATACTTGTTTATTTTGATACTGAATAACGAGTTTGCCGTAAATTATACCGATGCAGGAATTGTCAACTAACATATTTGCATCATCCTTTTCTGTATCGATGAAATTCGGCGCATCAGTTTGCACATTGGCATTTAGTGTCCAACGCATTCCTCTATCTGCACTCAGCCTATGTTCCGACGTGTGCGAGGCTCACAATGCGGAGCGAAGTCCACTCGATCAATTGTAACACAACAGCAGATTCACCAGTGACATCATAACAAATTGATACCAAATAAAAACATGGACTTTGAACCTCGGCAGGGACCGGGGGACTAACTCGCCAGTGACCATTTGAACCATAAACCTCATTCATACGATGAATGGACGTAGTACATATTGTACGCTCTCGATTGTTATCGAATCGATTCGAATTACTAGTGAGATGTAATCGAGATTTATTATTCCGGCTAGCTAAACGAGATGTTTGCTCAGCCAGCCGTGCTGAAATCGATGGCGTAAGTTAACGAGAATTTTGTTTTTATCCAGACGTTGCCGTTGGTTGTATGATTATCTGTTCGTGATAGTTATGAAACGGTATATGCTAATGAGGTATTTATTTGGATTTTGGGTGGTGAATAGGCAGACATAGCGTCACAATGACCTGAATATAGTAGCTGAGTCAATGTGGATGTGAAAGGTGGTAAACTAAAGCAGTTATATATAACCTAGAGAAACCTCGTCAGCAGTTGAATGTACTAAGCTGAATCGCGATTGTGGCTACAGGGAAACCCCAAACACTTCAAGCTGTTTGGATAGCTAGATTTCCTGCTATTAGGAACTCCGTCGTCCCATAATAAATCAAAGGAAACCGTTCAATAGACACAAGCCAGTGGAAGACAAATACGTGTTCAAATGTCAAGTCAATTACCATAATGAGGGAATGGCGTTGAACTTAGCTTTTGTTGTCTGTCGGTATGAGTCATTTCCCGATATGTTAAGTTCTTTGATTCGCACGTAGGTGTTAGTATTTGCGGTGCGAAAATATTTCGGCCTTACGGATCCAGCAGGATACATTTTGTTGTTAAGATTTATTGCAAAAACAGCAGATTTTTATTGAATTAAGGTAAGAGATCTGGACTCTTCCCACTATACCATTCGGTACGTTATGTGCACCGACTTTGTCCCCTATCTCATCATGTACTTCTGGAAGATATTTTTTAGTATGACACAAAACACGAGTTTCGAGATTTTCCGCATATAAGACAGCAACAAACGCTCAGACTCAGTCATACGGTTCGACAATCCACTCCATCCGCTATTAATTTAAATTTATGGAAATTTACCAAATTTAATTCTTGTCTAGTATTATATATTATCCGACCAGTTTCTGTTATTACGTCGAACGTATGTTTGTAAAAAATACAATGACCTATCGAGCATCAATGTGAGCACATATTGATGCTCGATAGGTCATTGTATTTTTTCGTACACGTACTCGTACTATAAGAAATACAATGGTCTCGGCGTCATTGCCAAGGCCACAAACCTCCTACAAGATCATATTGTTTAGTTATCTACGGCTTTCAATCAACTTGTGGAGAATTCTAAATTACAGATCATTAATGTGTGTAGCGTGTCACAGGAAATCAAGAAAATCATTTTCTGAAATGTATTTATCAACAAATGTAACGCCCGCTACATTTCTTGGCTCATGAGTCTATAACTCTATACTACCGAAATACTCAGTTACAGAACTATCTTTTCATCACACTAGTTAAAGAATTTATTGCATCCACAAACAAACCAAATACTTGAAAGGAATGCACCACAATAAGTAGAGAAAATCAAACTCACGACCACTAGAGAGCAACGACCCAAACACTGAGCACGGATACTAATGATACCCTCAACCGTCCAAGAAATTACAGGTTTTACTTGTAAGGGTACAATAGAATTTACATTGAAATTGAACATTTTAGGGAAAGAAATAAGGCTGAAACTAAATTTGCATACATATGAAAGCTTGAAATAAAATTTAGCATTCAAACAAGACCTAGTCACGGGAGGGAGAGTACATATTCGTAAGATGTTACACATTCCACTTAATAATACTGCGAATATCACATTTGACTGTATTGACGAGGGTGTCAAAGAGCGAGATTTAAATCTCGCATACTTTACTCGATTCAACGCGCAAAATATTGGAATTGATAAAGAGGTCCCGGTTAGTAATCGATATGAAATGGTGAATGCAATACGCGACGGTTTACAACGCGGCCGCGCGCAACTGACCGCGTTACTCAATTTCGTGTTGCTGCTTATACACTCATAATTTCTTCGCTGCGCTGCTGGAGTACAGTGTGCAAAGAAATGTAGAAGGATTTATTTTTCTAATTTACTTGCTTGCCTTCTTTTTCTGTATTTTGCAGAATTTCTTATCCGTCACTATAAATAACTCTTTAATTTTTCTATAGAAAATAATATGGATGTTTATTAGATTCATGGTTTCATGTCAATATCACAAGATAAAGTCCATCCTTGGAAACAGATGCATCCGAATTCCGAACAGTACTAATATCAAATGTGCATTCCAATAAATATGAAATCAGAATTATTTATAACGTTCGATAACAGAAAATGGTTGCATTTCCATCAAACCAATCATAAGCAGTAATTGCTGATACCAATTATGTAGTCGAATGCATAAAAACATGTTTATCAATCAATTTATCGCTCTTGGTATCCGCCAAGCGACTATGGGCTGTCCATGAGTGTCCTCACGGCGCGGCGCCTGTATCTCTGTTCTCGGGCTATCACAGGGTTAACAACTCGATACCACCGTCGGTCTACCTACACCTACAACCGGACGATTCGATAACCTCATTGAGGAGTTCAATAGCTCGAAAGGTTACTTTATTATTGCACAGCGGAGAATATGGGCTTTGGAAAGTTATTTTTAGATATTGTGACATTGTTGAAGCGTTGGATGGTCCAGGTTTATATAATAACCTGTAACCACAAGAGATGCTCAATTCATGTCCTGAAAGGGAAAAAAATGCAGGAAAACAAAATATAGCATTGAAAAAAACCAGAAGGTCCAAATCTTCCAGAAGAACGACGAACAATGAAAATGGCAGAAACAACAAAAGTGTATGTGGAATTGTGGATAATACAGAGAAGTCTTCCTGATCAAGGGTATAAAGTCCTAGAAGCTTAAGCTCCAACAGGAAAAGAATTATAAACAAAAATAATATAATTATTAAGACTATGTTGGGTCTAAACTGTAAAGCCTTTCCTCATAACCTCGATTCAGATATCAAAGTCAGTCAAATAAGAAGGACGTCACGGAATTTGCCTCGTGAATTCTTAGGGCCGGTTTCACCACTTGCTGATAAGTCCCTGATAGCCTATCCGGAACTTATCTGCCAGATAAACTACAACTTTTGATAGCATTATCTGTCAGATAACTGTCAGATAACTATCTGACACTTTATCCGTAACCGGTGAAACTGGCCCTTAGTATGGCAAAAGCGTTACCAGGAACCCATATGCGTAGCGAAGTTAACAAAATCAGCTAGATTATTCTGACAAAAGTATTTAAGACGATGTGTCTGTTACTTCATCTAATCTTGGTGTGTTTCAAGAAAACAGGAACATTTGAGCGCTCAAATGAGATGGATCAAGAAGTTAATTTGTAGAGTCCATTTGTCTTCTTCAAGGTCGAGTCGTCGTTAATTGTTAATTTGGTTCTATCCACTGTCTAGTCTAAAAGTAAATACTTAAGGAAAGTGGGTACGTTAAGAGAAAACGTTGCACGAGTCTATAGATCAAACACGCAATAGTTAGATAACACCTTATAACATGTTAGGGTTTCTCAGCCATGTGTGTCGGCTGCCACGTGACTGCATTATTATTACTAGCACACCTGCCATATTTATCTTTCTTTCAGTTTTTATTAAGTTATAAGCGAACCATTTTCATTAGCAGGAGTGAAAGAAGTTGTGGCACGGAGACAATGCAGGATCGGATCAACGAACTCCGTGCGTATTCGTTGGCTTAATGGCGCACTACGTGATGACAAGGCTACAGCTGTGTCAGCATTCAAACATGCAGATGTAGAAAGAAGGTTCACCTCCATTTCCTAATACTTTTTACCATCATCATCATTTAAACCGAAACGTGAAGCGTGGACATACGCCTCCCCTAAATAACTTTTTATCTTGGACTAAGATAATTCGAATCAGTTTTCTTTCGTATCTTCTTTCCCTTTGTTCTTCATAGCCGTGACCTTTTCATTACCACCTTGGGACTTCTTATCGTCTTATTTTACTTGCAATAATGTGCTGTCGTTTTTATCAGCAAGTTTATTGGCTGTTTCAATTATTTATACGTGTAAGTCATAGTTATTATCAACTTCTTATCATACTGTAAGTAGTTACTTATTGAAAAATAAACTTTAAATTGCAAATGCTTTTATAAAGACAATACTGAATCTGAGCATAGTGCGGTCATAAGAATTACTCGAGCATAATAAAACTACGGCAGAGTAGAGATAAAAAATACATAACTACCTACGTAGTACAGGACGAGTAGTACTGCAAAATGGCAATAAAAAACGACTTATAATTCACAATTTACTTCATGGATATAAAAAATGAATTGCTAATGCGGTCTAAGATTTAATAAAGTGTAGCGTGACTGTGTGTTACTCGGATTGTAAACAGCTTCATACTATTCTACAAGTTCTTATCGTAGACAGATCACGAGCCACAGATGACGAATGGCACGTTTACATCCCTTCATTACCGCGACACGAACCTACCCTAACATAAGACATCTTCGAGACACCCCTTTCAATATTAAAACAGTCTCCCAAAGACGGGTATTTGTATGCGAAACCGTTCAGAATTTTAGATGACAGCTTTTGAAAAGGTTTTCATTTTGGACAGTCTCTTTTGGAGCGATCTAGATAAATCAAGAAGTCTCCACATTTCATTCAGCGATTAATCTTGAAAACACTTTAATGCTTTGAGAATAAAACTCGTAGTTGGCGGAATATTTTTCATTACAAGTTTTCCACGTGTACTCTTATCGAAGTCGACATAGCTCTGAAGAACTGGTCGTGCACTTATTGTAAATAGCATGTCCATTTTAATTTAATATTCTGAGAAAATATGGCTACATCGTGCATTTGTCAGTTGTCACGCATGAATTGTCTTCGACAATCGCCATGGTTTACTATTAGGTAGAATAATGATAATGAGCACAACCGTGGAACGGCATGCAAGACTTACTTGTTACTAATGAAACTATGTAGGTACATACCTACCTTATCAAACAAAGCAATTCAAAATTTTTGCTCATGTGCCATATCTCAACCTATGGGAAGTTGAAATAATTTCTAAATCAATTGAAGACTTTTCTACCACAGCAAAATAATTTTATCATAACAGAAATTATTGTCCAAATACGAGTAAATCATTTCTTATTCTGTCATGGTTGACACAAGGTAAAGACTCAATATAACTCACATTACAGGAAAATGATGGGAAACATCAGAGAGATTAATACATTATGTCTCCCATTAATGTAATCGGTACAAAGAAACCCCAGCCACGAAGCTCATTAGTCAGCGAACGATTGCGAATATCTGCAAAGGACTCACGACAGCAGCATACGAAAGGAGGTCGCGCAAACAGACCAGACACCTACCTTCGAGAACCCTCTATATCCTAATCGTGGCGTATATATATTTGTCTTGAGAAGACAAAAATTCTAAACAGTTTCGCGTGTTTCCGGCCAAGGCCTTACATTCAATGTCAAGGTTCTCTTTATTGAAGGGAAGAAGGGTTGAACTCCAAGCTAAATGAACACTTATTGCGTTGGAAACAACGTTGTAGTTAAATAAACAAACATTGTTAGCAGGAGGGTTAACTTTATAAGAGCTTACAAAGAGCATACAAAATAAGTCTTGACAAAGAGAACTTCAGAAATAACCTCGGATTTAACAACGCCGTTAAAAATATTACACGAGTACAGAAAGTAAAGAAAGTAGTCAGTTTATTGCACATTTTGTTTTATTCTCAAGACTTCAAGAGCATCAAAGGCTGAGCAAAATGGCCCGTTGAAAATACTATTAAACTCAGTATAAACGACTATTTATGTATAAAGAATACATAATCATGTTTGAACACCGCCAAAATAACAATAGTAATGAGTTGATATTGTGACGATTAAGTCAAAACTTCAAGTACGAAATAGTAAGTTTTTAGAATTATCGTAACAGTTGCTTTGTTTGTAAATACAGCATCATTTGAATGTTACTCACTCAGTTATTAATGCTGAAAAGTTAGACAATAGTGGCCGTGTGAGTAATCCTGGGATATCCTACTTATAATAATAAGGACTATGAGTAAGCAAGTCGAAACTTATAAACTGTGGAAATGGAGGGACAAATAATAATAATAATAATATTCCACAACTGTTCTATCACACAACGCCATCTAGTCCCAAGCTAAGCAGAGTTTGTGTTATGGGTAGGTACTAGACAACTGATAAACATACTTATATATTTCTAAATACATACATATTATAGATAAATCTATAATATGTATGTAATATCTATAATATGTATGTATTTAGAAATATATAAGTATGTTTATCAGTTGTCTAGTACCCATAACACAAGCTCTGCTTAGCTTGGGACTAGATGGCGTTGTGTGATAGTGGTGGAATATTATTATTATATTATTATTATTATTATAAATTACACCCAGACACAGAACAAATGATCGTGCTCATCACACAAACATTTGTCCTGGGTGGGAATCGAACCCACGACCTCCGGCATAGCAGTTAGGGTCACTAACCACTAGACCAACAGGCCAGTCAAATAAATCACAGACGGGTAAATAAATATCCCTTTCATTAATTTTAGACAATTGTAAGTAGCTAATAAGTTGCAGAAAGACTGCCATTAATATATTCTAGAATAATTGTAGCTAGAACACAATAATTGTACCTAAAGATAAATAGATATAGCTAAAGCTATTACTAAAACAGCAGACAACAGGCGACGAGGAAGACGTCGGACCAGGAGATGATAGATAGATATCACAAATTAACAAACGTCAGACAAATAACACGAATAAGTAACATAACATGTTAGAGAGAAAGGCCGAAATTGAAGAACATGGAAGCAGTCAATATTTACCAACAACTTCTTTCCCTTATAATTTTAGACTTTACAACAAAAACGTAGCACAAATGAAAATATTTACACTACGGTAAGCATGACGAGCAGATGACGTATACCTATTAATAGAACTAAAATAAGTGAATATGCTGTAATTTATCGTAAAACTGAACTCCAGCTGATGACTGCCGCGTCTAATTTTAGCGAGCTATTGACCTCGTCTTCATCTAAACAAACACAATTGATATTGATAGGATCCCTGTATCACTCAGTAAATGATTAGAATCCTCCGTCTGATTGAAATGAAATAATACATTATTAATACCTTTGTATGTTAGTGAGGAGTAAACTAGAAAACAGCTGAGTCGATATTGGATTTTATGAATTAACAATGATAATTATTATACTTTTATTTCATAATTTTCCATTAAAATAAGCTTTAATTAAAGTATAATGAGAGTTAACTTTTTTAAATAATCGTTTTATTCATCTACCCACAAAAGCACTTGAGCGATTACGCAAGTAAAAATTAGTCTCAAAATGAGAAAGTTTGTCAGTGGCTTACGAGGAAAAGTAAAACCAATCACCGTATTTCTTTGTTAACTTTTTATTGAATTGCAAACAAAAGCCAGGTGCGAATAGATAGTTATCAACGCGCTGCCCGCTCACTGGTATTGAATAGTTTGTTTACACAATCATGATAACGTAGAATATATCTAGGGAACTATTCTAAAACATCTCATACGACGTTGTTTCTAAGAACCCCTTCTTCACATGGGGTAATTTTAACTGTTCATAACGCAGTTAAACTTTGTATACTTCACGTGGAAATGGTATAAGTAACACATGTCCCAAATAAACTAATTAAACTTACCGAATTAGCAGTAACTGGTAAACTAGAACTAAACAAAATATCACTGAACCGACTATCACAGCCACTCGATACAAGAGAGAATAAAAAATAACTTTTTAATGTCGTTAGCCAAACGCACGGTGTGTCCGGCCGGCGCGGTGCGCGTTCCGAAACTGAGTCGAAACTCGAAAAGCAGCAGTGACGTGGAACCGGTGAAGGGCCTGTACCACGTGTGGCGAACTCATCTTGTTTCTCACGCGGGCGACAAGCACGCATCGCGTCTCAAAGAATCGGACAGTTGGGGCAGGTTGTGATTTTGGTGGAAGTGAATTCGGCGCCCGTGGTAGACGCGGTGGCGTGATCGTGTGATCCCACGTGGCTGAGATTGTTGATACATCATCCAGCCTCCCTACGTCACCGCATTACTGTTACGCATAAAAATATTTATCTTTAACTACGCCTACATTTTGAAATAGATTTTTCTGAACTGTCATTTATAAAATGCTGATTGGTGTTGCCTTGAACAAACAATTTTAAGCGAAAACAATAAGTCGCGTTAGGAAACAACCTTATGCCCCATTATGCGTAATTTACTTGACATAATGACGGGCTTATATTCTCTCGTGATTACAAGTTGGAGTTACGACAAGTAGCTAAATTACTGAGACAACTGTGCCATCAAAGTTCTCGTCATCAAGTATTTAAGTAATTATGATTTATGAAGCAATAATACAAAGGCATAATTTCAGAGATAAAGCTTTCAAAACCATCAATTTACATTAAACAATGAAATACCGATAATTTAATTGGAAACATCATATTATATTATCGCTTTACGATAACCCGTGACTTTTAATCCTGAAAACAAAACTTGATTCACACTATTAAAATCGGGTATCTTTTTATACCGACATCATCATCATCATTTCAACTGAAAGACTTTCACTGCTGGATATATAAGCCTCTCTCAAGCGTGACAGACAGACCTTCAACAATTTCGTAGACCAATTCAGATATCCTCCCGCCTGCTAATAAATCTCCAGGAGATTTATTACTTTGAATCAAAGTCATCAACCATGTCATTTCGGAAGCCAATAGCTTGATAGGCTCACAACCCAAAGACGTCGAAGCACGAAACACAAACGTCTTCACAGCTCAGTGCATCTACACTCAGCGGGCCGTCCAACCCGCTGCCACTAATCAAATTCCGAATGTAGTTAGTAGCTGACGTTAGGTGTATGGTGCTTGCTATAGACACGTCACACGAGCTGTGTGCACGGTCCTTGTAATTCGAACGCCCACATATTGATTGGCAATGCTTTGAGGTCTGCAACTCTGCATGCGAGAGAATTGCTAAACTTACTGGTATGAAAGTGACCGATGAAGTTGAAGCTTTGAGAGCAGCGTATGTATAACTTAGATTAGACTATGAGTACAAAATGTTGATCTATGCAGGAGTAAATGCCATCGAAGTGTTTGTAATCTAGACCAGCCAAGGAAGGATTAGGGAGGCCATTGCCAAATAATAGGGTGGGGCGACGATTGATGACATTAGGGTTATGAGAACAGCATAGAGTTACTGACGCTATGAGCCCAAAATATTCTGACCAAACCAAGTAGTCTGTTGATGCAGGGCATTTCACCAGGTACACCTTTTAGTAGTCTTATTATGAGCCTCTTTAGATGATTTTACAATCCCCGGAGATTAGCAGGTGATTGATCTTCATTAATATTCGTGTCAGCCTCAGCAGTGCAAAAACATCCAATAACTCGTGGGTAGTTAACGATAAAATCAAGAATGAGTCAACAACCAAGAAAAATAGGAGTTTCATGAACAAGGCAGATATTGAGTCCTCACTTGATGACGTCAGCATGAGTCCGTAAGTATTCTTGAAACAACCCCCGTTCGGTGCTATTTTCAGACTTGAATTTCTTTTTATTGGATATCGTTGTTTATTGAACCAGCAAAAATATTGGACTGTAAAAATATAATATGTAGTAAAGAAAAAATATTACCACAATAATGAGCTCTTTTTTTCGCTTTTACATGCTTCTTGCGTAAAAACCGCAATTCATCTAAAAATACCCACGTAAGTAATACCTACATTACTGATACTTCCTAATAATTAGACAGACATTGATAACAGAGATCCACCTCTTAATAATGAGCTTAATAGAAACCGATTACTTATCATTACAGTAGTAGATCGGCGAATAGAATAATGCCATAACAACAAATCGGGACATCCTGCGGCAAGCGTCAACCTAAAATGAACTTTAACACGATGATTTAAGAGCTAATGATGCAAAGGAAATAAGATGACAAGTTATTTGTTGTGTTATAAAGACTCCTACACACGTGAGACAATGGGAACGTGCGGCGGAATGACCTAAGCACGCTCCGTGTGCAGTGACCATGATGCTTTGTTGTATGAAGATATCACGGACTTTGCTCCTACTGATTAGCTCTTCTGCCGTTTTTTGTGACGCACGTGTAGAGAATAGCAGTATGTGATTTATGACATGTGGTTACCGCAATGAACTGATTAAAAACTACATGGGATCCAAGTTACCTACGTAACTGTATTTTATTTTCCCTGAACAATCAGAGGAAAATTGCAAAATAGTTCACCTTCGACCTAGTTTTGATTTATCAATAAGTATATAATGACCACATACGTGCAATGTGCACATAGCAAACAAATGCAGTTCCAGATGAATGAATGACTGACGCAATTCAATCTGGGAATGGCCCGATCGCACCGAGCGGTTCATTTAATTTGAATGAATCATTGCGGGTGAATGATTCCCGAAGATAAGATGCCAGCGTACGATCATAGCGATGGTAAACAAAGAAACATCAACAAGAGATATTTTAAAAGGACAACACTCGACACGAGACAGGTAAACAAACGATTTCAAAGACACGACGTTTATTGACCTGAAGATAATAACAAAGTCTTGGTAACTATGTTATTATATTATAAATAAAGTTTATTCATAAAGCGAAGTTTTCTAATACCCTCGGAAAGGCGGCATTTATGAATCTTCTTACGAGTTCTCGGCGGCCACGGAAGCATAATGTTGTTCGCGCAAGTCAACTTGGAACTAAGTTGCGTCGCTTCTACCTTACTCCATAAACTTCCTTACATAGTATAAAACAAAGTCGTGTCTGTTTGTTTGTCTGTATGCTTAAATCTTTAAAACTACGCAACGGATTTTGATGCTTTTTTTTTTAATAGATAGAGTGATTCAAGAGGAAGGTTTTAGTATATAATTTGAACGACATCCACGCGGGTGAAGCCGCGGGCATCAGCTAGTATACAAATAAAACTCCTTGCATACAAAATGTAACATTAGAACGTAGGACTGGCAGAACTACGAGTACTGAATCGGAAAATACACAATATGATCGAATAGCAAATATACAGTATTCGCGATAGTAGGAAGCAGTCATAAATCTAAATGTTTGCGGTTCCTGAATGTCAATTACATAGGTAATAGTCCCGCGGTTAAAGTTCGACGAGCGCTCAACTGCTCGTTTGGGGATAATTCATTATGATAACAATTTGTAACTTGTAGACCAGGGTCGATAATTTTTGAAACCAAAAAAAATTACAGTAGGATGAAACCCATTAGAAAAGGAGGGGAATATGATCAAAATGAAAGGAAAAATAAATTACGGTCGATCCGAGTTCGGGAAGCAGCAGCTGATTTTGCTTTTTCTGAGAAAATTTACCATTGCAATGTATATTTTTTATACATCATCAGAAAGTAGAGATTATAAGGAACACAACGCCCACCGACTTTTTAAAAAAAGCTGATATTTTGACGTCAGAATTTTCGATTGAAAATATGGCTGATTTTTCGATACTAAGTCAATAATAAGGTGAAAAATAAATATTTTTAATCAAAAAAAATTACAGTGTATTAAGGGCATAAAAAGGTAAGTTGTCACTAAATTTTGTGAAAAAAAAAAATGTTTTTTGTAAAAGATAAAAATTAAAAACCAGAAACTTGGTTATTTGAATTTTTCGCATACCTTTTGAGGTTATGTGAAAAAAGTGTTAAAATCAAAGTTGTAGATCTTTTTATTCTCTACAACCTTGCCATTTAACTTTTTTCCATAGGACTTGTAGTTTTGCCGGAAATCGAGATAAACCGCTTTCCCCCCTTAAACCCCCCCCCCCACCCCCACTTCCCGAACTCGGATCGACCGTAATTTATTTTTCCTTTCATTTTGATCATATTCCCCTCCTTTTCTAATTGGTTTCATCCTACTGTATTTTTTTTTCATTTTTTACCATTTTTGAAGGCTTCGGCACAGGGGCCCAATTCTGTAACTTAGAGATAAGCAACATGCCATTGTCACTCTATCGACACACTACAGACATTATTATGCCATAGGGAAAAGAGGTGTCGTTGTTCGATGGCTTCACAATGGCAGTTCGATAGCCAAACACGATAGACACAACTGTCAGATTTCACTTGAAATATATTTACAGACTACCAGTATAGTCCTACTATGGCGTTTCAATGTCACTACAGTGGCAAGTCAATGACCATAAATATTTGTAGAATACCAAATGTCAATGAGTAGTCTATTGAGACACAACCGACACACTATTGATAAGTTCGCTATTTTACAGAATTGGGCCCCTGGTCTATTGTAGCTTAAATTACATTAATTGTTAATGTCCTTCTGAACATTCGTTAAAAGGTCACCAGACAGTCTTTACAAAAAAACAGACGAGTCGTCGAGCATGAATAGCTGTTTTTTGTCTCAGTAAGGAAAGGACCCGGCCTTCGTGTGGTCGCCTTACAAACGGATGGCACTCGCCGGAAAGCGACTCGCGCGCAGACGGGACGATGGGATAATGGCCGGGCTCGGGTCTGGGGGCGAAGTCCGTACTCCCGGACGAGAATAGACGGGACGCCGCGTTACTTCCAATTCCAATACAATCATGGAGCAAAAATACAATCAAATATGAGTGTACTGTTCTCTCGTTTACATCCCCCACAAGATAATTTGTATGGCGGTCACTTAATGTGAGCATCCGGTTGATAGTTGAAGTTTTGAAGGGTAAAGCGATACGCCGTAATTGGGGTTAAAATGTTGCTGGCAGGCATTTGGCAGGATATTGCTATCGAGTTAAAGGGTATGGCGACAGTGGCTAATGGGGTAGACGGTGAAGTAATACACAGTTACTAATTATTCTATTACGTTAGCACAACTTTCTGCATTAGAACTAAACATTAGATTAAACACAATAACAACCCTGTTACCACTGTCTCACAATAAAGATCTTTGACTTTGATTAGATACTCATGATTCAAAACACAAGTTTTTCTCGCCGATTCATCATCTCAAAACAGAAATCGATCATCCCAGATAACGCACAATATGGCTCACAGTATCTTTCGATCCGAAGTACAAACTCCAAAGATTGTAACTCCGTATCACAATCTATGTGTGTCAGTCAGTAAACATCGCCGGTGCGCCGCCGAGGAGGCAACGGTCATGTCATGTGTCACTTGTGTCAGCCAGAGCCCAGAACCCGGTCCGAAGTGCTCGTGTGTTGAGACACGCGTGTCGCGTCCCTATGAACTTTCCCCCTTGACACAGTTAGCACCGCGCGTGCTGTAAGACCTAGCTTACGGAATAAGTTTGTATTCCACACGTTTACTTGGCTCTGGTCTTTATTTATTTAAGTATGTTTTTGTCTAAAGAGCTTACTGGTTTGGAACAGGAGAGTGTCACACATAACTGTTAGTTAATCTTCTGACTCATAAATTTACCAGAGTAAAGCCATATAGAACAGAGAAGAGTGGCAGATGAAAGGAGAGGCCTATACCAAACAGTGGGTGATTCCGGGCAGAAAAGATGATGATGATGAAAGCCATATCAATCAATCCATACATTATCAGATTATGATCAGAAAGAGCTCCAACTTTAATAGTTGAACGCAAAACTAATGATATTGGCACATGGCTGCAGGCAAAAGTTAACACCATAATCAAATTACAGAAATGGCAGGACGTATTGGGAAACGGGATTTATACCCTATTGAGAGCAAGATTAGATAAAGAAAATAACATAATTATTTTAACTAATAGCCCGCATTGTACACCATAAGCAATCCATGTAGCACAATGATGGAAAATTAAATGGAACACAGATCAATACACTGGCGGAGGATGACGTCTGATTCATCCGATAACAGAGATCTAAAGCCTAAGATCTAATGAATAGAGCCTGTAATGCTATATCTACTCGATGTTAGACGGGGCTTATCATGAAGTATCCTTTTTGGTGAGGCGAGCGACTGCATAAACTGCATTGGACGTGTTATTTATTAACTCAACTGCATTGACTGGTGGATGCACTTTGTTTTTAAATGATTGTAGATTAGTGAATTTAAAACTGATATTTTTGTGTCCGATTTTTGAGGACTACAGACTACATGAGTTGATAATACCCAAAGGCAACTTAAAACTGATTTTGTTTGAGAATTTTATCTCAATTTTCTATCTTCCATGAGAATCGTTAAGGAAGTCTCTTGCGACTCAGTCGTCGATATCAATATAAAATTTGGAATCAACAAACACACACGAAAACGTGTTCCTCCTGTATGTGATAAACTGATAAAAAACTAAATGTGGCACTCGGAGACTGCCGCGGTAAAGCTATTGCATAGCATTTTTTATCAACAGCAAATAATTAATTATTTAATTTGACAACCTCAGTTGACAACCTTGTTATTTTCCGTAACCATAGCAACCTGAAACCTGAAACTTGAAAATTTTCGTTACGGAATTTCTGGATTCTCTCTCCACGCTCAAGGCCCGCGATAGAAGCTATGCAATAGCTTAATAAAAACATAAATAACTTGATGTGTCAACAACGATCCGCAGACTATCAACCATCGAAGGTCAGCTGCCTATCGGAGCATCGTCGGAAGAGGCGACGGCACAGCACTCGATAACTGCTGACATGTCGGAGATAATGATGATAATGTGGTCTGGCCCGTGGACCCGACCGTTATGGGACCCATGGCTTTGATAAGGGATTCAATATGTGCAGTGTGTTACAAAACTTGTAGCTTGGAATGAAAATCATTTTAACGGTAGTATTCGTCAGGTTTCAGGCCATAAATATTATTAAAATTGAGGAAGATCCTGCTATTGAGAAGTGATACGATGTCTTGCCAGTGACGAATCGGGATAGCCAATAAGAAATGAATCAGCAATATATCCGAGAAAAGGAGGCAATCTGTAACTCTGTGTCTCGCCTTGATAACCATGACTAATAAGAAGATTCCAACGCTTTGTCTTCTAATAATCAGGCGACTTTGTCAGTGTGTAGTGTGTGCAGGGACGGACGGATTCAACTACTCAGGTAGTTGACTCCGTCCGTCCCTGCGCCACCTGCGCGGTCTCGTCTGCGGTGTTTATCTAAAGACAAGTGGGTCACAGATAAAGCCGGCTCGCCTGATGTGTGAGCGTACTTTGTACTCGACGGGGAAGGGCGTCTTCCGACAAAAACATCTCGGCTGATGAGATAATGACCTCGGGGCGCATTATCTTGAATACCGGACATTAAGTACAATAAAACAAAGTGTTCGAACAGGATCGAATTGTACAAAGTACAATCGTGCTATGATAACTTGATAACCTCTCATAAATTTCCATCAATACTCATCATTAATGAAGGATGAATATTTTTCCTGGAAGTAAGCAAGATGATAAAACGCTAACAAATAAAAAAAGATAAAGTGAAGAGACAGGCGGAACGTTAATTCCATAAACGTGCCGTTTTGCCAATTACGGTGCGGAACACTAAAAATAACTGTCTACTATGAGTTCCGACTATTTCTGTTGAAGAGAAGGGAAAAAATGTTAATTGACTGATAAGTGAGATGATAATGGAGTAAATTGCTAAATTTATGAGACACGGAAAGTGCATTTGTTGTAATGTCGAAGAATGCGCACATATTTGAAGACAAGCTAGCGTTGCAAAGATATCGTTTGAGCAACTAGGTATGCGGTTTTTCATGTATAAGTTAGATACCCAACAGGGCTAGAAACTATTGAGGATTGTGTGAAGTACATGCTATTTGTTTATCGAGTTAAACCTAACAAACTTACATCGTTGTGCGCACTTTCGTCTGACCACCCTGATTTTGTTGTGTTGTCAAGCGAAACGGTCAAGCTAGCTGAGTGCAATGAAACCAACAAGAATTTTGTACTGCACAATAAATATGACAGCTATTTTCCTGATCTTCTCTTCTATTGAATCTTATTTATAAAACAACAAAGACTTTTAAATAAAATATAAGTTACCGTGTCCTTATGAAAATATAAACAGTAGCAGTAGTACATATTTTATTGAGATTGTCCCCGACGGGAGTTAGATTTAAAAGCTTTGGTGTAAGTTTGTTGACCCTTCACATTCCGCCATGTTTTATGTACATAGTATGAGCACTATCCATTAGTGACTGTCGGAAGGCTAGCGACAGTTTCGAAGAATATACTCAAACATTTGGATGGATTTCCTGACAGGATACGCAGAATTGCTTACCAGTACCCGTCCCGTGGTAATACCAGTCTTACCCAGGGTTATCGTTTTACCCAGTACTAACGGGGTTGGGGAGGTCACACACAACTCACTTAAGCAGTCGCTCCATGTAAAATACTGGAATTCAACTGAATCCGGTTCGATTTCATGATAAGCTAGAATACTTTATACAGAATAAGGATTGTTGCATTATTGCATAATAGCAGGTTCCATGAATTCCATGATACTTTATTGTACACGTATGTATACAAGTCTATACTTATTTCTATGTATAGCACATCAGTAAAGATTATGATCCTAAAGGAAATTATAATATTGATATCATAACGTAAATCAGCAATCACAACCGTTTTACTCCGGTAGTCACTATAAAAACAATTTCAAAGTCCAATTTGAGCAGGATATTTTTTGCCCAAAATGTCGATAGACTGGAACAATAACACATTTATAGCAAGGTCAACAATTTGTGAGTTATAGTAATTAAAAAGATTTAACAAGCAATTCACGGAAACTCCCCAGGGGCGGATATTATTATAATCAGAAGTTACATAACGTCACGGGTGTATTCCCCGATGGGTTAGGCAGGCGTGGACCTATCTATACTACACCCGCATTTCTCCAGTTGTAGTAACAGAGGGCAAGTCTATTGCCATCAATCAATCCGGAACATATCACATGTTTTAAACAAGAAATACTTTTATTTAAGTCGTTGAAACCGGCATGTCTTAGAACCAAAAAATTCGAAGACATGTGACATCTACCAATCCGCACTGGGCCCGCGTGGTAGATTTATAGCCCATCCCCTCAAAGAGAGGAGGCCTGAGTCCCTGCAGTGGGAACATTAATAGGTTGATGATGATTGATTGATTGAAGTCGTTGAACAGCTTTTTCTACTTGATTATAAAGGCAAGGTTCAAGGATCACGACGTAGTTGTAAGCTGGATAACTTTTAACTGCGCAAAAACCTTTATAGCAGATACCAACTAAGCTCTCGCTGCTACTAACGAAGTTTAAACTTATAGATCACTAGCTTTTGCCCGCGACTTCGTTCGCGTGGAATAGTGACTTCCGGCAGATTGTTGGTTTATCTCGCGAAAAAAAAAAAACTATCCTATGTCCTTTCTCAAGTTCCAAACTATGTCTGTACCAAATTTTCTTCAAAATCCGTTCAGCCGTTTAGGCGTGAAAGAGTAACAGACAGACAGACAGACAGAGTTACTTTCGCATTTATAATATTAGTATGGATAGTATATTATATAGTATTATAGTATATAGTATGGATGGAAGTATGGATTTTATAACTCATTTCCTTGTAAAGTTTCTGCGTAATAAATGCCAAATAGAAATGACCTACGGGTCGCCTTATGGCAGGTGCTGGGTTTTATAATAAATGTCAAGGCAGGTGTCGACGAGTCTTTGAAGTAAAAACTTGTTTCACATCACCTTTCTGCTCTTATCCCTTGTTATTTGGTGTCGGAACTACACGTTTTTTCTTCCATTATCCCTTGTCCGTTGTCACGCTATATCATTATTCCTTTTTCCCTCATATCACTCCTCACACACTCTTCCTCTCCCTCTCCATCCATCTACATTTATATTCTTCACTATTTTTGTCACATGCATTTTGTAAATATGGAATACGGCTAATTTTACTCACCATTTTTTACCCGACTGCGGCGAAGCCCAAAAGGAGGGTTATTAGTAGTTAGCAGTTACACATGGTAACACCTGTCACACAATTCAATAATGGGAATAACTATTAACCGCAATAGCTACATTAGCTACCAATTAATACCACAAATATAATTAATATAAAACAGTGATTGCCTACAGGGATGGCGAACCAATGGCACGTTGCAGAATATTTTAGACACGCCACCGAATTTTTAACCATATTTTCAACTATGCTTTCGAGTCATTATTTTCAGAGATATAAAACATAAGATTCCATTAGAAACCGTTTGTTAGAGGAGTCCAGTCCAAGATGAATACCAATGAGAATTACACGTAGAATTGAAACATTTATTACGACATAGCTCAAGTTTTTTTCTTTTTGGTAGCAAAGAAAGAGCTTTTAGTTGAAAATACTTATTTTAATTCTCTGCCACTAAAGACTTAGCAATATCATTTGACGGCACGTGTAAGGTTTCAATAAATATTTCTTTAGAAAAAATGGCACATTGATCCTTATAGGTTCGCTAACCCTGGCCTACAATGAACTTAAACATAACTGGTGAAATGTGGGTGTACTAATGGGTACGCCTCTGCAGCCTCACCCTTCGGCGATTACAGGAGAAATTGATGTTATGTTAGTGATAGCCTAGTGGTGTGGCCTAGGCTATCAAGCGGCAGAGTAGAACCTAAGACACCTCTGATTTTTCGGATTGTACGTACGTAATAGGGAAGTTAACAAAAAAAATCTAATTAGGTAGACCGTCAGATAGATATCCAAAAAATATTGCACACATATTTTTTCTTTTTTCACGTAAACAAACAATGAAGACGATACAGTGCTTTGAAAACTCGTGTGACGTCATATTCTAAGACATTAGTAGGTGTCATTTCTTAGCGAGCAGTGACGTCGCAACCTCCCACTCAAATCTTTGACGCGTTTTAATCTTCGCCAATTTTTATTGATTTGATAAAACAAAAAATACGTATCCAATATTTTTCGATAATCTAACAGACGGACTAATTAGAATCATATTTTTATAGTTATTAACATCCCTCTATTACGTTATTACGTATTGTAACTTCCTTCGGTGGAGGAAAACATCGTGAGAAATCCAGCATTTCTGAGAGATATTTTTTACCGTCTTGTAAAACCAATAAAGGTGTATCAGCTGCTTTTTTTACACGACTGCGGCGAAGCTCAAAAGGAGGCTTATTTTGCTATTACGACGATTTTGTGGTCCCATGGAGAATAGTATACCTATTATGCAACTAATGAATAAAGGACGGATTTAAAGCGAGGGCCGTAGATGAGTCCCGAGCAAGTGAAGGATTCTAATGATTGAATCACGAACGCAATCCTGAACGACGCGAGTGATTCATGGCCCTCGATATAAATTCGTACTTTATTCAGGAGTTGCATACTATACTTTATACCATGACTACGAGAAAAGACAAAAACACACAAGCGGGTCGAAGCTGAAAAAGACGCTTTGTGATAAGTTCTTCGACTAACCTAACGTTTGTGACTAACCTAAAACGTTTGTATTTTGCCATTTCGTGTTCTTTTCCATTCTTTTGTATTTATATTCTGTTTACTAATCCTTATCAGTGTCTTTTTGTTTTTATTTTTGCGTTATTTAAATATTGTTTAGATGACTACTTGTGGAAACTTGTACCTAATTGGCCCTATTGTTGTTATATAAACTACCTAACTGTGTCTACCTAGCTGTAAGTTTTCCAAAAATAATAAAATAAAATAAATAAATAATTCACTAAACTTTGTGTCCGTTCAATTCACAGTAAGTACACACATCAACACGGTCTAGGGATATTTTTAAAAAAGCGAATTACTATCAATGTGTTAATTATTTATATGACATGTATATATTTAAAATATGCGTTATTTAATATTCTACAATTTTTTAATAATGGTTAAGGTACTGATTAAAATTTCAGGATTTTATGGAAAAAAAATGAAGCATAGACGGAAACCGTATATGAATTAACTTTTAATTTGTGAGTAAAAACTGAAAAAAATAGAATAATCATTTAATTTGTGTTTATAAACTTTAAGTTAGTAGTCTGAGAAAGCGCCCATGATGTTCATAACACATCGGCAACGATTCGGCATGCTCAGAACAAGGTTGTCAATGTCTTGCTGCGGAATATTGTCCCATGTCCTTCTGAGGTGCGCAAAAAGTTGATCTTCTGTAGCCAAATTTTCAGGAACTTCCTTCAGAGCTCTTCTTTGCAGCATATCCCACGCATGCTCAATGGGATTTAGATCTGGCGATTGAGCAGGCCAGTCTAAGGCCCTAACATTATGTGTATGTAACCAAGCTGCTACCGTTCTCGCCGTGTGTGCCCGGGCATTGTCGTGCATGAACAGGAAATCTTGCTCCATTTGTGTTCTGTGGGGCAAGATTACGGGCCCCAGCACCTGTTGGACATATCGTTCTGCCGTCATATTGCCCCGCACCCAAACGTGATCCGTCCGTCCTCCAAGACGAATTCCTGCCCAAACCATAATTGTTCCTCCTTGGTATGGGTGAACTTCCTGAGGGTTCTGGAGACGGCTCCATCGTCCAGGAACTCGCCAAACACGCGTCCTTCGTGAATCTGGATGGAAGCCGAACCTGGATTCATCCGTGAACAGCACATTGGACCATTGCTCACGGCCCCAGTCCACGTGGTTCCGAACCCATTCTAATCGTCGTCCACGATTGCCTCTCCGTAAAGGTGGGACCCGGAGTGGTCTACGAGAGCGTAGATTGCTTTCATGCAGTCGCCTTCTTACAGTTTGGTCACTCACAAGCACTTGGTGTTCCACTCGCAGCCTTTGGACCAATTGAGTCGCCGTTGCATTTGGTTGAGCTCGCGCAGTAATTTGCAAAAATCGGTCTTGTCTGGGGGTAATGATGCGACTTGGCCCCCGGTGCCTCTCCGCTACTTCACCTGTGGCACGATAGCGTGTCCACCACAGAAGAGATAAAAGAGGTTAGAAGGGCCATGTGGGCGGGGCACGCGCGCCGCTTATATGATCAGACGATCATATGTCGACAAAATTTGATTTACTGACCAACAATCGCGCTCATATTGTGACAGCGAACGGAGCTCCGCGAAAAAAAAAGAATTATGCCGTGTTGCGCGATTATTACGTGTCGGAAAAGAAGCCCTGGTGTGCAGTGTGGCTCGAGAAGGGATTTCTCTTCATCGGTAAGTCTAAAAACCTTAAAATACAAGTGATATTTGTAATTATTACAATAGTATTATGTAGTTCGCAGACAAAAATGATACAATCGCAAGCAGAAACGAAATTATGTACATTGCTTGCAATACGTGGGTACCATCTTGTACTACGTGGGCGATTGCGCAATGCATTTCGTTCACTGCGAACGTCGCGTGCGACGAGCCAAAGCTTAAATTCTGCCTACTCTTTGCGTTTCGATAGTGTTGTACCAAGTTGTCAATAATGTCGGTATTTAGTATGTGTGAATGCATTCAAATGATTATTATGTTATGATTAAAATAACTTTTGTTTATCCCATACTATCAATACCTTATTATTGTTTATTGATTGTTTTTCATCTAAAATTTGTTTTGAGGTTAGCCATTTATAAATCGAAACATACATTTTAAATTTTATTTTTAGGTTTCCAACAGATCCAGATATGTTACAGACCTGACTAAAGCTATTATAGAAAAATATTAGTGTGAGATTGCATTTTATTCTGAAAAATTCGAATTTGAAAGATAGCAAGCGCATGCTATTGCTACTACGTTTTATTTCAAGACAATAATAAAATCTGAATTGAAATTGAATTTCAAGTACTTAATGATCAATATTTGAAAAAAATCTTTTCTGTTTACTTTTTATCTTTAATTTTTTATGTGTGAGAGACCAATAAATATTTTTGCTTTCTTATTTTCTTTCTTTCTGTCCCGTCCCGAAATTAAAGCAAAAACTGCAAAACTTAAAGTAACAAAACTCAAGTAATTTTATCGATATACATTATCGACCTTTTGGTCACCGTAACATGTATGAGAAATATACGCAAGTGTGAGTGTACGTCAAACGCAATGTTTGCGCTAGTGTGACAACCAGTAGCAAGCTCGCGATCTAAGTGAGTGCGGTTTATTTGTGTGCATAATTCGCGTACTTATTAGCGTCTTGCATGTAGTGGATATAGAGAGTGGGAGACAAGCGGCGACACGCGTTCTAATACAAATCAGGAACTATTTCCTTTCTAACCTCTTTTATCTCTTCTGTGGTGTCCACAATCTTGAAATTACATTTTGATGGGTCCCTATGGCCTCAGCAACATTACGCTGAACAGATCCAGCTTCCAGCATTCCCACAGCTCGTAACATCTCCGCCCTCGTCAAATGCCGGCGTTGCATGGCTACAATACCTCAATTTTAACTTTATCTTTCGTTTAAAAATGAAAAAAAACTGTAACTAAACGTAATTCGTATTGTTTTCTAAATTTCGCACAAATGAAAATTCCCTCTCCTATACATCAAGACATTTTTATGCCACCGAAACAAAAGAATTTTCAAAAATTTGAATTTGGAATTAGTCTGAGATAAATTACAAACAAATCGGTATATTAAAGATTCCAATGCGGCCAGTACTTTTCGAGTTATTTAATTGAGTATGAAATATCCCTAGACCGTGTTGAGGTGTGTATTTGAAATGGCGCCAATTCACTATTTTTTGTTTCTTTAAAGGCAGCAAAGAACACAAAACAGTTTATAATCGAATGCCAAACTCCTTGTCGCAAATAACGACCAATCAAATCTAGAGAATTTATTTGCACCAAATAGTTTTGAATTTCGAATCTAAGCGCAAGGAGTTTGTGTAAGCATTGAAATAGAGACCGGGTATATTTTTGTGTTCTAAATTCAAACACCAAAACAGTGAATAAAAACAAAACAGTGATTATAAGGCCTTTTTATTTACTGTTTTGCGAGAATAAAATAAGCTTTTTAGAGTAGGTATGGTCTAAAGAAGGTTGTTCAGTTTAATGATCTGTACCACACCTATAAGATACCACCATCGTAATTTCTGTAAATATAGCTATGTATTTAAACAGAATAATAGAAATATACAGCTGAACCCTTTGTCCGTTACCCTTTGGCTTTTGTCCTACAATAGGTATACTACTAGTTACTACCCGCATAATATTGCGTACAATTTCCCCCACAAACCCCAGATGTGATCTGATCGGGCGCAACGACGCGCACGCGTTGTCACCACGTGCGCAGGCGACGCGTGATGAGCGCAATTTGGGGGACTTGAGCGGGAAGCACGAAGTCCACGGCCTTGCGTAACCCTGCCGTGCGAACACGTAACTTATGTGGGATGAGGTAACCGCTCTATCTCGTAGCCAGTATGGAGATAATTATAATGTATTTTTAAAGTTTTTTTTGGGATTGTATAATGATATTTTTATTTCAATATTTTTTTGTAAAGCCTCGGTGGTCTAGGTGGTCTCGCAAGCGCTACTGTTGAGCAGGAGGTACAGGGTTCTATTCCCAAGTCGGCCATAGTGTTGTAGGGTTTTTATAATAGCAGCTACCAGCTACCTACTGAGTCTTTATTTGTGCTTGCTCTATGGCAATATTATTATGTTTGGCCCCTATTAAACAACCTTTCGAGGAATAATCAACTGCCTACCTAACACTTTTATAGGCGTGATGTTGTGTAATTAAGAAAAAAGTAGAAAAGACTTTGTATGATTGATAGTGGCAACTGATGATAAGATAAGAAGCACATTAAACATCAGAATTTAGAGGTTTAACTGCTAACCCTTTACCATTACCCACCATGAAGTTTAAAAAAAAAAATGTGGATAACTAAAATACGATTTCATTTCATTGCAGTCTGTGCTTAGATACCTTATCGTTTTATATGTTTGCACAGCCTACCTATAAGATTGTAGGTGATATTGAAAGATGCTTATAAAATCTCAAGTAGAGGATTACACACCAATCACTGTCGATAACAATCAGCACTTTATAAGATTTCCTCTTTATTCTTGTAGAAAGATCACTGTAGTTTATATTGAAGAAGTATTCTCTTTGATTATGAGCAAATAAATTACTAACACAGCTTATTAAGAGAAAATTGAGAGACATTGTAGCATACAATTTCAGTACGTATGTACATTTTCTTGACACTGGGCAAGCTAAGCAATATTTTATGGAACTGCAGATGTTTTTATGTCTATTTATGCAAATGAGTTCAAACAGTTTATTAACCCCCATTATGTCAGGTCAAGAAATATTCAAATACCCATAATATTTATATTAAAAAACTTAATTAAATTCTATTGTTATGTGGAAGATTAGGTAACAATAGTACCTTCTATGTAAATAATGAACAATTTACTCTGTGTTAATTTAATGAAGACAATTAGTTTTAACAGCTTCTATTAACCTTTGTGCACTGAATTTACAAAGTTTTTAATGAATATCCTTTGGTCAACGGAAGTAAAATTATGCCCTGAATTCAATTGGTTCACCTCATATTTATAAGAAAATTAATAGAAACACAGCATCACTGGATCAACACTTTCACACCCTAGATATCACTGACAGGCCTCTATGCAGAGTGTGCATGGCGGCGAAGGAAACAGTAGCTGTACTCTACACACGATACAAGTGCACAAGTGGTCACCCAAATCAGCAAGAAATCTCTTGCAACACCAAGATGCTTTGTGGATATCCCAAAAAGACTAGAAAGGTTGATCTACTTTTGAAGGGAGGAGGGCCGGTTGGAATAACTGCTAAAAAAACAATCTTCTCTCAAGAATTGGCCAAAGATACTATGATGGGAGGCCTTTGCCCTGCAGTAGGACATAAACAGCTGATAATAATATAGATAAAGAATAGAAATTTTGAATAAAAGACATTTGTTACTTTCGTTACCATTCGTAAAAATATAACCTACTAGCTAATGCCCGCGGCTTCGCCCGCGTGGATACTGTAAAAACAATCCTTGATGCGAATTATTTAATAGCATTCTAAAATTTCAGCTCGATCGGTGCAGAACTTTTTGAGTTTTTGAAGCGACCAAAGCAATACTTATGTTTTAGTTTTAAACATGCAACTCCTTATCAAGAAAATACTGTGTATGCCTTTTAAAATATAACAATAGAAGTACAAGATGCTACATAAAAGTGCACTGGACAATACTTGACAATAAAAATAATAAGTAGATAAAAATACTTAATTAAGAATTTAATAGATTGATGCAGGACTGATGGATTCTGGCTACGATAGAAATGATAAAATTGGTTAAAATTATTTGTAACATTGCAAAGTAAGTAGGTAGCTACTTGTAGGTAATTGCTACAGTAAGTGAGGAACAAATTGTATTTACTGAATTAATCTTCCTCAGGTATTGTTTATCTTATCTAATGTTTTGTTTTGATAAAATTATAAACAAACAGAGAAGCGCAGATTATCAGTAGTGCAAATTAGTGAAAACGTGTAAAATTCTTGAAATAAAAATATAATTTAATAAAAAGTATAGAATGGCAACAAATTCATAGTGTCATTTACTTATTTTTGTGAAGATTCCACACATGGAACCACTCCCGTTATATTTTAATTATCAAAGTAATACGACGAAAAAATTCTAGTGCTTGGTCTACCTAGGAGGGTATTTATAACAAAAATAAGGGTCAAATTAACAAGATAATAACAATTAATGACAGTGAGGTTGTGCTTACATTAATTTCTCACGTAGATTTTAACTTCCATGCAGTAAAACATGAAAATTCGAATAAAAAATCTCTCACAGAATTTTCTTTTAGGTTATGTTTTTGCGATCAGTCTGTAATTTCCGAACAGCGCAAATATCAAGATATTGAAATGGAATACTCACCTAGTGTCCTTACAGGTCCACTGCGTATATTACACTTGTAAATTAACACCAAATTTTCAAATAAATATGAGGTAAACACTAGCGGGATTCCTAACGTCCAGCAAATCCGAACTAGTTAGTGTTGTATTCTGCTTTACAATCTGACACCTAATTCGATTGAATCGATTATAGGCTTTTAAACTCAGTTTTGCATAACTTACAAAGCAATTTTGGCCTTCAGGTTTCACAAGCAAACAATAAAGTTTGTTTGAGAAATTATGTTACAGTTTATATCATTTAAATATTGGAATAAATCTCTTTGAGAATATAAGTTACGAACTTCATCTCGATTCCGTAATCGAGTCGAAAATCGCTAAATCCTGGAAGCACTAAACGTGTTGAATGTGTCGTATTTTTGTTTGGGGTGGGGGATTACTCAGCTCGACCAATCACGGACCTAGAATGGGTATGAAGAAGGTGGCGTGATCGCTACGTCACCGTACTACACCACCATAGAGTAGTATAGCACAAACGAATCAATAATACCTGACAATGAATGGAATACACAATGTATGATAATAAATTACGTCCTAACTGCTAGTGAGATGCAGTTATTAAATATTATTATGTGGGCCGATTGCCTGGTAACTTTGAGTGCTATTTGCTTTTTCACATCATTTTTATACCGTTTTTCTTACTTATGTACGTTGTTTTCAAAGTTAGCGACATCTATTATGTTATTTAGGAAGTATAGAGGAAACAGTGTAGTTCAATAATTATTCTTTTATGAATTTATTTGGATAATTTTGAAAGCGATTCGATTATTCATCTCAGTACAACACTATACTTTAAATTCACAGATGGCGCTATTTTTAATTACTTTCTTTTATCGTTTAATACGCCGAAGTCGTAGGCAGAGCTGTAAGCAGTTTCGTTTGGTTATTGGGCATCCTCGTGGTATAACCACCATAGAGTAGTATAGCACCAAAGAGTATAGCACAAACGAATCATTAATACCCAAGGACGTTTTATATTATTACCTGACAATGAATGGAATACACAATGTATGATAATAATTATATTACGTCCTAATTGCTAGTGAGATGCAGTTATTAAATATGTGGGCCAATTTCCTGGTAACTTTGAGTGTTATTTGCTTTTTCACATCATTTTTATACCGTTTTTCTTACTTCTGTACGTTGTTTGCAAAGTTAGCGACATCTATTATGTTATTTAGGAAGTAAAGGGGAAACAGTTTAGTTCAATAATATTATTCTTTTATGAATTTATTTGGGTAATTTAAAATTAAAATGATTATTTGAAAGCGATTCGATTAATTATTCATCTCAGTACAACACTATACTTTAAATTCACAGATGGCGCTATTTTCAACTACCTACTTTCTTTAATCGTTTATACGCCGAAGTCGTAGGCAGAGCTGTAACTGCTGTAAGCAACGACCATACTGTATGGTCGTTGGCTGTAACTATGCAGTTTCGTTAATGGGCATCCTCGTGAGTCGTGTTATAATGTACTACGTACGTAGTACGTACGTACTACGTACGTAGTACGTACGCAGTACATTATACCTGAATGTCAGGGAAAGCAAAATTATAATTTATATAAATAAGTAATATATATTATTACTCATATATTTATAATTTTGGCATAATTTATGAACCGACACCATGGTTATCACGAATCACGATCTTCTTCTTAGCGTGTCGATGACAATTTAAATTGAGTCGCCCCAAAATTTGGCGACGAGTTTTGCACTTTAGCCTCGATCCAGTTCCTGTGAAGTGTAAGTAACGGGACAGGCTGGACACGATATCAGGTGCCCCATATATATAGTTTGCCCAGAGTCATCTATGAATCTCCACCTGAACAGGTTTTCCTTGCTTCGGCCTACCTGTGTCCGGAGTCTATTTAGAGACTTCCAGGTTAGCCATGGCAACTCGTGTCCTGTCCAGGCGGAAGATTTTCGGCAAGTGGCACAAATGGGTTGGGTAAGGAAACACTATCTCGCCACAGCTTATATGTCATTCCTTAGAGAGTTCGCCAGTGAGCGGGGGTACACACTTCACGAAATTGCGGCTTTTCAGCCTTTGCGGTACTAAGATATTATGTTACTGTGTAGAGGGTGTCTAGCGTCGGAGACCATTTTGGCTCTTTATTATCCGGCACGTTTCATTCAGTGCTGTATCCACTTACTTTGCATGGGCTGAACGACCCCACACGGGGTCAAAATCACGATGTAAGTATTTTGCGAAACAAATAGCCCGATATATTACTTTACTCTATGGTACGGCCGGCTATACAGGGCGATATACCCAATGGATATACCGCGATGCGTATTTCAAGGCTTGTCTAAAATAATACGCATTGCTGTAAAGGCATCGTTCGTTGAATGAAATGTGAATGTTTTCTTCTTCTTAGCATGGTAATAGCAATGACCAAAGCCGATGGCAGACTTTTAATCGACCTTCTTAAACTAACTAAATAAAATTGCAGTATTTTTGATAGCAAAAAGAAAAGGGTTTTTTGTCAACCTAGTTCTGTCAAACAGCCAAGAGATGGTTCCGTCATTACATTATTTATTTACACTATTTTTATTCGAGTTCGTGGGATAGCTAGATTTACAATCGTTTCAAAATGTTCAAGCATTATAAAGATTTGTGCGATGTGGTGTCCCTTCTGGTGTACTGTTCCAATGACCGATCCTACCTCTTCACGAAAGAAACGAGCGGAGAAACATGGTTACCTTCCAGTAGATGTGAAAAGAACTGCTGGAGAATGACTGCTCAAACGATAAATTTTGAGGTATTCCCTAACTTGATATTGTGTACTTGAGAGAGGAGTGCACCACATACATGGCAAAGTATTTAGAAACAGGAATCAGTAGGCCGGTGATGAATGGGTACCTGACACCTGTTCCCTGCCCGTGACGGCGTTGATATTAATTTGGTATCCGTAGCTCTGTTGTTGAGAGTGACACACACAGACATACTACTGCTATTCTAAAGCTGATCCTTATGTCCGATCTTACAGTGCCCGGCTTCGATGGAGCTGCGTTAATTAGGCTCAACAAGACTTACTTAATTATTCATTTTCATTTTACAGACCACCACAGTGTCTCAAGACGAAAGTCTATGACCAGTGTGTGTTGCCAGTGATTACATACGGTACCGAAACGTGGTCGCTCACAATGGGCCTCATCAGAAAGCTCAAAGTCACCCAAGGGCAATGGAGAGCGCTATGCTCGGAGTTTCCTTGCGTGATCAAATCAGAAACGAGAATATCCGCTTGAGAACCAAGGTTACCGACGTAGCCCGAAGAATCGCCAGACTATTAAGTGGCAATGGGCAGGGCACATTGCTCGCAGAACGGATGGCCGATGGGGCCGAAAAGTTCTGGATGGCGACCGCGAACCGGAAGATGTTGCGTTGGAAGGCCTCCCACTGGGTGGACCGACGACCTGGTCAAGGTTGCGGGGACCCGCTGGATGAGAGACGCACGGGACCGGTCAATGTAGCGACACCTGGGGGAGGCCTATGTCCAGCAGTGGACGTCTTTTGACTGAAATAATGATGATTTTACAGAAACTCACGCTTTTTACACATGTAAGGTAAAGTGGTCACTTCAGATCGCCATCTGCCATGATCCACAATTCCACATACTCCACTTTCACGTTCTAACAATTTTTTTTCTTGATGACATTCCTGCTACATATTCTGCAGTTGTTTGGCGTGGACTCCGGTACCTCTTGCCAACCCATCCGCGTGTATAAGATCTGGGTGCCGAACCATGCCTTGACTTGCGTGTACCATGTCGTGTACAAGGCGGTCGTCAAATCGGAGATTAAGAAGAGGATGAAGAACAAACCTGTTAGTAATTAGTATGGACAGGAATAAGTGCCTGCTCCTCGTAATCGGCTTTGAGAAATATCAGAGGGTGGGAAGGGATAAAATTTCCATGTGGGTATTCGGAAAGATGTTGGTACCATACCGTTTGTGCGTCGATGTCCCTTTCATCCTGCCTACCTAATATTGGTATGGTATGCTGCGAGGACCAAGTGAAGCCAAGCGGAAAAGTATCTCAGTGAAATAGTCAGTATTTGGCAATTAGTCAAGGGTTTTACAAACAGCCTAATATAGTTAGTGAGCTGAGAGATCGAGCCCGTCGGGCTGCGTGTTGTTCGAAAGAGATATCGCGGCCTCGGCACAAAGGGCTAAGAAGGAACATGGGTGGTTTTTAGTCAGTAGAAGTCCGACACTCCCACCGCTCTGCCCAGAGCGGGAGGAGTCATTTGATATTGATTTCCAAACCCCAAAAAAAAAATAGAGAGTGAGAGAGAGAATGCGATTTGTGAGGAAGTGAATAACTCTTTATAATTCTATTATGTAAAGCTAAACTACCACTCACTCACTGACTCACTCACTGACATCATTGTTCTCCCAGATGTTGGATGGGGAGGTGGGTATATTTTGACAGATTCGTAAACAAGTAACTCTGGTGAGTATGGGAAAAGTCCGAAACCCCCCCTTTTCCCCCCTCCCTATAGTATCTCGGAAACTAAAAGACCCGTTTTTTTTTTTTTTTACGGATTCGTATAGAGGAGGCTCGGTAAAGTAAAAATCATTTTTCAAAGTGGCCCCCCTTGCCCCCCTTCTCCCCCCCTTTAGGCGAATCTCGAAAGTTAAGAGACTTGGAACGATTTTTTTTTCAGATTCATTTAGAGGGGCCTTTGCGTTAATCGAAATCATTTTTCGAGACTCCCCCCCTCACCCCCCCTTCAACCCTCCCCCCCTTTTTTTCACCTTTTTTTTTTTTTTTTTCTTACATAAAACTATTGAGGGGCGTTGAAACCTGTCCGGTGGTGGTACAGCGGCAAAGCGAAGGGGGGAGCGGGCGAGCGAAGCGAGCCGGCGACCCCCGTAGCGTAGGCACAATGTCATGATAGCTTTCCGGTGGTAGGTAGGTCCTGAGTGGAGCGAACCTGCGAGACCGAGTGGAGCGAAGGGGGGAGGTGGCGAGCGAAGCGAGCCGGCGACCTCCTTAGCGTAACGAAGGTTGAGTGGGTGAAGCGTAACTCAGGGGCGACGACAAGCAAACTTTAGGGTAATGTTCTTTTAGTGGTAGTAGGAGGTAGTAGGTAGGTAGGTGGTAGGTAGTAGGTATGTGTAGGTAGTTGTAGGTAGGTGTAGGTAGGTGTAGGTAGGTGTAGGTAGCTGTAGGTAGGTGTAGGTAGGTGTAGGTAGGTGTAGGTAGGTGTAGGTAGGTGTAGGTAGGTGTAGGTAGGTGTAGGTAGGTGTAGGTAGGTGTAGGTAGGTGTAGGTAGGTGTAGGTAGGTGTAGGTAGGTGTAGGTAGGTGTAGGTAGGTGTAGGTAGGTGTAGGTAGGTGTAGGTAGGTGTAGGTAGGTGTAGGTAGGTGTAGGTAGGTGTAGGTAGGTGTAGGTAGGTGTAGGTAGGTGTAGGTAGGTGTAGGTAGGTGTAGGTAGGTGTAGGTAGGTGTAGGTAGGTGTAGGTAGGTGTAGGTAGGTGTAGGTAGGTGTAGGTAGGTGTAGGTAGGTGTAGGTAGGTGTAGGTAGGTGTAGGTAGGTGTAGGTAGGTGTAGGTAGGTGTAGGTAGGTGTAGGTAGGTGTAGGTAGGTGTAGGTAGGTGTAGGTAGGTGTAGGTAGGTGTAGGTAGGTGTAGGTAGGTGTAGGTAGGTGTAGGTAGGTGTAGGTAGGTGTAGGTAGGTGTAGGTAGGTGTAGGTAGGTGTAGGTAGGTGTAGGTAGGTGTAGGTAGGTGTAGGTAGGTGTAGGTAGGTGTAGGTAGGTGTAGGTAGGTGTAGGTAGGTGTAGGTAGGTGTAGGTTGGTGTAGGTAGGTGTAGGTAGGTGTAGGTAGGTGTAGGTAGGTAGGTGTAGGTAGGTAGTAGGTAGGTGTAGGTAGGTAGTAGGTAGGTAGTGAGTGGGTAGGTGTAGGTAGGCAGACCCGCGAGCTGCGCGCAGCGAGCGCAGCCCCGCAAATACTAGTTTCGGTATATAGCTAGTAGCATTTTTTTGGAGGTACTTATATCCAAGGGTTGAAAGACAGTTTAGTGATCAGTGTTGTATGATAATATTATTGGTGTTATTATATGTTAGTGTTTGTAACAACCCAGGATATGAAAAGCAGGCTCCGGTGGCTTCACACAGACGAGCTGGAACGGCAACGAGCGCATTCTTCCCTCCGCAGTCCTGAGATACTTCTGTTCTCTCATATGGTCAATGGCAACAACGAGGCTTTAGATCCCGAAAAGGATGCGGTAAATACACACACTAAAGACCACGCTTGTAGTCCCCAAAGGGGGCTTAGATCTGCTTCAGTAGCTACATCCACATATCTATACTTCTATACTAATATTATAAAGAGGTAAAGTTTGTGTGTTTGTATATTTGTTAAATTGTAAGGGGTAATCTCGGGATCTACTGAACCGATGTTAAAAATTCTTTCACCAATTGAAAGCCACATTATTGCTGAGTGTCATAGGTTATATAAAAAACCGAAAAATAAAAAGGCTTTTACGTGGTAGTCCGTTTTGCAAAGTGAATCGGAGAAAAAAGCAAATCAGCGGCGGGCGCGGGGTGGTTTCGGGTTTAATTCGGTTCGCGTTCGTGCCCGCTTCGGGAGAAAGGGACGTGGCCTTTTACATCTGATCTGAGATGTAGGTACACGCGCGGCTCAGTCGCGTGGTCGGCTCCTTACGCGGCGTACGTCCCCGAAATTGAATTTTTCGAAACGTAATTAGCACACTTTCGACTAATTATGCCCAACGAAGTGGGCACGGGTCAGCTAGTCGCTAGATAAGTGTAATGTGATGCTGGTCATATAGAATAACATTTTTATTGCACCGTGGCAGTCACTAAGTGCCAGAGTGGACCTTGTTTAGGACCCACGGTTATAACTTAAATATCTGTCAAAGTTTTAAGTTAGTTGGTGTTGATGGGAAACTTGTATGTTATGTTTAATCTAATAAATGAATTTAGATTCCTTTCATCTTTCTTAATTCTAATTCTACTGAAATTTCGTAGTGGCTTTGTAAGGAGATAGCTAATGGCTCGCTGGTGGAGATCTGCGAAGAGAACGTATTGGTGGATGTAGCGGGTGGTGCCGTGGCAATGGCATCCCCCAGTCTGCAGCTGCTGCAAGCGGCCGGATACAACCGCGACGGTTATACTTCCCATTTATCTGTTCAGCTAGTCGTAATTTGTCCAAACAAGCAAATAGTTTTTAGTTGCGAGCTCAACTAGATAAAATTGATTATCGTTAGTCGCTATCTATAGTCTTGTAGCAACTGAGGGACCGCCGTGATCTTAGCATGCTAAGTCCACGGAGACCGCTAGGTGCCTCAAATAAGAGCATGTCATAAAATATACAAAGATTGATGTTTTTGGGGAAGAGTGCCTTATAATTTTATCATAAGAACTACAGACGTATAATTATCTCTCATATAGAAGCTGTACTCCTAAGACTCAAGGGCGGATCCAGCTTTGGTGCCAGGGGGGGGTCACATAGTCGCTGTCAATTCACAACCAGATATAATTTAATTTTTATAGTCATAGATACATATTAAAAGTAGGTATTTTTGTTTATAATTAGGTACTTAAAATACCTTTAATTAAATGACAAAATCAATTTTTTTTTCCGTCTTCTCCCGAAACGCGTTATCACTTTATCTACTCCAATGGGTACGTTTTATTGGACGTGGAGGAGGCAGTTCGGTTTGACGTTCATAAGCCATTGAAGCTCTTCGCCACGATTCTTCGAAGTGCTATGAGCCTTATCCAGGGGGATATAGCGTTGAACAATTTCCCCTGGATGGACGATTTAGAAATTAATAGAAATTAGAATCAAAGTCGAGCACTTCAAGCGAGACGAACATAGAAGAAGCAAGAGAATGGCGCGAGCGAAGCGAGCCCGAAATTTTTTGTATTATTTTTATACTAGCTTTTGCCAGCGGCTTCGCCCGCGTGAAAGTGACGATTTTCCATACAAAACTTACATCCCCTATTTCACTCCCTTAGGGGTTGAATTTCGAAAAATTCTTCCTTATTCCTTGTCTACATTATAAAGGGAACCTCTGTGCAAAATTTCAGCTTTCTAGGTCCAAGGTTTGGGCTGGGCGTTGATGAGTCAGTCAGTCAGGAATTCTCTCTTTATTTATATCAGATATAGATATTTTGGGGGGTGGCAAAGATATTGTCATTGGGAGGGAACTTGAATGTGTACTTTGTTTATGTCGGCTACTGAGTTTTTCGTCTCTAAAAAGTGTACCATTCTGGACCTAATCTTGTAAGGGATAAGAAATCGATTAACACTACGATACGTAAAGATTTACTTAATTATAATACGTAAAATAATAATATGTTAGTACTGAGTTTTTCATTGCCTTTGATTTGTACATCTTTGACAGTCGTTGAGTCGTCAAACGTAGTCAGTTGTCCGAAAGTCTGATGACCAGTCTTACTAAGGGATATCTCATCGTACCCGGTACTAACTGGGTTGTGCAGTGTGGGGGTCAAAAAACCAGTCGTTCCATGTAAAATTTCGGTTTTCAGCTGCATCCAGTTAGACTGGAAGACAACTACAACATAGGTGGGATAACGTATGTGGATCTTTTAACGTGGAATTTTCACTAGCCTATAACACTGGGGATAATGCAAAGAATCTAAGGATAGTATCAAACTCGGTTCAGGCGTTTATAAGTTATGGTGGAATAAAGAAACTGACAAATAAAAATACAGAGAAATATACATAAAGAGCGTTTTTAGGGTTCATGTATGCATACATGAACCCCAAAAACGCTCTTTTTGGGTAGTTGTGTTTATACAGATAATTAAAACATTGTTTAACAATTTTAATTAGTGGTTCACCTAGGTACTGGACTCAGCCCAGGGGGGGGTCATGACCCCCCTGACCCCCCCCCTGGATCCGCGCTTGCAAGACTATACTGACATACGATTTAAATTGCAGATCAAATCAGAATGTATTGCGAGTTTGTGCTGATGGTCTTCCCCGCGATGTACATGAGCGTCAACGTCTTCTCTCATTTCATGATCGATATCGGCTGGCAGAGGCCCCAGTGTCCAAGTCTCTTTAGGTAACGCCACTGCTGGATATTTTTTCTACCAATGGAATATTTGGAATGATTTTAGCACGTACCTACACAATATTCGTTTGGTTGTGTTGAAAACATTAAGCGCACCGATGACCATAATATGACATCCAAATAACTTCATGCTATGATGATTTATCTTCGAACTAGGTACCTACTTGCCGATGTTTCTAAAGCTGGATGTAGCTTTTTCATGACGTGTTTATTTGTTAGAGCGGCGGATGTGACGAGCAGAGGGGGACTGTCCTTTATGGAACTGCTGCTGTGGACAGCGGCCTTGGAGCCCGCCACTCCGCATATCGGAATACCTGCGGACTTACGACGCAGATATATTTTTAGGTGAGTAAGCTCATATTTGCTAATTCAGGGGATATCATAGGCCTTATATCATCGCACGCAAACGCAACGCAATTCGGTCCAGATTAAGACCCCGAACATCCAGCTACAACAATAGTTGGGCATAGGGTTAAATTTCGTATTTACGGATGCAGCTGAAGTTCTTCTAACAATCTAAAATGCAATAGCCACCTCAGATTGGTTAGATCTTGTGTTTATATTATACTGCATGGGACTAGAAAATATAATAATATGATGGCCATGTTTACGTCGTTTGACGTTTAGGTCACTCCAGCAGGCCAAACAATGGTTTGATCACGGGCGCCGCACTGAATACCCCAACGCCACTTTAGCTGGCTATTTCTTTGGGCTATACCGAATGAGACAGGAACCAAAATACCGCCTCTTCGTTTACTATCACTTCTTCGATGTCGCTCAGGTACTTCGATAATAATCACGATTTGAAGTTGGAGTATGTGGAGTTGAAAGAGCTGGTGGCGGCGGCCCGGGTTGCCCGGCAGTTGCCCGTCGATGCTCTCAGTGTCGCCCAGGATACCGATGTATTTCTCAGGTTTATATACTAGTTGTTAAAGTTGGATCATTCCATTAAATTGCTTAGCGTAATTCCGACTATGTTTGGGTAGTCAGTATTTTACATGGATTGATTGCCTATCTGACCTCTACAACCCAGTTACAGGGTAACACCACCACCACTTCGAAAGACTCGTCAAACTATCAGGCCGCTAATATCTCTAATGATGATACAAATAACTTAATAAGTAATCAGAAGCGTCTCGGTTTGTCACGAATATTCATCGGTCCCCATCCACAGACCTACATCGGCAAGTGTTACTAAACCTGGAATTTAAATCACAAGTAAATTGTGTCTAATCCTCTCCAGATACTACTTGAATCTAGGCTATGTAACATTTTCAGACAGCTAGGACTGCAGCCTAACTCTCAACTGCCTCTGTCGGAGTTCCTTCGAGGAGTCAGCGAACTTCGATTGAGAGGCACCAGTTCTTTACTGCGAGCGCCCAGGAGTATATCTGCTTATATCATGGACCTGCAGTAAGAATTTACTAACTTAATAAGGTTTACTGAAAAACAAGACGGGCGTCCGACTAAACCATCTTGGGGACAAAATTTCATAAATGCTTCAAAAGTGTAGTTCAACCTCGATCCCTATACAGGTAGTTTTTTTTCTATCTGTGAAAGGATATTTAGTAAATTAATTTGTGAAGGCTAATAAGTAGATCAGGTCTATTTGAAGTTTGAAGTTAGAACTCACGGTTATGTTGTATGAATTCCCTGGTTTCAGACAACGGACTAAAGAGTATAAAGCTTCAACGTCTGCCATGCCGAAACAATCCGTAAAAGGACCAGGTAATGATCACAGCACTTGGCTATGAGAAAACAAGTAGGTCAGCTTTTTAAACGCGTTTGACTAGCACAAAAGATACGTAGGTCGCTGACTGGCTGAATGTAGCCGTGACTCGAGTTAAATGTGTGGATTGGAGAGGACCACATTCAATAGCAGACTGCTATAGACTGATGATGTTGATGTAGCGATAATTATGTATTCGGGCAGACCCAGCGGTAGCCCAGTGGCCACAGGCTACGTGTCGTAGGTTGTAATTCGCCAGTCAGGCTTTACTTTGTGTAAATTATTCATCACCACTTTTATCGAAATGGCGAAGAAAAACGTCGCCGTCGTGAGGTAACATGGCGCCTAGAAGCAGAATTTAAAAGACTTCCAACAAACCGCACTCCGGGCCCACTTAGTGAATTTTGTTTCTGGCCTTCTTACCGACAGGAAACTTGTTTGTGTGCAGGCCAGATGGCGGTACCACAAAGCTCGGGCACGCGCGCGTTTGCTGGACCGGGCGCGAATGGCTTAGCGCGACCCGCGCAGCTGACGGACTACAGCATGGCCGTGCACTCGGTGCGCTTGAAACGCTCCCCGCCCGTCGAGCTCATCGAGCTCACCGACTTTGACGGCAAGTTTATTCGTTTACCACTTTTTGCTTGGTTAGTTGCCGCAGGGCAAGTAATACTAAAAAGTCATCGTCTTTACATAGTAAGTAAAACATACTCGTTGACAGTAACAGCGGATTATAATCATTCTGTCTCGTCACATTCCTCTCCTTTGTACACAGAGGACGCAGTCAGCCCGTCGACAGCTCGCCTGCTGCTGCAAGAATCGCTGTCATATGAACTGCTTGGCTGTAATAGTTTGCCGGTCGAGGCGTTGGCAGCCGTACATTACTTCGCCAGCAGTATTGAGAAGCCGCCGAATGTACCTAAGTGATTTGAAAGCCTACCATGACGTCTTAAAACAGTCCTGGAAAAGAGTTGGCACTAAACACCCTGTATAGTTCTGTCACGTTTCCACACTGGAATAAGATTAAGTTAACTTAGGACTGTTTTAAGACGTCATAGTAAACCAGGACGGCATTCATCCTTACAATCTTAAAGTAGGTATAACGTTATTGTAAAGCAATCTTCAAACTCGGCACGCACGGGCAGGTTTTCGAAAACTGACAAACAGAAGGGTTATGTACCATTTTGATTGATCTAATAATTTCCCCAATCATGGAACAATGTTACCGGACACACGAGGACACCAGCCATTTAGAACAGTTCATTATTCAGCACCATGCTTATTTCAGATGGTTATGTAGCACCTCAGCCGTATTCCATGCTGCGGATAACCTTTCGCCACATTGTGCTTTCGCTTCCGATAGTGCATCATTATTTGAACAAGAGAGAAAATGTCAAATACCGTCGCCAGCTCTTTTTGCGAAATGTGATGTCAAAGAGGAGGAAGCGGGAAAAAGCGGTCGGGCAGGGCACAGCCTTCCTTACTATGCGAGGGTGCTCAACTAGATCCGGCTGCTACTGGCTGATGCTTCGTTATACAGACTAGGGAAATCTGTCGCCCGAACAAAAACGGGTCCGAATAAAAGTGCCATATTTGAATGGTAGTTTTCGTAGTGCTTGCTGGTTTTAGTCAGTAAAAAGGATCACGATCGGGCAGAGGATATCCACAGGCATAAAAAAACCTTTTGTCCTTGTAGCCACGACGTCCATCGACGCTGGGCGAGAGTGCCGTGAGCATAATGAAGCCGACGATGGCGTGGCTGACCGCGGCCGAGGAGATGACCCTGGGCGGGTTGCTACTCCTCCTGGCCGAGGCCGTGCGACCCATCTGCGCCGCCGAGCCGAGACTACTGCGACTGCAATCACCGGTCTATACCGTCGGTGAGTGGAAACATGTTGCTTTCATCATAGCATTTTTGTATTGTTCTGTAACTTCCTGAACGTAATTTTATAATCATTACAAAAGCCATCGTTTGCTCTCGGGAGCAATAGATCAGTGCAGGTAGTTTGGTGCACTGGTAACGACCCCGACTTACGACTAGTGGTAGACCCAGGCGCGACCCTCAATACCAGTAGGTATTATTGAAGGTCGCGGGTTCCCGACCAGGGTGCTTATACTCTGGAATATAATTCCGATAGATCGACATTGGTCAAACGTCAGTTGGTTGAGTTAAACATCAGGGATTGGCTAGACTCAGTGAGTCCAGCCAATGCCTGACGTTTGACTGACAATTCCAATGTCGATCTATCGGAATTATATTCGAGAGTAAGCACCCAGATAACTCACTTTGTGTATTTTATTACATCACCGCTACTCTCAAAAGGGTGTAGGAAAACATTTAAGGAAAATACCAGCACGACATAGAATAAAAAACGCAATGAGACTCTTATCCTCGCTGCGGGTTGTTCGAAAGAAATACCGCGGCCTCGACACAAAGGGCTAAAAAGAAACATGGGTGGTTTTTAGTCAGCCGCTCTGCCGCGTTGCCCAGAACGGGAAGGATTATTTGATGATTTTCCATCCCCAAAAAAAGGCTCTTATCCTTTCACAGAGAAGAGCACTGTGTCCCAGAACTTTAAGCTACGTTTGCAGGCGACCTCCACGGCAATCTGAGTGCCCTTTTGGCAATGGAAAGCGCATTATGGCCCTCCGGGACAGCATTGGCGGCTACTCGGATCCTGTTCTTGGGTGACTACGTGGACCGAGGGTCGCACGGCACGGAGCTGATGGCGTACCTCCTGGCTGCCAAGCTGCAGCGACCCAACGCCGTGTTCATGGTGCGCGGCAACCACGAGATCAGGGAGATACAGAAGATGTTCTCTTTCTATAAGTATGTAGATAGAGTATGACTTGAACTACCTACTCACAATCTTAATCTTCGTCTAGAACAACCTAGCTGACTTCCTCCATTGATGTGTAAGCCTCTCTTTGCTTCTGCTAATCCCCACGTTCCTGTGCCAGCGCCATTGGCAATGTCGTCTGCCTATCTCAAAGTCAATTCCAGGCATAGGTTACCCCGTCGGGGCCTCGGATTCCGTCGGGGCCGCGGATTCCGTCGGGGCCGCGGATTTTTGTACTAGATAACATGGCCTCGGCGCAAGGGCAAAGAAGGAACATGGGTTCGGTTTTTAGTCAGTAGAAGTCTGACACTCCCCTTCGCTCTGCCCAAGAGCGGGGGGGTCAATTGATGATTTTCCACCCACCAAAAAAAAAAAAAGGCATAGGTTACCCACATGCTATTACGTTACGGCGCCTGACTAAACTTCACACTGCTCTGTCACACTGGTGTGACGGTGAGGATTTTTTTTCCTTCACCATCACACCAGTGTTATTGATAGGAAGGCTTTTACTAACCTTAATAAGTCACGATACGGTATCAGACAACAAATAAATATTTGTTTTACAGTGAGTGCATTTTCAAATACGGTGAAACTGAAGGCCCTAAGATATGGAACGCAATAAACAATGTTTACGATTGCCTCCCTCTAGCGGCCGTCGTTGATGACAAAGTACCTAATTATGTTATTTTTTTGTAAGATGTAGATTTTCTACCTATTGGTAGGTAGGTAGGTACCTATAGTAAAAACATCATAAATAAACGTGTCTCGTAAATGAGTTATGCCCTTTTGTGTGGTTACGAAACCATATCGCGATTCAGGAATCTCGCAAAGCATTATCTTTTAGTCCTACACAAACAAAAACAGCTCCGTTGGTGTACTGGTTTAAGCGACCATCAAACATACTGTTATGGTTGTGGCTATGGTAAATAAACACAAATTAGGTGCCGTAGCATCATGTTTGGTCGGAATTAGCTTGTCCAAGTGTGGCGAAATGACTAACTAAACTGAAAAAAAAAAAAAAAATTGCCTCGCCCCTACTAGGTAGTACTAAGTTGCGAGTAAATAGGCTTCTTCTGGGTAATCTCATCTCTGCCCTTAGGGCAAGATTGAGGTCAAGAGTAAGCCCATTTCAAATAAGAAAAAGGTACCCCCCCCCCCCCCCCTCAGGTATTACTGGCGGGATGGTAATACTAAACATATGGATGACTCACCACCAGGTGTTCTGCTGTCACGGCGGGATCCCGCCACCATGGGTATGTCCGGTCATCACTGCCATAGACAAGGTGCCCGTGCCTCTGCCGCGACCGGCTGAACAGAGCTCGATCGCGTGGGAACTGCTGTGGAACGACCCTATCAAGTTAGTATAGCACTGTAGTATGGGCTTCTTCATCTGCGTACCCAGTGGAAATCGGGCTTTCTTCCTTCGAAAATAAGACACAGGTTCCTGTTTCTTGCAAAAATGTCTTGTTGCATTTTTAGAAACTGAGCTACCTAGTCTCCGCGTCAACAATTCGTAGCAGTTTGAGCAATTTTCGTTATATAAGTGCTATCAATACCTACTGTGCGTTGTGCCTTGGAATACACTGATCCAGTAGAATCTATGAGACGATTTCAGGCAGTTTCAACTTTTCCAGTCTGTAATTTCATTATCGAATGTTTGTCATAAAAAATAGGTAAAAAAACTTTTTAAGTTAAACGGTTTTATGTTAAACATACATTGCAATGTTTAAGATAAATGTACTAAAAACCAAAAAATAATAAAATAGATACAGTCGTGGGAAAAAACCGTGGGACACGTCAATTGTAATTTCCGCAGCACGACAGTTCCGAATTGACGTGCCCCACGGTTTTTTCTCACGACTGTATCTATTTTATTATTTTTTGGTTTTTAGTACATTTATCTTAAACATTGCAATGTATGTTTAACATAAAACCGTTTAACTTAAAAAGTTTTTTTACCTATTTTTATTTTCTAGTTTTTAGCCGCCATCTTGGATTTTAATTTTATATAGTATATTGTATTCTGCTTGTTGAGCCCTTTCATTTGATACCCATATTGATGGGATTAATAAAACATAAATTATCCGCCATTTTGTAGCGGCGGCCATCTTGAATTTATAATGATAATGAATAAACATAATTGTATTGTCACCAAAATCCAAAGTGTATACAAAATTTCAGATTAATCGGTTGACAGGAAGAGGGTGAAATTTGAATTACTAAATTTGATCCAAGAATAAAACAAACGGGGTGAGCTAAATAAAACCGTTTAAAAACATCTATTAGGCACTGTTGGAGTGTTAGTCTCTTGGTATTAATCTGAGGGTAAAAAGCCATATTTAGGTCTCCATTTCGGTGGTCCCTGTGGGTATCCCCTTACTGTGGAAACGGGCATTTGTGGTTCGAAGTCTAAACACCACATTCTGATTGTCTCAATAATCCTTGTTCTCCTAACCAGGCCGAACAAGATCACAGCGACGCTACAACTGGAGCTGACCTCCAACGAAGGGTTCGCAGCGAACGGCCGGCGCGGCACGGGCCACGTGTTCGACCAGACGGCGCTGGACCGGTTCCTGCTCGCCAACCAACTGTCGCACGTCGTGCGCGCGCATGAACTGCATCAGAACGGCTTTTTGGTGAGTAACTATACCTACATGGTAAAAATTGTAAAACTTAGTTTTTGATATCACGTTAGTTAGGTACACTACAAAAAGTAACTGCATTGTAGATGCATGAGAAAACATGCCTTCACACCAAATATAAATAGATAAGTTATCTTAAACTTTCAAAATTATAGCAGTTTCCAGTAAAAGCGGAAACTAGATGTTTCCAGCAGCCAGCAGGATTTAATTATTTTTGAGAAACTGGGCTATTATAGAGCAGCTTGCTTGAAAAACCCTGATGGAAAAGTTGGTTTGGTTAAACGACCATGCCTCTGCCCGCAGTTTCGGGCAACTCATCTATCTATCTGTTTCGATATTCGGCATTTGGTCTAGTGAGTAGTTTGGTAGTTGACTGGCCTGTTGGTCTAGTGGTTAGTGACCCTAACTGCTATGCCGGAGATCGTGGGTTCGATTCCCACCCAGGACAAATGTTTGTGTGATGAGCACGATCATTTGTTCTGTGTCTGGGTGTAATTTATCTATAATATGTATGTATTTAGAAATATATAAGTATGTTTATCAGTTGTCTAGTACCCATAACACAAGCTCTGCTTAGCTTGGGACTAGATGGCGTTGTGTGATAGTTGTGGAATATTTTTATTTTATTATTATTTTATTTTTTATTTTACTTTTGGTCCAACATTTCGTTTTATCAAGGGAAATTTAATATTATGCTCATTTGTCTCAGTGCCAACTCCGCGGTCGTCTGATATCCGTGTTCTCATCCTTCCACTACTGCGGCGGCACCAACGACTCGGGCGTTGTGCTACTCGATGGCGGGAAACTGAGGCTTCTTAGAATCAATTGTACGGACTGATGCAAGGATCTCAATGATTCGTTTATAGTGAGTGTGGTAGGGCTTTTGACGTTGAAAATTACGAGTACTTATAGCCGAACATGAGCCTTTTGGCACGTGATCAAAATAGGAATGTACGCCGCTATCTTAGTTTTCTAATACATTTCACAAAGGCTTACGACTGTAAATATTATGTACTTACCATTTTTTTTCAAATTTGTATGCTCTTTATTTTGTGTGAAAATTATTAAAATGAAAATGCAAAAAGATTTTGAATTCTTTTATTTATAATTCCATCACTTAGAAATCTTCGGATAGCCTTGGCAGGCGAAAAAAGAAGTCGATTTAAAATTATATGAAATTAAGTTAGTTTAACTTAACTACCTACCTATGGTTTATAATACAGAGAGATACTTAACGCTATACTAGGACTATCGACTCCATGACAAAAAGACTAACAATCTTTTCAATCAAGCCTTTAAATACAAAAGTTTCGGATTTAGGGAAAGCATGAAAAAATTAAATTAAGCACGGATTTCTATCTTCTAAGAAGAAAAGCTTATAGGAATGAAAATTTACAACCTTCGTCCTAATACTTACTTGAATAAACTTGGCATCTGGCTGATGGGTCCCTTTCTTGGTGATGCAAAGTTCAAGAGGGTACTTAAAAATATCATCAAAAATTCTCTAGCAGAAACACTTAACTTATCAAATCGCTCATTACATCACACTCCAAAATTTCTATTTTATTTAACGTTATATTACTTATCTACATTTTAACTGTCATACATTCTTCACGTATTCGTCGTATACTTAAATATGGAAATCTGTAGTTCATACTTCATTATCACGAAATTACAAGATCCAGTTGCTGATGTCTTTTTGTCATGGACTAAAAATTAAATTAATTATGAAGAGTGACTAAACTAGTACAATGGGAATCTTGAGTACAGACCCAGTGACCCACGGTCTGTAGTGTATTTATTATTTGATGTTAGGTACTGTTTCAGTGTAAGACCAGCCTTATCCCTGATTAGTAGTAAACATTGTATAACCTCAGGTATGTTCGAATTAACAGTCATCATAATTATCTGCCTAACCTTTTCTCAAGTATGTCAGGGTCGGCTTAACAGTCATATCTCATTAAAAATCACTTAACCCACATAAGCCTGAAACTATAATTATTGTCTACAAACGTTGTAAAAATAAAAATATTTATTTTAATTTATAATAGACCATAGTTATTTTTTCTACAAATAGGACAGTGGGCTAATCTGGGTAAAAGGGTTTACGATTTTAGAGTAGATGAAATAGATTTACGGTTTTGCCATCTTCAACAATAGGTAAAGTAAATCAATGTTCATAAATAATAGAAGCAAAAACTTACAATAAGCCTTTCCATCATTAATGTTCAGGCATAAAACAAATAATATTTCTAAGTAATCCATATTTCTGATTCATAATACTAATAGTAGGGAATGAAAGAAATTGTTATTTACATTGAAGTTCAATTTGTAACTGCGTTCACGTGCAATTTTAATGATGGATGAACAATTAAATACCTACCGAAAATCAATTTGGACTATATTTTCTATAGATTCAGTGTGGTGGATCAACAGATATAGGTTACCTACAGATAGCGCGCGAGTTGAATGCAGAGCTTAGGAATGCGGTAGTCTGTGACAGCAATACCGCATTACACTAGTGTAAATAGCACAGCACTACACTGCTCCCGCTCTTTACCTCAGACCCCGACTGCATTCAACTCGCGCGCTATCGATATTGCAAGAGCACCGACATCGCGTGCCACTTCGCTGCCACCGTCATAGCAAACTAATGTTACGCCATTACAACTCAAGAACTTCATTCTAGACATATAAAGCGTAAAAACGTAGTCTATTTTATATTGTAAATAATAGCTTATTAAATGACTAATGACGTCATATTAGGTAGTCAAAAAATGGCATGGATCGTGATACTTGCCTTATCTAGGTACCTACATCTATATCTGTGGACGATATTTGTTCATCATACTTTAATTACTTTGAAACAATATTCGACAACTTGATGAGAATCTGTCCTTATCACCACATCATTAAGATTGGTAAATTTTGGAAAGTAACGCATAAACTAGATGTATGTGAAGATTCTAGAGATGAAAATAAATGATAATTATATAAAAAAACACAGATATGAACATAACTAGACCTTATATATACACAATCATCTCAGACTTAAACTGACAATATGTCCATTTGTTTATAATAATAAAACTTTCTATTATGTTAGTGATACATTTATTCTTTGTCCTTCCTATAAATTACTTAGTTCTACAAACATAACAGTAGTGTCCACGTCATGAACTCTTTAGTTTTTTAATAGTTTTCTGTTAGTTTATATTGGCGAAGGTTAATTATAAAAATGGACAAGTCGATCAAGAGATGATACTTCTACTACTAGTTTAGACTGTTTATATAATAAAATATTTGTAGGCTGTTTGTCAATATTTATTCCACATTCTTCTATTATTTGTGCACTGATGTCAATTCATAGAAAATTACAAGTAACTGCGAGAATTTACTGTAATGAGATGCAATCAAAATAAAGTACATCCAGAGAATAAGTTATTACACTTTCCACATTTAATAAAGCTGAGGTTTTTGTTTGACCGAGTGGAATGGACACCAGATATTTCAAGTCCGTCCATCCATCCGTTCTGATCGATTTCACCGCACCCAGGAGATTTTTGCAGCAAGTTTTGAACAAGACTTTGTAAGTACAGTTACGTATAACACAATAGGACTTACAAAAATAAAGTAAATACATCACTAACATGTGTGAGTAGATATCTATAGCAGCAGCTTGCCCGTGAGTATCTCTAGCGCGGCCTTGCGGCGCAGGTAAGGCATGTGCGCCTGCGTGAAGCTGTAGGCGGCGTCGCGCGACGTGAACTCCGCGAACGTGCACGCGAACATGCCGCAGTCGCTGCCGTTCATCTGCTGCGGGATGTCCTGTAATAATACGTGCTGGAGGTTAGTCCTCAGGAAACCGCATGTAGAAGCTCTCATGTCTTTTCATATTCCTAAGTCTCACTCGTGTTAACTCATTTCTATTTATCTTCGGGGACGACGGCAGACACCAGACGGGCGATCAGTCCTTTCGTTGTGGATTATTTCGCCCAGTTCCCCAACGTGTTAACTCATGGTAAACAACATAGTATACTGTTCCCAGTACTTCCCAGTAAGAGCAATTGAATACAGATTCAAACCAAACTAGGCTGACCGTAGTTTAAGATTTGATTCGAGAATGAACCACGGATTTAAAACCCTGCTCAAGTTACTCACTTTGAGACACTCCGTCTTCCAGCCACTAGCATCGAAAGGCGCGCCCTTCTTGTCCTGATGTTCGTCCTTCAGGTACTGCAGTAGCGCCTCGAGACACGCCTTGTTGCGGCCACCCATGCTGTCCAGGTAGTTAATCTTGCGCGCGCGGAAGTCCACCAGGCTCATGCACCAGTGGACGCCCATGTGGACTGGAACCACCATAATGTCGTGCGCGAATATGTCCACCTACAATACATTGTGGCTTAAATTAGTGATGAATATGAATAGTGATGGATGAACAGAGAGAGGAAGGCCAAAATAATAATAAATCTTTATTCAAAAACCTAAAAAGCAAAAATAAAAGATGGAAGAATAGGGAGGTTTACTGACTAAAAAAAATAAGATTCTAATTAGTCCGTCTGTTACATTATCGAAAAATATTGGACACGTATTTTTTGTTTTATCAAATCAATAAAAATTGACGAAGATAAAACGCGTCAAAGATTTGAGTGGGAGGTTGTGACGTCACTGCTCGCTAAGAAATGTCATACTAATGTCTTAGAATATGACGTCACACGAGTTTTCAAAGCACTGTATCGTCTTCATTGTATGAATGACTGGCCTGTTGGTCTAGTGGTTAGTGACCCTAACTGCTATGCCGGAGGTCGTGGGTTCGATTCCCACCCAGGACAAATGTTTGTGTGATGAGCACGATCATTTGTTCTGTGTCTGGGTGTAATTTATCTATAATATGTATGTATTTAGAAATATATAAGTATGTTTATCAGTTGTCTAGTACCCATAACACAAGCTCTGCTTAGCTTGGGACTAGATGGCGTTGTGTGATAGTTGTGGAATATTATTATATTATTATTATATTATTGTTTGTTGACGTGAAAAAAGAAAAAATATGTGTCCAATATTTTTTGGAAATCTATCTGACGGACTAATAAGATTTTTTTTGTCAACATCCCTATTGTTTGAGATAATTATGAAAGAAAAAGCGGTAAATGATAATGTGATATCGGACAAAGGAAAATGAGATCAATAAAGGAGAGAATACAGCTAGAGTGGGCCACATACATTAAATTGGACAACATTTTGAAATTTGGTTCTGCCGCTGCCCAAGTGCTCATAATGATTTTACAGTGCTCAGACATGGACAATCATTAAATCAATTTCTGCTAGCAGGCTTGCAATGATCCCGCCGGGGCCGCGGATTTTAGAACGAGATGACGTGGCCTCGGCGCAAGGGCAAAGAAGGAACATGGGTTCGGTTTTTCGTCAGTAGAAGTCTGACACTCCCCTTCGCTCTGCCCAAGAGCGGGGGCGGGGGTCATTTGATGATTTTCCACCCACAAAAAAAAAAAAAGGCTTGTAATGATACCTGCCTGACTATGTGATAGGAAACCCTGTTCTCCTGTATACAAATTTGTTGATGTAGATGCTCTTTCAGGTAGTAATGACTCAATATTGGATTATAATATGCACAGGTATAGAACGCTATTTTAAAGCTTAACATAATTAAAACATTATGTTGGGGGTTGACCAATCCAAACCAGAGTCTTTGAGGAATAAACCAACCAACCTTTGCATACTAACTAGTACTACTGTTTTAAATAACCAATCCAATAGGGGGTCGGACTGGGTCAAAATAATATATATATTCTGTTTAGTCCGTAAGTTAGATTATCGAAAAATATTGAATACGTATTTTTTTTTTTTATCAAATCAATAAAAAATGACGAAGATAAAACCCGTCAAAGATCTTGGAGTGGGGCATGAAACGTCACTTGTGTCGTCAAAATGTACTATCATAATTATATTATAAATAAATATTATGACGTCACAAGAGTTTTCGAAGCAGTGTATCGTCTTCATTTTAAGTTTACGTGAAAAAAGAAAAAATACGTGTCCAATAATTTTTGGAAATCTATCTGACGGACTAATTAGTTTTTTTTTTGTCCGATCCCCTATATTGTTATGTCTGGTGTAACTTTTTACAAAAAAATGAAGTACCTTTCTCGTCCACCTCCTGAGTCCAGCCTGCCCACTTTGCATGAGCTTGGGGTAGAAGAAGGTATTTGTGGCATATACTTTAGGCAAGTCTTTCCGCTCTTCACTCCTCTGCATTAGTAGGTTCATGTAGAAGTTTATCACCTCGTCATTTAACCAGTTTAGACCTGAGAGAGTTTGGAGGTCTGACCTGGAATAATAATATGTGGGATCATTTGCAGTATATTCTAAACCCAGGACATAGAATTTCTTAGGTGGTCATTTAAAAACTACACAAATCTGTTAGAAACCTCTAGTTTGAAACCTGGATTAACTCATAGGACACTTTTAATACCGTGGGACTGTTACTGAAGATTGTTAGTAACACAAGAAATTGCTTGCTTGGGAAACTGTGGTGGAGCAAATATATGGATGTGGAGTTGTGGACACCAGCACATAATAGGAAACTAAATGGATGATTTTACTGGAAAGTACTTAAGACATAACCCTCCTTTTGGGCTTTGCCGCAGTCGGGTAAAAATCTAGTGTAAAAGCAGAGATTTAATAAACCAGGAATTTTATGATACTTTTCCTTTACGACTAAATAGCAAACATACCTTTGTATCCTTAAATTGAATTTCTCTACAAGAACTTGTTTAGGAGGTCCTGGCCCAAGGGCTCTGTTCACCAATTTTTCCTGCTCTGGTGTCAATGCAGGTAACTCAACAGTGGGCTGGGGCTCTTCATAGATGCTCTCTGGTATGCTCAGCTCATACTTCAGCTTATGCTCCAAAAGAGCCATCTTTTGCTCACTGTTAACCTTCGATATGATATCTGACTCCCGCCGAGCATCTTTAAGCTTTTCCTGGGTCTCTTGGCGTTTCTTCTTGTATTTAGCATCTAACTTGTATATCCAGTCACTTGATGTGATGGACCTGTCCTTGTGTGAGTCTTTCAGTGTATTTACAGGATCAATCTTCTGTGACGATGTTGTGGATGACTCTGATGGAACTATCTCTATTTCAGAATCTGATGAGTTAATTGATGCTACTGTGATGGGATCATACTCCTTAGTGCTACCTTCTCTATCAGCAAGTAAACCTTGTTCTACTAGTTTAATTTGATTTAAAGAATCTTTCTGTGTTTTCTGAGTAAGTCTAAATGACGCAGCGTCATCTGCAAGATTGATGATATCAAGTTTCCTTGATGACAATGGTTTCATTGAATCTGCGACTCGCCGAATAAGTTCTTGGTAGTTCTTTTTTTCATCTAAATTAAATACTTCTGAGAGTGTTGATCTAGCGTTACCATTGAGACCTAAAAATCTATTTCTTGCATATGATGGGAGATTCATATTTGTTGGTTTTGTAGGTTGCATCCACTTTGGCAAGGGTGTGGGGGGTTTCTTGTATGACTTAGTGATGCCAGGAGGGGCTTTGAATTTAGCTATTGTTTTGGGTGATAAATTTAATATGTTTCGGTCATTTGGTCTTCGGCTTAACTTATAATATATGGGTTCATCTGCAGTTGTATCAGTCACATCATGGCTCTTAGACAAGAAGTATTTGTATGGTCTAGTTGGTGGTGGGGATGTGACCTTCTTCACAAAGATCACATCATCTTCCTGCTGATTGTGATCATTCTCATCATCATCCAAATCAATGTAAACTCTTGTTGGTTTTTTTGATGTTTTCTCTGAATTTGATTCCACCCATGTTACCTAAAATACAGAGAGATATTAGTTTTGTAAATGAGTAAATAAAGAGAGTTGTTCATAAAGAATATCATTCAATCATCAACAGCCTATTAATGTTCCCACTGCTGGGACGCAGGCCTCCTCTCTTTGAGAGGAAATGGGCTATAATCTACCACGCGGGCCCAGTGTGGATTGGTAGATGTCACATGTCTACGAATTTTTTGGTTCTAAGACATGCCGGTTTCCTCACGATGTTTTCCTTCACCGTTTTGAGAGCAGCGGTGATGAAATAAATTACACAAAGTATTGTGCCTGCTGGGGTTCGAACCCACGACCTACTGTTCGTAAGTCGGGGCCGCCACCACTGGGCCACCGCTACTCGAAATTAAAATATCATTGTTTGTGAAAATAATCTGAATTAAATCTATTTGTTTACTTGTACCAAATAAAAAAAATAGGATACTTACTTCTGGTTCATCATTTCCATCATCTAATAGTGCATGCATGACAGGTCTTACAGGTGTGTGCTTCCTAGGTCTTCTTGATGGAGTTTCTGGTCCATTTTCTGACCGGCCTACAAGTTGAATTGGCACAGACCTGACCCTGCTCTTGTTGAGAGACTCATTTGGAGTGGAAGTGCTGGCATGTCCCTCTATTTGTATTGGTACATATCTTACATTTTTACTAAGCTTCTCCTGAGTATTCCAATCATCTAAAAAAGTTTTTTGTAGAAGAATTAATGTGCACACATTTTATTTTTAAAAACCAGACTCGAAAAATTGAAGTCAAATTCTAAAACATAGCAAAGTATCAGACTCATTCTATAGACAGAACACTATGAATATAAATCACAAACGGTGCAGCTACGAAATATTATTTTAATTAGGTTACCATGCTAGTTGATAAAGCAGATTTAGCTGCAATAAGATTAAATAGGTACCATTTGAGGCCATGATGTCTGGGAAATTCGTTCTTTTCAACTGCTTGAGTCTCTTGAGGGCCGGTGTATCATCGTCAGAGGACAAATCATCGTCGGGCCTGGAACACAAGAAAAACGTGTATACCTTGACGACGCACTGTTTTTTTCCTCTCTAACGTGGTTACCCACTTCCAAAACTTAGACGCAACTTTCAGGGGCACCGTAAACATTTTGTGTTGTTTCTTCAAAGCAAAAAGATGATTTTACATAGACTTTACCGCCCTAACTAATGTTGTAAACATGTAATGTCATACCTGTCTCTTTTGAAGCTTGTTCTCAGCGGTGCAGTATCATCACACCAACCTAGAAGACTGCGGACATAAGCCACTACGGACTTCATTTTAAAGAAATTATCTTTCCATCACCTATTTTGGCTGCGTTTTGTAACGAAAAATGCTGAAATTCTTAAAAACGCTACTCAACCTCAATAGAGACAACTGTGCAATACCAGTTACCACAGACAAGATAATACTTACTTTTTTTTTATAGTGGAGTGCCTATTGATGAAAAGCATTTGTGACTAGTCTATGATTAGCATGATTAGTCGATTATCGGAAATTGTTCAACTACAAAAGAAATATACTACAGTAATAATTTATAATACTACGTTACAACTGTATTCATAGAATACATAAACCAAATTGATAGAAGGATGACCTATAATTAAGGTATGAAACTTTAGATCACTAGCTCGCCGCCCGTGCCTAATGGCTCCTCTACACATTGACAGATGGGTCTGAAAATGTCATCTGCGGATGCGTCCGCCGACGTGTGGACGGGGTGATTAGTTCGTCTCTGCTCTTAGCCCTCCATGACGGTATATTTATCTATAACTTCATGTAGCCCTCATACCTCTACACATCGGCAGTTGCATCTGCCAGACGTCCGTAGACGTCAACAGATGCTTCCGCTGATGTGTGGACTGACGCCGCGCCGGGTGCTCGCGCTCCCTTTGGTTAATCTTAATACCTACCACAGACGACCAATTCACCCCCTGTACACATCGGCGGATGCATCCACAGATATGAAATATGTAATTGATAATACTAGAAAATATTACAAAAAAAATAGATTTAAAATATCGACAATTTACATCGATATTTTCTGATATTTTGCACCTTACTATACCTACTACACTGCACTGCACTGTCAAAAAAACGTGTTGTTGTTTACCATCGTTTTCTGTTTTCTTGATTGTTTCGTATTGTAAATCCTATTTATTTCTTAGAAGGAAAGTGTTTAAAAGCTTTAAAAATGTTGCAGCCTGTAATGCATATCCTAAAGAAGAAAAAAATCATTTTAGCAAGTGGTTCACCAAGACGGAAAGAGCTTGTAGAAAATATTGTAAGTGAATTTTAGAGATAATAATAACTTTAACTAAAATTGTAATCTTGTTTATTAACTAACCTCGTGTGTGAACTGAAAACATTCTGTTTATTCTTTCTATTTACAGGAAAATTGAATCAGTAAAATTTCACATTCTCTGCACAGTATACAAGAAAATGCAATAACTATAATAACTTTAAAACTTCTAGGAATAACAATAAGTAATTAATAATATATAGGTAATAATAATAATAATATTCCACAACTATCACACAACGCCATCTAGTCCCAAGCTAAGCAGAGCTTGTGTTATGGGTACTAGACAACTGATAAACATACTTAAATATTTCTAAATACATACATATTATAGATAAATTACACCCAGACACAGAACAAATGATCGTGCTCATCACACAAACATTTGTCCTGGGTGGGAATCGAACCCACGACCTCCGGCATAGCAGTTAGGGTCACTAACCACTAGACCAACAGGCCAGTCAAAGTTATTCTCTTATTTGTTTTTCAGGGTCTCAAGGTTGGTTTATGTCCATCATTATTTGAAGAAAATCTAGATCCAAAGAGTTTTAACAGCTTCTCAGAGTTTGTAGAAGAAACTGCATTACAGAAAGTGTTAGAAGTAGAGAAAAGATTGATTTTGGAGGGAAACACACCAGATGTTGTCATAGGTGCTGATACAATGGTCACTTTGGGTAAAGAGATGTTTGGAAAGCCCACCTCAGAGGCTGAAGCATTTGAAATGTTATCACGGTAATTATTTTAACCTTTTGAATGCCAGAGCATTAGACGCATGGCGCACCTTCCACGCCAAGGTACAAAAATCTAGAATATCATTATTTTTATATTATTTGACACTATTTTGTATTGAACAGCAGAAAAAAGTAAAAAAAAAATTTTGTCATCTATAGACGTCGGTGGCGTATTGGACACTTTCATTTGTCGTCTATACTTGACTGTGGCGGTCAAAAGGTTAATTTTTATGCTTTAACCTCACTCTGATGTTGGAAAGTTGTCACTATATTTTCCCTAATATAATTATAGTATCCTTACATAGTATAAAACAAAGTCGCATCTGTTTGTTTGTTTATTTGTTTGTTTGTCTGTATGCTTAAATCTTTAAAACTACGCAACGGATTTTGATGCGGTTTTTTTAAATAGATAGAGTGATTCAAGAGGAAGGTTTATATGTATAATAACATCCATTTGCACCCGTGCGAAGCCGGGGCGGGTCGCTAGTAGAGTATAAACCATATCACTCCATGCTATAGAATGTTACAATGTTTATGTTATTGTTATGGGTCTGTTCTGGTGAAATTAACAGCTTCCATTTCCATCATCAATGCAACATAGAAGAAGAATCTAGTCTTATGGATCAGAAGGGTATTTAATTTTTTAAAGAAACGACAAAGTAACCTCGAACTATTTATTTTTAAATAGCACATCACAAAACCAACACAGTTATGAAAACATTAAGAAACCGTCATAGCTATAACCACAGGTCCCAATAGACGTCTGTTGCAGTCGAGCGCCCGAGCAAAAGTGAGCGCGCTCGGAGCGTGCGCCGGTTGATATCGTCTGTCGCCCGTTCCATTCGCTGCGTCGTCATGAACATGCGATATTTCTACCCTTCGGCTGAGGAATTCTCTAACACGGCCGTTCCTGACAGCTGAACGACCTCGTCAGCTTGGCTCACTGGCACCGAATGCTGATCCTCGCTCGCTTCGTCCATCCTGCACAGATACGCTGTTCAGCGTCTGATTATCACTTGTTTGGACCTCATTGGTAGACTTGTCATCTAGAACATAACAAAACCAAAACTTGAATGAGGTATTCTGAAAGTTTAAACTTTTAACTGCCCATTGTAATGAAATTACTAGCAATCGCACCAAAATAGGCAGCAGTTTGTAAATTGTATCACCAATGAAAGAGTTCGCGACCTCAATCATTACCGAAACAACCACAACATCACCTGGTAACCATCTATCGGGTTTCCAGATAGCCAAATATCGATGCCAAAATCAAACAAAATTGCCACAATGTCGGTGGCAAACAGATATAGCTGTTGATGAAAAAGCTCTTTTTAACAACACTCATCTCAACAGCGAATAACTTAAAGCGACTAGCTTCGCTTAGCATAGCCTAGACTACGCGTTATAGGTGTGAAACATACAAATATCCAAACCAACCACCCGGGGCGGGACTTGTCGGAAGATCGCCACCTCACGACTCGCTAGAGACCTACGTGAGGCATAACTTTGCGTGTGTGAATTGGTTCACATACAAGTACGCTTCAAACCAATCCCATATACATCACCCATTAACATGATACCAGTCACCAGATGTAGAGGTGAGGTGCGGTTGCAGCCCGCCTTGCCATGTTTAGGGCAACTTGTATCTTCCATGATGCATCGGACCAACATTGGTCACCTCGACACGCAACATATCGAGTACCATCCGGCAGCATCATTCACATCAGATCCATCTGTCACAACACTCACAACCTGACCGTCATCATTTTCTTGTGTCATCACTAGGTTCACCATCACCAGACTGGTCGTAATCATCTGCAAAGTAACAACAACACATACTGTACATTTGTTTTCTTGCGTCACTTATGTGTCTGAAGCCATAGAATAGTAAGCACTCGAACTGATGTTGTTAAGTACGCGATAGTGAGCGTGCACTCCCACCATCAGGTACCCAACTAACTAACAGGAAGGTTTTTTTTTTTTTAGGTAAGTGAAATGTAAATTTAAAAACCTCAGACTAATAAATATTTCAAAATCAGTGATCCAAAGCATTAAAAAGTAAATGGAACTAAATAGCATTCCAAGCAATGGAATTCCGGACTCCCATTGGGTGGAATACTAGCCAAGATAAATAGATAGTAGTGAAGCAGTAATATACTTAACTAGAACAGAAGCCATGAACCGTAGGTCCAGGCCAAACAGAAGTCATAAGCCAGAGGCTCAGACCAAACAGAAGCCATGAACCGGAGGTCCAGGCCAATCAGAAGTCATAAGCCAGAGGCTCAGACCAAACAGAAGCCATGAACCGGAGGTCCAGGCCAAACAGAAGTCATAAGCCAGAGGCTCAGACCAAACAGAAGCCATGAACCGGAGGTCCAGGCCAATCAGAAGTCATAAGCCAGAGGCTCAGACCAAACAGAAGCCATGAACCGGAGGTCCAGGCCAATCAGAAGTCATAAGCCAGAAGCTCAGACCAAACAGAAGCCATGAACCAGAGGTCCAGGCCAAACAGAAGTCATAAGCCAGAGGCTCAGACCAAACAGAAGCCATGAACCGGAGGTCCAGGCCAATCAGAAGTCATAAGCCAGAGGCTCAGACCAAACAGAAGCCATGAACCAGAGGTCCAGGCCAAACAGAAGTCATAAGCCAGAGGCTCAGACCAAACAGAAGCCATGAACCGGAGGTCCAGGCCAATCAGAAGTCATAAGCCAGAGGCTCAGACCAAACAGAAGCCATGAACCGGAGGTCCAGGCCAATCAGAAGTCATAAGCCAGAGGCTCAGACCAAACAGAAGCCATGAACCGAAGGTCCAGGCCAATCAGAAGTCATAAGCCAGAGGCTCAGACCAAACAGAAGCCATGAACCGAAGGTCCAGGCCTATCAGAAGTCATAAGCCAGAGGCTCAGACCAAACAGAAGCCATGAACCGGAGGTCCAGGCCAATCAGAAGTCATAAGCCAGAGGCTCAGACCAAACAGAAGCCATGAACCGGAGGTCCAGGCCAATCAGAAGTCATAAGCCAGAGGCTCAGACCAAACAGAAGCCATGAACCGAAGGTCCAGGCCTATCAGAAGTCATAAGCCAGAGGCTCAGACCAAACAGAAGCCATGAACCGGAGGTCCAGGCCAATCAGAAGTCATAAGCCAGAGGCTCAGACCAAACAGAAGCCATGAACCAGGGGTCCAGGCCAAACAGAAGTCGTAAGCCAGCGACTCGCTCAACACGCAAGTAGCGCGCTGGCAGCTCGGAGAGACGCGCTCAACTCGCAAGTAGCGCGCTGGCAGCCCGGAGCGACGCGCTCGACACGCAAGTAGCGCGCTGGGAGCACGGAGCGACGCGCTCAACACGCAAGTAGCGCGCTGGCAGCCCGGAGCGACGCGCTCGACACGCAAGTAGCGCGCTGGGAGCACGGAGCGACGCGCTCAACACGCAAGTAGCGCGCTGGCAACATGGAGTGCCTCGCACCACTGCGCTAGTAGGGCGCGCTGGCACCGTGGAGTGCCACGCACAACTGCGCCAGTAGGGCGCGCTGGCACCTTGGAGTGCCACGCGCAACCGCGCCTGTTGGGCGCGCTGGCACCTTGAAGTGCCACGCGCAACCGCGCCAGTAGGGCGCGCTGGCAGCCAGCGGCCACGTGTAATGATTATTCTGCTGACAAACAAATCCACAACAGAATTTTGTTCCACTCGGTCACTCCTGACCAATATTAAGTTTTGTTGAGTTTGATTAAGTCAAACGTGGTTACACTTGGGAAAAACATCAATGAACTACCCTTGGTCATGTCCCATAGTACGACAAAAACTACCAGGTTTTCAGAAATCATCAAGTAAAACCTTTTAACGCCACTATCACAACGTTGCCCCACACTAGGAATTCCTCCTGTATCATGGGAGTGTACATAAACATTTAAACTCACATACACAAATACCAAGACCCGGAACAATTATCTGTTGGCCATACAAAAATTGTACCGTGCGGGAATCAAACCCACGACAGTTCCTTGACGATATTCAACCGCAACAAGGACTTTCGGGCATAGCCTGCATACGTGGTAAATTTATTCGAATTCGTACTCATAACGTCATATAGCACAGTGGCCATATCAAGTTAACACGGGCACAATGACCAAAATACGGGTTAAAAAATTAGTCCACGTTCTGTTATTGGTCACCCAATCTTTAAGCCACGTCTTAGCACCACCATGAAAACAACCACCAATGCGTCCGAGGCATTGTCGATTGCCCCAGTGACTTCATAAACACACACACACAACATAACATCACGCCTGCAATCCCCGAAGGGTTAGGCAGAGGTACTCAGTATACCCACATCTCGCCAGTTATGTTAAGTCCCATGTAATAAGGGCAAGCCTATTTGCCACCAACCGGGCACAAATTCAGACAATAAAACTTTGTCCGATCCGAGAATCGAACCCAGAACCTTCATGTTCACGCGGTGTGCACTCGCGATCCGTAAACTGACCACAATATAATTAACACGTGAGTGTTAACCCGAAAACGCATAAGAACACTGACACTTCGATTAATACGTGGTTAGAGGTTACTTTGAAGCGAAACGTTTTACTGCAAAAGATGGCAAACGGTCAAAGACGCGTGTAAGCGAATCCCACTTCTGATCTTATGGATCAGAAGGGTATTTAATTTTTTAAAGAAACGACAAAGTAACCTCGAACTATTTATTTTTAAATAGCACATCACAAAACCAACACAGTTATGAAAACATTAAGAAACCGTCATAGCTATAACCACAGGTCCCAATAGACGTCTGTTGCAGTCGAGCGCCCGAGCAAAAGTGAGCGCGCTCGGAGCGTGCGCCGGTTGATATCGTCTGTCGCCCGTTCCATTCGCTGCGTCGTCATGAACATGCGATATTTCTACCCTTCGGCTGAGGAATTCTCTAACACTAGTTATATCATAATACTTTTGAAGCCTACAATAAAAACTTATTAATTTGCTTGAATCACACATATTTTATGTTTCAGCTTATCAGGCAGGGGTCACACTGTATACACAGGAGTAGTCATTAAGGCTCTGGACAAAGTTGTCAAGTTTACTGAGAAAACTGATGTCTTCTTTGGAAAAATGGATGAGCAGCAAATAAGAGGCTATATTGCTACTGGAGAACCTATGTAAGCTCTATTCCCTGTTTTTTAAATCTTGATGCACACTGACTGCTGGGCAAGTTTCCACACAATGGTTAACAAAAGCCAGACATCAAAGTTGAAGCAATGGGTGGCAAGACAATCTGTGTGATTAGCTTGTGGGCAGGTTTGCAGTGCCGCAGGACAAGAGCTCTATTGAACGTTTTACCTTAGCTATGGTGTCCCATAGCTAAGGTAAAGTTTGAGCCCATACTGTTGTATGGGTTACTTAAAAGTTCCTCCAGATTACAACATTTCAATTTGTTTAGTCTAGTCTTGTTAATACATAGTTAATGTATTTATAGGGACAAGGCAGGAGGCTACGGCATCCAAGGAGTGGGAGGCACATTTGTAGAGCGAGTGGAGGGAGACTACTTCACCGTGGTTGGACTGCCGCTGTTCAGGCTCTGCTCAGTTTTGTATGACATGTTTAAACATCAAATATGATGCTATTCCTATTAGTTCAATCAGTAGGTACAATGCAGGAATAGTTTTGTAGACAAAATAATACACATTAAGAGTACTATTTTACTAGTTAATAAAAATCAAAGACCAAAGTGAAAGTGATTATGGGGAACTGGGCGAAATAATCCACAACGAGGGGACTGATCGCCCGTCTGGTGTCTGCCGGCGTCCCCGAAGATAAATAGAATAGAAATAGAAAGTGATGACAGCAATAATGTAGATAAATGTAATTATTTATATGGAAAATATAAATAATTATTAAAATTATAATTATTAAATATAAATAATTATTTATATGGAAAATATAAATAATTACATTTGTCTACAAAAATCTAATATCTACGAAATAAGTAGAAAAATTACAGAAAAGCTAAATAACCATGTAGGATAGTGAACTACAAGTACCTATGTTAATAAATACAAAGCGCCCTAAGTGTAAAATTTTCAAACATTTCCAAAGCATGTCAAACATGTTTCCAAAAATGATTGATGATTTGAATACTATTAGAAGTTGGGAAGGGGTCGTCCTTTAATGTAAACCTAAATGAATGGACCGATTATAATGCGGTGTTTAGGTAGATTTCGTCAGAAAAAATGTACATCACTTTAGGTTCAAACAGTGGAGAAGGCAGTCAGAAAAAATCTGACGTGATAATGTGAGAATCACGTTTTTGTAATATTTTTACCAAGAACTTGTGTAATTTTTGTTTTTCATTTTTTGAAATTGTAACTAATTCTAAAACTGTCTGATTTTTTTTAATAATAAAAGCTTGTGATGCTGGGAAAAGGGGTAGCCTAACACTACCTACACATCGCATCACCAAGGGTCTCTAAGGGGTGCTACACCCCGTCGGGGCTGTGGCTTGTCGAAAGGATAACGCGGCTCCGACACAAGGGCGAAGAAGGAACATGGGTTTGGTTTTTAGTCAGTAGAAGTCTGACACTCCCCTTCGCTCTGCCCAAGAGCGGGGGGGGGGGGGGTTATTCGATGATTTTCCACCCACCAAAAAAAAAAAAAAAAGGGGTGCTACACAGAATATGTTCAGGTGTTTCATTGACACATCTGTAAATCCATGGAATGTTCCAACCTGAAGGAGTTATATTGTTTTGGGGTTTTTTGTTATTGTTTTATTTCGTTGACTTATTAAATTTTCGTTTTATCTTCTCTAATCTTTTTTTATTTTCTTATCTCCCAAAATAAGAATTTCTTTTATATCATATTTAGTGGACAAAATGAAACCAAATGTATTATGAATTATGATAAGTTTTATTAAAGTTCAATCATATTTATTATGTTTTTAAATAGGACCATATATACATAGATATTATGCACATGGCCTATTACATATCAACTATGGCCCAATGCACACCGGCGGAGACGCGGCGAAGATACTGATAATAATTCAATTTAAAATAAACCATAACTCCTATGACATGCAGTTGAAAACGCCATGCAAAGCGAGACGCGCGCGGTGAGCCCTCAAGCTGCCACGAGAGCAGACAAGAACCGCGCTTCGCCGCGCCTGTTAAGGTTTATTTTATTGATTTATTCTCAGTATCTTCGCCGCGCCTCCGCCGGTGTGTGTTGGGTATAAAGGGTTCACATTTATGGGCTTTGTAGTATTTGGTTTAAATGAGGGAGTGGGGGGCGGTCTGTCTGACTTTGGGACAGTCATGAAATTCTTATTGAGGACTAAGCTTTATGTAATTCTTTATTGCATCAAAAAAAAAAAAATGTACCTACATACAAATTGCAATATCTAATAAATCGTATTTACAATGGCGAGCTTATTTACCCAGAACTTTTCTTATGCTTCTTGGAGCAATACAGCATAAGCAATTAACACTAAACCTCAGTCTTCTCGCAGAACGACAAACATTCTAACATTCCGCTTCCATTCATCAGCAAACAAGTCCAGTCGAGGGTTTTAATACATTAATTAAAAAAAAACAACCCTTGGCAGTCGGGTAAAAATAGGTACCTATACCGTAAAGTCGACCGGTGCGCTCTAGCCTTAACGGTTTGTAGTATTGTCTCTTATAAGAGACTTCTTTATCTTACAACAAACAACAGGTACAACAGTTTGTTGTAGTGTTTTACTTTTGAAGTTTTGACGAGTCAAAACTACTTTTGACCGGTCAAAACTATTATAACAAATTATTAGGTTTTTTTTTGACCCTTTGGATAACCTTGTACGATAGCTAACATTATTTCATTAGAATAAACGCGTTTTAACGCACTAACCGCATTATTAATAAAGAAAGTTAAACCTGGTTTAACTTACGCTTGGTTTATCTCGCATGCCGTCTCACTTCAAACATATTCAAAAGAAAGTGACGGCATGCAAGATAAACCAAGCGTAAGTTAAACCAGGTTTAACTATTTTTATTAATAAGGCGGTAAGGGTTTTGACTGAAACCAGTCAAAAGGAGTTTTGACTGATTAAGAGTTTTGACTGTAACATAATAATATTATTATATTACAACATATACTATTTATGTATTATGCCGATGGCTACTAGATACAAAACGTAAAAAAATAGAGCCATATGACCGGCGCATATACACCATCAGCACACACACATAAACAAACATTATCTCACTTATTTTGTCTCAAAACATTCAAAATGCTACCTGTTACTGTTACGATCTACGATTCTTATGTACACCAAAATGTTGTCACGTAGAAGCGCATACAGTGGGTTGCAGACTTGCAGTTCCTGCGCCCTAATTTCAACGTCAAAAGTATCGCTCATATCGAAACACTCCGATGATTGTAGAACCAGGAGAGCCTATAGCAGCAGCTTGCCCATGAGTATCTCTAGCGCGGCCTTGCGGCGCAGGTAAGGCATGTGCGCCTGCGTGAAGCTGTAGGCGGCGTCGCGCGACGTGAACTCCGCGAACGTGCACGCGAACATGCCGCAGTCGCTGAAGTTCATCTGCTGCGGGATGCCCTGCAAAAGCAGAATAAACTTGTTCTAAAACAAAACTGGCATCCGGTCATCATCATCATCATTTCAGCCGAAAGACGTCCACTGCTGCTGGACATAGGACTCCCCCAAGTGTCGCCACATTGACCGGTCCCGTGCGTCTCGCATCCAGCGGGTCCCTGCAACCTTCACCAGGTCATCGGTCCGTCTAGTGGGAGGCCTTCTAAAGCAACGTCTTCCGGTTCGCGGTCGCCATTCCAGAACTTTTCGGCCCTATCGGCCATCCGTTCTGCGAGCAATGTGCCCACTGCCCTGCTACTTAAGTCTGGCGATTCTTCGGGCTACGTCGGTAACGTTGGACTTTGGTATTCATGCGGATGTCTTAATTTCTGATTCGATCACGCAAGGAAACTCCGAGCATAGCCCTCTCCACTGCCCTTTGGGTGACTTTAAAACTTCTGATGAGGCCAATTGTAAGCGACCACGTTTCGGTCCCGTATGTAATCTGGTTTTGTCAATATTCATTTTAAGACCGACTCTTTCGGAAGCTCTACCTGAGGTTATCAATAATTGTGCTGAGGTCCTCCATGGTCTCAGCTATGACTACTATATCGTCGGCAAACCGAAGGTGAGTGATATACTCGCCATTGACGTTGATGCCTAGTCCTCTCCAGTCCAGAACCTTGAAGACATCCTCCAGTACAGCGGTGAACAGGTTCGGAGATATGACGTCTCCCTGTCTCATACCTCGCTGCAGAAGGATAGGTTCCGAGGTCTGGTCCTGAAGTCGGACTAACATGGTGGCGTTGTTGTACAAACACTTCAACACCTCCATGTACCGGTAGCCGATTTGGCACCTTTGGAGAGACTGCAGTACAGCCCAAGTCTCGATCGAATCGAAGGCTTTCTCGTAGTCCACAAACGCTTAACAGATAGGCAGGTTATACTCTTGGGCATCCAGTCAAGGACAGTACTAATTCCTATTAACACTCGTCCCACTTGCGCAGTGTGTGTGAAATAACATGCTAGCGGTTAGCACTTACGCCTAGGAGGAAGATTGAGGAGCGTCTTCCTACAACTTACGCAATAGCTTCATGAAAATACCGTAATTACAAACTTTGAAAGTGTTATACTTACTGTAACATGTTTCATATTCCAGGCCCTGTCATCAAAAGGTGCACCCTTCTTGTCTTGATGTTCATGCTTCAGATACTTCATGAGAGCATCGAGGCACTCTTGGTTAGGCACTCCCTGGCTGTCCAGGTACTTAACCTCGCATGTGCGGAAGTCAACGATGCTAAGGCACCAGTGTTGACCTAGATTGACAGGCACAATGAAGAGCTCATACTCGAAAATGTCGACCTGGAAGATTTTAAACGATATTAAAAATATGGAAACGAAGAGATGAACAGGATTGAAGAAATTGGGTAATATCATCATTTCGTCCTTGTCGCATGTTTTTCTTTCCATTCTTCCCTGTCAAGTGTCACCTATCTATCACTATACTCCTTATTCACACAGCTATCAATTACCTACTTCTTTTTCTTAAAATATTTTTCCTCATACTATCGATCCATTTCTTCTTTGGGTTTGTTCTCCCTCTACATCCATCATATCAACATTCATATGCACCAATCATTTAGTCCCATGCGTGTCTTCTGTCCTACTAACATATCGAACAATATCCAAAGACTATCCTTTACATTTTTCGGTAACAAGCACCACTTTTAAACGAAAAGAGGTAATATAAAATCTAAAAACTCTAGAATCACTTTCTACCTTTCTCGTCCACCTCCTGAGTCCAGTATGCCCACTTTGCATCAGCTTGAGATAGAAGAAGGTATTTGTTGCGTATACTTTAGGTAAGTCTCTTCGCTCTTCACTCCTCTGCATTATCAGGTTCATATAGAAGTTTATTACTTCGTCATTTAGCCAGTTTAGATCCGATAGGGTTTGTAGGTCTCGCCTGGAATAAATAAATAAGCCATTATAGCGTCAAATGATTTTATGAGCAAACGAATAAGTATTGTATCCAATTTTACAATCAGGATGAACATAGCATAAGCATGCTATAGCATCATCATCAGCCAGAAGACGTCCACTGTTGGACAAAGGCCTTCTCTATAGAACGCCATACCGAACGGCAACCAGACGCTAGCATCCAAGCTTTAGCAAGCAGGTTATAATATTGTTGTTGCTGGGGCTCGGGCATTTTGTCTGTAAGGGAGAGAAGGCTGTTATCCACCACATGAATCAGTGATTCAATTGGGAGTCGTGTTTCGTGTCTGTTACTAATACAAGACTAACCTGAGTATCTTCATGTTAAACTTTTCTTTAAGCAGTTCATCCTCTGGTTCAGGTTCGAAAGCTCTGTCTACCAACTGATCCTGTATAGGGGTCAAGGGGACAAGTTCAGGTACCTCATCGGGCTGAATTTCCACATCACTTTCATCTTCAGACTTATTACTGTTTTCTTGCTGATACGTGTTATAGAGAGAACCTAATTTCGACAACAATTCTTCAGAGGTGTTAAATTTGTACCTTTTATTCACCTCTACGCTCTCACCTCTGCAAGGTTTATTTTCATTAATCGAGTCCCGAGGATTAAGCTCTTCTTGTTTCCTACGTTCCACCTTATTATATTTACATTTTATTGGTACTATACAATCGTCCGTGCTGTAAGGCTTAAGCGAGCGAGTTTCATTCTCTTCACTATTCACTTCTGACACATTGATCAACCTTTTCCTTGCATTATCAAGAATTTCTCTAGGCGAGCGAGTTTCAATCTCTTTACTATTCACTTCTGACAAATTTTTCAACCTTTTCCTTGCATTATCAAGACTTTCTCTAGGCTTCAGTGAAGGAGTTTCTTTGTCTTCACTATTCACTTCAGACACATTGTTCAACCTTTTCCTTGTATTATCAAGAATTTCTGTAGGCTTAAGCGAACGAGTTTCATTGTCTTCACTATTCACTTCTGACACATTGTTGAACCTTTTCCTTGTATTATCAAGAATTTCTGTAGGCTTAACCGAACGAGTTTCATTGTCTTCACTATTCACTTCTGACACATTGTTGAACCTTTTCCTTGCATTATCAAGAATTTCTCTTATTTCAGGCGATGTTTTATATTTAGCATCTAATTGTGATAACCAATCCCTTAAAGCATCCGGCAAATACGAACGAGCTTCGTTTTCCGTACTGTTTGCTTTTGGTCTGGTATCGGATGCTCGGCGCGCATCATCATGGGTTTCTTGCGTCTTTTGAAAATCTATTTTATATTCTGACCCTTTTCTCAAAGTTAAAACGCCTGGGGTATTAAGATTATTTGAGTGACTATTCACTTTTGTTACGATATTCGGCTCATGACACGCGCTGCTAAGATTTTCTTGAGGTTTTTGCCAATTTGGAAAATATTGAACTTCTAAATTATTCAGCCATTCTCTTGTGTTCTCGAGAAATGACGCGCGCGTCTCTTTCTGGACAGTGTTCACTTGTCGCGTATTGAGATTTCTTTGAGACGGTAGCGGTTCTATTTTCTCAGCAACTTTTGGGTTGTACGAAAGAACTTTATTTTGGTGACTTACTTTGGGTACGATATTAGGCTCTTGATGTACATCGAGCTTGTCTGGAGTCTTTAAACGCGTTGAAACATAATTCGCATCCATTCTCGTCAGCCAGTCGCCGACTGTCTCTCGAGTGGATGAGCCAGCCTGATTTTGCCGACTGTTTTCATTTGGTGTGATATTTGACGCCCTTCGAGATTCATTATTTTTGTCTTGCGTGTTTTGGATTTTTCGTTTGCTATGTAGTTTCCTGATGTTGTAATCAGAAGCCAATTTCGACACCAATTCCTCTGTTGCGTCCGTTTCGTCGTGTCCGTCTGAGTGAGGCCTGTTTTGCTCACTGTTCAATTTTGAGGAGGTGTGTGATAACCGACGCGCATCTTCCACTTTTTCTTGATTATTTTCTAGCTTATTATAAATAGAATTCATTTCCAGTTCCAGCCAAATTCTGGATAATTCTTTTAATTTGTTGGCTGAATTCGTCTTAATTGAAGACTTTGTTGTAGAGTCTGGAACTATCTCTACGTCATCGTCAGAATCGCTGGAATCTGTTAAAGATACTCTGATAGGGACACACTCCTGAGGGGTATTTTGATGTCTGGCAGCATTTACTTGATTGTCTAATTTGATTTTATTTGGTAAATTGATCTGTGTTTCCTGTGACGGTCTATTTGATGCCGTGTTCCTCGCCATATTGCCATCGCCAACAGTTTTTTCTTTTGACATTGATTTTATTGTATTTGGCATTAGTTGTAGCACTTCCCGACAAGCAAGCAGCTCATCTGAATTTATTACTTGTGCAAGTATTGATAGGAGTCTATCATTGACACCTGGAAGGCTATTTTTTTCCTGGAAGGGTTCAAGAGGTTGTTCGTTTGGAGGAGTGACGACCTCTTTCACAAAAACCACTTCATCATTGTCATCATCATCTAAATCCACGTGCAATATGGGTGCTTTCTTATTTGTATTATCTGATTTTACCTGTGCCACCTAAAATACGGAGTAGGCGTGATTTAAAGACAAGTTAAGTAGTAATTACTACACTATTTAAATAGTGACACATTCTTCCTTCAAAGAAGAGCAGCTGAGCATCAGAAGTTCAGAACTTTCATTTGTATTTCAAACTATTGATTGATTGTTATTACATACTTACAAGAAAAATCAAGGATCACAAGGCAAAGTTTTTAAAAGTCCCGAAACGTCTGCTGCGGCGGGTTAGTGTATTGTGATGATGATTAGAGACCGGAAAACAATATGTTTGCTTTGCAACTTCAAATGGTCTGCATATTTATGTAAATATGTATCGGACATATTTATCTACATCATCAATTCATCATAATGCATATTGATATGGCTGGCTGAAGTTTGATTGCCTTATCCGTGTTTATGTTACGATGTAACATATCCATACTTCCATACTATCCATACTTCCATACTATTAGAGCAGTGGTGGCCCAGTGGTGGCGGCCCCGACTTACGAACAGTTGGTCGTGGGTTCGAACCCAGGCAGGCGCATTACTTTGTGTAATTTATTTCATCACCACTGCTCTCAAAACGGTGAAGGAAAACATCGTGAGGAAACCGGCATGTCTTAGAACCAAAAATTCGAAGATATGCGACATCTACCAATCCGCACTGGGCCCGCGTGGTGGATTATAGCCCATCCCTCTCCTAGAGAGGAGGCCTGAGTCCCTGCAGTGGGAACAATTATAGGCTGATGATGATTCCATACTATCCATACTAATATTATAAATGCGAAAGTAACTCTGTCTGTCTGTCTGTTACTCTTTCACGCCTAAACGGCTGAACGGATTTTAATTTTGATAAAATTTGGTACAGACATAGTTTGGAACTTGAGAAAGGACATAGGATAGTTTTTTTTTTTTTCGCGAGATAAACCAAAAATCTGCCGGAAGTCACTATTCCACGCGAACGAAGTCGCGGGCAAAAGCTAGTATTTAATAAGTTAAAATGCGTTTTCTCTATTAAATAGGTTACCATAAGGGTCACAAAAAAAAACCTAACAACCTAATAAGTTTTCTAATAACTTCTACGATGTACGAAATGAGTAGACAAATAAAACAGACACCACCTAATAAGGTTCTAAGTAAATCATCATCATCATCAGCCTATAATAGGACAGGGACCAAGGCCTCCTTCTAGGAGAGGGATGGGCTATAATCGCTATAAAACGCGGGCCCAGTGCGGGTTCGTAGATATCACATATCTTCGAATTTTTTGGTTCTTAACTTCTTAGACATACCGGTTTCCTTACGATGTTTTCTTTCACCGTTTGGAGAAAAGTACACATTATTTAATTGTAATCTGTAGTACACACTGCAACACATCAGGTTAGACACCCTATATACCCATAACTACGCTACCAACAATACAGAGAATTGTAGGAAAGGGACTGCGCATTGTGCCAACGGCCAATCATAGCATTTGCTCCTTTGCGCCTACGCACACAGATGCACTTTTTGGCACACACATTCGCTAGTTTCCCTCGTAGCCAGTCCGTGCCAGACCGTTCCATAACATTGCTCGGGATTCGTGCGACACTGTTTAGGTGAATTTGTGTTTTTTTTATTATGGCGCCACAATTAACCCCACAACAGCGGCAGCTGATTGTGGTATTACGAGATGGTGGTTAGTGGTTACACCATTAAATAAATAGAAAGGAGGACGGGGATAACGGTAAGTGAAGCTTTAATATTATTAGATTATGTATTTGCAACGAATTTTTAATAATACCTATTTAGTCATAATAACCCAAGAAACTCAGTACTTCCAAGTATCTAATTCCATTTCCAACATAGGTATTTCAAAAGGCTGCGCCGACCGGCGTGTAACAATAGATAAATATGTAATTAGTTAATTGTTTCTCATTAGCTAATTAACGCTTGAAAAGTATTTATTTACACTTAGTGGGTTTGCTCATGACGTGATGCGATGCAATTCGACCAACAACAAATGAAAATGATCTTTACTACCACGACATAAAGGTGCTGCCAATATAAAACGTGCCGCCGCGCAAGATAACAATAATATAACAATTATATCCTTAGAACCATAAATACATTTTGTCAAACGACTTGTGTTGTGTGTGTCGCATCAGAACGGTAGCGGTCTCTGAATACACTTAGCATGGTCAGATTAATAATTATTTGTGAGTTGCGATAATGTTGTCTATCACTTCAGAGCGGTGGAGGTGCGGAAGTATCAGACAACCTATAACTTTACTGATTCAAAATATCATCAGAACATGATTTATAGATGCAAATACTAATTACTATCACCACAGTATTTACATAGGTGTAATATTATAATGTCTGGCACGTCTGCACAAAGAAAGTTTACGATTTTTCGACTTAGCGACAGGGGCTGCAGTCTCAGTCAATAGATTTTCAATCTTATGCTGTTGAAATAAAGCTGAAAATCTATTAACGAAATTTGACATCGATACGACTTTGCGACGGAGTTTTAACGATATTTAGTGTAGACTGCTGCCCCAGGGCCTGCAGTCTCTACACTAATAACAGCGCTACGAATGTCGTAAAATCGAAAATTCGTAAACTTTCTAATAGATTTTCAACCTTATGCCGTTGAAATAAAGCCGAAAATCTATTAACGAAATTTGACATCGATACGGCTCAGCGGCATTCGTAGCGCTGTTATTTGTGTAGAGACTGCCGGCCCTGGGCCGTCATGACGTCAACACGTCAGACCCAAGATGATAGCGTAAGGGTAGCTCGCGAAATTCAATTTTTTACGTTTTTTTGCAATTTTTTTTGATCAAAATATGATTCGCGAAAATAATACTTAAGTATGTATTCACACAATTTTAACACTCTCACCGCCATACGGTCCGCCGCCGCGCCGGCGGGACGTATCTTTTCGAGTAAGGCCTGCTGATCTCACTCAGTGCAACATGTAGGTGGGGACCTACATGTTGCACTGAGTGAGATCAGCAGGCCGTACGGGCCGCCGGCGCACCGTATCTAGCGCGCCAAAATCGAACAAAGTTTACGTTATTACTTAAAATCATAACCGAGTCTGTCACGCCACATATAATAATCAATCAGTAGCCCGCCGGCCGCCCGCACGGCTTGCAACAGTCGCATTTTCGCGCGCTTTTTGAGGAATTTCGTTGCTTTCTTGTGCATTTCGTTACTTGTGCGAAGTTTCCATCATTATGTCGGACTCAGAGGATGACTCAGACTATTTATTATCAATAATAATAATTATTATTATTAGGTAATATTAATAATAATTATTATTATTATACTTTTATTTTATTAATAAAACTAAGGTTCTTTCATTTAAAACTACTTTTTCATTTCTGTAATTAACCCCCTAGTAATCCTGTAAATTTAAAGATACAGCATTTTTTTTTTTTTAAGTTGTAGGTAAAGAAATAAACTTTGCATCTGGCAGCTTCATTTTTCTGTAGCAGCAGGCCACGCACTACAAATTGAATATGAAATTGCGAGGTCGTGGCGGACCGCATGGCTTGCTAGTAAAACCAAACAGTGAGCCCGCCGGCGGCCCGTACGGCCTGCCTCACTCGTTACAGATTTTTCACCGCGGCCTGCACGGGTAGGCAAAGTTGCGGCCGCCGGCAGACCGCATGGCCTGCTGCACTGAAAAATTCTATATATGGGTGGCGGTGAGAGTGATAAATAAAAATATATCTATCTTCTATCTATATAAATAAAAAGAGAAGTCCTGACTGACTCATCAGCGCCCAGCCCAAACCCTTGGACCTAGAAAGCTGAAATTTTGCACAGAGGTTCCCTTTATAGTGTAGACAAGGAATAAGGAAGATTTTTTTGAAATTCAACCCCTAAGGGAGTTAAATAGGGGATGAAAGTTTGTATGGAAAGTCGTTTTTTTTACGGGGCGAAGCCGCTGGCATAAGCTAGTATTATAATAAAGACATTGCTCTAACTTTGCTAGCTAACTCTAACGTGCAATATTTATTTAATTTCCGAAATCCAACTACCTACTTAATATTCTCTATGATTATTTGTAGATAATATATAGTTGTTATTGTCGTGAACATTTGAATTTCGCGGGCCACCTCTACGTAAGCACACCGTAAACCTGTAATGATACCTAAGTGTTGATGAAATCGAGAATGTAGTTAACTGGTTCAGCAAAAATCAAAATAACCTTTTCATTCTTGCCTTTAAGAGTCCCAAGTTTTATGTATGAATTATTTTTATTTCTTATTTAGAGAAAATTGTGTGTCACCATTTAGACGAGCAGCTAGTCGTAACAATATTTAGGTATCTATTGATGTAATTCAAGTTAAGCATCGTTGTTTTAGAGGACTACAATCAACTTTTGGCTGCGAAGTAATGAGCAGACTGGGGGTGACCTATCATCCCCAGTCTGCTCACCACCGGCAGCTCTACCAGCGTGCCACCACACCACCGCTGAGCAAGATGCTGCCATTGTTTCGGGGCATACTAACAACTCGTTTTTAAATACGCAAACCACAGCTACAGAATATAGCGTAAGTTGAACATATTTTTTATAATTATACTAGCTGACCCACGCAACTTCGTCTGCGTCACAATATAGCTATACTATAACCTTCCTCGATAGATCGACTATCCAACATAAAAATATTTTATTAATTCCAACTAGTAGGTAGTTTCTGAGATTAGCGCGTTCAACCAAACAAACAAACTCTTCAGCATTCAATTTCTTAATTGTTTTTTTTTGTTGTTAATTATTTTGAAATAAATATAATATACTAGCTTATGCCCGCGGCTTCGCCCCCGTGGTGTTTGATAATGGTCCTACGGTATGATATTCCCTGGATAAATAGTAGCCTATGTGTTAATCCAGGTTATAAACTATTGGTGTGCAAAATTTCTTACAAATCCATTCAGTAATTTTTCGTAAGCGCATGCGCAACGGAAGCTCTCAAAAAGGAATACATATCTTTTACCGTTTTTGCAACATTTTTCATTTATGCTCCGCTCTTATTGGTCGGAGCGTGATGTTATATAGCCTAAAACCTTCCTCGATAAATAGACTACAAAAACAATTTTTAATTTCAACCGCAGTTGTTCCTGAGTTTAGCGCGTTCAAACAAACAAACTCTTCAGCTTTATAATATTAGTTTAAATAAGATCTGAAAAATAAGAACACGTCCTCCAACGGTAAACGTTTGACAACGCGGTTGGCGCAGTGACTGATAGGTCGACTGCCGCTGCGCTGGGGGTTCGAATTACGCACGGAACAAATGTTATGATCTACAAAATAAAATGGTTATTCCGAGTCTGGGTTTTTGTGTATGTGAGTTTAAATGTTAGTAAACGCACTCACGACACAGGAAAAATTCCTAGGGTGGGGCATGGTTAGAAAAAAAAAGTTTATTTTTAGATTTACGTAAATCATAGTTTTAAAACTGTTTTCCATTTTTCTTTTTACTATTGTTTCAGGTATCAAGTTCAACTCAAACTATCCGACGCAGATTGCAGGCTGTTAGCATGAAAACGAGATACCTATATTTACGCCACGTGTCTATACTACGTGCTTAGATTACGATAAAACTTACCGTTTTGCTGATAATTGCAAAAAACCCTTTTTTTGTGACTTTTGACCTCGATCTTTTTTTCCAAGTGTCGGATCGATGGGGACTTTTTACATTTCATTTATAATGGTGTTTTGAACAATCTTACCAATTTTCAGCCGGGTGGGAATTAATGTAACCTTACTCCTATTTTTTGGTCTAATTTGACCGGACTATTGTGATTACCTACTTGTGATTTTATTAAAATAAAGATTCGATTTTTATAACGTTGTTTTAGTATAACCTTTGAAAAGTTTTACCACAGATTTACTTTCTAATGACATGAAAAAAAATCCGGTTGGTTCAAGCTAAGCGATTCTGTAGTTTTGTTGTGAAAGTGCATCATACACTAAACTAAGCCCACGTTCGCACGGACGATTTTCGTGCAATGGATTTTCAACGCTCTACCTAGCTCCAAGAGTCGAAAATTAAACGGTATGTTTTTGACGCACTGGGATGCAATCTGTTAAACTGTGGTTAAACTCACTCTCTTCTTACGTCGTCCGTGCTAATATAGGTTTACAGGCAAAGATACATATTTTAATATTTTCCAGGCTTCCGACCTCTGTGCAGAATCACGTTGATGTATTGATTGCTTTATTATATCTTATTGACAGACCAAAAGGTTGATAAATGTAATGATTATATTTTTACTAGTGAAACAATATATTATAACCTTATTGAATCACTCTATCTATTAAAAAAACCCGCATTTGCGTAGTTTTAAAAGATCAAAGCTCACTTAAGGATAGACAGCGGGAAGCGATTTTGTTTTATTCTTAGTGAGTAGTGATAGTGATGTTAAGAGTTTTCGTGCCCGCGCCCGCGATTTTTTTTTAAATTATTTAATATGGGCTTACTCTTGACCTCAATCTTGCCCTAAGGGCAGAGATGAGGTCGACGATGGAACGAGCTTACCCAGAAGAAGCCTATTTACTCGCGATTTAAATAGATTGGGGTTATATGAACTCGGGAAAACCGACGCAGGCAGGGTGTTCCACTCAATTCAATTCAAAATTCAATTTTTTCAAGTTTTTTTACAATTTGCAGGTCATGTTTAGGTTGTATATTGAACAATATAAGATCCACGAGGTTAACAAAATATGTATTAATATAGTTATAACCATGAATAATATTATTGATACACCTCGGTAAGCTTGTAAGAACTATTCCAATTAATCAGAATTTGAATTACGCGGGTCTCAATCTACACATTCACCTCAAAAATAAAGAAATTAATGTTTCATTGATTTTATAAAAGCAGTGCAGTGCATAAAAATAAAATAAATAAAATAAATAAAATAAATAAAATAAATAAAATAAAAAAAATAAATAAAATAAATAAAATAAATAAAATAAATAAAATAAATAAAATAAAATAAAAACTCGGTATGAAATGGGCGGTCACCCATCCACAGACCAACCTAGGCAAGCGCGGCTTAACCTAAAGATTGATCCGAGTAGCAGTTACTATTAAGCCACTGCTCTCACTGACTTAAATAATTATTTGAAGATCACCACGAAATAAAAATGATAATATTAAGAGCCTAATGAATGTATTAGTGGACACAGAAGCGCAGCGTAAATCGAAAAAAATAACTCGCAATAATACGAGCTCAACTGTTTAACAAAATAACTTTTAACGTTTACTTATACATGTTACGCATCTATAGGCATAGTAAAGTACGGAGCGGCACGCGCTCCCGCATTCCTGACTTGCGTAAGAGAGACGAAATTACAAAAATATATCGCACCCTCTCGCACGATTCGCAGCGTTCAACTTCTAGTAGTCCAAAGTCCAAACAGTCTAGGTTGATGTGTAGCCGTGTGTACCACTTACAAAGTAATCATTGTGTAAGTGGCACATGACACATCAGATAGCTATCCACAATATCTGATTTTGCTTTTCTTTCATCAAATTCTTCTGGCATCATGTGAATCAACCATAATGTGTTATGATATAAGTAAATACAAGAGATGATGCTGGATAACTCTTAATAACAGAGAAGGGTCTACATAATGTAAGATCCTTGAATAATTACTAGAGATGAAACGGATAGTAGTTTGGCCGGATACCGGATATTCGGCAAGCTACTAGGCCGGAGCGCCGGATATTCGGCCCTTTATTGCGTTGACGCGATCAGTTTGATTTGAATATTGGCGCGGTGAACGAGATCGGAAATATTCAGGCACATTCGGATCGCACGTAAGCGGAGATCGGGTCGACTCGGGGGCGTTCGAGTGTTATCGCGCGTGTCAGTTTGTGTTTGTTTCTCAGTTCGTTTGTTGTTTATTTCATTGTTTATCACTTGTCGTCGTGATTTTATGTTTGAATTCTGATAGATTAACAAGAAAAATGTCATCATCAAAAACACGATCGAAATTATGGCAATATTTTGATTTAAATGGCAATTTTTTTTTAAACTTTACTATCCGGTATCCGGCCGGATACTGTGTTACTATCCGGTTTCCGGCCGGATAGTGAAAACAAGGCCGGATACCGGACAGTTACCGGATATCCGTTTCATCTCTAATAATTACCATGAGACCAGGTCTTCACCAAAACATCGGATTTGTCAGAAAGCTTTAGTTCAATTAAAATACGTATCTAAAATATTTAGAATGACTTTGCTACTCACTTCTGGATCTTTTGGTTCTACATGTACATCTGTTAAAGGTTTCGCAGGTGTGGTTTTCTTTTGAGTAGATTGCCTTTTCCTTATAGATAGAGGTGGAAGATCAACTGGCACAGTTCTCTTCGAAGACCCTGTTGGTGTGGATGTGAAACTCCTTGTTTTTACCAGTTTCTTGGGTTTGTCGTTGTTATCTAAAATAATAGATTTATTAATTGTAGGTATTTACTAGCTGATATGTTGAAAGAAAAGTTCCCTCTATCTTAGAATACATACAACAGTGTGGTTTTTAAAAGAATTAATTACAGTAACATGTAATGCTTTAGTATGATTCATTAAGATTCAATGATTTCCTGTTTGTTAGGTTGAAATACATACCAATTAACTCTACATCTGACCAGCGAAATTTCTTGTTCTGCATATATCCCATGAGTGGTGTCTCATCATCATCCGATGAGAAATCTTCGAAGACTCTGGAAAAAGATAATTAATATGCTATTATTCATCTTTTTATTTATTACAAGAACAAGATTCAAGCTGCAGGTGGTCAGGGCTCCACAGAGAGGAGCCGCCTCACTATAAGTGCCGTGTCCTCCTGGATTGCTTGGCTCAAAGGCTTGATCCAGAAAACAGTACAGGAGTACTGCTAAGCAAGCAATGATGAGTGTCCTAAGGTGTTGATTGACCGTAACAACTATCGGCACAATGATTGCAGAGTCCATGTCCAAAATGTCGACAATGACAACCTTGTGCTCTCTATACTTGTTTTTTTTTTTAATTCTCAGCTTTCACGAGATTGTCATAATGAGGGATAGTGATGTTAAAAATCATTGCATGGCATCTTCTGCTAACTATCACTACAGTATCAGGTTTATTTGGTACAATAGTCTGTGACTCTAAATCAATCTTAATAAAATGTGGCTTAACCCTTCTCAAGAACTGGGTCTGTGTAATAGTATGGTGCTAGTTGTTGGTATAAGTACAAGTAGCAAGATATCAACCATACTGTTCTTGATAAATTATTTCCCATAACTTTTGTCATGATAACTCCTTTAATGGTAACGGGCCACTCTGATCTTCTCTATGTATCCCCCCTTTCGTCTCTCTGGAACTTGCGGTTCCGAGTGTATTGTTCCCGTCTTTGTCTACATTTATGGATACGGTTAGTCCATTCGTAGACGTTCTCTTTCGGGTTGCGTTTAAGAGATATGTGACGTATTCTCGGGAACTGATATTAGTTCCCAGTTTAGTGCAGTCAATTAGTATAATTATTTTGTATTAACTGTACCTTTATTAATGTGGAATAATGTTGAGGTATGAACCTACTTCATTTAATTCATGAAGGTCGAAAACTCAGGTCTAAAAATGTGTTTTGTGCAATATTTTCGACTTTGGGTTTGGTGGGTGCCGCTTGCCACAAGATGCGTTCATGTAAGCATGAGATCTGAAGTCTGATCATTGAGATTTCAATACCTGTTACGCTTAATGTTTTTCCTTATCAGTGGATGTTCAACCAGTAAACCTAAATATCTTAAAATACCAAACAACAATTCCGTTACGGACATCATTTTAAATCACATGATTGACTTAGACCTTGTAATGTTAATAATTACAACAATAATAAGTTAATAATACAGTAACTATTTTGGATGTCTTACTATTCTGTAAACTAGACGACTGACGAGACGTAGTTTATCGTTGGACGTTTATCAACAAAAATTTCAACATCACTACGTCAATAAATGTCATTGACAATTTGACAGCATAGCATAATGTCAAAACAAAAGATCCAACAGATAAATCAAAATCACCACAATCAATCAACAACTTCATGTCAACAACAGAACAATTTTATTCTTATTCTGTGGTTACCACAGTGAATTCTCGTTGTGAGTGTGACCTAACAGATGGCGCTTGTGACAGACTGCAGATGAGATGCTATAAGATTTCACCGAAGTTGTTGTAGTTTGTCGCATTTTGAAGCGAATGTGTGAATGTTCAGGTTATAATGCAAAGAGTCATCTATAAAAAAAAGTGTCTAACTTCGAAAGGCTTATTATTTTCGAGGTAACTAATATCATAAAATGCGACTAAATGCTTGCAACTATTTATTGAAATAACTTATATTTTCGCGAATGTTATTATATAGCTTCAAAAATAAGGGAGTTATAAAAACTAAAAACTGGCAGTCTGCTATAAGCTAGCAAATAAACTGAACAAGTCAGTGGAAATATTAGGCAAGGTGCTATATGACTCGGTTACTAAAATAATGACTTGGCGACTAATACTGTCAACCCGCACTGGGTCCCCGTGGTGGATTATAGCCCATCCCTCCCCAAGACAGGAGGCCTGAGTTCTAGTGGGAACATTATAGCCATTAGCCTAGATGATGATGATGACTATTAATGTTAGCAGGGTGGCATACATCATCATCATCATCATCCACAGCCCGAACTCACCCACTGCTGGGCATAGGCCTCTCTTTTCTTGTGCCATTCTCCACGGTCCTGTGCTAGCCTCATCCAGGTTTTGCCCCCGATGGCAATTATGTCGTCTGCCCATCTCGCCGCCGGACGACCCACATTTCTTTTGCCAGTTCTTGGACGCCACTCGGTGACAGCCTTAGTCCACCTGTCATCACTGCGCCTTGCTAGGTGTCCTGCCCAACTCCATTTGAGTTCCGTAACGCGATTCCCAATATCGAAAACCTTTGTACGTCTTCGGATTTCGACGTTAGGAACTCGATCTACTAGTTTTATGCCGAGCATGGAACGCTCCATGGCTCTCTGTGCCACTCTCAATCTGCACACAGCTTCCTGCGTGAGCGTCCATGTTTCAGCACCGTATGTCATTGTGGGCAGAACACACTGGTTATAGAGACGGGACTTCAGACATAGCGGAATTCTGGCTGATTTTAAAATGTCGTCCAATTTGCTAAACGCCGCCAACCCAAGCTGTATTCTTCGGGATATCTCCTTTTGCTGATGTTCTTTGCCAAAGGAAAGAATATGACCAAGATAGACATTCTGATCAACTATCTCCAACTCTTCATTTTCAACTTTGACAGAAGAATTTGAAGAGCTGTTGATATTTGCCATAATCTTCGTCTTGGCCATATAACCATATTCATCCTATGTCCTACTTTGGAAGAAGCCTCATGTAGGTCTTGAAGCATAGTCTGTAGATCCTCGAAGTTTTCAGCGAATAAAACGAAAAACATCGTCTGCAAATCTTAAGTGCGACAGGTAGGCACCATTTATATTAACACCGCAACTGTCCCAATACAGGCATTTCATGATATCTTCAAGGCCTGCTGTGAAAAGTTTTGGTGAAATGGTGTCACCCTGTCGCACTCCCCGCTTGATCTGTACGGGTTTGGATAGGGTATGCATGCGAACCTGTAGAGTGGCCGAGGTGTATAGTTCCCGCAGCACATCCACGTAGCAGGAGTCGATATGGCAGCGATGAAGAGCGTGGAACACGGCCCAATGCTCGACACTGTCGTAAGCTTTCTCGTAGTCGACAAAAGCCATGCATATAGGTCGGTTGTATTCTTGGCACTTCTCCATCAACTGCTTTACCGTGTGGATCAGGTCGGTGGTCGAATATTCGCTGCGGAAACTGACCTGCTCAATGGGCTGGGCTTCGTCAAGTTTTCGGGTAAGACGATTTGTCAGGATCTTAGAAAAGAGTTTGTATATTTGAGAGAGAAGACTAATAGGACGATAGTTAGCTAGTTTCGAAGTATCACCTTTTTTGTGGATGATAGTGACGATGGCATTCTTCCATGATTCCGGAGTACGAGCACCATACAAGACTTTATTGAAAAGTTCTACCAGAATCTTTTGAACTGGTTCACCAGTACCACCCGCTTGTAGCAGTTCAACCGTGATTCCATCTTCGCCGGGAGACTTATCTGACTTCATGGCAGTTAGAGCTTTTATGACCTCGCATGGTAGAATTAGTGGCAAGCTTTCCGAACTTTGATGTCCAGTAGGAGGTAGGTACTCTAATATCGTCATGGGAAGATGGTTCTGCAGATTTAATTGCATAAAGTTTCTCGTAGAACTCCCCAACAACAGCCATAATCTGAGTTCGGTCCCTTACTATGATATCATTTTCGTTCCCGAGCCTAATGATTTGTTTGGAACCTGTGTGAGTTTTTCTTCGAAACACTTTAGGGCCTCCTATAATAAGTATATGATTTTATTGTATTATTAATTATGCTAGTGTTATTGTCTTATATCTTTACGTATTGATTTATTTTTTTGTTTATTTATATTATCCATATCTTTTTTATCTGTTGAAGTCTGGAGTGTCATATCTCTTCTCGTCTGTAAGTATTAAGTTTAAAGTATCTGGCGACAATTTCTTTTGGTTCTTTCTAGCTCCACCTAGGTGTTTTTTCGCAACGTTGGTCAAAGTTTCGCACAAAAGATGATTAATGTGGTCTACATCTAGATTTTCTTCTTCAAGTCCATCAAATCTATTCTTCAGTTCAGCTTGGAAAATGTCTTGTAAGGAAACTAATTCCTACTTCTCATACCTTCTTGAGGATGTTATCATCTTATTCCGTTCACTTTTCAAGTCAAACCTAAATGTACCTCTAACCAATCTGTGGTCACTCCCTGCATTGAAGCCTGAGAGAACCGAGACATCGGTGACAACGTATTTATGAGAGCTGATTATATATAATCTATATCGTTCTTAGTGCAACGATCTGGACTTACCCAAGTCCACTTTCTGCATGCTCTTTTCTGAAAAAAGGTGTTCATTGCGTACAGTTTGTTATGCTCCAGAAAATTAACAAGGGTTTGTACGTGAACCAAGACCAAAATTGCCCACGGATTTTTCGTTACTCAACGATTTTCCGATTCAGGCGTTGAAATCGTCAATTATGGTGGAGTAATGGCATGGTGTGTCTTTAAGAGCCACCATGCCATGTCTTTATCAATATTGTCATAAAACGACTCAACTTCTTCGTCAGAGTGGTCAGACGTTGGAGTTGGAGCGTATGTTTGGATAATCTTCATGGAGTATCGTTGGTTGAGTTGGATTATGATAAAGCAAACGCGTGTGGATATACTTTTAATGTTTGTAATTGCCGAAGCAGTGGTGTTCCCAATCAAAAATCCAACACCTCCGTGGCCCCTATAGAAAAATAAGTCACCTGAATTGAGTCTAATTAAATCTTCACCTTTCCTTCTCACCTCGGATAATCCTATAACATCCCATTTGATATTTTCCAATTCGTTTTGTAGTTCATATAATCGGTCGTCCGTTCGCAGCGTCCTGGCGTTGACATGACAGCTGGGCGACATCCAGAGATTCTTAGCACCCTCTGCCCCACCGTTACCAGCAGGGCTATTGGCTATCTCTGTTGACAGTTGTTTTGATTATCACTTTCGCTCTGTGTGCTTTCAATAACTGTCAAAAGGTTAATTTGGTATCGGCTATGACCAGTAGTACAACGCGTATGACGTCATCGGAGACCATTGTCGTTGATGGTCACTTTTAGTCTAGGCAACAAGTGCCTTTTTGATGAACTTTTTTCAGCAGTCTCCGAAAATTATGATTGAGGTGTCATTCGATTCGGAATGGCATCCCGAAGATTTTTGAAAAAATTGAAGTTCCGCTTGCAAAAATTGCAAAAGTTATTAACAATTAACTAAAAAATTTAAAATGGTTTTAGTTTTTTGCAAATATCTCAAAACCTAATTAAAATTTTTCAAATTTGAAATAAGATTCAAAAAGCGGAGGAAATTTCCTAAAGAATGTTCTAACTTTCGGAATTGTAGGACCAATATTAATAACTTTCCGATCGGGTTGAAAATACGCCCGAAAACTGGTACTCCGTCTTGCGCAAGCTACGCTCCATTCGGACCTTTAATGAATAAATGTTATTTAAACTTATTAAATATGAAAATTAAAAATTGAAAAAATTCAGGCTTCTGCAGGATAGATCAATACACAATAATCTGTGATCTAAAAATTTTTATCGCGAATTTTCAATAAGTTATCCATTAATTAATTAACAATTTTTTGTAGCACGAATACTGACATTGCAAGTGCGATAATTATAACACTATTCATCTGAGATTTTTTTCCTTTCGTGGAGCTATTTTTCAAAGGTCTTAGAATAGGCTCTCGTTGGAAAAATTAAAAAATGTTAATTTTCGTTTTTTTATTAACAATTTACTGAAATGAAAAATTTCAAACCTTCATTAGACATTAAAAAAATCTTTTTTTTTATTATATTATTATTGAACCGTTTTTGTATGATCAGAAGCTACTTAAAAATGATTTTTTATATTTTTTATATCCTGTTTTTTAAAATATTTTTATAAACAAATGCGTTGTTTATGAGATAATTTAATGTTTTTTTTTAATATCGTAATCTTTGATAATAATAATGTTTTTTTTTTTTAAAAACCGTTGCTTAAAAAAATGTTTTATTGCTTAAAAACGCATTTGTTGATTAACAATTATTTTCTCCCACTTCTAATTAATATTAAGGTATTTTTTTTTTAAATCACCATTATTTGTTTTTTCTTTTCGTTAAATAAAAAAAAAATATTGTTTTAGTAAAACTTTCATTGTTTATGTAATAAACAATTTGTTAAAAACAAATAAATTTTTACTTTATATTTTTTTTCTTGTTTTACTTATTGTCACAAAAACAGATATGATTATTTTTTTCAAATTAAAAAAAAGTTGAAAAAAAAATTAAATGAAAAAAAACAAAATCATATCTGTTTTTGTGACAGTAAGTAAATATTGTCACAAAAACAGATATGATTTTGTTTTTTTCAAATTAAAAAAAAAAACTGTAAAAAAAATTAAATGAAAAAAAAAGAATCATTCTGTTTTTGTGACAATAAGTAAAACAAGAAAAAAAATATAAAGTAAAAATTTATTTGTTTTTTACAAATTGTTTATTACGTAAACAATGAAAGTTTTAATAAAACAATATTTTTTTTTTATATATCGAAAAGAAAAAACAAATAATGGTGATTTAAAAAAAATGATACCTTAATATTAATTAGAAGTGGGAGAAAATAATTGTTAATCAACAAATGCGTTTTTAAGCAATAAAACATTTTTTTAAGCAACGGTTTTTTAAAAAAAAATCATGATTATTATCAAAGATTACGATATTAAAAAAAAAACATTAAATTATCTCATAAACAACGCATTTGTTTATAAAAATATTTTAAAAAACAGGATATAAAAAATATAAAAAATCATTTTTAAGTAGCTTCTGATCATACAAAAACGGTTCAATAATAATATAATAAAAAAAAAGATTTTTTTAATGTCTATTGAAGGTTTGAAATTTTTCATTTCAGTAAATTGTTAATAAAAAAACGAAAATTAACATTTTTTTAATTTTTCCAACGAGAGCCTATTCTAAGACCTTTGAAAAATAGCTCCACGAAAGGAAAAAAATCTCAGATGAATAGTGTTATAATTATCGCACTTGCAATGTCAGTGTTCGTGCTACAAAAAATTGTTAATTAATTAATGGATAACTTATTGAAAATTCGCGATAAAAATTTTTAGATCACAGATTATTGTGTATTGATCTATCCTGCAGAAGCCTGAATTTTTTCAATTTTTAATTTTCATATTTAATAAGTTTAAATAACATTTATTCATTAAAGGTCCGAATGGAGCGTAGCTTGCGCAAGACGGAGTACCAGTTTTCGGGCGTATTTTCAACCCGATCGGAAAGTTATTAATATTGGTCCTACAATTCCGAAAGTTAGAACATTCTTTAGGAAATTTCCTCCCCTTTTTGAATCTTATTTCAAATTTGAAAAAAATTAATTAGGTTTTGAGATATTTGCAAAAAACTAAAACCATTTTAAATTTTTTAGTTAATTGTTAATAACTTTTGCAATTTTTGCAAGCGGAACTTCCATTTTTTCAAAAATCATCGGGATGCCATTCCGAATCGAATGACACCTCAATCATAATTTTCGGAGACTGCTGAAAAAAGTTGATCAAAAAAGCACTTGTTGACTAGACTATTTAACTCATTTTGACAGAAGTTTCTGTATCGATATTTTTAAAATTGCGATTGTCTAAGCTTATTTGACATTACATTGTTTATACACAGAGTTTAAAGTGACTTTCGTGAAAGACGCTTCTCAAGGGTAGTGTTTTATGATGATTTATGACGGTTGATACTGGTACTAGTTTCTATAAGTCCCGTATTGTTGGAGCTACTAAAGATTTTATAACTATATTTGCATTATCTAAACTCAATCTCCTTATATATTCCTTGATATAATTGCATAGCTCATATTGTGTGAATACTATGTACAATATAGAAACCTGTCTTTTCTTGAATTTGGATTTTGTTTTTACAATGATGGTTTTTTGAGACAATCTGTAATATTCTTTAGGTAGTTGGTGAAGTGTAATAATGGGTAGGTACACCTCCTGTCTAACCCTTCGGGGAATATAATATTTTCCTACCTTTGTATAGATTCATTTCACGTATTGTTTTGTGAATATGTGAACATTGTGGCCTTTTGTGTCGTGCCCTGCAATGTTCTGAGTAATAATTAGGGTTTATTTCATCAAAATCGTCTTACATAAGCAATAGACATTAATTTTTAAAACTTAATTAGTAATCTCGAGCAAAATATTTTATTTTATTTTCCTTTTGTCTTTACTTCTTCCATGCAAAACATGAAAGTAATTAGTACTACGTACAACAGCAATTTCTTACTGGCTGACAACAAAAATGACATTCAAATATTACTTATAAATCTCTTTGACAATAACCATTTGACATGTCAGGTGCCATAAAGCGGCTAAATCTAAAATATATCCCCAATCAAGTATTGTAACGTTCAAGCAGTACCTGCTTAACTTGGCCGTATAATAGTCGATAAAAAATAGAGGTGTCAATTGCTGGGATGTTAGTCACCCTATAATCACTGTCACGTGATACCGACACAATGAGATACGCAATACCAATTTTATGACATTAGCAGTTAACACCAAAGTTCTGTGGACAACTGGTGCTTGTTATCCACTGACTTTTGAAAAGATAGACAATAGCCCTGCTGAGCCGCTGTCAGAACTCGGAATAGCGGGGCGGCTGGGAACTGAGGGCCGTGTTGACACTGTTTTGACACTGTTCATTGAAAAGAGGGTTTAGCCTTAAAACGCCACGCTGGCCAGTGGCGTCTTGGCGAGTTTTTCGTCAGAGCCTCGTTCGTCGTTCAGCAGGGGCACCGCGTGCAAGAGAGGTTGACTTGGATGACTAGATGAGATGTCACCCCATTACCCCCATAGATGGTTACCAACAATTGTTTTAATCACTGTTTTAAGCTTTCACGGTTCATAACTATATTTAAAATGACCAAACTGAATGAATGATGATGATGAACTATATATATTTTTTTTTTTTTTTTATTTATTCTTTATTTAATATCGGGAACTCAAAACAAATTAAAATCACGGAAGATATCCCGTAAGTGACATTATAAATATAATTGTTTTAATTCCCAGTTTTATTGCAGTACCGGGTTAATCCGTGTTATAGACACCATTTCGGGTCTGAGAAGCATGATCCTACGATGCACCGCCCATGCAAGTAACACAGAAGCGCTGTATAATAGCTGAATCACTGTCCACATTAGATTCGTAAGCTGTACAAGCCTGCTGAATAAAAGCATTAGAGGCGCTGTCAGCTGATATACCTAACTCTGATTTGGGCACAAATTAAACATCTGTTAGCTGAATAACTGTAACTAATTGCATTACATTAGCATATTATCTTGTAAGCATATATAGGGGTAACAGTTACCACAAGAGCTGAACATTGACTGATTATTAGTTAGAGTGGGTGTTACCTACAATGCAGCACAGTGGCTGATTATTAGATGTGAATTACCTATTACTCAGCACAAACTACAGACGTGAATCTTTTTAGAGCTTCAGCTGTTAGAAGTGGCAAAATTTATACTTATTATTTTGAGTCCGAGTTGAGTTGTGGTCCGACACGCACTTGGCCGGTTTTTATTGAATGGATATCTGTACTTACAGCATTTACAATATTTGTCTTTCTATACATAAATTTTGTTAGGTACGGCTAATTTCCCACGCCTGAACCGATTTTGACGAAGCTTTTACAGGCAGATATCTGATGTTCTAAGGAGTAACTAAGAATGGAGTATCCTTATCCTAACATAGTATAAAACAAAGTCGCTATTTTTGTCTGTTTGTCTGTATGCTTAAATCTTTAAAACTACGCAACGGATTTTGATGCGGTTTTTTTTAATAGATAGAGTGATTCAAGAGGAAGGTTTAATATATAATTTGAACGACATCCACGCGGGTGAAGCCGCGGGCATCAGCTAGTTTTAGTATAAGAATTAAAAACCAAATAGTAAATATTATTTTTCTCATAATTTCAGGTGGCACAGCTAGTAAGTAATTATGCGTAATTACATTCACTTGTGGAACTGCCCCAAGACAAATAAACAAAGAGAACTGCAACGGGGACGCCAAGTTGTCCCCATAAAGCGAACCAGGTAGTCAGTCTGACAAGACAATACTGGCGTGGGCGCATAATTACGCAAGTAATAAGTACATTATTTTCCCGACGGTTCGTGTTCCTACTTCATTAGTTAGCTTTCCGTGTATTTACGTGCGCCATTGTGTCGCGATGCTCTCGTTTTGATTGCTGTCATAATGCATGGGAGCGCGGAACTCTGTTACGTACCTATCGACTGTTAGAGATGGTTCGCGATAGGTAAAGATAAGTTATCGATGAATCAATAAATCTTGAACTTCTTTGCATCTAGCAAATTATGCTAGGATGTGATTCATGGTTCACAAATTAAAAATCTGGCTATAAGTACTTAAGATAGAAGGATGTTGATGACCATGGAACGTAAGTAAGTCAAAATGCGGTCACAATGAGTCGAAAAATATTTTTATAATTAATTATTGGTAATTAATAAGTAGGTACATAGTTTAATTGCCAAAATAACACTGACTAAAAGCTTCCCGGCTGGATTAGCAATAAATAAACATCTGTCGATATTCCCGTCGGACCCTCTCTAACCTCATTATTTTTTTTCGACACCGATAGGCTGGGGCAAGATGCCACTTGTGCCTGTTCTAAAAAAAAACTGTTGTTCTCTGTGGGAACTAGAGATTTGCCACCTGTGCAGAGCGCATTTTTATAATTCGAACAAATTCGTTTTTGGCGCTAGCGTGTCGAAAGACGCGCATGGTGTACGTGTAAGTAAATGCATCTTTTTTGAAGGTCTGTTTCAGATAGATTATTTTTATGTAGGAGGAGGTAGATAATCGTGTTTTTCATTTCGTAACGTGCGATAATAAATAATGTTTATTTATTTACATTCGTTTTGAGGTCTTTATGGAAGTTTGTATTGTAAATGTTGCAAAATAGTTACTTACTACGTGAATATTGGTGTCATTAAGTTTTATGCCATTGCTTTTTCAAGGTGTGATTTCGTGGTGGTAATTTGTGCTTCCTTTTGGTTATTGAGGAAGCCGGTCATCACTATTGCATAGTAGGTACCTTGGATTATTTTAAGATAGGAAAGTCATCATCCTATGGATTTTTAAATCAGGAACAGAGGTACCTTAGGTGTAGTATATAGGGTACCTACCTCTGTTCCTGATGTATGTCGAATACGTAGAGTAGCTTTGTATGTAGGTACCCCACCTAAATAAAGTGAGTAAGTACTTACTTCCCATGCAACATTGGTCAACATTTCCTTCCTGAAGTTGAAGATCCTCTGAACTTCCGAGTTTTAATAAAACAAGCCCCAACATCCAATCCAATACATCCGTAATATAAAAAATCGGCGGGGTGTGGGAATCGCGGGCAGATGCACGCACACACAGCATCCGCGGCATGTGGCTATACAATGCACACCACAACAGAAAGATACCAGAAGTTTTACATGGCTTTGTTTATCTGGAAAAAAAAGCCATTGCAAATTACACGATTAAAAAGATAATAGGGCCTCGTTGGTCTAGACTGCTGTGCAAGAGGTTCTGGGTTCAATTCCCAGGTCCGACAATGTGTAAGGTGGGGCCTGCGGGTGGCAAACTTAGGGCTGAGATGTCGCCCGACCAGCCAGGCCCAAAGAAGTGGCGCGCAGTGGACTCTGTGCGCTTCCATAGAGAAAGTGCGGTTGCTGGCCGCACTTGGGGATGAGGCCCGCCCGAAAGGTGGGCTGATACCAGTCGGGAGTGTTCGCGAATGTACTTGTATCTCCCGGGCCCCCGACACATGGTATTAGTACGAACAGTGGGATTTTAGTAGGTTAGAGTCCGACATAACCCCCGCTCGCCCCAGGCGGAGGGTATCCATGAGGATTTACCCACTCAAAAAAAAAAAAGGTCGGACAATGTGCTCTTATACGGTTTTTCCACCAGGAATTACTCTCCTACAGAGTTTGGATTTGTACCCGGTTGATGGTATAGGTTCGCCTCCTAATTACGTGGGCCTTAACGTCACTCCTGGAATGTGGGTGTAGGTACTCGTCTGCCTAACCCTTCGAGGATTACAGGCGTGTTGTTATAAAAAAGAATTACTGTTACTGTCTGCTTGTGACATCCCACTGCTGCGCAAAGGCCTCCCCAATGACTCCAGGGCCAAATGTGGTCCACTGGTCGTTGGTTTTGTCCAACTCGTCCCGCCATCTCCTGCGAGGTCTACGAGTAGCATGACAATTGCCGCTGACACGAAAAACCAAATTTATTTGCATCTCTGTTTGCGAGCAATTCGCGTCTAGATACTGGGTCTAAACAGCCACCAACGATTCCTCGCTGTAATAATAATAATAATATTAATAATAATATTCCACAACTATCACACAACGCCATCTAGTCCCAAGCTAAGCAGAGCTTGTGTTATGGGTACTAGACAACTGATAAACATACTTATATATTTCTAAATACATACATATTATAGATAAATTACACCCAGACACAGAACAAATGATCGTGCTCATCACACAAACATTTGTCCTGGGTGGGAATCGAACCCACGACCTCCGGCATAGCAGTTAGGGTCACTAACCACTAGACCAACAGGCCAGTCAACGCTGCAGGCAGCGCTGTGATTCTTCGATGCCGGAGATCGCAATACACTTGAAAGAGGTTCGTAGAGTACTTCAGAGCCTAGACGTGAATAAGGCTAGCGGTCCGGACGGCATACCAGCAAGGGTCTTAAGGAACTGTGCGCCTGAGTTGTCTCCTGTGTTGACACGCTTGTACCGCCTCTCTCTCAAAACCAGAACGGTGCCGAACTCCTGGAAGGTTGCTAATGTACAACCAGTGCCCAAGAAGGGTAGTCGTGCCGACCCCTGTAATTATCGACCAATCGCCATCACCTCCATACTGTGTAAAGTAATGGAAAGGGTACTCAACGGTAAGCTGCTGGCGCACCTTGAAGCGAACGACCTACTCAGCGACCGTCAGTATGACGAGCGTCATACTGACGGTCCCCCCCATCCCCCCATCCCCAGTTGACCGTCAGACGGTCAACTGGGGATCTTCTGGTGTTAGCTACGCACTGCTGGGGCGAGGCCATCGAGAAACACGGCGAGGCCCTTGCCGTATCGCTGGACATCTCGAAGGCTTTCGACAGGGTTTGGCACGCAAGTTTGTTGAGCAAACTTCCGTCATACGGCATCCCCGCTGACTTTTGCTGCTGGATATCTGACTTCCTGAGTGAACGGTCGATCCGAGTGGTCATTGATGGCTGCTCCTCTGACATTATGGCTATCGATGCCGGAGTTCCTCAGGGGTCTGTTCTCTCCGCGACACTTTTCCTGCTGCACATCAATGACCTCCTTGTTCCTGGTGTTGTTGGGTACGCAGATGACAGCACTGTCATGGAGAGTTATACATCCAGCGCAAAAGCCAGTGGTGAGGAAGTACGTTCACTAAGAGAGGCCATGGTAGAGCGAACGAATTCAGCCTTAAGACTTGTCTCCGAGTGGGGTGACGAGAATCTGGTAGATTTCAACGCCACCAAAACGCAAGTGTGTCTGTTCACCGCCAAAAGGAGTCCGTTTAATCTGGCCCCTACTTTCCGGAGTGCGTCTGTACAAGTTACTGACAGTCTCGAGCTTCTTGGCACGAAGTTGAGCGCGAATCTGAACTTCGGCGCCTACATCGAGTCGAAGGCTCAAACTGCGGCGAAAAAGCTGGGCATCCTAAACAAGGTTAAGCGGTACTTCAAGCCTGAACAGCTTTCAGTATTATATAAAGCTCAAGTCCGGTCTGGCATGGAGTATTGCTGTCACCTTTGGGATGGCTCAGCCAAATACCAGCTTGCCACACTTGACTCTGTAGAGCGCAGAGCCAGGAGGCTAATTGGTGACGATAAGCTGGTTATCAAGCTACATAGCCTGGCCCACCGTCGCAAAGTCGCATGTCTGTCGGTCTTCTACAAACTGTACTTCGGAGAGTGTGCGCAAGAGCTCCACGAGCTGATCCCACCATCTCCCTTCTTCCATCGGGAGACTAGACGTACTGCAGGGTATCACCGATACCTAGTCGACATTCCACACATTCGAACGAAGCGCTTTGCTGGGTCCTTTATTATGCGCACAGCCAAGGAGTGGAATTCCCTGCCTGCGTCGGTTTTTCCGAGTTCATATAACCCTAGCGACCAGGCTTCTACTGGGTAAGCTCGTTCCATCGTCGACATCATCTCTGCCCTTAGGGCAAGGTTGAAGTCAAGAGCAAGCCCATTTATAATAAAAAAAAAAAACCATTGTCATCTTATATACATAATTCAATCAGACGAGATGACGAAGCGAAGGAGACAAAGTTCTACACTGAAAAGTTTGTCCAAGTTTGACCTTCTATTCCTATGGTTGGTTCATGACGCAAATGTTCGAAACATAATAGTAATCATCTGTGTCGGGATTTTGGACTACTCTCACGGCTCCTCTCTAGAAGTAGGAAGGAGTTAATTAATTTAATTGGGATATTTATTATGAAAGTGGTTAGTGATCATTACTGCGGGTGCTGTGAAAAATTGGTAGTCGTAAGGTTTTTTCAAATATCTTCCTAATACGTAATAGGTACTTACTAGCTTTGATATTATAGGAGCTACAGTCAGATAGACAGATATCGATAATGCCCCCTTTGACCCCCCTCTCTAGGACAGAGCCTTGCAACCAGGTACAAACCCACGCTCTTGACTGCTTTGGGAACGTAGATTATTACCTACTACGAGTATTATCAAGTCTTCTTGCAGGCCTAACTCAATTCTGTACGAATTGGTTAGCTTTAAAAAAAAATAAAGTCCGTCTGAAGTGAACGTAGGTAATTGAATTTCTATGAAATCTTTTGTGTATGTGGTGTATTTCTGCTTAAAGTTCCATTCCAGTGCAACATTGTATCTGTTTACTTTAAGCGGAAAGCCAAGTTCATTACAAAATTAACTGTGTTCAAATGTGTTTGTTTGTCGCTTACGTTCTCCGAAACAATGTTACCCCTTTGAAGGGCGGCCGTTTCCGGCGCGTCCGGGGCTCCGGGCGGCTTCCGGCGCGAGAATAGACAATGTCAAGTTCGCAAGCGCACGCGCAGCCCTTGTTGCGCACTGGTTCACGTAAACGGAGCTAAATGGTCCCGTTACACTAAGAAACTGTGAACGAATAGTCCACCCACGGCGTTCTCGGTGGCTGGGGATTGTTGGAATCAGTTAAATTAGTCTGTTACTTGAGAAAGGGCTAAAAATAAGATATTATAGCGAAAACTGAAGAAATCAAAAACGAGGATCTCGCAAACGACTTTTTCCCCCATTTAACCCTTCTAGAAAATTCATGCCAATTTTCAAAAATCCTTCTTCCATCATCCATCATTTAACGGACCTTTTGTACCTAGGGCCGCGTTCCGTATTACAAAATAATCGCTCACAGCGCTCACGTCTATATTTTGCGTTCCGAATTAGATATTGATCACGATTATGACAGCTAAGATCTGTCATCAATTCGGAACGCTCGTTATCGCGTTTACAGTGCTCACTCGTCACGTGATAACAAAAACATAACCTGCATGAGAGAAATTCGTCGCCCGTTAGGCTCGTCTTGTATATTTACTTGAATACTCATGGATAAGAGACTCCAAAGAGATTTCAAAGAACTAATTGAATGTATTTGTGCGACTCCAGCCAGTGAACCTCAGCTGTGAATACACACACACAACCAGACACACGCACACACGCATCAGACATCTGTCATTTTTACTTTGATTTTGACAGCGCTCACGGTGATATCTATTTGGGGCATGGTCGGTGTAATCGCAAGTCATGACGTCATCTATGACGATTCAAGGGACATCGTTAGCGCGCTCACAGTAATTCGGTACGGGTTTATGGACGCTCAAATCGATTACAGCGTAATTCGGAACGCACCCTAGGTATTTCTCGAAAGCATGTAAAGCCAAGTCAGAGGCCCATGGGCAGCATCAGGTTAGGTACTTACTACTAATAACTACACGATACAGAAAAGAAAGAAAAAACCAAACTTCTTGCTCCTAGTCTTTAGGCTAAGTAATTGGGTATGTCCTGTGTGCCCATTCTACTTAGACCATAGAGATATCTATTTTATGCTTTGATTTTTAATTTGAATAGATTTTACATTGGACAAATTCTACCTACCTCTTGCAGGATCGCAATAATTGGATCCTATTACTGCCTTTTCCATGGATTCTGCCATTGGCGACGGCCAAGTGTCGCGCAAGATGTTGCTTTTCGAGGACACAATGGTAGATAAATCTATGTACATATACTTACCTTTCCATTGTAGCACACACCATGATAGGGATTTCAATCGCCTACGACATCTGTTTCATTCAGTGGGCGACTTATCTAAGGCCATTTGTGGCCATGTGTTGACCCATAGACCCTTCAATCATCGCCCACTGTGATGATGACCTTCACTGTCCACTGGACTTGTCTCAATGTGATGTAGTTTCCTGTGTATGTAACTATATACTGTTTTTAGATATGTTTTTTTTTAAAGAAATTTGCATCGTTGCTGGTTGATTAGAATTTAATTTTGTTTGTTACAGGCATGAAAATAAATTATAAGCTTTGCAGCGTAGGGTTCTATGTTAGGTAGAGTCATTTGTCCTAAGATACAGGAACCTGCGAAACTGTGTTAGAATTTGTTTCCTGAATCACCTGTCAGTGTCTAGTGTCCGCAGCTTGTCCAGTCCAATTTGAATAGTCGTTTGCGGGGGTTGTAAACATGTAAGTTTATAGCCGCAACAACATAACAAACACCTGTTTCACAATACTTGTTTACAATATTAAAATGGTTTTATTCCTGCCCACACCATAAGTGGCCATGTGTTGATCATTGACCAATACTGTCGCCCACTGAAAGCCCTTTGGCCTAAAACTTAAGGCTATTTCGTGAATTAATAATAGTAGGCGTTAGTGTTGTGATAAGTACATAATTAACGCGTTGATTGATATTATATACATAGTTGATCATCCCACACTACCCATAAAAACATACTTATTATCTAGTTAGATAGAACAATGCTTCTACAACTTTTAGTGCTTAATGTCTAGTTTATTCCTACGCCTAAAATACCAGTTTATCTCCGGTTAGTATTTTCTAAGAATTACTATTTGGATAACAGCTTATTATACAATCAAACCATCACTTCTCACGCCCAGGCCCAACTGTGGGCGAAGCGCCCACTTTGTCCCCGATACGGTAAAATAGACGAATTTGACATTTTATTATACCACCATATCTGGAATATTTGGAAGTGTCCCGTATTTTAAAAGTTTTGTCATTGACCATATTATAAATAGGCACTTTATTTTCCAATAAACTAAAACGTGTGTTGTTATTATTTAAATGATGTAATTTAAATCTGTGGGACATTGTGTTTATCTTTTTTGGCCATGTATTCCTTTTTGGGTTTATTTATTTGGTGTAGTATTCTTGAGTTTCCTTACTCGTAGTAATATCGTCATATTGTTTTGATAAACAAGGATATTTATATTCGCCATCTGCTATGACCACACAGTGCTTCTCTACGGCTCTACCTCTACACAGTCCACACGTTCCAATTTTTGAAAACACCCCATGCACCTAACGACGATACAAAGGCAACTTATAACCAGGTGGGCGTGGCTAGCCGGGAAGTCAATAAACAGACTCTGGACCTTACTTAGACGACTCTACCCTGAGGCTATAGTCAAGATGTAGATGTGGTGACAGTGGCGTGCCTAGGGGCCAACAATATGGCAAGCTCATAAGGCAAGCAGGCTGTTCAGAAACCCTAACATCATAAAGAGTTGTTATAAGGGCAAGTCAAGCTTGTGGGCTTGTATGAAAGTACCGCCAATAATGTGGTGTTTTTTTTTTCAAACGATGATCATTTTGTATCCTGGGCTATGCCTGGGCTTCATAATTAAGTACTCCCCAACCCTTGCACTAATGTATTTGTCGACACAGTCTTCTCTAAGTACGACACTATCAATTTTCAGCTCAATTTCCACTCCATTTTCTCTCACTCTTCACACCTTCTCTTCGTTAGTTTCTAAATCTTATTTTTGTCCTCATTAATCCTCAATACTTACCACAAGCATACGTTATCAAGATTGCGCAATTCCTCCAATACAATACATTCGATAGGGCTCCAGGGCTCGAAGGTCAGTCAATCAAGTCGGGGGCGTTGGTGGCCACTTGTGGTCATTGAGACCTATATGGTCATGTTTACTACAGGGCAGACTTGTTTACGATTTCGGTTTTATTGGCTGCAAGTGTTTATTCGGTTCATGTAGTGTAGTGGGTCCGGTGAGGTTTCGCAATTGTGTGATTAATTAATTAATATGACATACCTACATTTCATTATGTTGTGAGTTGCACTGCAATTTTGCACCCAGACGTAGTGTCTATAATTATAGTTTTTTTTGGTACATACCTGAGTACCTTGGGTTATCTACAATTCTACAGGACGAAAAAGCTGAGTGTCTAATAGACGTGTTGTATTTTTGCGTTTGAGTAAGGCATGGTTTCAAGTAGTCAACTTGTAGGTATTTACTTGAATTCTTGAATACGCTGCTGATATTGAGCTATTTTACTTTCTGAACTATTGTGATATGTAGTGAAAGATGTAGGTAAATTGAGATTGTAATATGATTATTGTTAGCTTTTAAGCGTTTCGGTGAAAAACTGTGAGCTTAAGTGTATTTCTGTAAATAAATTCTAGCAGTGATAAATTACCGATGGAAAAAATCCCAACAGCAATTTGCCCAACCGGGGAATCGAAGTTTGTCTCGTTTTTACCTCGTACGTAACAATCCATGTAATAAAGCGATGTTCGCACATGCCCCATTTCGTTGCCATCTAACTGTGCGAGACAGACCTGATTAAGTTTTTATCTAAACTTCAGCATCAATAAGCAACTGTTTGGTTCGCGTTACGTTCCGTGGAAGCCCGAGTGTGGGAGCGGTGTCGGGTTCGACTCCCGCGCCGCACAATCGCCACAGATATTGCTCAACCGATACTAACGGAGGTAACTGTAGAGTTATGGGTGTTAAAAGGGAAATTATGTCATCTTGTTATGATTGTTGCGATTGTGGGTGGTATATGATCAAATATCTCCTCCCGCTCTGGGCATAGCGGAAGGGCAAACGTTCATATTGTTCATATACACGCTTTGCCCTAAAGCGGTGCAACTAGAACCACTTTTAGAGCAAGAGTGTGAAAATTAAATTATTTGGCACACCATTCAATTCTCTCACTTGATTCCCTCGAATGTTGTCAACCATTACGGTATTCATTTGTTTCGGTGTCGACTGCCACTGCTGACCCACCTGCGGATAACTTAATTTGTTGAAACTCATTACTACTGAACATTACCCTACTTGGAGAAGGCTTGTGGTCGCAATGTACGCGATTTGCGTTAAAGTTACTTGATCACCTAATTGTATACGCCTACAAACTTGTGTCTGGTGGGATTAACTAAATTGAGTAGTAACTTTGATCGAAGTGGGGAAACTTTGCCATTGCAGTCGAAACGGAATTCACTCCCGAGTCGTAGCCGAGGGTATTATGCCCACGAGAACTGTAACGATGTTTTAAAAATTGAAAATTAATGCCTACCTAATATTACAAATAAATTTTATAATTGTGATGATGTTTACATGGACCAGCATTGGTTTCTGTCCAAAAAACGCCTATATTCACAACTTTATATATATATTTTTTCAATTCTACTTACGATCAATTCTGTTTTCGTCTCTTTTAGAGCCAGTAAATCTTTGTTTACTTGTTTTGCTCAAAATAGCTTGTTACGAAAAATCTATTAATCTATTATCTCTAGCTAATCGCTGATTCCTATCGTGTCCGCTTTCAGTATCACCAAAACCGATGCCCAATCGGACCGTTTTTACCCGACTTGTCGCGGAAGCGGGTGATTCCCACGCATTGCTTCTGCGACCTTCCAGTGGCTTCCAAACAATAGGTGGTATCTGGTGCCATCTAGCGGTTACCAACTTATGACCGATATCTTTTTTATTTACATTTTATATACACAAGGCTGCGAATCAAAGTTTTTGTGGACAACTGACTGGGATTTTTAATTTGGTTTTTGTTTAGTTAGAGGTTAATGTAGCATGTGGTATTAGTTGACATAACGGTTTATTGTGAGAAAATGAATTTGGGTTTAATATACCTAAGAATTCATGCAGTAGATATGAATACGAGAGCAATGGTGGCCTACTGCTTAGTTAAAACTATGGTTAAAACGATAGCGGAAACGTCAAAAATAGACCCTATACAACTGACATTAGCTAAAGAAAAGCTAACGTAAATCTTGTTGAATGTAGAACTAAGTGAAAAAGACTTGCCATTTGTCTTGGCCATCTCCATCTCGTTTTCTGGGGTTCGATTCCCACCCAGGACAAATGTTTGTGTGATGAGCACGATCATTTGTTCTGTGTCTGGGTGTAATTTATCTATAATATGTATGTATTTAGAAATATATAAGTATGTTTATCAGTTGTCTAGTACCCATAACACAAGCTCTGCTTAGCTTGGGACTAGATGGCGTTGTGTGATAGTTGTGGAATATTATTATTATTATTATTATATGGGAGGTATACACTTTACTTTTGTTCAAATATTTTTGGGGAGGCCTTTGCCCAGCAGTGGGACACAATAGGCTAATTATAAAAAAAAAAAAAAAAACGTGACAGTGAACTTAAAGTTCTCGTGAAAATACTATGCAGATGATGTTGTACAACATCTCGCCGCAACGGATCTTGCAACAGCGCGGCGTAACGCCCTAGAAATAATGCATAATATTTTATGCAAAATATTACCTACCTACTAATCCTCAATTATTTTTGACAAGTGGAACGGATGTTACATGGATATACTTAGAGCTTTAAGTGGTCGTCATAAGGTGCTACTTTCCTTGTTTTTTTTTCAAAGGAATGCTAAGGCTCTAATTAGATCCATGATTGAAGAGTTGGCTGAAGCTTTTAAACTGAGCTCGTTATTTATTGCTCATTATGTCATTAGGTGTCAAAACACCTGTTTTGACACCTAATGACCTAGTGAGCAATGAACGAAGAGTGGAAGTTGTCAACAATTTGCCATATTAACCAACGTTGCTGAGCATCCATGCTAAGCACAGAAATATTTTTGTGCACTTTACGATAACCATAAAAAAGACGGTAGAGAACTGTTTTAATGCTGCAACGAACTTTAATTACATACCTAGACATAGGTTATCCTATGATAGGGAAGTGGAGTTGAAATTGTTAGTCTGGGACTTCGTCGAGTTCCATGGTCTCGACGCTTTTCGGTGGTCGCCACTGTTGGTTCTAGCTTTCAGGAATTGCAGTGGGTTACAAACAGTGTGATTTGTTATCAAACCATACTGTTCATTTCAACTGTCTTGGATCACTCATCAGAAAAGAAGAGACTCCTCTAAGTATGAAAACCACAATTTCCACTTCCCTCCATTTCAACAGAAAAGGAGAGTAAGTCTATACAGGATGAGCATAAAACCGTCGTCTAAACCCTCGCCTTTTTGACCCATGAGAAAGAAATTTCTCAGGTTCAGTTTACCTCATAAAATCCCATTACCAATTACGTCATCCATCGCATCCTCTTTACTCAGAAAGCCCTATCTATAGACTCGGACAGATTCCACTTTGTAACGGTGTTGGTGTGACGAAGATGACGCGTTAATATTGATATTCCACGGTGTTACGTAAGGGAAGTCGGTATTAATGGTCCACACAGTTAATCCAATGAGCGACCGGTTCTATGCGCGAGACTGTCTGCGCTTGCGCTTGTGAGGCCGCTGTTACACCGTGTTGTAACGGAATCCCAGCGAGATCACTTATGCAGGATGTTCTTGTTTTATTTGGTAAGCTATAATATTGACATTAAAATCTTAGTATAATTTTTGTACTAGGCTCTCGAATGTTAGCCGGCTACAGAAAATCCAGTCGTAGTGTCAAACACAGCCTGAACATATTTTATTTAGGTAAGCCAAAAAGCGTCTACTACTAATCATAAGCCTTAACCTACCCAAGGCATTTTCATACACTCGCTACAATAACACTCAAGTCATCGTGTCAATTATTCTCCCAACTACTGTGAATGAATACTTAGATTGAACCTCCACAACTTCGTGAATAAAATAAAGCGTCCATTCACTCAAAAGTTCGCAACCGTGTAAGATCGATGTGAGAGGCGCCTCTAGCGACCTCGCAAGGCCGCGCATCCGCCGCCCGAATAAGGCTCCGCCTTCCCGCCTCTTTATACCGCAAACCTTTTTATACCTCACATTCTACCACTATAATGTAGCGGTACACTTTTTATCCCATAATATGCAGTGGGAATTAGACTGTATGACTTGAAATTAATTGCCTCGCCAGGTGTGGGGAGAAAACACAGGTGGTAGTTGGTACAATCATAAGATTATACGAAAGGGATCGAGGTTTACCGAAATTAATCAAAAGAAGAAGAGTAGGAAATAGGAAAAAAAATAGTTTTAACGAGGCAGGCACTATTTCGATGTTTATATTGTTCAAATCAATAAAGAGAGAAGTCCTGACTGACTGACTGACTGACTCCTCAACGCCCAGCCCAAACCCTTGGACCTAGAAAGCTGAAATTTTGCACATAGGTTTCCTTTATAATAATAATAATAATTCTTTATTTATCAGACAACATGATCCATAGTGTTAGTAAACAATAAAATAACTTATATCTAGTGTTAGTAATTGAAATATTATATAACAGAGAACATAGACTAAAGTACTGTGAAAAGGACATCCCCAAACTAATGTTCAGTGATTGTCCTTCTCACAAAACTTTTAATTATCGGAGAGTCGACACTCTCCGCCACAGTTTTTAAGATGCTGTTGCCACTCGCCCGCAACCTTGACAACAACGACGCGGTTTTCTTGCGAACGACGGCGTGGAAGCCGTCAGTTCGGTTTTGCGCAAACATATCAGAAGCACTGCACCATCGCGGTAGTCCCAACAGCATCCTAAAGATGTTATTATATTGTACGCGTAGGTCATCCAGCGTTCTTTTAGTATAGTTGACCCAAAGATTCCCCGTGTAAAAGCACTGGCAATATGCCTTAAACAGTGTTATTTTCACTAACGTGCTACACCGCGCGAATCTTCGGGCCAACATGTTACCTCGGACCGCCAGAGCCCTACGCTCCCTTTCAATATCAACATTGTCCTTAAGGTCGTCAGCGAGAATATGCCCTAGATACTTAAATGTTGTCACTCTTTTGACGTTCAAGCCACTTAGGGTAATATCAGGTGTAGTATCTGGGCATTCACTGCCGGCCTTAAAGACAATGTATTCACACTTCTTAATATTATAGATAAGCCCGTGCGAGGCAGCATACGTCTGACAAACCCGCAGCATTTTGTTAATCGCACCCGCCGTCGCGGCGCCAGCAACGCCATGTCATCAGCGTAGCTGATGCTATTTATTTTAACACCATGAATGCTACAACCCACCCGCATATTGCTGAGGTCCACGATTAGGCCATCTATATATGCACTAAAAAGCCTTGGAGATGTCAGACCACCCTGCCTCACACCGCACTCCAATCTGTATGTGTCAGAAAGTGCATTGGACCACCTAACAACATTCTGTTGGTTCCCATACCAGTATTGTAGAATCCTGAGCACTCCTGCCGATACACCCCTGTCCTCAAGCTCCCTCCAGAGTATATCATAATTTACCAGATCAAAAGCTCTGGAGAGATCCAGAAAACAGGCGTATACCGGCGTTTTACGATCAGTGTAATACTGGACGGTATGTTTGAGGCTTACTATAGCACTTTCCGTTGACAGTCCGGGTTGAAACCCGAACTGTGAGTCATGCACGGATAGACACTCTTTCAAGCTGGAATCAATCATACCGTCCAGCAATTTTGCCATTGTGGTTGCGAGAGATATAGGTCGATAGTTATAATGTAGACAAGGAATAAGGAAGTATATTTCGAAATTCAACCCCTAAGTAAGTTATGTATGGGATAAAAAGTTTGTATGGAAAATCGTCATTTTCACGCGGGCGAAGCCGCTGGCAAAAGCTAGTTGTTCAAATAAGGTTACAGTTTCCTATCGATTCTATTGACATAAAACTTCAATCCAGCTCTACAATAGGCCCCCGGAAAAAATACATGTTTGCTAATTGACTGTTGCTCATAACATAATCTCTTCTCTTGTCTATTAAACAAGTATATTATACATAAATTAGCACTACCAACCATTGTCTTGTAATAAATTAGTCGATATCATTTAATTTGGTTGGTGGGACACCTGGTATCGTTGTCTGGGAAGTTTTGAGTCCGTTTTTGTCTTGTTCAAGGTTACAAACGGGGTAGTGGTCACCTGTGAGAGCCAGGTGATTGTTTTTAGGGTAAACACAGGTGCAAGTCAAAATAAGATATTGGTCTAGGATTGATTGATACTCATTTTGTTGACGCTAACTTATGAATGTGGGTACTATGTAATGCAATTAAATAGAGAATGTTAGAACCACAGGTTAGAACACTCAAAATCAAAAGCTCACGTAAATTCGGTCTAGTATCCCTGAACTGAGGAGGTCGGTTCCATTGTGTCTATCATATCATATTTACCTAGGTAGACACAATACAATACTCAGCCCTTAGGATTCCTCTACAGGACGGCCCCACAAAACCCGGCTTTACTTCTTCCGCATCCTGTGCGTCTCGAAAGGCCCAATCACCTTATAAGTTATAAAGCCATCTTCCCATCTAGCACCATGTCACAAACTCATCCTAGTCTGGCTTTTTCCCATGCAATTAATCAAAATACAGTAAATGAATTACAATATCTTACAAGGAGCCACTAACTTCCTGACCTCCACAACCCATTTATTGGGCATCTAGAACCTTCTATCTAGCACCTATTCTTTGTAACTGTTTCTAATTTCCAGTTAGACGAATAATGTGTAAAGTAATGGCATCATTGTAAATTATAAACGGCATCTGTTTGCTCCACGACCTTGCCAACTTGGTCTGCCTGCTGCGCGGCCGCAGCTAATTCTGTGCTATTGTCTTTGTGGGAAACGGACTGAATATTCGACAGTTCTAACTTAATTGTGCTAGTTTTTGGTATTTTGAATTGTTCGTTTTATATTCCTAAACATTCATCACCATTATGTCAAATGTCCATAACTGGCATTGCTTGCCTAGCTTCGCTACATCGAGCAGTCCTATGCCACTTCTCACAGGAATTTTCCTACATATTTCTTAAGTAATGATACAGCTATATAGGTGCTATCAGTTTCTCACACTTGATTGCAAAATGGTATGTCGTCTTTTAAAATTGTTTCAACGTGCACTGTGCAGGCATGTCGAAACATGTCGGGATTACACACAACGACCAAACAAGCAAGTTAGCTGTTTCCCTTATGACTTGTCTTTCCTTGATCAGAATTTGTTGAATTTGTAACCTGTTTCACTCAAACAAGTTTCTTGGCCTCTAAAGCAGTCATCATCATTTTCTTGCCCTTATCCCCCTTTCCTTCCCTTTTAAAAGCAAAGTGCGCGAAAAAAGGTTAGATGAGCAAGGAATCCAGATAATTATAATTGTATGATTAGATAGAATATGAAGCAAAGCAAAGATAAAAGGTAATCAGTATCGCCTTTTACCTGCAAATGTAATGTAAGAATATTCAATGAAATTCCTAAAATCCACGGATGCAAAGCTTTACAAGTTCTAATACTAAAAATTGACATAATTATGGTCTCATTAAGTAAACCTTGTAAACTCACTCTAAATAACTTCTTAAACATGATCCGTTTGTAATCCCATACTTCGATGAATCGATTAACTTACACCCAGGTGTCGCTACCACACTTGTCAGATCGATGGCTCTCGACCTCTTGTAACTAAACCTCTTCCCATGAGTCTTCATGTGTTGTGTGACGCATTCTTCGTCACGGCATCGTTGCTATCGAACATGGTCATTGGTCCAATAGTTTGTCTTAGAATCTAGTGACCAGTAATGTCGTAGGGTTTAGTCAAACTGGTCATTATCTGCCTTACAACTATGTCGGGGTGGGATTCATGTCTACGAATGCAGTTTAATGCCAGTATTTTACATGAATTGACTGCCTATTTGACCTACACCACCCAGTTTTTTGTGGGAACATGATATCCCTTGGGAAAAATGGTTAGTCAGAATTGGTAGGCTCTTGTGTGCAATCTCTATCACACTACAACGTAATAGTACCTCACACATAACATAGATACTATCTCACGATCGTAACATTGCCCTACTCTTGGCTATTGTCGATTCATTGGGATTGTCCTGATCCAATTTGTTTGCAACTTTAGGCTCATTGTCACCTCTAGCGCTCACATTCCCTTGTAATACTTTTGAAGGCCTTCATTACAGAAATTACTACTCATAATGACCTATTTGTAGACCTCTTGTAGTGTCTAGTTTTCGTCGTCAATGTAATCTAGAGGTCAGGTTACGAAGATCATCTGTATTTCCTCCACAAAGATGTAGACTACTGTTGCAAATACAGTCCGCATTTCGCAGTTCGCTAGCTATAAAGTAAGGAGCGGGTCTATTGCTACCGATTAAACTAAACTACATACGTTACTAAAGTGACTTATGAGGAAACTCACTTTGCCCGATCTGCGAATAAAAATACTTTATTTTGAGCCATAGATTCTCTGGTTTTGTCTAAGTGATTGATCAAGATGCTTTTTGTGTCACATTCTTCGTCACGGCCTTGTAAATACAGATCATGGGTCTTCAGCGGAGGGAGATTCCCACCGGTGTCCGAGATGAGACGGGTGTCCCTCGTGTCATCGTGTGGACGTGTGGTAGACCGAGACGAACGCTTCCTACTGGCCCGCTTGATTGCATGCTGTTTGGGAGTCAAGATAAGAGTCTGTGTATCACTCATTCATTTGTCTGAAATACCATTTTGAGAATGGTACATTTTGAGAAAGGTGCATTTTGAGAATGGTACGTTTTGCGTATGGGGTGCATTTTTATTTTATTTTTTTTTATTTTATTTATTAGGGACAAAAAAACAGTTACATGTTAAGTTTAACAATTATGATTCGTTACATAAATATGTAAACATATAACCCACACCATTGTCCACGGATTAATATATGAAGAAGTAACGGAAATGTACTTAAGTACAATAAATCTTGTCACGTTTAAATGAATTAAGCGAATATAAGTTAAGACTGCGGTGAAAGAGAATTTATTGCTAAGGTTTTAAATTTTATACTAGAAAGAGAGAAAATATCTATGTCGATGAAGTGTGCGTTATAGGCCTCCACAAGTTGACGAAGAGGCACTCGTGCCCCGGCGTTAGTCCTGCATGAATCTACATGGAACAACCGGGGCACGCGCGTCGCCCGTCTGATTACAGTTCTAGGTACTGTATAGCATAACTTATTTGTGATTTCAATACAGTCAAATCTATTGTTACACAAACCATGAAGCATCATGGCCCCTAAAAGTAATCGCCGAGATTCTAAACTTAAAACATTATATTGCTGTAGTAACTGTGTGTAAGGAATCCTCGAATGGTAACATTTATAGTTTACAGTACGTAAAAACTTTTTCTGTACTAATTCCAGTTTAAAATTATATTTGTCATAGTACGGATTCCAAATAGGAATCGCGTATTCTAATTGAGATCTTATCAAAGCTTTATATAATAGCAGAAAAGTAGAGGGTCGCACGAAGTCTTTCGTAGATCTCATGACGAAACCATACATCCGAAATGCTTTATTTATTATGTTTTCTATATGCAAGTCAAAGTGCAAACACGAATCAATTGTCACACCAAGGTCGCGAACGGAATCTACTACATTTAAATTATGGTTATTCAAAGTAAAGTAAAGTAAGTATTTTGCGAAAGGTACACCGTACATTCTGCGACTGAACGGTTATTTAGCCGTATTTTATATGTTGATTTATAATACGTGTTTGAATAATGGACCAAGGTAAATGTTTTGATTGAATTCCCAAATAAAGTTACTGTGTATTGTGTAACATCAGTAACATTTATATTGATTTGGTTATCCATTTTCATTGTTCATTGGCAAGGTATTTAATAAATATTTGCAACTGCAAGTTGAGTGCTTCCTTATGATGTATACAGTTTTGTATTTTACTGACGCATACTGGTATCTATTATTTTAATTTCCCCATACTTTTATAACTGGCTCGTTATTTACTGGTTACTCTTATGGTCATCAATAAAAATTCGCACGATTCATGATTTTGTACGACTGCACTTTAAAATAAGGTAACCTTTTTCAAGAACTGTTCGGCAGATAACTCGAGGATGCAATAGGAACACACCAGGGCCCCGAGTCTGCTATTCAATAGTGTCAGAATGGTCGATCATTGATCTCATAATGGTTGATTTACGACAAGCCAAAAAGTACCTTAAGTCGACAGGCATAATTAGTTACTTTTTGGCTTGTCACCAATCAACCATTATGAGATCAATGATCGACCATTCTGACACTATTGAATAGCAGACTAGGGGCCCAGACGTCGCGGGAACAGGTTGCGGCTGCGGTCAGCGCTGCAGGTTGCACCCAATGGTCGCTCCTGGCTCCCACGGGATCATCTCATGTGTACACATGGATCATTCATGGTTTTTATACGAGATTATGGGAGATTTAAAGGTGTTAATTGTGTTCATCTGCCGCATGTCGAAGGAGCGATGGGCGAAAATGAGCTAGACTCCTTTTCAAAGGATTGGCCTATAATCGCATGAGATCGCCAAAAGTAGAGAGAGGGATGGGAGGCCTTTACCCTGTAGTGTGATAATATAGGCTTACAATAATTATACAATTTTGTTTAGCAAATTATAATTTCATACTATCTTAGAGTTAGAAGTAAGTACCGAAATTTTGCCATAGCCATTTTTGTTCAAGTATACGTCCTAATTCTAAAAATCTCTTAAGGGCTTGAACTCCGTTCAAAAAAAAGAAGCAAAACTCGGAAGTTTAGCTTCTTTTCTTTGAACGGAGTTCAAGTAAGTAGCTTTTTATATTGTTATTTGATGTCTTCATTTCATACTTTGATAAACACATAAACAAACCAGGGCTTGTCCATCGGATTACCCGTATAACATCGCATACTATAACAAAACAATAGAACAATATGTCATACGGAACGGTACTACTTATATGTTACGGTAAGGTGCTGTTGTCATATTACGAGACTTTGTGATTATATCTTTAGGCGTTTTCTCATAGGATGATCAGAACAAAGCGTTGGTTGCTTTAGTATTGCTTGGTCACTGGTTCGAAATACGAGTATTACAAATTAGTTCAAAGACCCACGGTGTTGTAATTGTAAGCAAGAAAGTAAATGTTTGCGATTAATGTCTCCGAAGTTAAATATTATTTTATCTTGAAACTTCACGGTATAAGTACTTCTGCAATAGCTCAAGATAGTGTCAATATATATAAATTATAAAATAGTTATTCAATTGTAAATAGTTATATGATATGTATGTGAGTATGTCAGTCTATTAAAGGTAAGAAGATCTATGGGCCAAAGTTGCCTGAAAATAAATAAATGTTATCAAAATCAAATGCCATTTATTCACGTTGACAGATGGGCTATTTTTTGACGTCGTCTTATTTTGCAATCAGCACTTTTCGAACTTCAAACATTTACTTTACTTTACTTTACATTTTTATAAGACAGTCCCCCAAAACGCCTACCCATCGACACTTCCTAGTGTTTAGCTGGAAAGAAGAAGTGGCGGAACAAACTCCCCAGCACACATCCAGGTCTGTTAGGTTGGTTAGAAGAACCGGACTCGATACAATAGCAAGGTGTCATTTATGTTATTGTTATAGTTAATTTTGTTAGAAAGTTTTTTTTTTAAATTAAGAATTAGGTAATTCTGTGGATTATAAGATTTGAAAGATGCATATTGGTTTATCAATTTGTTCTTCAACTCCTCTCTGCAATATTTAACCGTTTGTTTATCCCAAAAAACTTCGCATGTTCCTTGGCATCATCGTTGGCAGTGCAGAAGTCCTTTTTGCCCATACCTTATAGTCTATACTAAACTATCAACACTTTCGGCCTTATTAATAAAAAAAAGTTAAGCCTGCTTAAACTTACGCTTAGTTTATCTCGCATGCCGTCTCACTTCAAAAATATTCAAAAGAAAGGGACGGCATGCGAGATAAACCAAGCGTAAGTTTAAGCAGGCTTAACTTTTTTTTATTAATAAGGGGGTTTACGTTACGACCCATATCATAATACACCTTAATCCTTTGTTGCTCCCACCTACTTTACACTCAATCCTCGTTACCACAGCAGTACAAACCGCAGGTCCACATACCGAAGCCCTACGCTCTACGATTCCCACACTCTTTTTGTTTTTACTTTATACTTGCGCGGGCACACAGGTGTGGGGAATCGGTTTTACGTTTACGAGAATATAGTTCGAACGATCGGTTGTTCCTGTTACCGCCTTATTTAGTCAGTTGCTAAATATTGTGTGTTTGTGTAATGAGGTTGAGTCAGCAGTTGGAATTAGTCTTAGAGTAGGTTAAGAAATTAGTCTATGGAATGAGATTGTACTGATTGGTACTGTTCTTATTCGACCAGCTGTTAAGCAGTTTGGTGGGTTTGTAAAATATATATGAAATGTTTGGTTCAGAAAGGATAGTTTGAGCTGGCTATAATACCGTTTATTATTCTAAGCATCCATCAGCACAACGTTTTGATTTTTGAACCCAAAAAAAATCGGTCTTCCCAGCAATAATTTTTGCATAGGGTCACTTTCAATGTGGCGACACCTGGGGGAGGCCTATGTCCAACAGTGGACGTCTTTTGGCTAAAATGATGGTGATGAGTTGATGACTTAGTTTAATGTACAGAGTGCTTGTTTGACGGCTTCGTGAAGAGTCCGTTTACACTCTTTTTTCATTTTTCTATAAGAAAACAATGTTTTAAACTTTCCCTGTAATTTGTGTCAAACTGGCTGGTTACTAAACGATAAACCAGAAATTCCTTACATTTCACAATTCTCATCATTTGTAGGGTTCAGTGGTAACACTTACACCGCTCATCCGTGCACGCTGCACGTGGTTCCGTACGTGACGTCCGGTAAGACTACTGCGCTTGCACATCTCACTAATACACCGATTAAGGAAGCTCATTTATGTTACCATTCCAATTTGAACTATAAATGTAAGCTGCAATAGATTTGGATTTAGTTTATCAAAGTGATTTTCTAGTAAGATATCAAAATACCGACATGTTTAAAAGTCCATAAAATAAGAGTATAAAGGTGTTAATGCAGTTTTATGAAGTCGTATCGGGTCGTGTTAGAAATATATTACTCATACGAGGTCGTGGTGTCTATACGCGGAGTAATGAATTTCAACGCGCAAACTGGTGCCATGGCAACCTTACGCTAATGTAACTTACAAAAAATACAATCCTGTATTCCTGAAAAGGTAAGCGATCAAGAGCATGAGAGCTACCAACAAGACGTCCCTATACACGCCTTCCCCCGAACTCTGTTTATGCCAGCCCGCGATGCCGAGCCAATAGTTTTAAGCCAGCCCCTTATTAATCTCTATCAGATTCTGTGAGCAAAGGGACAGGCTTAGAGACAGAGGACCGACACAGAATCTGATTTCCCAGTTACACTGTAAGCCGAGTCAATACCCCACAAGGGGTGCCCACTTCCATCCATACTTCCATACTAATATTATAAATGCGAAAGTAACTCTGTCTGTCTGTTACTCTTCCACGCATAAACGGCTGAACGGATTTTGATGAAATTTGGTACAGACATAGTTTGGAACTTGAGAAAGGACATAGGATAGTTTTTTTTTTTTCGCGAGATATGCCGGAAGTCACTATTCCACGCGAACGAAGTCGCGGGCAAAAGCTAGTAGTCCATATGTTTTCACGCCCTAGCCTTAGGTCGACATCCTCACAGGTTGACCTGCGAGATGCGAGATGCCATACAGCATGAGCATGAGAGCTAGAGTGACCTCACCTGTACCTTACTACTTCACCGGTTTCTCTTACACTTCATTTTACACAAACTAATAGATTCAACCAGGAACAGCTCTACTAAAACTCGTTTATTCCCAAATTAGTCAAACCACGGAAGACAGCGACGACTATTAATTATTATATTTCGTTCCGATCTAACTGTAATGTCTTCCTCCACATTCAAGGAAACGGCAAAGCATGACGGCACCTTAATAAAAACCCATCCTTTACCCCCGGGGGGTAAGCAACTGACGTAAACGTCAATTATTTTTAAAATTATGAAGAGTCAGTTGCGTGAAATAGCTTCAAATCACCCTAAAATAGACGCCATTTAAGGCAGGGGCGTTAAACGAAGTTAATATAGTGATTGAACGTGACTGCGCGGGCGCATGCGACTCTGTATGAAATATTACGAGTTTATTGTTTCCTGTGCTTCCGCTAGAGGGTGCTCTGGGCGACTAGGCTTTAAACAGAGTCCGGATATTTATGTAACTTCAACTTTTATTGTGACTATGAGTGACTGGACTTGCAAATAGGGTTCCTATTTTAGAGGGTGATTTTCACTGGCAAAAAAACATACAGACGAATTGATAACCTCCTCCTTTTTGCAAGTCGGTTAAATAACATAACATTCCGCTTGTAATTTTTGGTAAGTACTACTAAATAGTATACTCACATTTAAAACCTGTGGGCATAAACGCACAAATGAAATTACTAATGCATCATGGGCGTTAGTCTAAGTCCTTATATCTATGAAATGCATACTCGCCCTAGTCCAGGTGGCGTTTCAAGAGTTTCGCGGTGCGCTTGAGTCACTCTATTTTCAGAGCAATTAGGAAAGCGCGCGGATTCCACCGGTTCGGATTTCAAACGCGTTCGTATTTCAATATCGAACGTTCCAACGTTCTTTGACGTTTTATGTTTTAATGTTCGTTTTTAGGGTTCCGTAGTCAACTAGGAACCCTTATAGTTTCGCCATGTCTGTCTGTCTGTCTGTCTGTCTGTCTGTCTGTCTGTCCGTCTGTCCGTCCTCGCTTAATCTCTGTGACCGTTAGCACAAGAAAGCTGAAATTTGGTACCAATATGTGTATCAATCACGCCGACAAAGTGCTAAAATAAAAATTGGAAAAAAATGTTTTATTAGGGTAGCCCCCCTATATGTAAAGTGGGAAGTGTTTTTTTTTTTTTAATTTTAACCCTACGTGTGATATATTGTTGGAAAGGTATTTAAAAATGAATAGGGGTTTACTAAAATCATTTTTTGATAATGTCAATAATTTCGGAAATAATCGCTCCAAAAGTAAAAAACAAAGCGTCCCCCCCCCTCTAACTTTTGAACCATAAGTTTAGAAAATACGAAAAAAATCTGAAAAGTAGAACTTTATAAGGACTTTCTAGGAAAATTATTTTGAACTTGGATGGAAGCAACAGATGGAAACTGCAGTTAACCAATATAATTTGGTCCCTGAATCGTATGAGCGCCTATACAATCCAGAGGTCAAGTTTCATTGGCCCGTATTTCAAACAAAAAAAGAATTATTACTACGGAACCCTACACTGAGCGTGGCCCGACACGCTCTTGGCCGGTTTTTCTTTCATGCTTGTTTTAAAATTATTCTGGACAGCTTCAAACTCCTTCTAACCTGGAGCTCATTATGGAAACAGCTGATGTGTCGTCGTGGTGTGGACCATGGGTCAGGTAAAAAGGAACACACTTGGGTTAATGTTCAGCGATATTTGTAAATTCAAATCTAAATCTAAATTTATAGTTTCTATAAATACAAGATTCATAAACTATCTTCATATGACGTAGCTATGCTGTACTGGGATTTATTAGGAGCTGATCACCGCTATATTCGAAGTAAACATCACCAATTACTTATATTTTTTTATCGTTTCCGCAGATTTACTTAGAAAATACATTAAACAGTCTATAAATATAATATAATTAATACCGTTATACACAGCATGTCAAAACTTTATGGCTAGTCTTGATACGTAGTCAACATAAAATGTAAATTATGATTAACTACTGTAAGTTCAGTAGTCCCACTTATTACACTTTTCCTATATGGATTAAGTATAGGGGTTATAGCTATAATTTTAACTGAAATAAAGAGTGACATGATCGCCAAGAATTCATGATTTTTCGCCCTGGATATTTACAACAACATATTATGCGAAATATTTCATATACTTTTTTAAAATTTAAAATAGGCTCACTCTTGACCTCAATCTTGCCCTAAGGGCAGAGATGAGGTCAACGATGGAACGAGCTTACCCAGAAGAAGCCTATTTACTCGCGACTTAAATAGATTGGGGTTAAGTATATGAACTCTGAAAAACCGACGCAGGCAGGGAGTTCCACTCCTTGGCTGCTCGGCTAAGGATTTATTCCCCAGCGTCCCAAAGGGTTGCATTTGAGACCCAAACTAATTGATCATTCGGACTAGTCGGACCATCCCGAAAAGTAAAGGAGAAATGAGGAGACGAGTCATGGAGAAGAGTATGGAAGTAGTAAGTTATAAGTAATACATGCTGCGCCGACTCCAAATAAATTGAGATAAGAGAAGTAGAAACATGAAGTGACTCCCAAAGAATAATCATGCAATGAACTGGTATTTCTGTACTCATCTCCTACTAGGTATCCTAGCTGTATGTGTATATCAATGACTATAAAGCCTGACTATAATTCTATAATAAATGACTATAATTCTCTTTGGTGTATTATAATGTAAGCATACGAGTAATAATACCCACGATGTGTTATGGCGACTAGCTTGCCTTGACACGTGGCGCCGTGCAGATGTTTGTAAAAATAAGTTATTGTAAGAAAGTTCGCCCGTGCCAATTATTGTGTCACCTTGGGGCTCCACAATCTGGTACAAGCGTTTATGGGCTGGCGTTCATTAATCGCATAGCACTGTCTGCATTCCACCGGACTTTTGGATAAGCAACTTTTTGACGAAAATGATTATGTGTTGCTATCAGTAGTGGCAGCTGATTAAGTTTAATGCCTTTTCAGGGATTGATATTCAGCTGCACCTGGTTAGATGGAACCCTTCGCAGCCTAGTTGGGATAAGTTAGTCAGATGATGATAATAAATAGTACCTACGTAGAGTCAGCAACATAATTCACGATCTAATTCCGCCAAGCCCGTTCCATCATCGGACTACAAGACGTACGGCGATGCGCCACCGTTATATGGTGGACATCCCACCCATACGCACTAAACGGTTTGGGAATACTTTCATTGTGCGTACAGCTAAGGAGTGGAATTCCCTGCCAGAGTCTGTATTTCCGGATAGCTATAACCTAGGGGTCTTTAAGTCAAGAGTGAATAGGTTACTTCTAGGTAAGCGTACTCCATCGTCGACCGCATCATCACTTTCCATCAGGTGAGATAGTGGTCAAACGCGAACCTACCAATAATAAAAAATAAAAAAAAATTCAATAAGAAGGAGAAGTGTGTCAGTAATAGATCATAGTATGTATTGCTTGAATGAAATTAATGAACGATATGAAATGGTATAGGCGGTTCTTTGCTGGATGTAGCCCTCCAACGCTCCAACGACAGGTCCTGCAATTCCGTATAATATAAATTCAGATTCCTGCGACTTCCACCAAAACGGAACGAGCGACGCAGATAGACCCTCACAAGGTGTACCAATGGCCTGGTGAAGGTTACAGAAACATTTACCCAGTAAAACTTAAACAAATAATAATGTTCCATTCAAATCATTAGGTTGTTATAAACAGCTAGGTCTGTTTAAAATCCCTTGGCACGTAGTGTAAATATTGCCAATTTGAGTGCATTGACCGACTCCTGCGCACATTCCCTTCGCTATGGTTTATAACAACGGTTAAGTGCGGAATTTTGTTATATTTGTAGCTATAAGTACTAATCAGTAGATTAGCAGCATTGATAAAGCTACTGGTATGAATGTCGTACTGCCAAGTCGAGTTCAAACCCAAGACCCTTTGATTTTGCTGCGGGTTGTTTATACCGCAGCTCCGGACACAAAAGGCTAAGACCCTTTGATTTTTCGGATTCATGCGTGGCATAATTATATACTCTGACACCAGATCCTGGCACTAATCACACACAGGTTTGTTTTGCTTCAGTCATCCTGGGACCAGGGACCACAGATCTGTTGGGAATTGGGTTAGTGATTTGGTAAAATTGGACAATAATCGGACATTAGGCACTATCTCTTTCACGTCACATTTAGAAGTATCTACGATTTTTATTTTCTTTGGGTCCACTTGACATCTCTATCAGATTTTCAATACCCTACACGTTCGCAACACACAATACATTATTATCCGCAGACTCTTTAACACACACCAAGAGTGGTACTCCTATTACGGACATTTTGTCAGGAAAGCTAATTCATCAGTTATTCCTGTTCACTAGTAACTCCTGAGTACCTGACTCCCTGCTCAGCAGCGTCTGCCCCAGGATGTTTTGCTCCACTGAGCTAAAAGTGCGTTTCCTTACACGTTACAGTTTATTTGAGTTCGATTGTTGTGCTAACACTTCCCGTCGTTTGTACTGTTGTACTTACATGCTTTGTTGTTTACTAGTGATTGTTTATACGGCCTTCTATGGGTGTTGTGTTGTGAAGGGTTAATTTACCTACTTGGAAAACCAAAAGCGGCTGCAAACTGGTTTATCCTAACTTAATATTACTTATAAATGCGAAAGTAACTCTGTCTGACTGTCTGTCTTTGCTTCACGCCTAAACTACTGAACAGATTTGTGTGAAATTTGGTACAGACATAGTTTGGAACTTGAGAAAGGACATAGGATAGTTTTTTTTTTTTTTTTTTTCGCGAGATAAACCGAAAATCTGCCGGAAGTCACTATTCCACGCGAACGAAGTCGCGGGCAAAAGCTAGTTTTTCTATAAGTACCTACTTGTCTTCAAGTATACTTAATTGTTTTTTTTTCTAAACTTGCAGTTGTAAACAATCCCACTCGTTTCCAGGTGCTATGACGTCTTAAAACAGTCCTAACTTAATCTTATTCCAGTGTGGAAACGTGGACAGAACTATACAGGGTGTCTAGCGCCATCTCTTTTCCACACTGGATTAAGAATGAGTTCGTCATAGTAGGGCCCCAGCTAGCGATTTCAAAAAAGGCCAAAATACATCATCTAGCTTTTCGTAGTCTTTATCACAAAATTCATGCATGGTGTTACGTCAGAACTTACAAACTAGAAGTTTCAACAATAAGATTAAAAGGTTCTTCAACTAATAGGCGTAGGTGTAATCGGCGCCATACCTAAATACACTATTAAAATCCCATGTAGGCGTGACCTATTTCCGATTATCATCCATTGCTGGTTCTATACCACGAATCGAAATAGTAATGGATGAAGAACGTTTGTTTAAAACCGTGGGTGGTGGAAAGCCCTCAGACTGATTGATAAGCGATAATTATGAGCACATGATTAATTGTCTTATTTGTTTTTCGTATCTTATGATGAGACAAAGGAATAGGTGGGTAGATAGAGATATAATGATACCATTGCATTTTATTGTCGGTGCTATAGAAAGTGTATTTCACCAAAACTTTTTAAAAAATATCAGTCTCCAAAAGAAAATAAGGTAAATCTCGTAGGGGAACTGTGGAACTTGGAAAACTCGATCAACTCGATTAGCTTGTGTAGTGGTGTGCAAGACTACTTCGCTTCATCAAAGAATTCTCAGATTCTAGCTATATTTGTGCCAAATGAGTTTTTCTTGCGATAAAAATGAACAATACCCACTAACGAATTTCGTCAGTAAGAGAAAAAGCCTCATAAAACATGATTAACCTACGTCAGCGTCAAACAATAAAACTGTTAATAAAAGGATTTTTATGTTCGCCTTCTTTTTTGTGACTGTATCACTTTGTGTTGTTATTTATTCATCTTTGTAATAAGTTAAATATTATAAGAAATACCTATATCTCGGATCTCCTAAAAAAACTGAGAACTGTTTTAGTTTCGTAATATTTTCATGGAAAAATACCCTAGATTTTTATAGGGGTTCTAAAATTTCACGGTGTTCCATCGACCGCTTACTTCATGTTCGAGAAAGCAACTTTTCTGTAGAAAATCACACGCGGCGTGAGGAAAATTCATTACGTTAACACATAAATAATATGAACGAGCATATAAGATCAAAATCCTTGAGAATTAATTAACTAAGATCAGATCAGTTCAGGAAAATCTGTTAGTTTTACAACAATTCAATGACAGCCCGCCATTGTGTGGGCGCCATCTTGAAAGTTACGATATCATCGCGCATGCGCAGTGGCGCGGACGATTCGATTGTGTGATTAATTATTATTTAAGTAAATATGCGTTATTTAATTTCCTTACTAGATATTACAATGTTATGTGTGGTAATTTTGCGTTACGCACTTAGGGATTTAAGTTTTTTTGGCGTTGAAGTTACGATTTATGTCCGTCAGTTTCAAGATTGACTGACGTATAAAATGGCGCGGAATAACGCTTCACGTAATTTATATGAATTTAAAGCAAATACAAAGAAAAATACTGATGTTGTAGTAGACTAACCAAACCAACCAAACCATCTTTAAACCAATCAAGTCAGCCTGACTTGATTGGTTTAAAGATGGCTTGGTTAGGTTTCTAGCACGTATTGATTATTTTAGGATTCATTATGGCAGTTTCTATGACGGAATTCAATAAGGTAGTTTTCCCCCAAATATTAAAGATATCGAACTCTATCCTCGTAAATATAGTTGTAATAAGACACAAACAACAAGATGATGCTGCCCGTCACAGTACAGCGCTCTGCCACTCCTCTTCACGCGTACTGCACATCGTAATGATGACAGTGCTACCATGGAACTCTATGTTAAGCTAGACATTGGCAAACAGTGAATTTTAGTTTCGAATAAAATTCGTGAGCGGTTTAGAAGGCAGATAAAGTTTTTGTGGAATTTAAGGAAGTTTCACATCCATCATTACCCATAGAGGCCTACTTTGCTACCCATGGACAGGTTAAAATATCCTGCCGTGACGTGTTGGGCTACAGAATTAATTTCGTTTTTTGGACTGTGTATCTTTACTCATATACTATGATACATATATTATTAGTATCATAATAATATGTATTATGATACTAATAATATATGGCTTAGTAGCAAGTCTTTCCTAACCCTTTGCTAAGGTTTCAAGCAGTTGTGATTCTTCTTAATTTCCAGGTCTATGGCACTATGAAATTTTATTAGGCTATTATTTTGCCACTTCCAGTATCGTCTCTGATAGCGCAACGGTGGTTTTGGCATTGGTGGTTTTGCTAGTAGCTGCTGCTGTTTTAATACGAGCCAATGAGCTGCTAGCAGGTCACTGTATTATAAATCTGCCCTAAGTTATCAATTCGCCTAGAAAATACCTATCTAACACGCACGTGAGTTCACATTGTAGCTCATAGGTAACGACACGCGCATATTGTGTTGCCGCGAAATTACACACAGTTTACCGCAGCACCAAGTTCAAGGAAACTACTGTCATTAGCGACACACATGGTGGAAATAACTTAAAGGACAATGGAGAGACATTACCGGAGTTACACTGAAAAAGTACCTACACGAACGACTACGAAGATGGTGGATACGAAGCCACTAAACTGATGCGTATTGATAATGGAACTACGAACGAAGCTGTTTTAAGAGAGAGAGATAAACCGAAGGAACAGATTCATATATCATGTCTAGAATTGGAACCTCAGTAATCATGGTTGGTTTAGATCCAAAAAAAATAGATTGCAATCGTTAAAACGCGAGAACAGACGTTTCCTAAAGAGCTCCCAAGAGGCGATACTACATGAAAAGACGTAAGAGCCGACGCAGTAGCCTCTTGACAATCCAAAAGGTAGTAATAATCTGATACAGTGATCACCAATTCTAATTAGCCAAACGAAATGATCACGACAAATAACAATCATCCAATTTAGCGGTCTGTTTCTTAAGCCCTATATTTGGCAGACTTCTTTTACGCCCTGATAATCTTTTAAGACCATGATTACCCGTGCTGTTACTAGTTACCAATTTGAACAACATAATCAAATTACACTACTAATAATTACTGTCGGGCTACTTTACCATCATCGTTTGCAATATCTATCAAAATCGTATCAGTATGCAAAATAATGGCTACTGGTAACAGATATAACAGAAAATGGTTTCCTTCCTGCTCACAAACCGATATGCGTATACGTGTTATTATACTGTTTTTACGTATTAATTGCTTTTAATTATGAGTACGGCAGCAATGTTTTTCTAAAAAAACTTTCTCGTCGATTGCGCTGTAAGTTTTGCAATACTTTAATTTGAATAATTTACTTCCACACTCCCGTGTTTTTTTTGCGATTCGTGGAACTAGGTAGTTCCTCAATGTTCTTAGGCATTCTACGTGACGATGTTAGAATATTTTTTGTATTAAGTTACATTTCCTAACCAAACAGAGAGTGTATCGCGATTTTGTCTGTAATCTTGCAGCTAGATCAAGTAGGTAAGATGGTGGGTCTTATACCTCCTACTTACTGTTAGCTCAATAGCCGTGTCATATTCTTGGATGATATTGTTGCATTGACAATTTCCATGCCATATAACGGTGTATCATCCGGTGTATCGTAATATTTCTGGTCAAATCTTCGTGTAGTCGTAGTCTCACGACTGCAAAAAGAACAACAGACCAATAACAAAGATCTTCGCTCTTAGAAACAACACCTGCTCGACAACATAATCAAAGCAATCATAATCGTTTTATTATTGATAGCCACACGCCATCGATTCCCACCGATAGTTCACACTGCCCGAGTGCCCACTATTTAATACAAATCACTTCCTTGGCCGGTGTTTAGTACCGTTTAGCTCACCAATCACGCTTCTATTACGGGCATTTCCCTTTCCGAAATGTAAGGCCGATGACACGGGATGTCCATTGGTGAGAATTTAATAATATATTTATGAAATACGACTAGATTAGTGAACAAGAATGTTAGCGTAAAGTCTTGTAGGAAATCAAACTCATTGATGTACTTAGTTACATTCTTGGAAGACTCAGTCACCGTGTGAATGAAGTTCGTTGGCGCCATACATGCAAGTCATAAGAATGAACGTGTTCTGGGATATATTGATTCAGGGAATATCACTCAATCGCAGGCACGAGCAGAGCAGGTGTGTCGTATGTGGAATATGAGAAGGCTTTTGTCTTACGTGAAGCCATTAGTAATCGATCGGTTCGACTGGATTGGGGAGCTGTGTTTTTTAAATCAGATTTTGATTTTGCATTTGACCTGAAAAATAGAAACTTGGTTGTAAAGTAAAGTATGTAGGTACTTAATGGAACAAGCCCACCACACTATTCCCAAACAGAAAAGCGCCGAGACAATGAAGCTCGACGAAGTCCCAGAGAAATCATTGGATTCCGCAACGAAATTAAAGAATACCGGAGCAGTAGGAAAAACAATTTCCACTTCCCGCCATATCAGTAGGAGACAGAACAGGAACAAGGCCAATAGGCACACTGGCATATATACAGGTAATATGTCTCGACTGCCTCCGTGGTCGAGTGGTTTAGGCGTTTGCCTTGTGACCCGGTGGTCGTGGGTTCGATTCCCACGGGAAGCATACTTTGTGAAGTTGTTTCCAGTTCGGTTAGGACATTGCAGGCTTGAATCACCTGATTGTCTCAAAAAGGTTGTTCCGTGCTTCGGAAGGCACGTATAAGCCGGTGGTCCCGGCCGCCAAACCATGTCAGAGGGAGGCCCTTGCGGCGGTTTAGAAACTCTGACACTAGGGTGTGTGGTGTCGTTCGACCTTGCTGCCCACACGATAAGAAGAAGAAGGTAATATGTAGTATGTAGGTATATAGGTACCCCTTTTCTACTTATAATCTCGAGTACAATAAAATCCAATCCAATATTTAAAGCACCGACGCACAAACGATTACCACATATCATTCCGAACACAAAATTAAATGATGAAATGACCTATGAAAAATTTCTGTTTTCAGAATGATGTATTGAAAATGTTGTAACCGCCTGTGCATCGATGTCCCTTCCCCCCGTATTATGCGACGATCTTTAATTCCTATTCCGATATTATTTCATCAGTTTTCTGCAATATTGTGTTGCATCTTCTCATAACATCTACTTGTTGATATAATCGTGTTACACTATTACATCATAGCTCGTGCTTCCTCACCACGCGTAATCGATTCATGCCGATATGAACCGATTTACGGTGAAATTGAGCATTGTAGTACCTACTCTGCGTTAGTCACGCGTGCTTTTTGTATGGCTACTCTTCTCTCTTTCAGGGCACCAAGTAGATTCTTTTCTCTAACTGAGATTGTTTTTTTTTTTTATAAATTAATATAAAGAATTCTACTTATATAACGTCACGCCTTTAGTCCCTAAAGGGTTAGGTTAGGTAACCTATTAGTAATACCTACCCACATTTCTCCAGTTATGTTTATGTTCCAAAAGTCCGGACTCCGTGGCTGCTACTGAGAGATTCTTATTTTTTTTTTTTTTGGATTACCAGCAAGTTACATTACAGTTTTCTCATAAAAAAACATACTATAGGGGATCGCACTGGGTCAAAATAATATGATTCTGTTTAGTCCGTAAGTTAGATTATCGAAAAATATTGAATACGTGTTTTTTGTTTTATCAAATCAATAAAAAATTACGAAGATAAAACGCGTCAAAGATCTTGGAGTGGGGCTTCAAACGTCACTTGTTACGTCAAAATGTACTATCATATGACGTCACACGAGTTTTCGAAGCACTGTATCGTCTTCATTTTAAGTTTACGTGAAAAAAGAAAAAATACGTGTCCAATAATTTTTGGAAATCTATCTGACGGACTAATTAGTTTTTTTTTGTCCGATCCCCTATTACATAATACATGGTCCTGTAACGTACGCTCAATTACAGGTAACCACAGCTTACAATGACAACTGATAACACTTTGTGGAACCTGGGAATCGAACCCGGGATCTCATCCGCAGCAGTTGTGCTGGCGTCGCTGGCGACCAGTGGACACACAAGGTTAACTTCTAGTCCAGTGAATACAGCTGAACACCAATATTTTACATGTAGGTACAGACGGCTACACATCAAGCTATACATTTCAAGTTTACGCTGATCTCGCATTGTACGGAAATCCTATACAATGCGAGTCCAGCGTATACTGGAAATGTATAGCTTGATGTGCAGCCGTCTGTACGACTGTTTATTGCCACTACCCAGTAAATATATTATATGTAACGCGATAGGTTATTCCGTGGTAAGACTTTGGGATAAAACATTTTCTTGAAGATATAGGTACTATTCAAATATTTCTGATTATTTTAACTTTGCAAGGGGAGAGCATTTTAGAGGCAAGATTCGGATCACTATCCGAATCTTGCCACTACATTTAGAATTATTGTTGTCGGTCACCAGATTCTTCAAAAATAAAAATCATTCATTCATTACAGGGTTAACGATTTAGGACTTGACAAGTAAGAGGAAAACCCCTGGTCAGACCTCAGATTACGCTGACTTAAGACAAGGAAGGATATCATTACGATCTATGAATAGACACTACTTTATCATACTGCGATTATGTGAGTCAACATTATAAGAGGGAAATGGATCATTGTGGTTCGCTACTTGCGATCGTGAACCACATTATGAATATGACTTCCAGAACAGATACAAAGTAGCTACATTATATAGCATATATAACACTAACATATATTATAATAAGTATTGTCGTGAACAGTCCTCAAAGACCTAACAGTACATAAATATCTTATTGCTCTATCGAACCCAGAAGCCATCGAAATAGTTTTAATAATGTCGTCAATTTCGTTAATGATGGAATGATAGCGAAACCTGAGAGCATGATGTCTTGCAGATAGTGCTTGTCGATTACCCCTGTTGTGTGAACGGATTTTGAATCAATGTTACAAAATCTGTCACCGGAACCAAATGGGAAGACGTAACACGAACCTCTTAAAGTGGCTGCTAACTACCGACAGTAGCAGAGTCAGGGGGACCAGCCCCCCTATTGCGTATCTTTTTAACGTCAGTGGCTATCAGAAATGTCCATAGATTAACTGTAAATTGGTTACGGTTTTGGTACATTTTTTTCTTAAAAACTCACCATTTGACAGTTATTTGATAGACATTATAAGTTATCCACTGTCATTAAAAGATACGCAATAGCCCTGCTGTAAGGCAATCTGTACTCCACCTCCTATCTTGTCCTCTGAGTTCGGAGTTGGGGTTCAGAGGACAACATGCGGAAAAAGTAACATAGAGCTAACATAATTTAACATACTCTCATGCCAGAGACACGAAGATGATGAATACTGTAAAAACATTGAATATTTAGAATATAATATAAGATTTTAAACTGACATGGTCACTAACACTATTATATCCCGCTTTCAGTATTAATTATAGTATTTAGAATATACTGAGAAGTATCTTCTTGTCCAACTTACCCCAGTGTCTCAAGACGAAAGTCTATGACCAGTGTGTGTTGCCAGTGATTACATACGGGACCGAAACGTGGTCGCTCACAATGCAGGGCCTCATCAGAAGGCTTAAGATTACCCAAAGAACAATGGAGAGGGCTATGCTCGGAGTTTCCTTGCGTGATCGAATCAGAAATGAGGACATCCGCATGAGAACCAAGGTTGCCGACGTAGCCCGAAGAATTGCCAGGCTTAAGTGGCAGTGGGCAGGGCACATTGCTCGCAGGACGGATGGCCGAAGGGGCCGGAAGGTTCTGGAGTGGCCTCCCACTAGGTGGACCGATGACCTATGGTGAAGGTTGCGGGGATCCGCTGGATGCGAGACGCACGGGACCGGTCAATGTGGCGACACTTAGGGGAGGCCTATGTCCAGCAGTGGACGTCTTTCGGCTGAAATGATGATGATGATGATTTAGAATATGCTGAAAATTGTTTAAAGTCCAGTCATATTGACATCATCATCATCATCATATCAGCCCGGAATCATCCACTGCTGGGCATAGGCCTCCCCTTTCTTCCACCGCATGCCCCGATCCTGTGCGTCTCTTACCCAGGTGTTTCCCGCGACTTGGACGATGTCGTCTACCCAACGAGCTTTAGGACGGCCAATATTGAATGTCTCAGTAAATAATGTATCTAGGTAAATAACCAGCAGTTCTGCCTATCCCCCATAGCGTAGCTAGGCGTGGTGCGCGTCACACACGAGTGAGCGCGCACAAAAGGATCGCCGCGCTACCGTCGCACGCGCATCTGATTCAAATGATCGTAACGCATATAAATGCGGATGGAGGGCTTCAAAGTATGGATTTAATTTCGTATTAAGTTGGAATATTGTTTATTAAAACGAGTTAAGTCATAAATCTTTAAAAGTTACTGCAGTGTCGGGAAAGAATCTCTTCTTCGTAGAGTGTCGATGTCCATTTTAATTGACTCAGCCCATGATGAAGAGGATGTGATGTGCAAGTTACAGGACAGGCAAATCAAGTGTCATCATTTGATTTGGGCAGCACCACAGTTAAACTACAGGGCAGAGTCACAGAGAGAGTGAGGGCAGAGTCGTCGAGTGGACAGTTGTAGTTTGAAAACGGGTCTATTGTAGTCATGGAGCACAATAACCAGATTGCAGTCGATGCTTGGAAAATCTACCACCACAATGAAGGTTTTTGCAACAATTATACGAGTTCAAGCAAGAGCATCTTTGGCCTACACCTCTACGGGAAATCTAATGATGTCCTCGATAAAGACTTGGGGAACCAACTCAGGAAATACTGAGTGACCCAACAGCAACTTTTGGCGATGGCTTTGAGAGATCTACGCTCTGGAATAAGTAACTTCTTTTTGTTTTGTCTGGCCGTCTCATTGACAACTCAAAATCCTGCTACCTACTAAATAAATACTTTGAGTATAAGGCTACTATGTGGTCACCAAGTGCCTTAGTTATTAAAGTAACGGTTAATATAAGAACAACGAGACGATCAAGAAACAAATACTCGTAGTTAATGCAGAGAGGCAAGGATAACAATGCGGAGGTCAAACAGATGCGCCGGCGGCGTACGGTAAAGGAAAGATTTTCACACTTCGCTGCGCACTGACTGTTTGCTTTGGGTTTAAGTAAAAAAGTTCTTGTTGAAACTGATTGCATTGTTTTCTGAAATAAGTCTGATATGGTCGCATCGCTCTGTTTTTCTACGGTAGGTAGTAGCCCTAGTAGCAATTGCCGTTGGCTTCCATACGCCAACAGTTGGGAATGTATTGGCAGACGGTTAGTTATTCCGCCAACCCAAACTTAAAATAGGCCCATTGTCTTAAACATGCACTATTTGCCCTACGAAGAGCCAACGACGGGCCTGCGTTACTATTCTTACTGTTGGGTGATTTTTGTAGGGATTTATGATATTAAAACAACATTGGGCCAACTAACGACGGGCCTGCTGCTTCTATTCCTACTGTTGGGAGATTTTTGTAGGGATTTAAGTTATGATAACAACATCGGTCCAACTTAGATACCCTTCAATGGCCCTGTTACTTGCTGCTCCTACGGGGTGGTATCGGGGTGCGCGGGGGGCGGGCGGCACTCGTCGCCCGGCCAGCCCGCCATTTTGCAGTTTGTTATTTCATTTGTGCGGTGCCGGGTGCGCTTGCGGCTGCGGAGTATTTGTTTTATTTATATATATAAAATATTAGCCTGACAGGCAGTGATAAAAATGTTTAAAGTTGTGGAATTTGACGATGAAGATGGTTACGGTGGGGAACTCGGTGTGGTGCGTGAAAACTGGATGACGCCACGGAAGACGCATTGCATGTGGCCTCCCTATACCTAAAACTGCAATAATATTCAACAAATGCCTTAGCAGTAACGAGGCTCCAACTAAGATAACATGGACATTATGTCCTGTAAAACGTTTATTTTACGAAACGGGTAAGTTTTTCTTATGTAGGTATTTATCTACTTAGAACCCGTGCGAATTACCTTGAGACCTGGGACTAAGATGCTATTATTTATGAAATACTATCTTATTTTGTTCTTAATAAATCTCGTGCAAATCTCTAGCTAAAAAAAATACTACGACGCATCATTTTGCACAACATAAATTGAAATTGAATCATCGGCCCGGTCTCAAGTTAATTCGCACATAACCTAACAAAAAATTGTCTATAATTTATCCTTACTGGCATTGCATGTATTTGTTGTTTTACTATAATGGGTTGTGTTGTGTTTGTTGCAGATAAACTACATAAGTACATAACCTACATTGGTGGGAACAAAACTGGTCCTATCACAAGAAGAATCCTTGAACGAATCTTTGACAACAACTTAGCTGCAAAGTGTAACTTTGTAAAAGTAGTTAGGTACTCTATTATGTAGGTACGGTGTGTATCGTTTTACTGCAGAGCTACCGTCTCCAAATTGTGTAAAATTTGTCTTCATTTTGTCAATAACATAATATAACAATAAATAAATATTCAATTATCATAATTTGTATTTCATTTAATTTCAGTTAATTAACACAAAGTATAATAGGTCAGCGCAGACGACACAACGTCCTCTCATGTACTCACGTCAAAGTGCATAAGAGAGACGACTGTTTGGTGGGTGACTTTTGTATGTCGTCGTCTGGGTTGGCCTATTAGGGCTGGTTTCAGAGCGACGCGTCTTGCCAGCGCCGGCCGCACGCACGTCGCTGCACATGAACCTTATCGGCTTTAAAATAAGGTTGGTTTTTCAAAACATCGCAAAAACCAAACTTATTATGAAGCTGATAAAGTTGATGTTCAGCGACACGCGTACGGCCGGCGCTGGCGAGACGCGTCGCTATGAAACCAGCTATAGAACCAACAAACATACAACCGCTTGCCTACATGTATTATGTGTCGTTGGGCCTACCCATAACACGTTTTCCTCGGGCCTCCGTAGGGCAATGCACGTTGGCCCTATCGCAAGTTGGGCCTTCGTAGGCAAATCCACGTAGGCCATCAGTTTTGGGCCCAACCCGCAAACTGCCCGCCAATTGTATGCATTTGCCAACTAACCAGAGGTATGTGGCCCAACTAAATGCCAACAAAAAATGCTACTAGGGAGGTAGGTAGGTACCTACTTAAGTCTGTCAAATTCTTTGCTTCTTTAGTTTTTCCTGTCCTTAATTGGTTGAGCTCGTGTAATCCAAGGTTGAGTTTATTAATGTTTCCTGTGTCTCTTCTATATAACAACCTGAAGCAAAATATGACACATGCTATGACTGCTACCACCATATTTACATAGCCAGTCAAAATCATATCCCTCCTTTGGCTTTGCCGTAGTCGGGTAAAAACGTCTTACATGTCCAAGTCAAAGTCAAAACAGGCACTTTTGAATAGTCGAATTAAACTAACTGCGGCACTCAGAGACAAAACTGCCAAAAACCCTTACCAAGCGACGGCCCAAGCAACCACTGAAGCTCTCCGAGTGCGGCAGTAAACTAATGAAGCTAAATAAACTAAGCTACAGTCCCAGTCACAAGGCATAATAACTCGTGAGTGTGTAGAGTCGTGTAGTCGTGATGTATGTAGAGTCAAAGAAAAAGGGAGGAGAGACCATGTCTATCCGGTACACTTACTGTACTATCATCTCTGTGAGGATAGTAGCCCTAACCACCATTTTTTCTCCTGTCACCTTGATGGTAATGGATCACTTGCATTTTCTATGTTCGTAACATTTCATTTTCTCAGAAGTTTGAAGCTCCAGTTTTCCATAACAACAAACCTTGTAATACCCGAAAGGTTAGGCGACGGTGAACTGAGTACACCCGCATTATTCCAGATGCAATAGGTGGAGTAAGGTGCCCAGTGGTGGCGGCCCCGACTTGCGAACAGTAGGTCGTGTGTTCGAACCCAGGCAGGCACATTACTTTGTGTAATTTATTTCATCACCGCTGCTCTCAAAACGGTGAAGGAAAACATCGTGAGTAAACCGGCATGTCTTAGAACAAAAAAAAAATCGAAGAAATGTGACATCTACCAATCCGCACTGGGCCCGCGTGGTAGATTATAGCCCATTCCCTCTGAAAAAGAGAGGAGGCCTGTGTCCCAGCAGTGGGAATATTAATAGGCTGTTGATGATGAATAGGTGGCGAGTCTATTTGCCATCAACCTGGCACAAATCCAGACTCCGTGACTGCCTCTAAAATATTTATTTTGGAAAAATCTAATAACACTGCCTGTACTCGGAATCGAACCTAGGATCTCAGGATCCAGAATGCTCAGCTGTCGGTCTTACGTCAAGTCAAGCTTTTCTTAAACATCACAAAGTATATTAGTAAGTGTGAAATTGCAAAGTAATCGATTTAGGCTTTAATACTCGTAGCATCATAACAGCTGTTATGAGGAGAAATATTTAGGTTACGCACCGGTTACGACTTCAGGGAACTTTCTCTGTGTCTGCAACTATTGCATTATGTATCCGGAATGTGTAACATCAAAATATAGGGCGTATTGCAGTCGGTTACCGATTAATCGGAATTTATCGGTATCCGCGTCACGACGTTATTTTGTGTGGAGCTGCTTTTGTCGATTGAGGATTAATCGGACCCGAGGGTTCTTAGCACTCCGTCGTTGAATACGTTGAGCTTGTTAGAATACGGTTCCTATTTTTTTGTCAGTTAAGACAGTAGAATAAAAGTAGCTTATAAGTTTCTCACAGCTGGGTACAGGTTTCCTCTCTGTATAAAGCACTCCGTGGACCCAAAGTGGGTTAATGAATAGATGAATAGTCACTAGTCACCGTCTGATTTTGACCTAGGATAGGTCGTAGATGATGCTGTCGCTCATCATTGTCATAACACAAAATAACACGGACTTGTACTTTGAAAATTGAGCAGTTTATTATTTTAAACACCAGTTTTTGCAATCTAAAGTACAATTTTCCGATTTACGTCAAACTGAAGTTTTTGCTAAAGTAAATAATGATTTTCCAAAAAAAACCACAATGACAAAGTACGTTACCTACAGTTATTAATAGCTAAGTACATAATAGTAAAGTGTTGTATATGTTAGTAATGGACACGTAATGGAATTAACGCGGCCAGCACCGTGACCGCGCCAAGGATAGACGCCAAATAATGCGGCAGGGTTGCTTGCTTGAGATAATATGTGTGTGGTGTTAACATTGTAATTATGATACTAATTACACTGTTATTACGCACGAAGTTGAATAATGATAATATAAACACGGCCGCATTGTTTGCAGTTGGTGGTCTACTAGATTTGAAGGATTGATAGATTATCCCATATTCGAAATAAAAGTTCGAAGTTATTAGGGTATTTAACCTTATAGATCAGTGACCTGTGCCCAGCACTGGAATGGCATAGGCTGGTAACAGTGTTAATAGATTAGTACCACAGTTAGTACTAAACGAGACTGCCAATTTATTCTTAATTCTATGAAGTTTTTACGTTTGTAAGGAATTTTCAACTGTTTATTTTCACAGGGTTCGGTCACTCACCCCTCAAAAAAGCAAACCTCACAAAACTTGTATCGTAGGGGGAAGTATTACAATAGTAGTGCGATAAATGTTCGATAGATGGCGCTATGCCTATGACGTCACGTTCCTGAATTGCGATATTGAGATTCTCCGCGATCGAATGACCCCCCTCGGTAACTCCAAAACCGTTATCGCTTCTCGGCCTTTTGGCTAAGATCAAAGTGTAGTATCTGTTCTTTTCAGCTTAATATCTGAAAGTTCCCTCACTGAGGGACCAGTATATTAAACTGATTTTTGTAAGCTGACGGGATGTTCGGGGCTCGCTCCACTCCCGTCGCGGGTCAGCCCGGCATTGCAGTGCCGCCGGGATCGGCCCACATAATACTTGTTGTTAACCTTTACTTGCAATTAATTCCGTTCGTTCTGTCGGACTGTGCATTTTAGATCTGCAACTAAATAGGCCATCTCAATTATTGCAGGAGAATGATTTCAGTTTTAGTTCTGTTGATTTTTGAGTATCAGTCAAAGAGGAGCTACTGTCTTATAATGATGTATGTTTTTGGTCTCCAAGAAATACAACACTTAGAAAATCTCTCACTAATGGTATATTTATTCATGCTATTAATTACTCAGAAAATCTTAACTTTAGCGCACAAGCACAATTAGTCACTTATTTAGGTCAATAACTTCGAAAAAAAGATCTACGAATTAGTCAAAGATTTCCTTGATAAACCCCTTTCTATTGGTATTCGTTTATTTTTATTGATTTGATTAACCCTAATCTATCCGAAAGAACTCAAAGACATGGGGAGAGGTCTTTGCCCAGTAGGAATGGTACAGGCTGGTAACAGTTTTAATATATTGGTAACTAGCTTTTGCCAGCGGCTTCGCCCGCGTGAAAATGTCGATTTTCCATACCAATTTTCATCCCCTATTTAAATCCCTTAGGGGTTGAATTTCGAAAAATCCTTCCTTATTTCTTGTCTACATTATAAAGGGAACATCTGTGCAAAATTTCAGGTTTCTAGGTCCAAGGGTTTGGGCCGGGCGTTGATGAGTCAGTCAGTCAGTCAGGACTTCTCTCTTTATTTAATTAGATAGAAGATAGATAAGCGAGACTGGCGAATTTATTCCCAGATTTGTTTACATTTGTAAGTAATTCAGCTGTTTTTTTATTGGGTTTAGGCACCCCTTGTAGAATACAATGCTTACAGAACTTGTATCGTAGGGGGAAGTATTACAATAGTAGTGCGATAAATGTTCGATAGATGGCGCTATGCCTATGACGTCACGTTCCTGAATTGCGATATTAAGATTCTTCGCGATCGAATGACCCCCTCGGTAACTCCAATTACGGTATCGCTTCTCGGCCTTTTGGCTAAGATCAAAGTGTAGTATCTGTTCTTTTCAGCTTAATATCTGAAAGTTCCCTCACTGAGGGACCAGTATATTAATCTGATTTTTGTAAGCTGACGGGATGTTCGGGGCTCGCTCCACTCCCGTCGCGGGTCGGCCCGGCATTGCAGTGCCGCCGGGATCGGCCCACATTATACATGTCAAACTAAAATAGGTACTAGTCGTTTCAGAGACTGGCTATATTTGAACTTTTGAAGAATCCGAGTACGCGTGGGCCTCGATTATTACGAGCTCAACCTTGGTAGTCTTGGATCCTTTCAGATAGTTGGTTCCTGTAGCAGTGAATCTATGCTAAAAAAAATATCAGTCCTAGGCTACGGGTTCACATACAGAGTTTGATTAAATGTGAATAATACGGAACCACTATTACAGAAGCTGGGGCCAAATCCGCCTGGTATCAAGCGAGGAAGTAGATATCCCGGAAACCGCATTGATTTGTTATTCATTGTTTCGCAATCTCATTTTTTACTTAAATCCACTGACATTGTATTTGCATCTACACAAAATATGGTGAAATGCAAAGGATGTGAGGGCCTGCTTGAATTGATAATTAATAGAAACGAGTTGCGATCGGCAGTGGTGCAATCGAGTGGTGTTGGAATGTGGAGTAAGATTCCTTTAGTAGCCATTTGACGAATATCCTATCAAGATTCGGTTTTAGACTAGCTTCCGGTGCCTTGAAGGTATTCGTAAATTGATATATGTATGTAGGTATTACTAGAATGTGCTTCGCTCTCTAACTCTATATGAACTGGTTTCTATGGTCTTGGTCTAGGTCCAATACTTCGTCACTTTCATGGTATCGTCCACTACCAACACACTTTTCTCTACTTCGAATTCAGGACCCTTTAAATGTGATTAAGATGTCATTGCCCATTTGTTCTAAAACAAAGGCAATATTTTCATAGATTAATATGCCATTGTAGTCTTTATCTACTTATATGTGTGGTGGAAACTCGTAAACCGTCACACTTCAGAGATCTGTGTTTCGCTCATTTGCTCATATCTGAGGTGTGACGAATGATATAATGAGCTAAAATAGTAGCAAGGTTAATGTAAACGGTACTGAAAACAAATAAAATGTTATAACAGAACTACTAAACCATCAAGATAACGTGGGCTTTAGGAGAGCAACAATAGGGATCGCTACTCCATCTATGTTTGAATTGAACATAAATTAGGTTATGGTGTGGCACTTACAACGTCAGATTATGCAAGGCCTGCATCAAGCAAGCAGAGTTAACCGCAAGATTAGGATATATGCAGCAGCCGTCGGACAGTGGTCAACCAGATACAACACATGCCTGGTCGGAATATCCTCCTGTTCGTTCCAGGCAGAATGAGTAAGTTTCCACCGTTTTTCACATTCCTATATTATGTAGATAGGTACACTCGTATAGACTTAATCCGCCGTCTGCCTTATTATACTATAGCCCGTGGGCTATTCTCAAAAATTCATCGTTGTTCCTAACCTACAACATAATGGTCACTGTAACAAGGCCGTGTAACGAAACGCGTACCATAGAACATTCTAGAGCGCTACCCGTTCCCGCGCGCCCCCGCCGCGATGTTAGACTCCCTGTGCGTTTCTGTTAGTCGTTGCTAGGAGACGCGAATAACATTGTGTAAAGAATTGTAGAGAAAATATTATAAACCGATTGTGACTCTTTTGACTTTACTTTTCCTTCGCCGAACCCTCACACCAAACTCTTGTTAAATTGGCTGCCCAACGAGTGGGCGAAGGAACTGTGTCACGTGTGATCGTGAATGTAATACCTACAAATCCCACAATGCCACGTCCTACGACTCGTAATGGACGTCGTCAGACGGATTTCTTCGATGTGGAAGCTGAAGAAGTAACAGCAACGCCAAGGTCAGCACGACGCAGCGTTCCTGGTACCGAGGCGACAGCGTCAATTACGGCAAGCGACCTGACCGCCATGATGGCGTCATTACAGCAGTCGCAGGCCGATAATTTCGAGCGAATACTTACGAGGGTCCTCGAAACACGCCCGCCATCCTTTTCACCCGCGCAGGCACCAGCCGCGCTGGGCACAGCCACACCCACGTCGACGTCCTCTACGCTACCTGCACCTGGCAACTTCGCTACGTGTAAGGCTCGATACAGTGGAGCGACCGAAGAATCTCTGGACGGTTTCATCGACGCGGTGGAAGCCTTCAAAGACTGCGCAAACGTCAGCGAGTCGAACGCGCTGCGCGGTCTCTCGATGCTGCTAACACACGACGCCGCTACTTGGTGGCAAGGTGTGAAGGCCACGGCGACTACGTGGTCCGACGCCCTACAAAACTTGCGCAGCGCCTTCGGAGACAGCCGCCCTCCTCATGGTATCTACATAGAGCTGTTCTCGAAGCCTCAAACCCTCCACGAAAAGACGGAGCTGTTCGTGGCCAAGGCGCGCGCCCAGTTAACGCACCTACCTTCCGGCGATCTTAGCGAAAAGGTCCAATTGGATATGATCTATGGACTACTAAACCAAAAGGTCCGTAAGAGATTGAGAAGAGATGAGTTCTCCAACTTGAATCAATTACTTCAGAAGGCAAGATGCATAGAAGAAGCGTGTGCGTCCTCATCCGCAGCAGCGGCACCATCTAAAGGCACCGCTGGCGCTGTCACACGCGTACGAGGCTCGAAGTCCCCGGGCGCCGCCGACAACGGCGCCGGTGCGTCGTCAACTTCGACAACGCACAATACTCCGCTACCCATCGGGTCCAAGCCATCGAGTTCAACCGAAAAACATCGTTACTGTGTGTATTGTAAAAAACATGGACATACACGGGACCAATGTAATAAAATAAATAAAAGTGATTCGCGTAATAGTGTTAAAAATGTAAACACAAATAGTGTATCATGTTACGGTTGTGGCGAGAGCGGAGTCATACGTTCAAATTGCACCAAGTGTAATTCGCATTTTAGCGCGATCGATTTCTTACAAATACAAGACGGTAAGCCGATCACGCAGGTGAGTACATTTCCTTCACTTAGTGCTGGGGTTGGGACTGACCAGAGTTCTATTTCATGTAACAAAATAGCTAATACATTCCCCATACAAAGTGTTAGTAACGATCATATGTATACATCTCCCTGTAGAAATCGTAATAACTCATTGTTTACATCTCGTCCTATTAGTCGTGTAAAGTCGTATAACTGCACACAGGTACCTAGTGAATTTGAGTCAGTACCTCCTAGGGAACCTAATAAACAGTGTGTCGTAAATAACATAACTCCATATAATTATTCTTATTCGTTATGTTGTAAACTAGGTCGTAATCATTGTGATGACAGCGATAGGAATTGCGCTGCGAGTCAGTGTCCGTCACGAAGTAAGGTGACCATGAATTTTTCGGGACAAAGACCGGGAATTTGCGACTCGAGTAAGGCGACCATGATTTTTTCAGGACAGAGACCCGGAATACAGGGTAGTGAGTTTAGTAAACCAGAATTTAAAAAGTTTGCTTGTTCTTCAATAGGTCATGAGCACAGTGGTGTGCCACGGCGTCCTATTTTGGGAATCGAAGTTCTAGGAATCAGAGGAAGGGGTTTGATCGACACAGCGGCTAAAGGTTCTATCGCCGGCTCCTCCCTTTACGCATTGCTGCGAGAGCGTAATCAAAACTTCAAATCCAGTTCCATGCGTGTCAAGCTTGCTGACGGATCAGCACCGACACGCCAGATGCTGTCAACGACTTTGGAAGTGAAGATACAAGGTAAGTGTATCCATGTAGATTTATTTGTGTTTCCGGAATCTACTGATTGTGATACATTGTTAGGTATAGATTTTTTAACAGCAGCTGGGTTGGAAATTAATTTTGCTACTTCCACATGGCACTTCCACGGTTCTACCGAAGTGTACCCATTGGAGTATGAGTACCCCAGTAACCTCGCATCGTGTTCTGCTGCTGAGTTGCTGAGAGAGGACGAGGGGACGATGCTAACCCCTCCCGAGCGTGAAGCTCTAGCCTCCCTCCTACAGCGCAACGAGGATGTCTTCGGACTAGGGGGAGAACCAACACCATATGCTGAACACCACATAGACACTGGAGATCATGCGCCAATTTCAGTCCCACCGTATCGCCTCACGCCTGCGAAGAAGCAGTTAATGAAAACCGAGCTGGATAATATGCTCAGAGATGGTATCATTGAAGAGTGCGAATCCGCCTGGACTTCTCCAGCTGTTTTGGTCCCTAAAAAGGACAATAGCATCCGTTTTTGCGTAGATTACCGCAAATTGAACGCTATAACGAAAACAGATAGTTACCCTCTTCCGCTCATTGATGAGCTCCTCCAGTTGACAAAATGTCATTGTTTCATGTCATCAATTGATTTGAAAGCTGGTTACTGGCAGGTACAGGTACATCCTGCTGATCGTGATAAAACTGCTTTCGTTACGCCGTTTGGAACATATCGCTTCACGCGCATGCCGTTCGGTTTGAAGAACGCGCCATCTACTTTCCAACGGCTGATTGATCGATTTCGTTCAGGAGCAAGTTTACAAGGAGTCGTTCTAATAGCGTATTTAGACGATTTACTTATCATTTCAGAGGATTATCACAGCCATCTAGAAGATCTTCAAAAGGTATTCGACAGGCTGCGTCTATTTAGTTTGCGAGCCAATAGGGTTAAATGTTTTTTTGCTCGCCCTGAGATTAAATATCTTGGACATATAATCACCCCGGATGGGATCAAGCCAGATTCCTCGAAGATAGATGCAGTTCTGCAGATGGCCACCCCTAAGGATCTAAAACATTTGAAATCATTCGTACAGACTTGTTCCTGGTTCAGGAAGTTTGTTCCAAATTTTTCCCAGATAGCTCAACCCTTAACGATTCTGACTCGTAAGAATGAGCCGTGGAGATGGGACAGTCAACAACAGGAAGCCTTCCAGTGCCTGAAGAATAAGCTGACTTCAGCACCCATTTTAGTTCAAGCTGACTATAGTAAAGCATTCGTGTTGCGTACTGACGCTAGTAATATTGCCTTAGGAGCTGTTTTATTGCAGGGAGAAGGTCATGAAGAGAAACCTATCGAATATGCCAGTCGTTTGTTGACCTCCGCGGAGAAAAATTATTCCACGACCGAAAGGGAAGCTTTAGCGGTTGTCTGGGCTACAGATAAGTTTCGTGGGTATCTGGATGGTCATACAGTGGTAATAAAAAGTGACCATCAGCCGCTTAAATGGCTCTTAACCCTCAAAACGCCTAACGGGCGTCTTATTAGATGGGCTATGAAATTACAGGCTTTTGATATTCGTTTTGAATACACTCCTGGTAAAGCAAATGTTGTGGCTGATGCTTTAAGCCGCCCACAGTGTGACGATACCAACATTAAAAGTTGTGATGTCTGTAGTGTTGTCGTTGACTTGCCTCGAGTAAGTTCTGTTGAAATTCGAAAAGAACAGCTCGATGACCCTGAGGTTGCCAAGATTATCAATAACTTCGAAGACACAGGACCAGTCGACACTCAGTGGTTGGATAGAGGCTACGTAATGAACCAAGGTGTTTTATATCGTTATATTCCAGATTCAGACAGTGAACAGCCACAACTCGTCGTGCCCCTCACTATGCGTGATAAGATTTTAAAAGAATTCCATGACGCTCCCACAGCTGGCCACCAAGGGGTTGAACGAACTTACAACCGGATCAGCCAAAATTATTATTTCGTTGGGATGCGTAAGTATATTTCAGAGTACCTTAAAAATTGTGAAGAGTGCCAGCGCTACAAGGCGTCTAACCAGAAACCCGCTGGACTCCTACAGACACCCGTTCTCAATCAAAGAGGAGAAGTACTCGCCATAGATTTGTTTGGACCCTTACCAGAAGGTGAACATGGTGAGAAGTGGATACTTCTAGTTGAGGATACAGCCACCAGGTGGGTTGAATTATTTGCTTTGACAGAAGCCACCGCCGAGATATGTGCGCCCGTGCTCATCAACGAATATTTCCTGAGATATGGTTTCCCACGGCGTATCATATCGGATAACGGCGTTCAGTTTATTTCAGCCACCATGCAGCAATGCATGTATATTCTAGGTATTAAGCAAAACCTCATACCTTTGTATCACCCCGAAGCAAACCCTGCAGAAAGAAAGAATCGGGATCTACGTACACAGCTCTCCATTTTAGTGAAGAATGAACACCGTATGTGGCCTAAGTTCTTGTCTTCAGTTCGTTTCTCCATGAATAGTGCTACGTGTTCTACCACGGGAGTGACTCCCGCGCAGGTAATGTTTGCTAGAGAGATGCGTTCTCCATTCGACGCACAGTGTGATTTGAGGTCCATCCTAGAAAAAGAGAATTTCCTTCCTCAGGTTACACCGTATCTCCGCCGGTTTCTAGATAACTGGAACGCTATACGTGACAGGGCTGAACATCATCAAGATGATAGGAAAGATATTGCAGATGAAAAACGGCAGACTACTTACTTTCAAACTGGTGATTTAGTGTTTCTAACCACCCACTTACTCAGTGATGCATCTAAAGGTAGGTCTCGTAAATTCATGCCAAAACGTGATGGACCCTATCGTATTTCCAAAATAGTTAGTCCCACTACCTATGAGGTCACTGACTTAAATTCAAAACTTTTAGGAAAGTTTCACGTTTCTGATTTGAAACCATACTATAGTAGGTCTGGTCAGCCCTCAGCTCCAGTACAGCCTCGGCGCCAGCGTGGACGGCCCCGTCAGTCTGTTCGTGCCGAGCCACCATCGGGGCGCTGTAGTGACTCGGAGGGGGAGGATGTAACAAGGCCGTGTAACGAAACGCGTACCATAGAACATTCTAGAGCGCTACCCGTTCCCGCGCGCCCCCGCCGCGATGTTAGACTCCCTGTGCGTTTCTGTTAGTCGTTGCTAGGAGACGCGAATAACATTGTGTAAAGAATTGTAGAGAAAATATTATAAACCGATTGTGACTCTTTTGACTTTACTTTTCCTTCGCCGAACCCTCACACCAAACTCTTGTTAAATCACCTTTATGTATATTTCTAGGTTCAAGGGTCTGAGCGTTGATGAGTCATTCAATGAGTCGTAACTTTTCTTTAACTTATGCATGGACGATAATGGAGATGATTGAATCAAAAATGGCGTTTATCACGAGACTGAATAAAAACTTTATCTGAAAAAGATGGTTTATGATTCGATCAAGTTCTAACAACAACATCTACTGTTGGTACCGCTAATTTACTTATTTTTACAAAACGCAAGTGTACCGTAATTAACGTTTTTTCGCATTCCTAATTCAAAGAGAATAACAACGTAATAGTTTTTTTGCGGTCACAATTTTTTCCACGACCTCGTCTTCTTTGAATTTATAAATTTTTACGTCAATTTTTGAACGTTTTTCCGTACAATCTTCAGGCGTTTTTTACCTTAATTTGCACTCATAAAAAATATTAGAATCTTCATCTTTGTTTCTGGTTTTTCAGTCACAGTCGTAGTTTCATGGATGGACATTACTTTGTTTGGTGAAACAAAAAAGAGACTCTTTATAAAACCACAGTCATACCTGGCGTTACATCACCAAACACCGTTCAGCCTGCTTGAAGATGTATAGTGACACCAAACCAACCCTGCTCATCTCCGGTTTGATAGAAAAACAAAAGCAAATCTGCATCATCTGATAACTTAGGCACTGCATTATAATCTACACCGGAACCCCGTAACTAGGAAAATGATAGTACCTAGTATGTTAGTAGGTAATTTGCATCTATTTTAGTTGTACAGTGTTATTTATAGGGTCACGTTGTAACACATGTGAGTGTAGTGACTGGCGCGGATACACATGTCTTTGTGTATCATCGTATCGTCATCGGCAGTATGCTGTGTAGCAGAGTTAACAACCGTATCCGTCTGAAGGTATATGGCCTTTTAGAGGATGTCTTGAGTAAATTGTGCTGTTGCATTGTTTTTGGCAACGGTTTGTGGATTAGGATGATGATGGTGATTACTTGTAATCGGATACGCTGCTTCTTTAACAGATACAGTGTAGTATTGCTATTCGGCGCAGCCGTGGAGCACAAATTTCTGAAGTTTTCTTCGTGTTCCTTCCTTCCTCTTCTTCTTCTGTCGTGTTTATTTTGTAGAACGTGTTGTCTTTCAGTTTGTGCTCAATTCTTTCTATTTCTTAATTTATCTCCTAGAAAATCAATTCTAGTCGTTGGTACCTTTATCCAGGCGATATAACTTGAATGGTGCTGCAGCATTCAGTTGCAGTCATAACAATACTGGAGGACAGTTCCGCGTAGTAACCACTTGACTTTGTTATCATTTCAAGTATCGCAGATCGTTCACGATTCTGTTGTTTTTAAACAAGGAAAACGACATTTTCCTCGCTTTTTTGCCAGTCTATTTATAATAGTCAGCTGTTTTCCTCAACAGTAGGTACATAAAAAGATTTCATCTGATCGTACTCTAAAAAGTTACTCAGATTTCGGTTTCTAGGCTATCAGTGCTAAAATATCTTAAAAAATACTGGATTTAGTTTTTCACTATGTCAATATTTTTTTACCCGACTACGGCGAAGCCAAAAGGAAGGGTAATGATTTTGGCAGTCTATGTATGTATGTATGTATGTACTTATGTATGTTCCACCGTAGCGCCTAAACTACTGAACGGATTTTAATAAATTGGGTGTCAATAGATTCGTAAGAATAGCCCGGGTGACATAGGCTATATAAATTTTATAAATTATTTTTATGACGGAATTTAAATATCAAAAACTTAACTCAAAAAATATTAAATTGAGATAATCATAGCAAGTTTGGTATCAAATGAAAGGTCTTGGCGAGCACATTACATATATGTATTATATTATAGTTTAAGTACACACAAAAATAAAATTCAAATAAAAAAATTAAGTTCAAAAATCTAAAACCCGACTACTAACAAAATCGCGGTCTTAAAAGTAGGAAACAAGAAAATAATTCTTGTCTGATATTCTTCGTAGTCGCATGCCACCTAGCTAATGGCAATTAACAGCTGACTTCTGTATCAATGAGAACGCCATGAAGGAGCATCAGTTAACAGTGGCATGCGACTACGAACAATATCAGACAAGAATTATTTTCTTGTTTCCTACTTTTAAGACCGCGATTTTGTTAGTAGTCGGGTTTTAGATTTTTGAACTTAATTTTTTTATTGAACATTGAACTTTGAAGACTACTGTAAAAAACTAAAAAGCTAAGGAAACTCCTTTGCATGCAAGTTTACGCTAAACAAAAAAAAAACGTAGGAGACGACTAGCATCGTGATTTTTATATCTGAAGGAAATTATGTCTCTACATTGCAATAGGCTTGAGATGTGCATGTCGAGAACGATCCCTCGTTATAGATTTCGCCAGCAGTCTGGCTATGGGAACCTAAACCACGTTTTGTCCAGAGTCCTTTGTAAGTAATCGAATCATCTAGCTGTTGGTCAGTTAACACTTATTACACACTTGAGCTCTTTTACGGTCAGGACACATGGAAGAACAAATGGATTATTGCTCCATTTGTTCTGTCACCCAGTCCAGTGGTAGGTACTCAAGAAAAAGAAAGAGAGCCAGACCACATAAAAGTTGGCACCATAAGATTAGACAGTTCTCCAGAATAATATCCAATGGGATTGAAGAACCAGAAGGTTGGAGGAGGCCTTTGGAAACTGGTGGATAAACGCCACATACGAGACTGATGACTACATTTTCGTTTGTCTGAAGTAATGGTTAAAAATAAAAATACTACTCCTAAAATCATCGCCCTGCCCTGGATTGGGAGATCATTCTGGACTACTGGTCATCTCATGCGTGGCGACTGGCGTCATCGTTGCGCATGCGTGACGGTGAGTCAGCACCCAGCGTCGATCCGCTTGACGTCTGCGCGTACGCCAACGCCGATCGAGAGAGCGATGCGTGTTGACAGACCGACATGTTTGTGCGTTTGATTGACTTTATGGAGACGTAAAGCGGATTAATGATCGGTGATGAATGAATTTTGTAATGATGTTGATGTAACAGTAACGTGATTGATTTGTTATCAATCATTCTGATTTTGATAAGCAATGATTGTGTTAAGATTGACTTCCAAATGGTTTTCGTCAGTGTTCCGGTTTTCCGGTAAAATTCTTGGCTTGTAAATTCCAAGATGAAAATACTAAGTAGAGCACCAAAAAACAGATAAATCTACATCTAAACACAGCTAATTTGAACTAAGCTAAGAATAATCAAATTCAATTCCTCAAACGATCAGATATCAGACAGCTGATTACGTCACAGTGCATTACAAGTTCAAGTTTCAATCGCAAGATGGCGGTGTATCCGGCAGCGCGCTTCCGGCGCCGCGCGCCGGCGCACGCTTCAGTGGCGCAGTTTCAGCACACCATCGTATTGTTTGAAGAAGGCCATTGTTTGAGGAGCACTCCTGGGTGGGCTCGGTGATGAAATTATTTGAACAGCTGTATATGTTTCATGTTAATTATATTTCGTAACTGGAATTGCGAGTTATTTGCCTTTGTGTTCGGTTCCTTTACTGAATCAATACTCGTATAACGTTTAAAATAAGACCTAAGTTTGACATAGGATAGACTCATAAACTATAACAGTTGTTCCATAAAGCTTTGGTTGTTGACATCTGTCATCTCAGTTTAGTACCATCATTGCTATACTGCCCTTAACCCAATTTATTGAGGGTCGGAGCAGCACGCTTTTAGTAGTCGTCATCTCAATCGGAATTCTAGTCATGACATGTCATCGTTTGCACACTCTACCTCTCTAGCTTTTTCCGTTTTTCCCACTGATATAATAGGTGACTGATAAAAGGTCTGCACAATTAATCAACTACTAAAATATGTCAATTTTACCTAGAATCGAATGTTTTTGCGTCATGGGCCAATCCCTCGAATCAATTCCGATAATCAGTTTTTAACTGATTGTGATGTTTTCTACCTTAATTATATTCAACGTAGTCTTACTTAAAATTACGTAAATGATAAGAAGAAGTAAATCCGTATTATTCTGAAAATGTTGAATAACCCACTACTACATTACAGTATACACGCGGGCGAAGCCGCGGGCATCAGCTAGTCTTCTATATAATAAATCTATATAAATAAAGAGAGAAGTCCTGACTGACTGACTGATTGACTGACTCATCAACGCCCAGCCCAAACCCTTGGACCTAGAAAGCTGAAATTTTGCACAGAGGTTCCCTTTATAATGTAGACAAGGGATAAGGAAGGATTTTTCGAAATTCAACCCCTAAGGGAGTTAAATAGGGGTTGAAAGTTTGTATGGAAAATCGTCATTTTCACGCGGGCGAAGCCGCTGGCAAAAGCTAGTTCTTTATAAATGTACGCTCTTCAATTCACTTGTCGGCCAAATTGTATTTAGTGCCGGTACGTACTACCGTCTATCAGTTGCGTAACCTTGACTTTCAATACGGCGGTATACAAACCTTATCAAAGCAAAAAATAACAAGCACATTCTTCAAACTTTAACTACAATAGCCTAAAAGAGTTACCCAACTAAAAACAGTAGCTGTTAGCAATTAACTGGTTAAAGACCATTACGATCTTCCATACAAATATAGAATGACTCACGCTTCGGAAAATGGAAAACGGTTACGTGCCTCCCATAAAAGATGGTGGAAAATTGGTGTTATGTACTTGAGGTGACTCAGGTTGGAGTATTAAAATTTGGTAGTGTGAACTCTGTCACGGATATAGGTTTCTACCAAGTTTCTCAACATACGCTTCAACACATACGTAAACAGAGTGTTTAAAAGTAAGTAGAGTTTTATAGGAAAACGATTCAAGGCATGATTGAATAAAGATGTACAAAAAGAATTGACCAAACTAGACCGGTCCTGTTTACGTCCCTTGGGAGATACCACTTTGTTTTCATCGAACGTGATAATATGTAATCAAACATTTTGGCAATTAATCATATCGGATTACAATATCAAAAACTTTAAATGTTATCGTATCCTATATTCCGTTCGCTCAGCAATAGTCGATGCATGTGTACGTTATCGTAAGCCGCTTACAGTTTCAAGCTACCGTACGATCTGACGTGCAATTCAATTGATTGCCGTTTACGAGACCAATGTTTATGTTTAATTATTTTATTTGATTGTTAAGGGGAAGTGGTGCGCACGTGCCGCGCCCTCAGTCTTATCGTACCACGTGATCGTAGTTTGTGTAATCACTACGGTACCACTTTAACAATACCTTAATGGCTACACCGATGTAAATATATTGTAATTGTGTTGAGCTTGTTTGTTTGTGAGAGGACTCTGAAATAACTTTATTTGAGGTATATTTTGGTGTTTTTCATTTTCGTCAATAGCTATGAAACCTATTTTACTTTCAGTAACTTTAATCTTATCTTCATTGTTTTCTTTGCATTAAATATCTTCTTCGGGATCTTCATCGTAATTATAAACATGTGAAAAAAAAAAGATTTTTCTTATGACATTACTAGACTAGACTACTAGGACTAGATGGCGTTGTGTGATAGTTGTGGAATATTATTATTATTATTATTATTATTTATTATTATTATCTTTTTTACTTTCTAACACCACTATGTCAGTTTGTAGACTATCAATGTCTGCAAAGTTCACAAGGAAACAAGAGAATCATTATACTTTCGATGCAGCTAAGTGCATAGCGTCGATCGCAGGCGCAGCATCGCAGGCTGTTCTGTAGCAGCGCGGGAGGCGACGCCGGACCGCATTCCATGGCATTTCGCGCCGAACCTCCGCGCGCGACTCACGTGTCGCGACGCTCGAAGTACCGCGCGCGTTCGATCGATACATTGGTATACACGCTGTGCTTGTGACGTTACTCTTTATTTATGTGCAATGTGCTATGGAGCTTTTTTTATGTGTGAACGCCCCTGAGAGGGCTCTATAATAAGTGCACTCTTATTTTTGGAAGTTAAATCATCAGGTAAGTCTTCAATTCCATCTCATGTTCTATGATAACATTGCATCAAGTCTATGGGCTATTGTGATTTCGTTGCAGAGCGTTAAATTCGATTGACAGGCCGCAACAGATTTCGCGATGCTACAATTTAATTTACAAATAGTTGAGGAAGTTCAAATATTTCTTCAAATTTTCTCGAAACCTTGGATGTGAGTTGGCCTTTAAGTACGTTCAATAAAGTGGTAGAATTACAGAAATGGTTTAGTTGATTTTTCCTAGTTTCATAATCTTAGTATTTATTTATGAATAATTTGTATTTACTGAACACTTGTTATGTTTTACAAACTCTTTGCAAACATTTTGTTGCGTCTGTGACGAGTTTACTCTCAGTATTTACACGCGTTGACATCATCAATGCGTTTGTTTTCTAATGTATTTTTATTATTTTTTGTTCTACGGAAGTTGGTAGATTTTCTTTTTCTTTTTCTCACAATCATTAACTTTCTTCGTTGTTATAATAATGTTATTTTCGATCATCTGGCCGGGTTCTTCAATGGAACGTGTAACTCGTGTAAATGATTCATCCGAAAATTGCGACAAAATTTTACGTCTTTTTGGTGACTCATTTCTTGATACAAATTCTTCAATTTAGTAGATGCACTTATTACTATTTGGTATAACGATCTAAAGAGTTATTTTGATAAACGATTTGGGTTATTTTTAATGTGTTAGAATTTGTATCCATCCCTTTACCGGTGCACCCGTCCATTGTTTACGGAATCCCAAGTAAATATCAATTACGAAGATAATGGAAGAGGCGTCGGGTGTGAATACCAAGAAAGGCCTCCGCCCTGGGTACACAATTAATCCTTTAGCACGTCTTGTGTTTTTTTGCTAACGCTACCTTTTTTTTAAATGATACTTTTACGTGATCTGTCGGCTCCTGACCCTTTTTTATTACAAGGCGTTTTATCGCCAATCGTCTTGGCTTTATTTTACTTTAAGAATCGGTTTATTTAAACGATAACTGTAGATTTTATTCTGGGTCGTTAAACAAAACAATCATGCCACTATCAAATCTTTGAATGCTTTTAAATTAAAATTAAAATATGGAGTATCTGGGATACATTAACATTCCAGGTAAGATTTTCAAGAAATCGAAGTAATCGAACTAAAACTAATGCTTTTCAGAAAGTTAGAATTGGCATTTGAATAGAACCTTTATGAAGATAATAAAGGAGCTAATGAAGTACAAGTACCAGTCTATTGAACTAGTGATTGCGCTGTTGTTTGAATTATTCAGTCCAGTAGCTAAGGTAATCGCTGCAGTTTCGATAAATCGTAGGATAATTAATGTGCATTAATTGTGTGCTTCTGTCTAAGCCGTTGATCGAATTTAAATGTTCCTGAGAATAAACTTGAGAATGATTGCAACATTAATCTATACTCGTAATCGGTTAAGGGGCCGGTGAACGAACATTCTCCATACAAACGTAATACCAAAATCATTCGCGATACGAACATATTACCAACTTAAAATTATGTTATTCGGATACAGACGATATTTATCTAGGTTCCTATTAAACTTTTTTTTTAAAACATTTACTATTTACGAAATGCAAGCGAATTGCTACTTAGTATTGACGAAATGCAATTCGCTTGCATTTCGTAAATAGTAAATGTTTTTAAAAAAAAGTTTAATAGGAACCTAGATAAATATCGTCTGTATCCGAATAACATAATTTTAAGTTGGTAATATGTTCGTATCGCGAATGATTTTGGTATTACGTTTGTATGGAGAATGTTCGTTCACCGGCCCCTTAAGTCCCGAAGCTTAGAGATGTCCAATGTGATTACTTTGGGATTCCCAAACATATGCATGTATTGCAGTAAGTAGTCTGGCTGATAAGATAAAGAATTTATACCTATAACAACAACCGTAAAGCAATCGTTGGATTACTATAATTAAATACAGTTAGATAGTCACGAAACAACATTATATTAAAAACTAAAGTGGTCTAGTTGCTTCCGTAGCAAATTATAAATAAGCGTCCTAAACTCCATAGTTAGGTTTTTTGTGCGCAGTTTTTGCTCAAGATTAGCGCAATAATAACTAAATGGATATATATATAGCTTGTATGGTACGTTATGGTGCAAATATAATATTTGTATGACAATTTCTGATAGTCTGAACATCATATAATGCCGTTTTTGCTCTTTCAGTTTTAATCTGTGCTGATCAGAAAATTATTTGTGCAAGCAAGAATATCAGTCGCAAGATAACACTGTTTATGAATTCAGACACCGTTTGTTATATGATATAGAATTTCGTCGAGATGGCCTGCCAGTGTTTACTTAGGACCAAAACGTGCACACCTAAGAATTTTTATATTTGAAATGCAGCCAACGTGTTTGTCCACCACAGTTCGGTCTCGCTTCTTTCTGCCTGTAACTTGCCCCACATCAAATATTTTTTAATCCCTTCTCGGAATTCGCCTTGACACGTCCACCATGAAGTCCGAAGTGGTTTTCTATCAATTATGTTCAAATTGTGCGCGTTGCGCAAAGATTAGCGATTCTCGCAATTTTTGCATTCTGCTCCAGTATTAATGGATGTTGCATATATCTTTATGTGGGAACCAGTTGGGACACAATGGTCTCTGCGAAGGCTCTCACGCTCTCGTGGGTGGTTCTTGCGACATTTTGGTCTCGAGAGATTGTCAGCAGCTCGTATTGTCACAATAAATTGGACCTAGTTCAGCTGTTTAATTGATAACTCGGCTTCTTGACGTTTGATATCAATTATGATTGACATGGTAGATTGGATTGCTAATTCAGTAGTCAGTCTTATTAATTTATTGACTAGTTTTTATGATGTGATTGGAATTTATCTGCGTAGGTTGTTGGTACTATCTTTTTTATAACACTTTTGATCTTTGTCGACAATTGACAACTTTACCCAGTGGTAATAGTAACCACTGTATTACAGTAACCTGTTTGATTCAGTCTAATAATTTTCGGCTGAAAATAAGTGGCTAGGAAGTCTAGGAACATTGATTTGTCTTTTTCGATTATAAAATTTCACTTTATCATCATAAAAGCGGTCGTGAACTTTAATCGATCTACTTATTAGTTTCTGGGAAGTTACGGTCAACATCAAGATTGATCGATGATTCACAATGTGATTCACCAATCGTCTTAATAGCCGGCCGCTGGAAGTCAATTTCTATGCCATTCATCCATAAACTCGGTCTGAACAATTATCCACTTCAGTACATGAAAAACACACATCTAAATGTGACAAGCGAAAGTGGCATAAAAATAACTATTTGCACACTGATCGAATAATCCATCACGCAACCTAGCGTGTGATCAATAAAATATTCTGGAATGTAAAATCGCAATTTTGTTCATCGTTCAACGCTTGCTTATTATTCATTTATACGTGTGCATTCTCGACTAGGTTGTCAGTGTGATTTAAGATAATTGGGATTACTGTGTTGGTAGCGTTGACTTAATTGTGTGGCATCAAACTCTCAAGCTTACCTCCACGTAGGTCAGCAGGGCGCAAAGCTTCATTCTCATGGCACACTTGTGCTGCACAATCATCACACAATTCGTAAGACGGCAGTAAACGAACTATGACACAGAATAACAGTTACCTTTACGCCAGTGTTGCATTCGTTTGAAACATCGTTTTACAAGCTGTTATTTAATATGATTGTGTACGTAATTGTTGTAATGATGGTCGTGCTCAAAAGAGCGTGAAATGCTCAAGATCTTTTAGTGTGTATCTTTTATTACCAGATTGATTGAATGTACATTCCTTCCTTAGAATTACGCTTTTTTCAATTTAAATTCTCTTCCCGATCTCGAATGGCTTCAGGCTCGTTTTATCGTGGATCTACAAAAAATGTTTGATCATTGTAAATATTGAAAGCCACATTCCTCGTGACTGCAGTCCGTGAAGCAACACCGGGGAGTTTGTTATCACTCCTATATTTAATAACGGAGTGACTTTGAACATTTTTTATTAAGTCAATGTCGAGGCGCCGCGCCGGCGATGCACCCGTTCTTCCGCTCGGACATTCCAACTCTGGGCCGCGAGTCTGCTATTCAATAGTGTCAGAATGGTCGATCATTGATCTCATAATGGTTGATTTACGACAAGCCAAAAAGTACCTTAAGTCGACAGGCATAAGGTACTTTTTGACTTGTCATCAATCAACCATTATGAGATCAATGATCGACCATTCTGACACTATTGAATAGCAGACTCGGGGCCCTGGACGTTGCCCTGTTGAAATGACCCATCACTATCTGTATGTACCTTACCTACCTACTTGTGGTCACGGATTTTGGTTTCGATTTTGATCATCCAAGATTAATGTTTTTTTGGTGTGAATACAATAATGTAATTCCTTTACCTTTACATTACAATGGTTATAGAATTCTCAATTTAGGAGTTGTTGGTACTTACTAATTGGTATGGGATTACTTTCAGCTAGAAAGACTTTCTCAGATGTTAAAAGAATGAATGAACAATTCAGGTTTCAGTTTTCTCCTTTCATACCGGCGAAAACGTATTTAACAATTATATTCAAGAGAATAGTTATAAAATAACAATAGTGTGCGGAGGTTAATGAAACCTTGAGAAATTCTACCATTTTCTGTTACTAATTGGCTTCTAAAACTATTATATCTATTTTAACTGTGTATTTAAAGGTTTCTTTTTGGATGGGTAATCTACTGTTGCATTCATTGTTCCATACATCATTCTTGAAATATTATATTAAGTATTTATTAGACAAGTGTGGTTATTAGTAGTAATATGTTTATTAATCTATACGCATTATATTTTATATTTAGTAGCGTAGTAATATGTTTATCTAAATAGCCTTTAATTTATAAACTGCTATTATTTGTTTGGCCACACCTAACTTCAGACACCATTTTCTAAAAAGTTTTCTCTTGAATTGTAAATCGTGCATTCGTCCTTGAGAAAGTATTCGATATTTTTAGAACTAAGTATTTATTGAAGCCTCGCTGTACCAGCATCCGTTTGCAGTCAAGGTTGAGCAAACGTACAGATAACAGCTTATTATTAGTTTCCCCGTTAAATGTAGATAAACGCTGTTGGTCAAACACCGAATTAGGTTAAACCCTTTAGTTAAATTTTGATAGCATCCGTTTAAATAGCCGATAAGGAGTTAAGTCATGTGGAGGGACAGAAACTAGTCAAGTGACAGGAAGAATTATTTAACAATAATTTAGTTCGTTTTGAACAGGACAAAACCAACTTAATTATTATTATTAAACTCGGGGAAGACTCTGTGGTCTAGTCATTTATCAAACTGTTTCCGATTTACTTGTAAAATCGAATTCTAATTTATAGCGTTGGCAAGTTATAGGTTTATGAAATAAGTATGCTGATGGCGAAACCAATCGGGATGTAAAGTTACCCAATTTTGTAAATAGAAAAATTATGCTTACCGATGATGGCAAACGTGCGATAAGAATCCATTAAAAATATTTGTTTCAAGCCATTTGGGAACGATTAGCAGATTTTCTACAGCAGTTGTTCTTAAATCATAATCGACCGTGGTTGTTTCATCAGCTTTATGCTAGTTATGTTATACAATAGAATTGCTTGTCTAAACAGCGACAATCTTGAGTTCAGATGAGATGAGTTGTTAAGAGATAATTTTGTAGTTTTACTACTTTAGTGCATCACCCATAGTTTTAGTTGTTTACATTTGCAGTTACGTCTGTTCGTCGTTCTTGCGTTAGTTTATTGTGATTTATATCCAGTTCTCAACCTATTTGTTTACCAACACCGATAAGTACGTGCTCTTTGGTCGTAAGTGTAGCATTTCATTGTATTTCGTGTCTAACAAAACCGCATCTCCTTTAAAGGCTATCACCGTCAATTTGATCCTTATGTTCAAAGCAACAAGCGCCTTTATCAGCATGCTTGTGTGGGTTGGTGTGTTCTAGTTTATTTCCCTCTACAAATGTTGGAGCAATGTTGGTCACTGGATTATCAGCAAGAACATTATTCATTACTGCTCTAATACACATCGTCGACGTCTGCTTCAGTTGTTTCTGATGGAGTAATGGATGACACATTGATTGTGTGGAATCAGGTTAATGCTTTTAATCTTATGCATCTTCTTTCTTTTCATTTGGGGTAAGTAGAGCTGAATGTTTATCAAGATCAGAGGTTTGGAAGAATTATCCTTGTTTGTCTTGGTCAGAATTATTGAAAGCTGCAAAGGATAACGTGTTGGAGTCACAAATGACCTTTGAACAGCCTCAGATTGCAGCCACAGTAGCCAATTAATTATGATCAGTTGACTCACAATTTGCGCAGGTTGACCAGCTGCCTCACTCAATTAGCAAGAAAGCTGATATAGTTCCGTATAGCTTTGACAATCTTACTGCACCTACCTTGCATAATAATTTGTATGATTTAACTTTCAAAATAAGTTGAAAGGTAATTTATCAAAACAATGGTTCATCCAAAGAAAGAAAAGTACATGATTGTCGTAACATCAGCAAAATATATTCCTTTTAGAGATCAAAATTGAACGGAATTAAAAATAAACTTACAAAGCTTACATCGTCTTTAGCCTCGTATAAAGATCCAAGCTATATTTAGCCCAACAATAAACGTTATTCAAATAAAGTAATTACGCAGTCAGTTCTAAGCAAAGACTATCTGTATTAAACCAGCGAGTGTTAAGACAGATAGTCATCAACGCGGCGCCATATTCATTTGTAGAGCTAAACCAGGCTGTAGTGATCAAGTAGTTGAAAGTTTTAATTCTGACTGGCAGCCTCGTTGTAACTTGGGGAACTCCCAGAACATAAAGTTGATTGTGGTTAATAGGGGTATGACTATGACAAAACGAAGATTATATGGTAAGTGAAGCTTTAGAAAATTACAAAGAAGTTTAACATTTGCGTGTGTATAATTCATGAAAGAGTTTAGTTACAAACGCTGCTTAAAGTTAGGAACAAAATATAGGTATGGTTAAGTAGACGTTAATCATACTTGATTTGAATAAACTCCCAAATTTTATAAATGGCAGCATTCTGATCAAGTGATTAGTAGAGCTGAATATCTTCTAGACCGTGAGTCTCATATTCCAATCTCAATGAACAAGGCAAAGCTCAGCAAGGCAGCACTCCATACAGCATCAAATTACCTTCGCCCAAAAGAGCAAATATAATGCGCAGTTCTCCCTAACACCAAGTAAAGTATGGTACCTACTGGAGGGTCAGATAGCAATCTCGTGGCGCCGAGTTCATTTGTCTCAATTGGCGGCAGCTGCCGACCCCACGGAGGAAGGATTCATTACTCAACGTCTTCCGATGACCAGAGATTCCGCTGAGGTACTCATAGTCGGTGGTCATTTGGTAATTGAGTGTGTCAGAGACAACCTGAGTTATAAGCTGTGGATGAAGGCACTTAAGAAGGGTGGAAGTGTTCCAAATTACTCGTGCAAGATATTAGTAATTTTAGGCTTTGTAGAGGAAAGAGTCGGTCTATAACCTATGGCTTTAGGAAAGTTAAATCAGAAATTAATATAGAAATTGATATCATTCAAGTAATAGATGGCAAAATCGATTACATTCGTAAAAAAATCGATTCCATTACCACCATCAATAAGCAAAAGATAGCAAAATCGATTATACTCCTGTAGAAATCGCTATCAATACACCATTCAATAAATAAGAAAGTTATGAAGTACCGATAATAGAATTAGCTTCTGTTGCTCCATAAATATAACTTCGAGTGGTAGTCATAAATACTAGCAGCACAAAAAAGGTTATGATCTATTTGTAAAACAGCGTGTATTGTAAATACTTTCAGCGTGTTCAAGCGTAAACTCGTTGCATTCTTTACTACTTGCGTGAGTTCGTCACTTATGGCTTTGATTTCCACAATTGGAAGTTGGTTTGACATTTGCAAACCCGAATAGGTGTTGTTCCTATTTGGGAAATGGTTTTTAAAAGGTTGAGATTGATTGAGTTCTTTTGCTGTTCTTTTGTTTATTAGTCTCATTCCACTCTTTGAAGTTCAGTTAGTTAAAAGTAGTAAAAAAATATTTTTGAATTTTTTTGCTCTCCTTCCAATCAATCAATTAATTATTTGTCGACAAGCTATCAGATTTAAAGATGTTTAATGAAAGCTATGGATGCACTCGTTTGTACATTCTTAAGTAGAATTTTATTAGTATCTACGTAACAGTGTGACATCTAAAGATGACACCAAAACTATGATTAATTATGGCCGTCGTATTTTTCCGAGCATCGGTATCGTTCAGACCAAAGTGTCGATGTCCATATCTTATCATTCGAAAGTTGGTAAACAAATAATTATTTTTATCGTTGCTCTTCGTTGCACAACGTTCCTTATACTTTATTATTGTTTTGTTTGATTTTACGACTTGGTGTCTTAAAGACACCAAGTCGTAAAGACACCAAGTCGTAAGTCGGGCTTGATTTTGTGACCATCTACGATTTCGTTACTGTATGACTAGATACAATTTAACTAAGTAGGTATATGATGTGTTACAGAAAATGATGAAGAGCTTCTGCTGTTTCTAAGAATAGAAAATATTTTAGTTCAAACTGAGTATCTGTTTGTAAGCTAAACTTAGAAAATTATGAAAGGAATGTAGAGCGGTTTACAAAAGCTCTTCAGCTAAACGTAACTGGTGATTTAAAAAGTGTCTTTCAGGCTTATTTTTCTAATCTACAAATTGACGCCATCAAGCAAATGAACACTCGTTAGACGTTTTGACATTTGACTTTTATTAGAAACAGTTGCTATAACACAGTTTTTCTTACAATTCGTCAAAACGATGCATTGAATGAAGCCCACACAACGTGATAGCTCTAACCAATTGTCTCCACGACCGTTATTACCAGCGAGAGGCAGTTCAGTCGACACAGCGACACAACACGCGTCTTTAATAACAACGTTTTCGTTAATTGAAACGAATTGGTTAGTTTTAGTGTCCGCTCGATATTCGCACACTTTGAGTGCTTTGAGACATTTAGAGTGACGTTGTTTAGTCTGAGTCAATTCAGTATTAGCTTCGTCTTTAATCGTTTTGGCTTCTGGGTCAAGATTAAGGAAGTTTTTTTTAGTTTTTTTCCTATAATTATTAGTATTTTTATTCAGAATTATATTGAGTGCATCCCTATTATGAGCTTCAACAAGATTGTCTACAAATATCGAGTGTAAGCGATTCAGAATTAAGACAGAGAACTCAGGCTAGTACTTGAGATGTGCAATGTGCATTCAGTCGATCGCTCTCTTACTATTCTGTCTTGGCATTGTCTTAACATTATACCTGAATATGTGCAACCATGGCATAAGTATAAATTCTTCCGCAGCTTTGTAAGTCGAATTAAAATTAAGACTTTTTGATTGATTAGGCCAATTTAATCTATTAAGTACGTGTTTGACATTAATTGCATCTATTAAGGCAGGAAGCCCTTTACTTCTTCATTAAGTGTTACATCATCATGATAGTTGATTGCTTTAAGTATTTTAACTTTCTGTACAGTGTACACAACCTCATAATAAAACCCATTTTACTTATTAATTGTAATGATTTCCTATAATAAACGTACTGATATCAGTACCCAGTGAAAGTTCTTATTAAAATATTGTAAAACTTCGAAACTTTGCTTCGTAGTACCATCGTAAGTTACCTGAAACGAGTTCTAAAGAATGCAAAAGAAAGATGGCTGATAAGTTTTTTTTCATTATTTTTATCGAGCATGGGAAACGGCGCAGCAGACTAATGTCGCAGCAATTAAAGGCTTTAAAATAAATAGTACTTGTGTGGGCTGTGGGATATCGTAAAAAGCCCTTGGACAATCTCCTTCAGTAAGTACCTATATATTTTTGTTACAATCTATATCAATAAAAAGAGAAGTCCTGACTGACTGACTGACTGTTCAACGCCCAGCCCTAACCCTTGAACCTAGAAAGCTGAAATTTTGCACAGAGGTTCCCTTTATAATGTAGACAAGGAATAAGGAAGGATTTTTCGAAATTCAACCCCTAACGGAATTAAATAGGGGATGAAAGTTTGTATGGAAAATCGACATTTTCACGCGGGCGAAGCCGCTGGCAAAAGCTAGTAAAAGATATAATTAGAAATATTTACTCATGCATCATCAACCTCGACTAGTAAACAGTTGATGTAATACAAATGATGAAAGCACAAACCAATAACATAGTATTGGTTAACCGCATATACTTGTAGATGGCAAAACAACAACGCTAGGGAAAAACAGGGAAAATTCATTTCGCAATCATGATAACGCGTAATTCCCCTACGTGATGTAACAAATGTTACGTCATTACGTGTCGTTAACCATGCATCAACTCAGTCTTTCTTAGTTCATTGCTGGACATAGGCTTCTGCCCTTCTCTCCTAAATAATCCAGTCTGGTCCAGCCACCTTTTTGAGGTCGTCAGCAAACGTGCCTTGCCCACTACCACTTCAGCTTATTACTAGTGCCTTACCTTCTGCTTCTGCCTGCAAGATTGTGTCTCATTCAATTGAGTGCAGCCTTCCTTGTTTGTCATTTGCACTGAGCACGATTTTATGAGCTATCAACATCTTACTATAAAAGCTATGTCGGTAAAATGTTAACATTTAGAATTAGGTTAGTTTTACTTCAATAGTGAGTCAGGCTCGCCTTTCGAGACAGCATTGTCGCGTGCTAGCTAAAACAAAGATCGGACGATTACCGGTTACCACACAATGATAATAACACGAGAAAGTTAAACGCTAAAATTGCACCGTTTTAGCTAAATCAACATCTTTTGGCTAAATATACGACATTAGGTAAATGTTTGGCAACAATACATTTGTAATATGTAATTATTTTTTTATTGTAGTAGCAGCTCATTATTGAATCTAGTTTCTGGCTTAATTGTTTTAAGTGTTTTGTATATAAAAGTGTTTTCATCAAAGTTGGAATTCCAGTTTCAACTGTAAGCAATCGCGACTTTACTTTTCATGCCAAGATCAATAGTTTCCACAAGATTACAAGCATCTTAACCATTTCTATTAATCATTTCTAATACTAGTTTGAATCGCCCTCGATTATGACTATTTATAAAGTCTACTTGTCAGAAAGCTGGAATTCTACAGCATTTCAACTGAACTAGGTAGACAGGAACCAATTTACATATTAGCGGCTCTATTTCACAGTAACTTGACAGTGACAGACCAGACAGTGAGACAGTGCTAAACGTTGCAATGGATCTGTCTACATCAACATGACAGGAACAGTTTCATTCTGACTTAAAAATATTAGAAATTGTAGTTTATGAGCTATGTTTAATTATTATGTGTCATCCATTTCGCCCTATGATTATGATATGGCGTATTCTTGATCGATATAATTCTAGATGTTAAGTTCCCATATAATAAGAACTATCTTTCAGAACTACGATCATCAATTTTAGTATATTTAATACTATCATAAACCTGTATTCTACAAATATTTTTGTTATGATTGATGACTACTAAATCAATGCGTCCTAAATTTCGACAGAAGCATGTAATATTTATATTGTATCCGGTCGTTCATGTAATTAAATTGAAGTATGTAGTAAGTTTGTCCCAAAACAAACCAGATGTTGTATAAATGTGTAATTGATGTTGCTGGCTGACTGTATGCGGGTACTTGGTGTCATGGACATATCGAGGATTTTGTGGCCTGTCAGAGTATGACAGAGGTTATAGTTGTAAGTTGGTCGAATTGAAGGAATGATGTTGAACAAAAGATTTCTTAAGTTAGGTTTATTACAGATAATATTCATTATGGCTTTTTATTCGAGCATTTTCATGACAGATCTTTGACGTGTACATTGAGCTAAGCTTTTCCAAGTCCCGATTTTTTCACGGTAAGTGTGCGTTGCTGTTAGATTTCGCCTATGTTGGTCTCTGTTACAACAGTCACGATTTCCAAACCCCCCTATAAATTCTTTGTCGGAAATCACACAGAACAATTATCCGACAATTTCAAAATCGTCACTCTATCGCAACGAGACTATGACAGAAAAATGTTCTCACGACATTTTTCGCGCCAATAAAATGTCACTCCTGTCACATAAACTCATGCGCAAGTATTTCTGCACCACATTTGGAATAGACGTGGGTATAAAGTTATAATAGTGGATTAAGTAGGTGTTGTAAACGGTTGGCTGAAGAAACCGAATGGTTGTTAGTACCTTAGAAGGAATAATACGATTAAAATTAAGTGCTTTGAAGATAACAAGCCCGCATAGTAACAAAGCTTTTGTTTTTGAAGCTTGATCGTGAGTTACGTCGTGTGTGGTTTAGGATACGTTAATATAAGTCTTATGAGACGAAATAATCATGTCGACTAAGAGAAAAACTAAAGTAAAAAAAAAGAAAATACTTTTATTCGCACTGCTCATGACGCACACAAAACAGGCAATGATGAAACAACAAAAATGACGTCAGTATCGCATACGACAGGGTAATCAATTTAAGAGTACTAAGTGCACATTTGAATACCCATGTTTTAAAATACCACGGTGAATGAGATCTCGTACAGCAACAAATTTTTCAGCGTACCAATTCGCGACATCTCTGTCGATAAACCATAGTTTTCTTTATGGCCAATAACTTCTGCAAAATATTATTTAGGATTGTTTTATGGTATTTTTTTAATTGGCCATTTTTACTTGCGCATTCTAGGTTTTTTTCCGATAGTAGCAACAGGTGATTTATTTCAATTTTATTGTTTTGTTTTATTGCATAATTTTATGCTTCTATAACTACGATTATTTCTATTTCTTCTGCTAGTTCTGCACGGGCCTCTAGAACACATTTTTTTATTAGTTTTTTGTTAGTTTCCAGGAAGGTAGGATTATGAGCTATAAAACTATTAATTTGTTTATATTAAAAGTTATATCCAAACTTTTTTTATCGAAGACAAAAGCCGCACGTCCCTAATAAAAATCCAAATTCAGACAATCCAAAATGTAATTTAATCCCCAGAGAAAACAGTTGAAATTTCTACTAGAACCATTTCGAATGTTGAGCAGTGAGATCGGAGATATTTGCACGCGAGCTGAAAGCTAATATTTATGTTTGCCGGCGACAGTAACAAATGTGATGTTATGCATTGCGTTTTTTGTTGCAACTGAGTGATTTAGGTGTCAAGAGCATCAGTAATGGTTAACGATAAGTGCTTTATGCGTGACTGGAAACGCATTTTGTATGCAATCGGTGTTTGTAGGCGTCTTAGTATAATTGTTAGGACAGTGAACGACTCGCGTGAAGAATTAATAAATAGGTTTAAGAATTCCATAGGTTATAGTATTGTATACTATGATATCACGGTACGTTTTTATAACTTATTGTTGTATATTTTTATCGTAGGTTCCTATGTGACCTTTTTATGCGATACTGTTTTGAATTTGAATTCTAATATTAAGTACTGAGGTGAGACTATGTGTCTCCATGGGACTATTTATTCAAAATTCATTTACTTCAAATTCTCTAAGTATTTTTTTTCTTACTGCAGAATAGACTTGTGTTTTTCATCGTTCATTAGTGCAAATAGACCGATATCTTGATTAGATTGTATTGTAAGTGTTAGCTTAGCTGTAACTGTGTCAATGACTAAGATTGCATAGCTAAGGTGGGCATCACTATGTAAATAGGTATCGATTTACGATTTTTTTTTCCTTATGATTCAAACCACAAACACTTGGATTTACCTAGGCATCAGATTATTTATACTGTTTTGCTGTGTAGAATATATTTGCTCCTTTGTGGTTTTTAAATAACTCTACATTTGTTGATTTGCCTTCTATGAATCTAATGTTGAGGTATGTTTCTGTTTGTTGCTTCTTCATCTGATTGTTTTGCTTCCTTCGCCCCACTAGTTGTTGTTCTATTATATTCTATTCTATAAATTATATTTAGTTCTCAAAGAGTTCCTTAATCTACGTTTTGATCTGAAAACCCAGTCGCGAAGATTACATGAATATTTACCTTTACTATTACGGTATGGCAACTTGTCCTCATCTTGGAATAAACAAATCAGTTGGTCCAGGTTCATTGCGCTTTCCTTTATCGACCCTAAGCCACCTAAAACGGCCCCCAAAGTAATAGTTAGGCTACCTATTCCAAGCCTATAAACAGCTTTACCATATCCTTTCCCATACCAGTCTGTATGCCATACAGACACGGCTTACCGATCGATCCCGCATTCGAGTCCCGTTCCATGCAACGTGTCTGACACACGCACATACATTTTTTGCGCACTCGCAGTAACAGTGGGCTTGAGACTTCCGTTTATGTCCACCATATGAATTATCTATGGCTTTTTAAAGTGACATTAGATCGATTATTGTTTGATGATAAAGTTCATTGACTTGGAGATAGCCTTGGTGATGATTTATGTTGGAGAGATATAAAATGGTGGCCTGAATTTATTGACATTCTCATTGATTACAGTTTGATATAAGAAATTAACTACAAATGTGTTGTGCACTTACGTAGGAAATTAGACCTGTCTTCCTTTTTTCCAACTTTAATGGGGTCGGTTTCCGGTCTTACTGGATGCAGCAATACCTACGGTACTCTTTGGTAAGACTAGTCGCCAGGCTTTTGGGCATCTGTAGTGATATCTTACTAAAGAGGCATGTCACCTTGTAAACGATGGGCTACGTCGAAATAAACGATGAATTTGAAAACACTGTGCTTTCTGATCAGGTAGCTTTTTTACTTTTTATTTGAAGGGCTTGTTCAATTTAAAGGTTGTCAGGTAGTTGTCACTTCACATGCATGCAATTGTCCAATTACTTTCATGTTAGCTTGGTCACCGTGTGGTTACAGAAACCCTTAGTACCTATGTATGTTTGTGTTCCCGCGAAAGTTGTAAAAATGTCAACTGAACAAAATCGATTACTGTCGCGTTCATGCCGATGCCACTGTGTTGCAGTTTTTAAAACATGTTATTTTACATTGTAACATTCAGTAAATAAATATATAATGGACAATGTAATTAACATGTCTTGCACGTATGTTAAAATGTTATCAAGTATGTTTACTTGTTTAGTCTACTAAATGTCATCATCATAAATTCGAATTCTGCTTATTAAAATGTTATGATTATGACTCGCAATTTCATTTGTAGCTTTATGTAGGTACCTTAGCATATTATGTAGGTGTGTAGGGCGGGAACTAACCGTGTGGTGTGTAAGTGTAGTGTTCAGCTTTATTGGAACGTATTTTTAGTTCTAGGACATGTCAAGACAACTAGAAATAAAAGCATATCTAGATTCAAGTGCCGCCAAGTAACACAATCCGACATCAACCTTCATTCACCACTCTGGTTCCACAATAGGTGTATCGTTACAGTCCAGTGTGTGCAAGGCTTCGTGTTGCGTATCGATTAGAATCGACCGAACATTGACCCGCTGCAGTGGTCGCAGCGGTTTATGTTTGCGGTTAGGACAGTTTTGGTTAGAATTTGTGAACGAAATATTTTAGTCAACATTTTGTAATTGAAATATTATGTGTGTAGTTGTACCGTTACATAAGCTTCTTGTTTGTGGTGTATATTTATGTTATTTATTTTGTTTACATATTTTCATTTGTATTTATTTAGTAGAATTTTAACATTACACCACACAATGACACAAGTTTATCATAATTATGTAATATAATATAACTTTACGCCTTTTCATTTGTGCTTTAACAATGTTTGTCTCAGCCATACCAGTTTAACTTCAAGATAAAAAAAAATCAAGAGTGATATTATTTCCTTTGTAGGGTACTAGTTTCATTGCCAATCGCATTACTTCATGAATTTGATGTTAAAACAAGCATCAGCTTATTAGGACCACATAATTACATATCTCCTCTTTGTGAGTGGTTATCCTAATCTACCAAACGGGCCCTGTGCAGATTAGTCATTTTCTTGAATAATAAATTGTATTTGAATTAACATAATATAAAAAGAAAATTATATTACCTACATGAACAGAAAACAAAAAAAATAAACAACAATACAAAATACAAAGAGAAAAAAAAGCACAAAACAAAATACCTAACCTACAAACAAGCTAAAATATTACAACATTGCACAAAATATAATACCAAAATACAACATAATTATATAAAAATTTCGTTATAGTTCTTCAACAATAGATTTTTAGATGACAACCATGTCTTCAAAAAAAAAAAAACTTGGGATTACCAATTGCTAAAACTATCAACCAAAGCACCCAAGTAATCCGGAAATGAAACCCAAAAGTTTCCCGCCGTACACCTCTCCGCACAAGTCTTGCATACAAATGTATGGTATCGCGTGTAATCGACCCCACAACTCAGTGCCAAGGTTGTAAGTACGCACCTCGGTCTAGTCTATGGTTGGTAATACAATGTACACGCTTTTAGAAACAAAGTATTTATAGATCCCCTATTATATGGGACTTGAATTTATCTGGCGAAATGTGGGTGTACTATTAGGTAGACCTCTGCCTAACCTTCGGGGATCACAGGCGTGATGTTATATTATGTATTTATAGGTACAGAATCATTATAAGCGCAATAGTATGCAGAAACTTCATTTTTACAACTAAATCCTGTTTTGGCTCTATTATCTTATCATTTGCGATGAAATGATGATTATTTAGTTTCTAGTTATTTTGGTCGATACAAGGAAAACAATGCACAAAACTATTTGATTGTGTTGTTTATCGAAAACACTATTAAGATATGATTTTCCCAAAACAGGAAATACATGAAAAACAAACCTATCTGATGTTGTTTAAATGGTCACTTAACTTAACATGAGATCTACATCTAGGTGGGTATCATCACTATCATCCATTAATCTATACTGTATACTCAAAACAATTAGAAATTGACATGAATACGTCATGTCAATGTTTATTGTTTAACATTACGTTGAACTGAAGAATACAAAACAGTCAGTATTATCACCGGCACGATTCTTGAGCGCTGACGCAAAAGTGAGTTATTGGGTCCCTTTGGTGGTATGAAGTGAGACGCGGGGCGGGGAAAGTGCAGTGATTGGCCCGTAGCGCATCGCGTCATTGCCGTCACCATGCCGTCACTCGGGATTTGTTCTTTACTCCTGCTGCTGCACTTACCTCACGACCAATAAATAATGGACGGGTGTGCGTTTTATTTGTCTTAAAGTGTACGATGCGCACAGCGAGCCCCACTCTTCCGCCGAGCGCTCAAGAACCGTGCCGGGTACCTATTATACCTACCTCTATTTCCAAGTGTGTCCTAGAATTAGTTAAACAATTTGTGGTATTTTAAAATCTCACTAATACACCAACACGTGGTTTGTGTTCCATTTATCCTAAATCACAGAAACATCTTCAACATGCACCTTTGTCAATAGAGTCAAAAGAATTCCTTTCAGAAAAGAATTTCTTTCACAAATGCACCAAAAAGGGTTAAATATCAACATCCTATGGCCATAACCGCTTCCTTGGTCCATCCCAATTAATTGAACAGATATAGATCAGCTTCAAACGTGCGGCCGGATGCGGTATCTTACGATTTTGTAATCGCTTCGTTACTAGCCCTTTATGGCGTGTTAAAATATGTTAATTTTTGGATTAGAATTTAATGGTTAATTATTACTTTAGTTACCGTTGTTGCATCTGGTTTGGTAGGAAGCCCAGTCTACTTGGTGAAGGGAAGAAACAAATAGAGAAAGAACAGTAATTGAAATAATATCTGGTGTACTTTTCTGCTTGAAGCACGGACCGCTTGAGAAAGTTCTTTGTTTAGTTGTGATTATGAACAGGCGTCAGGCACGAAGCATCGCAAATAACCACCACTGAAGAATTGAACGGGATTGTGGTGCATGTACACCAATCACAGGACACCGCCATGCTAGGGATTTGACAAAATATATCTTGGGTATAGGTCGTGTTGAAAATTCTAGAACTACAAATACATTAGGCACCAGGCGACTGTGAAATACCATGAGATACCTATTGTTTAAACAATCATACTAAAAATCTTAAACAGCATATAGGGATAAATAAGGATGATCTAAAAGAGACCTACCTGAGATCTATTGCGCGCGCACACTGTTCGGTGGTGGTCGCGTACTTTCGATCGCGATTAAACAGTGAAAAATGACGAACGTACTTAAGTGCAATGAATGTAACATCGTTATCGACGAGATGTTATCATTTATACAAAACAAAGTGTCGGTTATTGACGAAGAAACGTTGGTGCGAATTTGTATTTCGTCATTTACAAGCGATGAAATCAAACGATCGAAATCCCTTCTATTTGATTCCATTCCAACGGATTTTCGTAAAATCATTCGAAAAAACAAAGGGAAAGAAGAACGAAATTTAGCAGATATCATCAACTTGTTTAAATCTGCTGATCCCGATGAAATTCCAGTGTTTGTGGCCAGACAGCTGGAAAAATTACCTCCCATTACTTTTGATCACCTGGACTGCACGAAACTTTTGAAAGACCTTTTGCGCATGCAAAACACAATTGAAGAAGTGAAATCTACGTATGCGACGATAGATCATTTGAAAGAATTAAAGTCTGAATTTCTTCAAATCAAGAACGACTCCCTACCTCCTTCATCTGCGTTTAAGGTAAACACAAGGCGAGGTGCATGGTTGGACAGTGGACCTGTGGGACTTTCTCATATGCATATGTCTTCTTTAAGTGAGTCATGCAATAATAACGAAAGTGATTCAAGTAAGAAATCACCACAATACAGGGAAATCAAGCGGTTAGAATGTAAACAAATCGAACGCGAATCCTGTGCGCAGCAACGGTCAACGGTAACCGGTATAGTGAGTGCAGAGATGACGTCATCGCCGCCGCGCTGTAGCCCCGTAGCGCAGGTAGCGAGTCAGCTGACTGCTAATGATATCGCCTGTGACGGGCAGCGAGATGTGCCATGCGCAAACGAAACGGTACAACAAAACGTAAACAATAACTTTGAGGGATGGCAACTAGCTTCATATCGGAAGAAAAAGTGTAATTATCGGTACTCGGGGAAGTCAGGCACAGCGCAAGACTTAGAATTTAATTTCAAAGCGGCTGATTGGAAAGTTCCAGTGTTTATCACAAATATACACAGTGACACGACTGAGGACGACATAATTAAATATATACGTAGTAAGACACAGGATACAGTGTCATTGGAAAAAGTATCTATGAAGAAAGAAAAGGGTCACAGTGCATACAAATTCTTTGTATCGGAATCGAAGTTGTCATTGTACCTGAATGAGACCATATGGCCTACAGGTGTCATATTTAGGCGCTTTATGAATTTTAAACGCAGAAATCCGAACAGACCATTATCTGCTTACGGCCGAACTAAATACAATAATGGATAGTGGCCCTTATCGAATAGCTACTTTCAACTGTAAAAGTGTAAAGCGCTCCATCGATGACGTCAGAGACCTGTGCCGTACGTGTGACGTGGTTTGTCTTCAAGAAACTTGGCTGATGCCACATGACATACCCTACATTAGCACTATCGACAGCGGGTTCGGATATACTGCGACGTCTGCGGTTGATACGTCTGCGGGCATAGTGCGCGGGCGTCCCTACGGTGGCGTCGCATTGCTATGGCGGTATAGTGCGTTTCAACAGGTGTCGGTGTTACAGTGCGATAATCCCCGTATTTGTGCCGTTAAGATTATGACAAGTGATAGACCAGTGATCGTAATGAGTGTTTACCTGCCAACAAACTCTGTCGATAATTTGCAAGACTTTACTGATTGTTTGAGTAAGATGACCGCTATTATTGACGAATATGGAATCGAATCTGTACTTATGTTGGGTGACTTTAATGCGGACCCGGGTGAGTTGTTTTTCAGTGAACTTTTAAATATGTGTAACGACCAACAGTGGTCATGTGTAGACGTGGATATGCTCGGGTTGAGCTCTGGTACTTTTACGTTTATAAGTGATGTTCATGGGACTAGCAGCTGGCTGGATCACTGTATAACTACTCACTCGGCTAAGCAGGCTGTTTCAAGTGTAGAGGTCAAGTATGACACTCTGTGGTCTGATCATTTCCCGCTTATTGTCACGTGTAATTTAAAGTTACTGACTCCTAAGGTCGCGTCTGGAAATTCCTATGTAAATAAAGATGTATTATGGGGGGTAAGAAGCGAGAAACACGTTGTAGTATATGCCAGGGAGTGTCATATGCGTCTCAAACTTATTGACTTTCCTTCTGTATGTGAAGGCTGCGCTGATTGTTTCTGTAATAACCGTGACCACAGACATGTTCTGGATACACTTTACTCTGACATTGTGACTGCCCTCCGTGATGCGGCAGTGGCGAGTCAGGGTAGCACGAGGAAGGGCAGGGGTGGACCACGCGTAGTGGGGTGGAACAAACATGTCAGTGGGGCTCACAGGATAGCCAGGTCTAAGTTTACGGATTGGGTGTTGTGTGGTAAGCCTAAATCGGGATTTCTTTACAAAGAAATGTGTGACAGCAAAAGAGTGTTCAAGTCTCGATTAAAATGGTGTCAAAACCATCAGGACCAAATAAGAATGGACGCTTTAGCGGTAAAGCATAGTAAGGGGGATTTTCGCGGCTTCTGGCAGAGTACCAGGAATGTTCATTTACGACCTGGCCTTCCTGTGAGCGTCGGTGGTATGAATGACCCGAAGGAGATTGCGAATCTTTTTAAGAGTCATTTCTCTGTGAAGTCACCGTTGGGTGCGACGACTGAGGTGCTCAATGCTGACATGAACAACCAAAAAGTGGGGACTACCTTCCTGTCAAAGGATGTAACTAAAGCCATTAGGCTCATTTCAAGGGGGAAGTCACCAGGCCATGATGGACTCAGCATTGAGCATCTGCAGCACGCTGGGCCTCACATCGCGAGGGTCCTGGCTATGTTCTTCTCACTGTGCGTGAGTCATTCCTACTTGCCACCTGATTTTATGAAAACAGTGGTAGTGCCTGTAGTGAAGAATAAAACGGGTGATCTTACTGATAAGAGTAACTACAGGCCTATTTCCCTTGCCACTGTTATTGCCAAGGTGTTTGATGGTGTGCTCAACGCACAATTAAATAATTATGTCAAATTGCATGATAATCAGTTCGGGTTTCGTCCCCGGCTGTCCACCGAAAGTGCTATATTGTGTCTAAAGCATACCATCAAATACTACACTGATCGTAAGACGCCCGTGTATGCGTGCTTCCTTGACTTATCCAAGGCCTTCGACCTTGTAGCGTATGACCTGTTGTGGAGTAAGCTGAGGAGTATAGATCTGCCAATGGAACTTACTACCGTGTTTCAGTACTGGTATGCGAATCAGTGTAACAGTGTCAGGTGGGCGGGTGCAATGTCGGATCCATATCAGCTTGAATGTGGAGTCAGGCAGGGGGGCTTAGCATCCCCTACATTGTTTAATTTATATGTTAACGATTTGATCGTCGCACTCAGCAGTCATCATGTTGGATGTCATATTGATGATGTATGTGTCAACAACTTAAGTTATGCTGATGACATGGTGCTGTTGAGCCCGTCGATCTGCGGCCTGAGAAAGCTGGTGCAGGTATGTGAGGAATATGCCGGTGGTCACGGTTTGATGTACAATGTGAAGAAGAGTCAGTGTATGATCTTTGAGACCGCGAAGGCGAAATGTACTGGGATCGTTCCACCGGTTAGGCTCGGTGGTATTCCGCTGGAAAGAGTCTATCAATTTAAGTACCTGGGGCATGTTTTGACCGTTGACCTCAAGGATCATGCAGACATGGAACGGGAGCGGAGGGCGTTGTCTGTTAGAGCAAATATGATTGCCCGCAGATTTGCTCGGTGTTCAGGCGAGGTAAAGGCTACGCTCTTCAGATCGTACTGTACAGCTCTTTACTCGTGCAGCTTATGGGCACACTACACTGCGGGAACTTACAACGCCATCCGTATCCAGTACAATAACGCATTCAGGGCGTTGATGGGGCTGCCTCGATACTGCAGCGCCTCGGGTATGTTCGCAGACGCGCGCATCGACTGCTTTCACGCGACTATGCGTAAGCGCGCCGCCTCCTTGGTTCGCAGAATACGAGCTAGCTCCAACACCGTGCTTGTGATGATTGGGGGGAGGACTGACTGTTCTTTCCTCCGGCATTGCTCCAACAGGCATGTCGTTGTACCAGTGCCGGAGAGAAGGTTGTAGTTTGTCTTTAGTTTTTCTTTTGTTTATTTATTTTAATTTTATTGTATTAAGTACTAACATAGGATAAGTTAATATTGTTACTAACACAGTGGACCTTTGTAGCCTGATTTATAAATAAATTATTATTATTATTATTATTATTGGATTTGAGGTCGTCAATGATTTATTAAGTGCAAAGGTTGTAACCCTGCAAAGTGCAACAGCACTTAGTGACTCTGACTAATGGGCTTGTCACTTCCGTGAATCAGCGCGACATTTTTATTAGTTGTGTCTTCATAGGTGGCGATTTGTTTAACATAGGAAATATTCTGTCCAACAACGTCAAGGTTTATTAATGATTCAAACCCAAAGAAAACTTGTTGACAAAATATCTTCGACCTAAATACTTTATTAAAATAATACAAGATGTTAAAAAGCAGTCGAGGACAAATCTTACGATGATAGATGGTTGGTCGCTAATGACTTTTTAGCTAGTCCCAAACTGACGAACGCGATTGTTTATCAAATCCTAGACAACAAAGGAACATAGATCCGTTAGAGCTAAATTCCCCTTCGTACATCTCAACATAACATCCGCACGGTATTTGACAAACGGTTCGTTAGATGAACCGTTTGTTTGCCGCACACGAACACAATACGCACTGTCAATGCTCATGAACTGTCCACGCATAAGGTTCAGCTTGTCTACACCATTCATCATCATCATCATCGTCCTCATCATAGCAGAAAGACATCCATCTTTCGCTGCTGGGCACAGTATTTCGCCATTTTCATCAGGATGTGAAGACTGACCGTCCCTGTACTTCTCTTGGATCCTTATTGCAACATATCTGCTTTTTCTTCTATTGTGCCAAACATATTATATTCTTATTCTATAAATTATATGAATACTGTTGCACAAAGGGTATTAGCGCGGCTACCAGTGGAATCTTCAGATTATTTTGTTTTAATCCGTATAATTCTACCTAAATCAGTGTGCAGTACTGAGTACAGCATTCAGTATTTTCAGTATTAAACGCCGCACACGCACACCAACTCCACCAATCGCTTTGTTCGTCGGTGCCGTGCGCGCGCGCATTCCGGCTTTAACTCCGATAGTGGTAAATTGGCCGGGTTTGTTTGGAAACACGTCAGATCCGAATTTATAAGACATGTTTACACAATAAAGCTTTTGGTTACCGTTCTTACTGGTATTGCCTGCGAGCTATTTCTTAGGAACTGTTCCGATTTATGGGAAAAGGATTAAACATCAATTTACACTGTATTGTTGAGAGGTGCTTATAGTTTGGTTTGCTATTGTTGTTGGTTTACTTAAACTTCCGTTCTTATATTTCATGGAATGAAACGCAATGAATTTGCTCTTGGTCGATTACAAAGTTATACTTAGCGACCACTTAAAATATTTAAGATGTAAACATCTTGTTTCCCAAAATTGGGTGAAAAAAATATCGTGATAATTATAGTGTATACAAAATTCAGCCTGAAATCAGCCAATTCTGGGAGTAAGTCCCTTTCTATTGCCATACGTTCTGGTTCCTAGCGTCTCACATCCAGATTCTAGGTTTCCCGCGACTTTGGCAATATCCCCAAATGGACCACAGTAACAGTTCTAAAGCAACCTGCTACATTTAGAGACGGAGCTCTATTAGGACCTATGACCTTTACAGTAATTTGCAAGTATTGTGTGGGTTATGTTGTTGTTTGTATAAAATTACCAATTGCAATCTGTTATTATTGTTAGTTCCAAATGTACAAAAAATAATTGCTAACCCTCTTATTTACATACAAATACACCGTCAATACTACACCTTCAATTTCTATACACCTACAATACTACTACTTACACATCCAAACTCCATATTTGTTTCATTACTTATGGAAGTTTTTAAAGCACAACACTCTTATGAAACGAAAGCCTGTCTGGTAAATTCTGATCTAGCAACACTATTTGCCCACGTCCCAACATGCCTCATCAGTATTAGTAGAATGAATTGCCCTAAACCCAGCAACACACTAAAAAAGCAAATGATAATAAAAATTACTATAATTCGATAATACACAAAATAACATAAACAATATAGATTCTGTCTCTGTGTCTGAGTCATTTACCTGTGATTTAGATAACTGTGTCCCACCCAACCTAAATCAAAATCATTCGCTCAAAATCCTTAACCAAAATATCAGAAGTATCACAAAAAATATGGCAGGGCTACACACTATTCTCGCCAGAACAAATGTTGAATGGGACGTAATAACTTTAACGGAATGCTGGCTTCTTAATACTACCTACATTCCAGACCTTCAAGGGTATAACTATTTTAAAACTGATAACAATATGACACAAAATGAGGGAGTAGTTGTTTATGTCAATAAAAATATGAACGTGTCCGTGGAAGAACCATCAATTGAGGACGCTAATTGCCTATTGATGAAAATCGATGTGAGCACTATTCTATTGGCTATTTATCGACGGCCGGCCAACAAAGATATTACCAACTTTCTTAACTCACTTGATATGATCCTGATGAGTATCAGGAACTATAAAAATATAATTATCACCGGCGATTTAAACATAAACATCAGTGATCAGTGTCTTGACTTAACCAAACATAGCTACCTAAATCTACTTGCCTCACATGGGTTATTACCAGCACACACTCTGCCCACGCGACTTCAAGCTTGCCTTGACCACTTTATTTTAAAAACTACCCTACCTGCGTCAACTTGTGTTGCCCACTCTGCACTGACTGATCACGATACTACCTTACTGTTTCTGGTCAAAAAAATGCCTAAAATAAATGTAAAAAAAACATCTGTCCGAACCAATTATGACCTACTAGACGCTGCATTTACGCAAATTGACTTTGAACCAGTTTATCGAACTGAGAACCCTCACATAGCTGCAGAACTGATGATTAGCCTTATAACACAGGTGATTGATTCTAGTTCAAAAATAGTTAAAATATCAAATCGGAAAAAAATCCTAAAGCCATGGCTAACACCGGGCCTCCTCCGATGTATTAGGCACAGAGACAACCTACACAAAAAATCTAAAAAATCACCTGAAAATGAAATTTTAAAGACAACTTTTACTAGATACAGAAACTTCTGTAACAGGATACTGAAAAAGACCAAACAAGAATTTGAGAAAAAAGAAATAAGCAACGCAGGCACTAATACTAAAAAAATCTGGGAAGCCATTAACACAATATCCAATCGTACTATTAAGAAAGACAGCTCATCACAATTATTAAAAATGTCAGCTACACCGTTGCAATCTGTTAACCTGGTTAACAATTTTTTTGCAGAAATTGGCAAAAATCTGGCGGAAGAAATAGTCTCTAGTCGAACTCTTGATGCACCACAGGCAATCAACAACAGCTTGTCACATTCTATGTCACTATTACCTACTGACGAAAATGAAGTTGCTAATCTTATACTATCCCTACGTAATGAATGTTCTGTAGGGTGGGATAGAATTTCTGCTGGTATTCTAAAAAAGCACGTGGCTATAATTGTACCGCCACTTACATACATTTGCAACCTCGCTCTCAGACTAGGACAATTTCCCAAACCATTCAAAAAAGCGATTATTCATCCTATCTTTAAGAGTGGGGACAGAAACAGTGTCAACAACTACAGACCTATTGCTGTACTCCCTGCTTTATCCAAAATTCTAGAGAAGATCATGAACAAAAGGCTCGTCGATTACATAGAAAAGTTTGATATACTGTCACACTCACAATATGGCTTTCGGGCTGGTAAATCGACGTCCGACGCGGTTCATGATCTGACTAACTTCGTTGTCACAAACATGGATGGAGGGCAAAAGGTCTTGGGCATCTTTCTGGACCTTGCCAAAGCCTTCGACACTGTTTCTGTACCCATGCTCATTCACAGGATGGAAAGAATAGGTGTAAGGGGGCTTCAACTCAAACTTTTTGAGGACTACCTAAGTGAGCGTACACAGCTCGTTAAGGTGGATGATATCCTCAGTGAAGAGCGCACCGTCACCTATGGTGTGCCACAAGGTAGCGTACTCGGGCCGACTCTCTTTCTCATCTATATTAACGAGCTGGGTATGCTCCCCGTCCCCAATGGTAAAATTATATCCTTTGCAGATGATACCGCTCTTCTCTTTAGCGCAAATTCATGGCATGAAGTTTACACGCATGCACAGGCAGGTTTTGATGCTGTAATGAGGTGGCTCCATAGCAGTGTACTTACACTAAACACAGATAAAACAAAGTATATTGCCTTTTCCCTTAAGTCGACACACGTAGCTCAAACGACACCATTATATTCTATAATAGCCCACTCCTGCCCAAATCAACGCGCAAATACTTGTGATTGCACCCGGCTTCAAAAAGTAGCAAGTCTAAAGTACCTAGGTATTATAATAGATTGTAACTTGAGATTCAATGAACACATCAACACCCTCAGCAATAGACTACGTAAATTAATATTTGTTTTTAAGACACTTAGAAATGTAGCTGACGTCAAGCTGATGAAAACGATCTACTTTGCCCTCGCCCAGTCTCTACTAACTTACTGTATTACGTCCTGGGGCGGTGCTCCTAAATACACAATATTACAACTGGAAAGAGCGCAGAGAGCTATTCTGAAGGTATCTTCCTTTCTACCATTTAGATACCCCACAGAAATTTTATATAAAGAGGCTAAAGTCCTAACTGTGCGTCAGCTGTTTGTTTTACAAACGGCCCTGAAACAGCATGGACTCCTTATTTTTAACTCCTCACTTTTAAATAAAAGACGTTTTGACCCAGTAGATCGCCATGGAAAACAATTAACTACCATGTTCTCGAAACGTTTTTTCTGTTACCTTGGTCGTTTTCTCTATAATAAAATAAATAGGATGCTCTCGATCTACGAACTTACCAAAACCAAGTGTAAATCGAAACTTACGAGCTGGCTTCTGGAGTTAAGCTATGACGCCACGGAAAAACTTCTAGCTGCCCCGAAATAACCTGCTTGTTGAATGATAGATAGACCACAATTCTGTGCATCCGTCTGTTTACAGCTTTCCACAATTTTGTGCATCCGTCTATTTACAACTTTCCTTTTTTCCTCACTCAAACGCACACACACACCCACCACATACACACAACCGTCACTTACCTACACACACCCATCACTCACACACACATCCATCACTTACACACACATACACTCACGTAGGTACTAACCCCTGGTTCAGTAATTAATAATCACCACTGTTTTAATGTTCTTTTTATTTTTTGTCTTTTGTTTTTTGTTTTTTGCTCAATATTACTTACCGTATTAATTTGTATGCGAGTGCATAATTCTGTTCAAATGTGCTTCCCAAGGGGTGGAGACCTGGTGTCCTGAAATACAGGCTTTCGTCTAGCTTAGGCACCAGTCTCCCACAGTATAAAAACGCATGAATTTGTACACGAAACCATATAATGTACCTAATATGTATTGTGGCGAGAAATAAATCTTTATCTTATCTTATCTTATCTTATATGTAAACCTTGTTTGGTTGGTGTGCCCAGCTGTGCCGCCAAATTGGGACCGCTTACTATAATAGCAACCCACGGTTATTGTATAGTAACACGGTTATGAGATTGGCCCAATGTTTTGTGGTTACAACCAAATTAATGGAAAGGGAAACGCTTGGACAACATAACTTGAGAAATGTTGTAAAAATTAACTCTGCTTGTGAATGCTCATGGAAATTTAAAAGGGTGCTAATTAAACCGGCTTCTTTTTAATAGCATTATTTGCATCTAAAAATCTAACTTGCCTTCTAAATTACTAAGTCAGCCACAATTAACGAGCATCTAAATAATACTATCTTAGCCACAAGTTATCTTTTTTAAAGCCACTCTAAATACAACTCAGCATCGTGATTATTTTTTAGCATCTAAATTTGTAACATGAATTCAAACAGTAAACTTCTAAAATATTAATATATGGCATCAAAAAAATATTCAATTAGCTTCTAATTTATTAACTCAGTACGTTTAAATTATAACTCATGCCACATTAACTGAGCATCAAAATTGAATTAAAATTGTCATCAAATATTATATTATAGCCACTAATAGTATGTATAAACTCCTGTCGTGTCATCGAAAGGCTTAAATATAGGAGTTCAGAGTACTTAATGACCTAAATATTGAAGTTCAGAGTATCGAATGTCCTAAAGATTGATTTTATTTACATGTTGTGCTACAAAAGTTATCGACAGAATCGCTTCAGAACTTCATTTTTATCGGAAAACTAGACAATAAATTGTGAAAACATTTCTGCAAGCAACTCGGAAGTAGCGCTCGCCGGCCGCTGCCGCGGCACCGCTCGCTTCGCTCGCTCGGCTCGCGCGCGTTTGGTCACAGTTTTAACCTAACCTAACCTATTTCCCTCAGTTAACAATAACGAATCATACAATCTGCCTGTGACTAGTCAATTAGACAATGGTAAAAACATTTCTGTAACTAATAGGTATTTTTAACGTAAATATAATAATCTGAAGTGTATCAAAAGTTGACATTTCATATATAATATACGTTGGCGCTCTCTGATTGGTGCAAATGGCCGGTCGCTGTCGTCTCGCGCGCTCGCGCCAAATCTTTCTGTTGCTATTTTCACGATAAAAGAATGTGATGTATTATTTTACATGCGAAGTTATAATAAATGATGTTGACTACGGTCGCTTCATTTATATTTTTTTGAGGGCCTTGTGTTGAAGCTGTAAAATGTAAAATGGTGGTGAGATATAAATTCCGTGGCTGAGTTAGTAAATTAGGTGCCTATGTATAAATAACAAGGACAAGTTAATATAAATGTTGATCGTCACTTGATGCTTTCTATAGAATATTTAGTAGGCGTTGTAAAGAAGACGAATTAGTATATTAGAGGCTATATAATTTTCCCGTGGCTTAGTTATAAAATTAGAAGTTTGATCCTGTGGCCAATTAAAAAAACTGAGGCTCGTTTAATTATTTCTCAATTTAAAATACTTCAAAACTTCCTAAAGCGTTAAACTGTGAAGTACAAATTAGTATATTAGCCGCTTCCGCTCATTTCGTTGCATATTACTTCAAGTGGAATTTAGCTAGAATTAGCGGTTTCCGTAATTCAACGAGAAATCCTTCGGATGACATATTTCGGAGTACTGTAACAGATGTTTGAGCCAACATTGGAGCAAGTAGGCGTCATTATTGTTTGCCATTTGGTAATAAACGTATGCTAATAATGCTGTCCTACCAAAATGAGAAATTATATCTTAATGTCATCATCATCATTGTGTCTAATTTTATCATACAATTTGTAGTATTTAAATGAATTATTTATAATAACTCAGGCCTACTTTACCTAATAATGTAAGACTTTGTATTTAAAAAGATTAAGTACTTATTGTGAAGAAATTCTTTGCACTCTGCAGGGCAATTTGTGTAATTGTGCTATCATTAAGTTCTATGCTTCGTGTTTCTTCATTTCTTCTGAAGATGCTGTTTCCTAATACAGAAAATTTCTCACAAACACGGAATTCACCACATTAATGAAACATTCGGACATTGAGCCAAATTAATGAAAGAAAATAACTAATTGCCATTATTGATAAATTAATTGATCCACATTCCATGTTTGGGTCTCGCTGCGTTAGTGCGTCTCATCCGGTTAACGTTATTTTTTACTGATCTCTTGCTGCAAGACTGCTTATTAGTGTCCGAATAGAGAGATCATTTCATTTGATACCTCGCTGTTCGGACAAGAGTCGACTTTAACGACCTTGAGATAGAAAAGCAATTTGCGAAATATGTCGATGATCTTGGACGAATATGTGTGAAGGGTAAAGGATTAACTAAATATTTGGGAATAGAAATTGTTTTAAACCACAATAAAAAAAAACACTCATCGGCATTATTAATAGGTAGACAATTCACAGCCTAGAAAAGAAAGATAAATAAAGATAAATATACAGAAAAGAATAAAGATACAGAAAGAAAAATAGTAGATTTAATGGGGGGTATAAGCTTTTAGAATATCCAAAAGGCACACGGCTTATTAACCAGTAAAAAAACTTGATGGACGGCACGGAAGCCACAAATTATGCTATGTGCTAAACCATCATTCATTCCAACTTGATCAAAAAGGCAAACCGAAACCAGCCTCTACCAACTTCGGCAGCTGCACCTTGGAAGAAGCATGTTAATGAGGTGGCCATCAAATATTTAAGTGTTCCTCATACAATCAACCGGAACGGAAATGATTGAGACGAACAAATAGAGACTATCAATAGTGACGCGTGTACTCATATTTGTATAAGTTCGGAGATTATTAATGTTGTAACTTGTAAGATTGATGTCGCAATTAAGTGCGGAGATACGGTTACAAAACTTTAAAAAGTTAAGACGGAAAACGAATATCACTGTATGACAAGTGACAATGTAACACCATGGTGGAGTGTTTTGATTATAAATAAAATCTCATAACCACCATATACAGTTAGGTATGCTTTCAAAATTTCAAGAGGCATTAAAACTACAGAACTGCTTTGAAAATGAAGAAAGGTCTTGTAATACCCATTTTTTGTAGCTATAAGCACTGCTCATAGGTATCGAATGCCAAACCTAAATCGATGAAGCAGAAAATTTCATTTTCATTGCATCCTCAATCATCCACATATGAGGATACGCAGGTACAAATTATAACTCAAATTATAATTCGCCAGTCATTATCTGAGGTAGCAATCGATTGGCTCATTAAAATCTGATGAATTGCTTTATAATGTTGATTGATTACAGTTGTAATTGTAATGCCCTGTTTAATGCTCATGTCAGTCACGAGCGTGTTAATTGTAATTTGTGCGTTCATTCAACAATTAATATTGTTTGTTCAATTTAATTGGATCGACTTTGTTTTGGGTAATTAGGGCGTTATCTTTCTATGATATGGCTTGCGTGATGCCACCATATTAGTTGAGCTTGTTTCATTTATCTCGCCTTCAAAACTTTATGTTAGGTGTCGATCAAAATTGAAAGCAGAACATTAAAGTTCACTTACTTTTAATCTCATACAACGATACCGTTTATCACTCTCGAACGAGATGCACTTAGGTAGAAAGCTGCATATTGTAGATAGATCCCACAGCGCGAGATTTCCCTTGCCTTCTGGGAAGCCGACAAAAACAATGGGTGCTCGCAAAAACTCGGGATTATTGTTCGACAGATGCCACGACGCGGCGGATGCGCGTGCGACGGCCACGCCTGCGCTGCAGAAAGGGATTGGTACAGTAGCGCCAGTCTCTAAAACTTCGAAAGTTTTTAGTTTCATCTATTCTCTCTTCTATCTGTGATTCGTTTAAAACGACCATATCCAGGTGTACAACTTTAATGTTTTGTTGGTTTCCAGATTATTCCCGGCTCTTTTAGTTTTATTTTGCGTATCGCTGTTTCTTTCCTCTTCCTTCTTGAATCTTATATTTCTCGAGATTCAATTTCTTCTTGTTCTAAAACTGTCTTAGATAATTATAAATCGCATTAACCTTCTGCAGCAATTCTATTCGCTGTGCACATGCTTCACAGAAGCGTTCAGAGCATTTACGATGTTATCCATGTGCGAATAAAAACTTTACTGTCAATTGTATCTAAACTAAATTATTAAGTTATGAGCTTATTGTGTTCTGTTCCCACGTAAGATGAAATACTTTAGTTGTACTGCAATAACTGGTTGCAGCAAATACACGTGAGCATTGTATCATAAGATTCTTTTAAAAGTTGCATTTGTTTTTTACCTATGGTGAAACTAACTAAGCAAAAAGACTGCTTAGTACAATCCTTAGATACTTCAGCATCATAGAAAGTAAATATGATTTAAGAGACTTTCTAGAACAGTACTTAGATTTGATTTCACTGAAAGATTTGTAGACCGGATTAAATATCCTGAACAATAAAAGCAGTCTCATTATCATTGTCTATCAACTTTCTTTCATTCTCAATACTGCAGCTGTCTGCGCTAAATCTCACGACCTTTACAATACATCATAACTATGTATTAGCAAATTGGGGTTAGCAGATAGATAGGCCAGTATACGAGTTCAATAAGGGCGCTCTCACGTTATGTACCAACATTTTAGACGTAATTGACGAATTATCAGAAGTAATATTGGTTTTGAAGAACATTATATGCTTGGTAGTTACTGTTGTAGTGGTGATTCTAGTAATATGTTTACAGTTGGTTTGAGAATGATTGGCGTAGATATAAGGTGGTTTGCACTATGCACAAGATAATAAGTATAATGACTGACGGTAATAATTGGGCAGTTGAAATCATTTGTTGTAGGTATTATAGGTTCCGAACATAAAATTCATATAACATTTTGGTGGCAAATGCAGTTTGTAACGACACGTATTTAAGATAAATCTGTTCGATACGAATAGAGAAGTGGTAATTCAGCTAAATGAACGGATTCAGAAGTAAAAGTTGTTCATGTCTTCAGGCAATATTCACAAAGTTGCAGCAACATCGTTAAGACCTTTATCAGCAATTTATTATTATGGGAACATTTATAAGTTCCTGGATTTTGTGACAGTGAAATATAGTCTTGATACAATCGTCGCATGTTTTATAACATTCAGTAACTGCAAACAGAGCTATTTCTTCATCATTTACATTGTCAGTGTTGCATATGTAATGATAACCATCAGCTTACATATCTTTCTCGCAAATATTGCGTTACAATCTCCAGATCCGAAACAAGATCGACATCAATAAACAAGTAGATCTTACCAAAAGACACAATGCAACTTTTTTCGACTCTCTTTTAAATTTCACCACAATTGGAACACCCATCTTCCGGGCACAACAATGTACCACTACAATGGCTCTCCAGGTACTTGTCAGTTCCTAGAAGATACATCCGGCGCTATAAGGGATGCTGACATGTGCGTGCGCAAGTGTCTTGCGACCGAATTAGATGATGCTTTTGTTACGGTGATGGTTCGTTTTATCTTTGGTTCAACACAACAAGTTTTAAATTTGTAAAAAAAGAAATTCGGGAATATTACTTCGAAATGTTTTAAACTAGTGAATAACCAAATCCAATAGTATGATAACCAAATTACCATTCATTAATCTTCATACTTCCAGCTTCGATTACATATCTTAAATCCAGCGTTTAAATTCAAATTAATTTATTCGATTCAACAATCTTATCTTTGTTTCGAGAAAGTTTCAGATCTCTCATTTTAATAATATTTCGCCAGTTATGTTGAAGTATCATATTTTTAGGAACTTATAATTTTATGTTTTGTTTCGTTTGTCCCAGGGCCCGGCATGCTGAAACACGTGGCGGTGTCGCCGCACCGCGCGCGCGCAGATTCCGTGAGTCTCGCGTCATCCGCCTCTTGCTGCAGCCTCGGCAGTCTCGAGCACCGGCACGACTCCGTCACTGATCTGTCCCATAGAACGGTAAGTTTTATTACTATTTCATACATTATTGAACTGTATTTTATTGATTTTAACATTAACGTGGATTAAATCCATTTGATGAAGAGGAAAGTTTTTAGAACAGCCTTTATTTTGTAGGAAGGTAGATGTGTGTCTCTGAAGTTTTGTCTCTGCTACGAAGCTTTTTAAGGCTAGTCCTTTAATTCTATGTTTAATGATTAAGGCGACATTAGCTGCCCGCGACCTTGAGCGCGCGTTTAACTCATCGCCTAAACAAATAAGGTTGAAAATGGCGATGCGTTTGATGCTCGTGACTGCCAAAATGAACGATAGTTCGCAGATTTAATTTATTTAAAAAAAAAATACGCTGTAATGTTAAAATATTTTTACATATGTCTTTAGTTGGTTAAATTTCCTTTCTGATAGTAAAAAAATAAATAACAGTTGTCACTCAAAATATTGAGCATTTCGAGACGAAAAAGTTTTTTCTTGTGATTTTTTTGTGATTTTGTGATTTTTTTTTCGAGGTTCTTGATTACTTTTAGAAAATATTTGTGCATAAGTCTTTTACCTATACATTTGACTATACACTGTATTTTTTTTGGAATTGTAATAAGTAGCAATACGGCTAACTCTGCGACGAAAAACAGGTCGTTTTTACGGTTCCCCCGTTAACTGCGCCTTAACAGTTGTTCCCACGCGCGTCTACAAGTACGACATAAAGTTTTGAAATCACAACTCAAGATGTGCACTATGATATTTCTAATCTTAGTCTCAAGTGTCTTTTAACCTTGCAACTTCTACTTTTACTATTACTCGATTACTATCATCCATCAGTCGGAGTTCCCTAAAGATTTTTCTAATAACATGTAAAGTGACAGCGATACCATCGTTGTGCGTGCGCATCATTATTCGATTTCACTTTCTTGGCAGCTAATGGCGGAATTTCCTATGTCTCCCATGAGATAATAACCACCATGGGAACCCAGCACTACGTATAAATATTATAACGACAGGAAATAGTTTGTGGACTCACAAGATACGGTTATCTGTAATTGTATTTGAATATGTATAAACGCTTCTGCGTTTCTGGTTTCTTATTGATACTTGGATGTCCAAACAATTTTAATGTGCGTTTGCGCCACGCAAAATATGACAAAATGCTTATAAGGATATCGTCGTCACGTAACGTTTATATGACATCCAGTTTGAAATAACCAATAGCGCGTAATTCCCTTACAAGTCTGATTTAGTTTGGAAATCGGATGTCGGTATTGCGTGATGCCACATTAATTAGCCCCAGCGACCTTCTTACGACGATCTAGAAAATATTTGCGACAACTTTTGAATTGCGTCTTTTCATACAAGGCGATGTATGATTACAAAAATGTTATTTTTCAATTGTGTGCAGACAGATGGTCTGCCACATCCTTTGTTCTCTGTTCACATTTCTGCATCACCAAGGTCTAACTGTTTTGAGCGAGCAAACCAAATATTTTCAACATAATTCCTGGGAATTTGCGCACAATGGGACAATTTCGACATTGCGTTCAGTTATTACCTTCCACCACGACTTCTTAATTAAGCTCGACACTGACATTTTGATGGCTGATAGCGATAAGAGATGATTTCTCGATTGTTTAGCCACATGTGAACGTAGGTTTAGGAGACAAGACAGTATTGTTCTACGGTGGAAAGTTCGCGAATGGTGAGAGCAACCGAATTAGTTTTGACCGACATTTTGTGATCGTTACCGTCTTTGTGATGAGACTTACGATGTCGTTAAACTTTGGAGGTTCATTGTGTGAAAAAGTGCAATAACGTGTAATTAAACTGATACTTTTCATTTCTTTCTTTCGAAATGGTACCTTGTATGTAGATATTATGATCTATTGTTAGATATCTAGTAGGTGATCTGGCCCTATCATGACTGTCTAAGAAGTTTTCTATCGCTCATTTGCGAGCGCGGCTTTATTTTTCATCTTATAATGTATGTTAACCATCTTTCAGGTTATTAAGATTTCATTTTAAATTTAAGATAACGTCTTTTAAGTCAACGTCTTATAAAGAAGTCATGTGATCAGTATGAAATCCAACTTTCATCTTGCGTAACCGTATTTTTCTATCGCGGGGTATTTTTCCATATAAATGTGTAATAGTTGTGCCGGATTTCCCAACAATATAGTAAACGATCTAAGACCAATAAATAATAACGACCGGAAATGTAACCGATAAGGAATTTTATCTTCATACCTGTGTGTATTTTTATATGAGTAATGTAAATTATTTGTATTGTGAATGCATCAATGCAGACTTTGCGCTCAGTGGAGACGGGGTGACTATCGCGATTGCGATTCGACGACATCTATGCAAAATCAATATGATACTTTCATTCATCTTTGACGATTCGCCGTTTTATAAAACTAACTAAAAGTTTCGTTTCGTTGTTTGCATTATATTTCGCGCGCAATTGTAGTTGACTATTTTTTTTAATTTCTATTTTAATACCAAAGGTTACATTCAGCCAGCCTTGACTAATAGAGCTGTACTCACATCTTAGTCGATTATTTTCTTAATCGTAAAATTTATTTTTGTAGCATCAATTCCAGTCAAGTACAAGAGTTTAATTGTTTTTTCTGTATGTTTATGATCAACCATCAGGAGCTGGTGTCCATATGTAGACTGTTTAGTTTATTACTAAATGGTAGGTACACCTACATAATGCTTTGTTAAAATTTACATCTAACATATGCCCAGAAAATCCCTGTTAGTGGCTTATTGCATCATTTTGATAATAAATATGTCAGTAAGATATTGTGTAAAGGATTTAGTTCTTTGTGTCTGTGGTCATCTGGCGTGTATCATCAGATTTCTAAGATTCTGTGATGTTTTTATGTAAATCGATGGATGATTCATATTATAATTAACATAACATTATTTTAATTGAACACAATATGTGCTCTAAAACTAGGGTTTATAATAAAATTCATAGACAACCTTGAACGACTTCCTAAATTCAAGCCAAAGGTAAACAATTATAATGTGTATGATGATCGTTTTGATAGTGTAAAAACGTACCGTTTGCATCCGACATGGGTTTGCACTTTGCAGTGAGCATAATGATCACCCTAACTAACTGACATTTCCGATGCACTCACATGGGAACCTCATTTAATTATATGTAGAGGTGCTATGGTTTTATACGGGTAGACAATAGACACTGAACTTAGTACTTATTAGTTCCATATACAATAGACTACCACGCCCTCTATATTGTATCTGCACTCTCTATGCTCTATGGTTTTTGTTTGGTGTTTATTAACTGCTATAATTTACTTTCCTGTTAATTGCATTTCTAACGGGAGTAAAGTGTACGTTTTGTGAATAAAAGCGCATGAAGGCGACAAGGAGGTACCTATATTGTCATGGTGCGATATTGTGGTTTTCCTTTGGTTTCGGGTCAATAACCTTAATAAATTATTTCAGGTTATTTAAATAATTTAATTTAATTTTGAATTTTTTTGTTAAGTAGTTAGAAAGTTGGTACCTAACAATTTCCCACAATATTTACTGATAAAGGTAATTGTAATATTATTGTTTAATATTTGCGTTAAATCAACCGCCATTTTGAAAAACTAACAAAAAAAACCGCTTCGTATTTGAAGGAGGACAATGCACACTTGCATTCTGCCACACATGTCATCGGTCCGTGGGAACGCATGCGCGCTGGCATGTTGCCGCTAATCATCCAGTTATTGGACAACGACATAGACAAAGTAGAGAAGTACCAGTAGATAATGTTCGACTCTATGTTATAAAATCAGAATCAGATGAAACATAATTAGGGACTCTTCTAAAGTATTTTTCATCTGATTTTGCTTCATTGTTAAAATCATAGTGACCCTTGCGAATGTTGGAATAAGGATGCGTAAAAGTCAGTCAAAATATTGCTCTTTAGAGACATTATACCTTAAGGCTTGCTGCTGAAAAAAGGAACTTAGAAACGTCTGCATACCTACTTACTAGACTCTACTCACTCTACTAGGAAACCATGTCATTGTCGTAATGCATAAAAAAAATAAAATGTAGTTGAAACACAAGCATAGACATGCAGTGCAATGAATGTGGTATTCAATAAGAAGCTAGTCCTTTCTATAATTTGTCAACATCAACTCTATAAACAAAGACGGTATCAACAACGGTGACTGTTTAGAACTTCTATAACTTTCTTATCTATTACACTTATTAGACAGTCTACAAGTAGACATGTTAGCGCCTTGTCTTGGAGTGTTTAGCACGATATTGATAAGTAGCCAACTAGCCATACTTGTTTAATTACGCTTACGACTGACCCAATTTCTGTAATGCAATATGGGATGTATGTAGAGTTTATTTTCTCGATGGTTCTTTGAAGAATGCTCATTTGTTATTTTTATTGTTTTAACTAAGCTACCTACTTATCTCGTTACTTATTGTAGCAGTTGAGAATATTCTAGTACCTAAATATTAGGTAAAACCCTTTCCGTTTAATACAACCACACACACATATACACACACACACATACACACATAAAATCATGCACGCACGCACACATATACACACACACACCAACAGACTAAATAGAAATAATAAATTCATAAACTTTTAACTTTAACTTCTGTTTAATAACATGTTACACTAATAGTAAGATATAAAAGAGCGGCGCCTCCTGGCACAGGCATCTATATGCTTAAAAGGAGACGCCACCAACTGTATATGTACAACGTGTAATAAGAAATAAAACATTTTGTATTTTTGTATTGTATTGTACTTATTTTACAATTATCACGATTATGAGGGATTTTTATCATTTATTTACTATCAATATCAGTCAGCCGAAAGCCAAGTCCTGTATTCCTCTCATCCAGTGATCCATCCAGTGACTTATCTTTAAAATAGCTTCTTTAGCTTTCAAGTAGGTAGTTTCAAGCTTTATTAAATATTATCTTATGGGGTGCAACTATAAACTTTGTCATGTTTTACGGATTTGGCAATAGTTTAATTATTTAATTTTACATTTTTAATTAGTATTGTGTCTTATAGCATCGTATTGGATGTATTGTCTGTGATGTTGCTTTATGTAGTGGTAAATAAATAAATAAATAAATTATTAGTAGAAAGCAATCTTTTTATTTTTGTTCTCCATTCATTACATTTATTAAATTATGATTTCATTCACTTTTACCAAGTTCCACTCACAATCACGCTATCACTTTTTACTAAAACAATCACATCACATAATTCGCTCCAGTATTAACACGTAGATATCCGGCGGGAGTTGCGCAAGCGCAGAGCGGTAAGTCACACGGTAGCCGTCACTTCCTGCCATTACAGGCTTTCTACCTGCCAGTGAAAAGTGGACAGGCAGATATATAGGCTTTACAGACTGGGCTAGAATGTAGGGCTAATTAATAAGTTGGGAATTTGTCAAAGAGGATGTTTATGGGAAAAATAAGTAGCTCGGTTAAAGTTGGCAAGACTAACATGGGCTACATGACAATGAGTGGTATGGAAAAGGATTCTTCGTTCTTGTGTAGTCTTGTCAAATGACTCGGTCAGAGTAGGTGAACACGTGCAGGTATAGTGACATTTGAAACTTCAGCAATTGTGTCATAGTCTGGTCAGGAGCACCGCATTCACACTTAGGGATCCCCATATTTCCAAGTTGAGTTTGCAGTTTAAAAACTCGCTGCTGGCAATTAAGTTTAAATTGCAAGAAAAAAAATTATGAGCTTATAAAAAAACTTCAATGAACTTATGTGGCAATTGTATGCCATGATGTGAAGTTTTATCAAAAGTTTTGTATTCTAATCTAGAGAATGTGAAAACAAATGAATGATGCAGTTGAGTTGCCCATATAAATGCGGTATCTTCGACTGCAGTCACCCATATCAACCAGCTTTTGGCGAGTTTTCAACACGGATTTGACCTGTACAAGTTACACAACAAAAATGTGTAGTTATTGACCTGCATTGAGAAAAACTGACTAGAGATTTATTATAATACTAGCTTTTGCCCGCGACTTCGTTCGCGTGGAATAGTGACTTCCGGAAGATGCGAAAAAAAAAAATACTATCCTATGTCCTTTCTCAAGTTCCAAACTATGTCTGTACCAAATTTCATCAAAATCCGTTCAGCCGTTTAGGCGTGAAAGAGTAACAGACAGACAGACAGAGTTACTTTCGCATTTATAATATTAGTATGGATGAATGTATACCTAATGTCAATAACCTATTGTATTGTTATGAGAGAATTTATAAATAAGGTATTGAATTGAAGTAATGTCTTGTCTAGGTTTACAAAAGTAGGAAACAAAGACATATTACCGGGACAAATTGTTCAAGGTTTCATATTTGATCATGCATGATCTTCTTACATTTAAGATAAGCCTTCTTTATCTTCTACTATAAACAAAATATCACTTTCGCAAAACAACTGCAAGAAACAAAACTCCTACACACAAACAGACGTAGATATCTCAGTCATCATATTACATTAGTTTATTACATAAACAGTATAGTGTATACAGTAGATCAACTCTGCACGGATCATTAGCTGTTATGATGAGAAGCTGAAACATGAGTCTGTGCGTAACTGCCGAGTAAGATGAGATCGCATCTCAAGTTAGCTTTACTCGTGTTATTGTGTCCTGTAGCTCTACCATGAGTTGTCATCGAAAACTTAATCGCTAGCGTTGTACTCGCTAGCGTGCTAACGTGGATCAAATACACTTACGTGCAAAAAAATCGACCCGCCCTGTAAGTTTCGATTTGGAACGCAATTTATAAAAATTAAGATCATACAAACAAAAACTAATTATGGAATTTGATTAGATTACGATTATGTTTGCACCATGAGATTTACGAAGTCTTACGCAGGCGCTAAGGTAAGCTCGATAGATTGTGTCGTCCAGCTAACTTCACTCTACTCATGTTTTGTTTCTTTCTTTCCCACTAATAAGAAGAGAGAACGGTATCTACACAAATAAACCGACGAAATTGAAAAGTTGACAGATAGTAGACTACACATAGTGTTAAGTGGTTTTTGAATTTTTATTCCTTATAATATGTCACTGTCGTGTATTCAATTTGTAATTGTGATAGTTGACCTTGAGTGACAGAGCTGCGTTGTGTAGTTTAAAGTTTACTATAGATTTATACAGATTATTTAATACAATGAGGACCAGTGTCACACAGTTCCAATTGTTAGTAGAGTTTATAGAAAGGTAAGTTTGAACTTTCCTCTAAATTATATTTTCCAATTGGTATGTAACATTTTGGCTTGAAATTCATGTTATTCAAGTCGGTGATCTTCAAATTTAGCGACCACTGACATATTTCATGCTAAATAACCACTTGCAGACATTATTTTGACTATATTAGACTGAAAAACGTATATAATTTTAATGTAAACATATGTTTCACACGCCAAAATGCTAGTGAGCTACGTAACTACTAATGTAAGCGTCTTACTCGATAGGTTCAGTGAAATTAGTGACTCATGGTACCGTTTTGTATGGTGACAGCTGAAGAACGTAAGTGACTATCGAATAGATTACGTTAGGTATATAACCTATCGTAATCTATAGTGCTCATGGTATGAATTTTAATTATTTCTGTGACCGCTAGGGGCGCTGTACAATATTTCATACAACTAATTTACGGAGACGCTAGCGAGTTTTGGCTGTGTAAACTCATGGTAGAGGTACTGATGAGAGGCTGTACTTAGTGATCAAGTTACATGGAGGTGCTTAGTTAATAAGCTACTGTAATTAGCAAAGATTTGAATTTAAATGAGACTGCTAACTGACTTTTGCTTCGTCAATAAATACTACTGTAGTGGTAAGTACGAGATAAACTAATCATAATAATAAAATCAATAAAACAGATTCTTAAACAAGCGATATCAATGATGATAAAGTCAAAAATGAATTGTGAAGTGAAGTTGTAGAAAAACGAGACGCTTGTAAAGCAATAGCTACCAGACTAGGACCTCTAAGCATAGGTTAAATAATCCCAAGCACCCAATAGCGTGTCGATATCTTTAGCAGAGATAAAATATCTCACTCTATTCTCCACGCATGTTATTGTTTAAGACCATTGAACCCCATTGTGAGCATATCTCTCAACGGATCTAGGAACAACACCGCATTTAGAAGTCAGCTTAGACATAAACACATCCTCACAATAATCTAGATATGGACTAAAAATATCGCCGCGGTGGCTTGCGATGCGCAGGCGACGCTGACTACGTGACCTTTCTGAACAATATCGCTGCTGGTATGCGCGCGCGCTGAATTAATCGCAGCGACACGGATGCGGCAGGTGCTTGTACAGGTTAATATAAAGTTATAAACCCGTCGTAAGCGTGGACATGCAGAAGATTGATTATTGTTTTTTCTTTTGTATGCAACACAGCTGCTTGAAGAATCTTTATCTTTCACGGTTATTGAAACTTACATCCTAATGTTTGATTGCAATTAATTCTTTTTAGTCAAATATTGTAATGACATATCTGCAAAAAAACCTAGGAATGAATGTTGTTATTGATGGCATGAAGAATGTCTACTTTTTTTTTTTTTTTGGTGGGTGGAAAATCATCGAATGACCCCCCCCGCTCTTGGGCAGAGCGAAGGGGAGTGTCAGACTTCTACTGACTAAAAACCGAACCCATGTTCCTTCTTTGCCCTTGCGCCGAGGCCACGTAATCTAGTACAAAATACCGCGGCCCCGACGGGCAAGAATGTCTACTTTAGTTTTAATTGGTTCCTAAGTGATACATGTGGATCTAGATCAAGTGACAAAATATCAATAAAAACTGTGATGGAAAAGTAGCTAAAAGCTATCAAAAAACTGCGGGTTGAAAATTCCTCTTGTGCAGATTCCCTCTGGATCATGGAAACGAAATACAAACTAGAGCTATATAACAAAGATTCCAGCCCTCAAATTGTTCCAATCACACTAAATACAATGTCACAAGACTCCAGCTGAGTTTAATCAACGCTGACTCACAGATCGTCACGTAGCAACGTCACATGTGGTAGTACTACAGTCCTTGTGCTAATGGAGGCGCAAGAGTTCGCAATGATGTCATCCGCGAAGGGACATTGACGCATACGTTTATTTACAAGTTCTTGTATTTAATTATTTACGTTGTGATCATCTGTACAATGATGGGTCTAGGTAGGATGTTGTTGGTTTGTTTAAATGAGTCAGAAGGTTTCTTCTACTTATTTATATCTGTTTTCTTAAGACATTGAATCAGTGTACAATTTCAAACCTTCTTCAGGTCCGTTAATTACTAGTGCTGTGAATTGCTTGAATTTAGATGCGACACGTAATTTTCGTCTGCCTAGCCTTTTACCAACTACAGTGTTGGGGTCGGATCCATTCTAACCGGTTGCAGCTGAATACCAGTATTTTACATGGAGTGACTGCCTTTTGACCTCCACGACCCATTTAAGAGGGAAAAATACGATACCCCTTAGTAAAACTGGTAGTCAAACTTTTGGGCCACTGACTGTCTGTCTAGGTAGGTACAGTCGAACAAGCTAATTAGTATACAGCCAACTAACTTATGTTTACTTTTAAGATTAAAATACATTTAGAGACTGATGTCAAAAGATACAGCGTTTCACACAAAACACTATAAAACACAAAATTGCAATCAATATTTTCAGTGTACTAGAATTAGATGTATACTTATTGGCTTGTTCGACTGTACCTGATTTTTTCATTAGGAATTTCTCAGTAGCAGTAGTCGGAGTCTATATTGTGGTTGCTACCCGGTTGATGGCATTACGCTCGCCCCCTATTGATGGGGTGAACTGGCCTAATAGGTTCACCTCTGCCTTACTTTTCGGGGACCACAGGCTTACACCGTAATTCCATTAAAGCGACATTGTTTTCCAATAATACTTGCCCACAAATTAGTCCATGACCTGTCCCAATAAAGGATTCTCTTTATTGCGTCGACACAATGACTAGGTACCCACAGTCCTACATACACCTAACACGCAATAGTGACCAATTAGCGTGTACTAACAATAATTTAATTAAGCTGCAGTGACGGCCAATAGGCAATATTATATCGATAACCTGTGACTTGTGTGTGCGACTGTGTTTAAGTAATGCTTTATCGAGTGATTGTAGTGCCGACCGACGCGCAATGTATGGAACTGGGGCTAGGGATGGGGTGAGGTTGTCGATAGTTTTATTTTAATTTTAAAACAAAAATTAGAATTTAGACTAAAAGTAAAGTAGCTAGAAGTTTTAAAACCGAAATGGTCACTAATATAAACACTGAAAAGTAGGTAAATATCTATGTTTTTTAGCATTTATGATAAAGTAGAGCCACGTTATTGTAAAAGCATTTACGTAGTTCTCAATACTCTGCCAGTCATTTAGTTTATTTTTAGCTTGATGTTTCACGCATAATAAAACCAATTCACACAGATCTTTTTACAATAACATTAACGAATACACTTATATAACTGTTAATAGTCATTGCCAAATACATACAAATTGTACATAAAAGATTATCTAACATTCATGGCCAATAGCCGCATGTCGGTCGAGTGCTTGTTTACTTGTTTATATGCATGGGCCATTGTGTAAACGGAGCTAGGGTTGTTCGTAATGGTCGATAATATTGTGCAACGTGGCCCATCACGCCGGATTTGCAGACGATCTCTTAGGAGCATGAAGGATTTAATTGATTATTGCGCAAAGGCTAGTTAAAATTTTATGTATTGTTTAAACAGTGTTAGATTTTTTTGGGATACTTGTTAGCGTTAGCAAAATTTTATTAAGGTTAATCTTTATTATATTTTATTACTAAAAAATGGGCCTATTTCCGTCAGACGTGACCGAGATCTTGTCTCGATCACGACTGATGGAAACCGATGGATGAGTTCTACGATGGAACGAGCGCGCCCAGAAGATGCCTCTTCACTCTTGCTTTAAAGGCAGACTGGTTAAATGTGGGAGGGAACACAGATGCAGCCAGAGTCCCACATTTTTGGTAGGCATAGAGGTAACAGCAAAACATAATTTATGTGTCAACTGATGTCGACATCGATAGAATACCCTTTGTCAATGTCACATTCCTCTTCCCGGATACCGGTCGAAGGGCAAGGGCCCTACATTTCCCCGGGACCAATAGGGCCAATTGATCCCAATATACGGCCGGAAGCTGATCATTGTACCCGGATATGCACTTGTAGCGTAGATCCGCGCGTGCTCACAAAACTATACACTACTCTACCGTGAAATGTTAAGTGTTGGTATTATACTGTTTTTTTCTATACAAATGTAGTTCCGTTTTGTTTCCTTTGTGAAGGTATTAGGTGAATAGGTTTTATAAGCTTTGTGTGGATAATTTATTGGATATTTTTATTGGTTGGTGTATGTGAATTACAAGTTTACTTCAGTGAGGATTTATTTTCGCAATGATATGGTGAACGGAAATAGTATTTTATATTCGCATTAAAATTTACTCGTAACTCCACGTTTCCCGTTCAATAAAATTATTGAATTAACATGCATACCAACATTGAATTTATTGAAAAAGAAAATATTTTTTTTTCAATAAATAAATATATATAATAAATCCTTTTTTACTAAGAACAAATGACACAAATGAAAGTTAACGCGATAAGCACATCTAAAACACGTTCTAAAGTATCTTGTTCCATAGTATCCTGACATCGACAGCTCTTGAACGCGGTTACGATGGTCTGGGCCATGCTGATCGCGTTCAGTTTTATTCAGAAATTTGCCTGCCAGCTGAACTGGCTTGAAATAACAATTAATCCTTATCCAGTACGTTTTATAGGTTAGGCTTACAGTTAAAATAACGAAGAACTGTTATCAACGTGCATGTGCCATAGTACCACCACGGGCTAGCCACGGGGCCACGTGCAAGCGCCGGTTATTAGATCATTCAATACTTACTACACACCGCAACGGTGACTCATGCCAACGCATAATATTGACACATTTTTCTATAGGTACTTAGGTTCTCAATAACGCCGCGCCGATGACATTAACTAATTGTGAGTTCGCAACTGTGGACCGTGCACTTAACGACCTTGCGACTGAAAGTATTCAGTCAGGAACGTTTCGTAGCTCGTTCGATACGTACGAATGTTTGGTGGCTTACATCGTCGTAAATAACTGGATTTGGTGACGATTTAGAATAAATAACATAATATTATAATCATTGTTGACAAGTTATTTTAACAAGCTTTGCTGTAGAAATATTGTTTTTATATATTTTTAAATACCGATACGGTAATTTGAGTATATTTGCGTTCAATCATGTCTTCTTGTCTAGGATTTATTTGCTCAAAGAAAGTTTACGGAAGTCAGATATTGCTGCTTATTTATCATTGGAAAGCACCTATTGTCGGTGCATAGAATGACCAATGACTTTTAATTTGAATAGCTTGTTGTCTCCAAGGCCGTTTATTATTAATATACTTACCAAGAATAAGTGTCATTCCAATTAAATAGACTTAAAATGTGTTTTCCTAGAAAATATTAACAAAACATGCCTATGACGTCTACGCCACTTTAAAGTCTTGGAATATCCAGAGCAGGAAGCGTAAATTGACATAGTTCTAAAGTTGTACAGCAACTGTGACGTTGTCAATTACAATAATGTGTTTAATAATAATAAATGACGTCATAAAATCCGTGATTTATGCAAATTATAATTAAAACACCCGTTGATTATACATATTAGACCATATTGCCTATATGATTGGATAGTTATTTTATAACTAGTAATTTTGTTCGGCGCCTATTTCATAAAGTGATAACTCTACTAAGTGACAACTCCTACTCTATAATTAAAGTTATTTTATTATAATAAAGCACTTAGATTTAAAACTATTTTATTAGTTAAGGTTTTATAACAATCTCCGGTGAAATTAAAAAAATATTTATATTTATCACAAAATAATATTCATCATCATCATCATCATTTCAGCCGAAAGACGTCCACTGCTGGACATAGGCCTCCCCTAAGTGTCGCCACATTGACCGGTCCCGTGCGTCTCGCATCCAGCGGATCCCCGCAACCTTCACCAGGTCATCGGTCCACCTAGTGGGAGGCCTTCCAACGCAACGTCTTCCGGTTCGCGGTCGCCACTCCAGAACCTTCCGGCCCCATCGGCCATCCGTCCTGCGAGCAATGTGCCCTGCCCACTGCCACTTAAGCTTGGCAATTCTTCGGGCTATGTCGGCAACCTTGGTTCTCATGCGGATGTCCTCATTTCTGATTCGATCACGCAAGGAAACTCCGAGCATAGCCCTCTCCATTGCTCTTTGGGTGACCTTAAGCCTTCTGATGAGGCCCATTGTGAGCGACCACGTTTCGGTCCCATATGTAATCACTGGCAACACACACTGGTCTTCACTGGTTGGGACTTTCGTCTTGGGACACTGGGGTAAGTTGGACGAGAAGATACTTCTCAACTTCCCAAACGCTGCCCAGCCGAGTCGGATTCGACGATTGACCTCTTTTTCAAAGTTGGACCTACCTAACTGGACTGTTTGTCCCAGGTAGACATACTCATACATACACATAAATAATATTACGAGTATACATTTTCTACTGGGGCAAGAATGGGAAAAATAATTATTCTATTTACTTAAATCAAAGTTTATTGTCCCGCTTTGGTTCATCACTGATAAACTCGCACTAGACCTACTCATTAGCGAATTAAACCAAATGATCAATTTCATACTTGTCAAGGAACTCATAAATACTTCAAGCACTTTGATTCCGTATTACGCAACTTCGCGCGAACTGTCATTGTTCATAGCAATAACAGGGAAATACTATCCACTTCTCTTCCTGGCTTCTCTAGTCCACGACATAATAGACATGTGTCGCAGTAACTATGTCGTGTCGTGTAACAATTAATCGCAATAAGCCGGCCTTGTGTCTGTCCGTCTGTGTATCCGTGTCAGTACAGTAAATAACACAATAAGGTACATAAAGGTTGCATTAGAATTAAATTGCGGGTATAATAAGGTAGAGTTACGGTTCATAGATTGACTATAATGGTGTTATAAGAAACCGAGCAATTGTCTTACTTCATCGCCAGTAAATCGACCTCAGGAAAATTGCCATAATACACTCTGTCTGTTGTCATGTTTAGTATAATAAACTGCCTCGTTGGTCTAGTGGTCGCAAGCGCGACTGCTGAGCGTGAGGTCCTGGATTCGATTCCCGGGTCGGACAAAAAGTGCTATTTTGTTTTTCATTAGAAATTTCCCAGTAGTAGCCCGGAGTTTGGAAGTTGGCGGTATAATACCCCCGTGCCTCGGAAAGCACGATAAGCCGTTGGTCCTGCGCCTGATCTCTCCCCGGTCGTGATGCCGTCCCATCGGACTATGAGAGTTATAGGAACAGAGAGTGCACCTGTGCCTGCGCACACATGACTTGTGCACTATAATATCTCCCGCGCAGTTGGCTAAACTCCGCTGAGATTGGCCGCCGAAAAAACGGTCAGGAGGACTATTAATATTTTTATCCAATCGAGCTCAGTAGCACTTTTTGAATGATCTACTGATATATTTAAAATTTTGGATTACTGGAGTCCGCAACTCTAGGTCCCAAGCTCGTGTTTTTTTATGTACGGGTGGTCTTCGTTAATCATGCATCTGTCTCCATGTTCTTTGTTTTTTTTTTTTATAAATTACCAATAACATAATCATTTTACGCGAATATGGTACGAGTCGTGTGGCGCCTACCGCATAATCGGCGCCGGTGCAGATTTACGAGTTAATTAATCAGCAAGCTATTATTATGGATAACTGTGTCGTTGCTGTCAATATGATTGCTACCACACTCATGTTCCTTTGTTTTACGCGAGTCGACGCGTGTTTGTGGAGGTGTTCGAATATGTTCGACTGGTGTTCATGAATAACTTAGATTCTATGATAGGTGTGAATAGTGAATACTTAATTTAATGCGTGCTTGAATAGGGTTGGTTGTGGCTAAGAGAAGCTATGTGAATTTGACAAGAGGGAATAGCTGGATTAAAAAGAAAATGTCATTGTATTTATTGAAATAACAACAAATCACGTCTGTAATCCACAAAGAGTTCAGCAGAGTCTGTTAATGGTCAAGTCCCAGAGTTTCAACTCTGTATTGCATGGGCCTTCATGAAACATTACTGGCGAAATATGAGATTAGCTGTAAGTAAAGAGCCTTTTAAGAAATCATAACTAACCAGCTACCAGCAGTTCCAGAAATAATGCGTCAATGAATTATACCGTTACTGTATATATACTGAACCCACTAACACAAAACAAGCTAAACAAAACGAAACCAACTAAGCCGTCTGCGCTCATAAAACAATTAAAGAACTTTTGGGCAGCAGATCTGGAGATAGCCTCATGGCACTAAGTACTGTGGGTCTGTGGCTAAATTATTGTCCTAACAAGTGACCGGTGACGTCATCAGTCCGATTTGTCTCTATTTAGTTAATCGACGTATAAGGAAGTTTGTGTCTGACTCATGCAGACTTTGTTCATTTGTCCTGTACGGTCACTGACTGGACTAATGTCTTATGTTGTAGAAACGGTGTTTTACATACTATTGTTTGTATTAAAAGTTTGACCGATACTGGATTCCGTTGACCTTGCAACAAACAAGCTTTTCTGAAAGCTTGTTTCGGTAAGACGAATTTTATATGCTTCTTGAAACGGATAACGCGGTGATCGTTCTAAATATTATTGTGATCCGTTAGTACTCAAAGAAGGTATATTTTTCGATATAATAGGTATATAATTTAGAAGGTTAGTAGTAGGTTTAACTATATATTATTTATCTAATTGAACTTGAGCCTTTTTGTCCAAAATCAATCGAAGTCTAGCTAGACGAATCGCCAAGATTCTGCAATATTTCACCCCGACATTGCAATTCAACATTCATTGCCAATCACACAATATCATTAGGTAGGTACACATTACAACTGCTATCTCTATTACGTACCGATTGACATTTCGATACATTAATCAACACCAACACTCCACGCGGCGCAAGCGCATTGCGCACGAGTTTCCGAGCAGCGACAGTGGTGACCTCTAAACGTCAGAAGTTCTCGGAACTATAGGTACTGTCGCAAACGTTCACCTCTAGAGGATTTCGAGCGCATGATAATAAGCTGTTCCTAGAATATTGAGTATTGCCGTAAATGCCGATATTGCTAAGTATAGTCATGATGTTCGAGGAAAAGATTGAGAGGTATTTGTGGACCAATAGGTGTAAAATGTGTACCTAAACTCTGGGCATACATAGCTGGAAGCAGAAAGTTCCTGGGTATTGAACCATTCCGTGGGGTTAGTAACTATTACAGAAATATCAGAAGCATTCTGGTCGAGATCAGTCAAAAAATCTTCAAATATAATCAAGCTTAGCGTCAGTGGAAAGTTTTACAATGGAATTCCGTAAGTATACTGAAGACTCTTCAGAAAGCTTTTAAAAATCCTATTAATTAAGTCAACCCGGGAAGTTGTTCTTAACAATCTATGATAATTTCCAAATTCGTCGCTCATCACAACATCCACATCTCGGCCGACTGATTACTGAGCTAGTGACGATGGCAGCTAATTGATGAAATGAACATGTTACTCTCGTGGGTTGGGTTCTTGTAATTGCTGTAATGCTGCAGTTTCTTCTACGCGTCAATCGTGAGAATGTTCGGAATGGTTCGGTTATTTGAAATGAAGTGAATAATTGTTACGGTTATTTGTTCATGGAATAGTTTTCTTATGTGTTAATCTGTGAGATGCAGAAGGATAACGTTATTTTTCTTGCCGGATATTTTTATATGAGAGTCATCTTATAGTAAAAAGTTCTTTGTTGGAAAGAAGACTCGGTTTATTTATAACGAATTTTTAATTGTTCTGACGCATTGTTTGAAGAAAATGTGAGGCTTGATGAGATTTTACCGGTGTGTACCTAAATAAAGACATGCTTTATATACAAATTAGTTCCCTAATTGTATAATGAACGATTGAGAATAAGCAGGATACGTAATTATAGTCATTATAGCGGTTTATTTTCTCTCATTTTTGTGCCCCGAAATTCGTTTTACGTCATTGTTACAAAATTTTACAAAATGTTGCTAAAAGTTTTAAATAATTATCTCAATTGATTTTCAACGCGTTTCATCTCTTTTAACATTGCAAAAATTAATTAGACCGTATTATAAGATTTACCATTGAAAACAAAGCTTAGCGCTATGGGCGTCTAAAACACGTCTCATATTCTTTAATTAAAGCTTCATACATGTGCGTAAATCAAACTCTTACTGGAGTCACATAGACCACGTCTCAACCGGTTCCGTAGGTTGTGAGCCTTAGTTCGCTGCATAATTGGATGCTGCACATAATTAAAATCTAACATGTACACAATAAGATACAAGTTTTTATGCTTACGGTACACAAGAGTAAATAATTTCAGATTCCAAAGATAAAAAAGATTGGTATGCAAAGTCTCGTCCAGTTAATTGAAGGAAACGAGTGAATGAGTGGATGACAGAACCAAATAAGGTCCACATGTTAGACTAATTACGAGCATTTAAAATTTTAAATAATCACTAAAGAGTCTAAGCTTTAAGTACATCCGTGATTGCTTAACGTTTGAAATAGCGGTATTACAATCACAGATAAATAATCTCGTTGACATTTCGTTAGCAGAACTGATACAAGATTATTATTCATCAGTTATATCTCAGTATTTCGGTCACAGTCATGGTCTGGCTGCCGTGAGGAATGTCACCGGAGATCTGTCTAGGGCTCGAAGGAGACGCGATCAACCGCGTGACACACACGACGTGTATTGAGGGCGAACTTGATTGGAATACTAGGACCAGTTCCATGTTAGGGCTTGTCTACGTCTGTTAAGTGCCTTTTAGATGATTACGGGTCTTTAAAACAAAAGCACAGATTACCAAGAGTATTGAATTGTCCAATTCAATCTAAAGTTTATGGTTGATTCGAAATACGGTGCGTATTAAGGATATAACCCTTTTTTTTTTTTTTTTTTGGTGGGTGGAAAATCATCGAATAACCCCCCCCGCTCTTGGGCAGAGCGAAGGGGAGTGTCAGACTTCTACTGACTAAAAACCGAACCCATGTTCCTTCTTTGCCCTTGCGCCGAGGCCACGTAATCCAGTACAAAATACCGCGGCCCCGACGGGCGTCGGCCCTTGCGGGCCCCTCCTTGCTGACATCTCTTTGAGGCGCGCGTGGAACACGAACGCGCCGCCGACATGGTCTGTTGCCGTCATGACGACGGCCGGACGGCGAGCTAGCCCATTACTCACCGTCCACAGGCCCGCGTCTACGGTGGCCGGAAGCCATCACGTGGCCCCCGACGCCCGGAGCGCCTCCCGCGCCTTCCGCGGCGGCTGGGACGTTGAGAGGATCGCTCCCTCTCTCGTTCCGCCACCTCCTTCGCTAGCATCACTGCTTCGCAGAAGGAGGCGACGGCGTCCCATTCCTCCTCGCCCCGGACCATGGCTTGCACCAGGGCCGGACGCGAGAGGTCACCGCCGCCGATCGCCGCTACGAGAACACGGCGGGGCTCCGCCCAAGCAGGGCACACCTCCACAGTGTGCTCCACCGTGTCCTCCGGTCGATCCTCGCAGTGGAAGCATCCGGGCGTTTCCTCCCGTCTGATTCGGTGCAGGTACCTCCCGAAACACCCGTGTCCGGTGAGGACCTGCGTCAGACGGAAGGTGAGGGCGCCGTGGCTCCTCTCTAGCCACTCCTCAAAGAGGGGACTTACCGCCACTATCGTGGCGTGCCCAAGGATATAACCCTGATAATACAATATAAGGATAATAATGCGATGTAAAGACCTTGTTTAACATTCAAGAATCCAAGATATTAACTGCAAGGAAAGTCCTCGAGAACCCGGTTTGGAAAATCATAATGTTGATGACTTTTGATGGCATATGGCAGAATGCAGATAGTAAATGTTATGTGTGCCACTATTTTCGTTTTTGCGCACGTTTTAAGGCCTGATTCAATAGCATTTAGTTTCGCGAGACTGTAATGAAAATATAATGTTAACAAGTAACAGTAGGCACAGCAATTTACACCTAAGAATATGGTTAGTGTTAAAATATAACCTATAACAGCGGCCTTACAAAGGACCAAAAGGTTATTTAACATCAGCTAACATAAGACCTCGGTTACGCACGTAGGCGCACCCGTGGGCGCAAGGCTTGTATCTCGTTATATGTCCAACATATTCACATCATGGTAATTGGATAAAGTAAATTGGAAAGGAGTGTTTACTTTTGTGATCTTTCTGATAATATCAGCGAGGTTGTGAACAAAGGAGTGGAAGGACCATTTTTGGTTTTACGGTAAAATAAGAGAGAGGCGGAAGTGTACTGTTTTGTTGCGCTAGTTTGCTGCTATACTACATTGTTTGTTCTTCTTTCTCGGTTGTGTGGTTAGTGTGAGTGTCTGGTGTCAGTGCTTTTTTGCCACCCATAAGCCTCTGATTTGGATTCACATGCCGTCGATAAATATGCTTCAGTCATGCTGTTTTCCTCACGATGTTTTTCATCACTGAAGCAAGCAAGTGATACTTATGCTACAACATGAACATGACTCTGAAACATCGGAGAACGCGTGTTTTGGAACTTGAAACCCATGAGTTGGCAGTATGACGTTCACACCACTAGATTCACTGCTACAGCTGCATTACTTGTTATAAACTGTGGAATCATACCAATTCTTAAGCCCAACAGTAAATCCAAAAATAAATACTCGTTTTAAACCCAGACGGTTCTTATTACCACTTCGGTTCTTTGTCTTGTTCTTAAAACGAATCTTTTGAAGTTAGAGATTATTGTTTTCTTTCTCTTTTTAAGCACTTTGCCTTCATGGCCAAGGGCGTTTTTTTATTGGGTTTACTTTTAATTAAATTAACCAATGGCATCACTCTCCCTTTTTCATAGCGGTGGTAGCTTAGTGTTATCTGCGCCTACTAACGAGTTTCAGCTTTTGAAATCAAATCCATACAAGTACTTTGCATTGTGTTTTGTGGTTTTTTTATCACCACCACTCACAAAACAGTGAAGGAAACAGAGTAACATAACATCAAGCTGATAATCCCCGAAGGGTTAGGCAGAGGTTCACCCATTAGTACACCGACATTTCGCCAGTTATGTTTTAGTCCCATATAAATAGTCCTCCTGACCGTTTTCGGTCACGGCGGCCAATCTTAGTGGAGATTAGCCCGATGCGCAGGAGATATTATAGTGCACAAGTGTGTGCGCAGGCACAGGTGCACTCTCTGTTCCTTTTCTCTCATAGTCCGATGGGACGACAATCCGACACGACCGGAGAAAGATCAGGCTCAGGACCAACAGCTTAACGTGCTTTCCGAGGCCATGGCCCATGTAGTAGGGGGCGAAACCAATGCTATCAACCGGGCACAGATTCAGGCTCCGTGAGCGTGACTAAGAAATGATGGAAAAACCTACTAACACTTTGCCCGGCCTGGAAATCGAACTCAGGACCTCATCCACAGCAATCGTGCTTGCGACCAACGAGGCAGTCAGTTATATTACTTTATTTTTTCTCCGTATAGAAATAGTTATACAATGCAATGTTGCATAGTTGTTTATTGACACTGCCCGGAAGTTCGGCACAGTATACCGTATACATCACGCTATATCCGCGGTGGGGTGAATACTATTGTATGTAAATGCAGCACAACTTATTATGATGGCCGACTGGAGATTTTTACGCTTCGTAGTTTTATATGGGGAGCTGATTTATGTGATGATGTTATCTCTCTGTTTAGTTTATGATGACTTGATGAGGTTCTATATGGGGTACTTTTAATTTTGCTTTCAGTGTGTATATGAAGTTTCGATTTCAACAGCGATGCATAACATCGTCATAAGATAAGGTGGAATTGGTCCCAGTTTTGAAGTGGGACGTGTTGCCCTCTAATCTCTCAACTTTTTGTGTTTTACCCAGGACAAGTGGCAATCCCTTTCATAGCGTTTACTATTACTCAAAAGACTCATCAGCGTTGACATTAAGTGTTCAATAGGTTTGTTAGTTATATACTTTCTTCATCTTTATCATTTTGAGAAAAGACGCAGTAATCTCATCCTTTGCTTTATGAGTTACTTATTATAACTTAATTTACCACGCAGGAATGTAACCAAATCTCGAAAACGTGTCGAATGAAACCTGAAACGGTGATCATTCTGCTGATACCGGTAACATATGTTTCGCATGAACATGGCCACTGGTTGCAGTGGATACGGCTCGTTAATATGCAGGCGCGGGCGCACCATCCACCACCATCTCACGCTTACGGAGACCTCGCCAATAGGACATTGTTGTATCTCTTTTTTGGGTGCAGACAACTTAATTCTCTGTCTGGGTATTTGTGTATGTGAGTTTAAATGTTTGTGAACGCACCCACGATACAGGAGAAATTCCTAGTGGGGCAACGTTTTTTTTAAATAAAAAAAAAAGTTTTGGATACAGAGAAGTGTGTCTGAAAGGGTTTGCTTGGTATTTTTGTATCTGTAGCTTTAAAACATGTTTTGTTTCTTTGAACTTGGTTATGTTTCTATTACTGGAAATCACAGGTTTTGTAGAAAACCTTCGCTGCGTTTAATAAAACAGTTGCTTCCTATTTTAAATGTAAGTATTACATTACAGGCGAAACGAGGGTACACGAAGCAAGAAAGAAAGAAAGAAAAAATATTTTTAATATTTTTTTTTTTTTTTGCAAGCATCCTGTCCCCAACGCCCTCTTCAGACATTGCAGGCATGATGTAATGCAATGGAATATTGAATAAACCTTTTCTTGTTATTCAATTTTTTACGAAAGAATCAAGAATAATGTTAAACCATCTTCGTCACATTACATCATACTAATTACTCATCTCCCTCTTTCATCCATATAAACTAGCGTCCATTATGAAATGCCGCGATAAATCATTAACAGGGTGCTGCAATAATTATAGATTCCGAGAAAGGTCGTGAGGGCAGGTCGGTAGGCGGCGGTCGTGACACCGCTTCGGTGCATGCGGCCGCTTTGACTACACGTTGTATATGCAGGGTTGGCAAGAATGAGGCTAGAAATAATTGTGGAAGTAGGAAGTTAGTTTTTAAGAGAAACGTAAGTAAGTATCTATTTGCTGTCACGAAAAGCAGGATATTGAAAAGTAACAGTAATTGTGGTAACTAAAAATACTTTTAAATGACAATTTTTACTTTCACAGGATGCATTTTAGAAAGTTAAAAAAATTGAGACCTTATTTCTTTTTATAGGAACATTGCACTGTAGGTAGAGATCAATATCTTGGAGTGCGTAAAAAAACAGAAGCTCAATTTAATACGCAATAGAGTTCCAATAAATTGAATGTCTCCTATTGCCAATTTTTGGCATTTAAGCATACCAGTTTTTGTTGATCTTTAATAACTTTGGGATGTAGACTGTAGTATCCGGTAACGACTTTATGTTTCCTGCGTCTTTAACAAATGGACCTGTAATTATATGCAATATTTTATATCTAAAAAGTATTTAATTGCCACGTTGCGTTGGTTGCATTCCTCTGGATATACGGTATCTTCAGTCTTTGGCAACTCTCCGATAGCCGTTGTAAGCTAAATAGCGTTTTGTTTGGCGGAAACTGATTTCCGAATCGTGCGTTCCTTTCATGTTTTTATTAACTGCTTCCTGCAGTCGTGTATAAGCTTTCAGTTAACAGTATTGCCTCCGAAACCAACTTGTGCTAGAATCTGCTTTCCGCTGTCGAAATCGTGGTAAAAGTCTCAGTACCTAATGTACCTATACCAAAGGTAATTAAATATATTTAAGTCCACGGAAATCATAATTTCCTTGCTATCAACTGCATGGAGTAGGGAAACTCCAAGACAAGAAGTATCAAGAAGGTTGGCAATTATATATATTTTGCTTTAATGCGTCATTGAGTCACATCATGGGGTTTTTCTACTGCTTTTTTTTAATTCTACATTTTGATCCAACAAAACTGTCTAGTTTTTTTTTATTCTTGTACATGAGGAAGTGAGCCAGCCCTAAGGATCTTCAAACAACAATGTCCGCCTTTGAGCCATAAGACGATTCTCATATTACTGCAGCTCATAACGATCCCTGTAACTTGCAGTGTAGCGTCATGTTGCATGCGCGCGCGTGCGCAACTGTGCAGTCAATCGATGCCGACCTTCCGCGGCGCCATATTTGTTTTTTATTTACCGAACATACCATTTTGGAATTCTTTTGCCAATTAACGTTTAAATATTGATTTTTGAGAGTTTTTGTTAAAGAATTTGTTTGGCAAACAGTAGTGATATTTTTGGACGTAGTATTTAACAATACTTGTGTCTGCAGTATTGAACAGTGCACTTTTTTGCTGAAGGTCAAAGCTGCGGTCAGACTTTATATAGAAGCTTGTCTGGAATTTAAATTAAAGAAAAAAAACAACTGCTGTCGCAATCGACAGCGTACGGTAGGTAAACTTGTACATAATAATATAATACTTAGGTATTATAATATTAAACTAAATTCGAAAACGATTGAGTTCACTTTAGCTTTGGTACGTTTTTCATAGTCATACCTATAGGTAGGTAATTTGTTAGTATTTTAAGGAAGGTCATGGTCTCGATATCCTTTGAAACAGATGAAGCCGCCTTAGTTAATATGTGACATAGTTACTTAGAATAAAATATGTAGTTCATTAATATGATGAAAGAGTCGGTCTGTCTTTGCGATAAGTTCAATATCACACACAGCGGGTAATTGTTAAAATTCTCAGAACTTGAAAAACCGTATTGTTTGTTAAAATTGACAAACTGATTAGATTGTCTAAATACTACATTGTTGTACAAAGATAAACCGAATGATACTTAAAAGTCTAAATTATAATCCGCCCTTGTCCCATTCTACTTGGGATCGGTTCGGGGTTTTCTTCTTCTAGGGGGGAGACCCCCGTTTAGACGTCACGGCATCATTTTCTTTTTCATAATATAAAATATCATTCCTCACACCTTCCTTTCATTTTTCTTTGGCATTCCTACAGAATATACCTACGTCTAACTAAGAGAAAAAAATATTATCCATAATTGGTTACAAATAAAGCCAATGTAATAGATACCTGAGCTTTGGACAGGCAAGCCTATTAGAAGTAGGTAACTATATATTAAGAGTGACCTTTAGTGTTAAATAAATGACTAAAGTCAATACTTATTCTTTTTGTGTCTGCCCGACATTGAGTCTAGAAAGGTTTTAACGAGTCACAGTTACTGAATTTGAGCATGTTTTGAAACTAACAAAACAACGTTCTACAACATTGTTCTCCATATACATCGAGATATAAGTACTAACGTACTAGAGAAGACACCGTAAATTCCTACTTTGTCTCGTTCAACTGCGGCGATCGCGCCGCACTTTGTCTTGCACTTTGTCGAAGAAAACGCGTAAGTGCCGTGATTGAGAATAAATACACTTCCGCAGCAAATCTAGCGCTGTGGTAAATTAGTTACGGTTTAGACGAATTGTTATTATTTTAGCGCTGCAGCGAACTAAAGATTCAAATTACGAAGAATAGGACAATTCAGTTATTTGACGTAGCTTCTCTAGTACGTTAGTACTTTTAGCTCGATGTCCATAGAGATCTAGGTACCTACGCTTTGTAATGAACAACTACAACTGTATTAATACATATGCAGTATTAGGATACCTTGTAATTATAGCTTAATCTTTTTGTTTTGACCGAAACTTACTTACCTGTAAACGGTTAATTGTGCTTTTGTTTTTACTCAAGCTCGTTCACGATACAAAATACGTAAAAGAAAATACACTCTTATAATCATCTAGCAAATAAAACACCATTGTCTATAAAAACTGTTAAATTCATAATACTAGTACCTAAGCAAGTAAAGCCGGTCGTACGATACAGGCTAGCGAGTTTATCAATCGCTAATTGTTCGTACAACAACACAATCGTACTCGCGAGGTGGGACCGGTCACGAAGACACAAAACCGGACCGGCTATAGTGTTGTCAAAAAACCGGGATTCGAAGAGTGAGTATAATGGAAAAATATGAGACTTGTTACAGGATTACTTTTTTATTAGGATAAGCTCGCTACTCTATTTACAAACAACTGTAACGCCTGAAAAAACCGTGGCGACCACCAGAAAAGCGCCGGGAAAACGTAACGAAATTAATAAGAAAAGAATAGCGGAGGATTAGGAAAAACATAATTTACAGGATTACTTGCAAGTTTTCCAATATTGCCAGTGAGAATAATAGATATGTTAATGACTAGTTCATGGCAAAGAAAGGCATTCAATTGATTCAAAGGCTGCCGAGTAAACGTAATAAATAAATTATCATGATTTATGTAGAACCGTTTAACGGAAGGTCAGAACTCAGACCTTAACAATCACTTTACCTTATGTGGACATTATGAACCTAGCACTGACAGACCAAATAGCCGAACACGGCATAAAGATAAACTTCGGCTGCCGCCAATAAAACTGAAACTATATAGGAAAAATGTGTACTGTATGTCGATTATAATCTACAATCATTTACCAAATAGTCTTCAAGAATTACCGATGACGATGTTTAGAAAAATACTTTTCAAACTATTTTTATGTAAAAGATATTACTCTGTTATAGAATATTTAGATGACAAGTCAATAGAACCTGTAAATTGTAAGCTAGATTAATCGACTTCGCTCAGTATTGTAAGACATTTGCACGCCATTTTATGGCAGGGTATGCTGAAACAACTTTTACTGTAACATCTTATATACCATATTCTGGCAAATAAAATATTTTGATTTGATTTGACATTCAGTTAAAAATACAAAATGAAAACGGACTAATCTTAAGCATAACTGGCGAAATGTGGTTGTACTATTTAATTATGTACACAATACACATCTGCCTAACTTTTCTGAGATTACAGGTGTGATGTTATGTTATGAAAACATTAGTCTGTTTTCTCGATGATGATCTCCAGCTTAAAACCGGGACAAGTCCCGTCACTATTTCAGTCCGAAACTCGTATGTACAAAGTTGCGCTCGCGCTGGTCTGTACTATGCGCGTGCGTCAATTAGCGCACATCTGTCAAGTCGTTGAGCACACAGTACGGCTGCATACTCATGTATTTAGTGGAGCTTATCCCGCAGCTTTGTGGAACCGGTTTGCATTGTTGGACTAGAGTGACTTTCGAGATTATAAACTAAAACAAGGAATCAGCTTTTCAGGATGTTGGAGGATCACAACGAGAAAATTGGTCCTAAGGCCATCGACACGCTAAGAAGAAGAAGACTGAAATCATTCAAACATCCACATCAAAGACTGATACGATTTTCAAATAAACCTACTCAACATTGTGCTATGTGCTAATGTCGCAGTGTCGCATGTCGTGGTCGTAAATCAGCTGAAACACAGTGTAAAGATAACCAGAAAACCAACTACGATCTAACTTTATGAAATAAAATGTGGGTTTTAGGGTTGTCGACTAACCTACAAGAACCAAGATCTTGATGCGATAGCCCCGACTTACTCGCGAGTAACCTGTTACCAAAAGCACGATTCTTCTTACTCTTGTTAGAGTGGTCGTGGTTGCACAGACGAGGTACACGGAGAGATGTTTGGTGGGTCGTTGGCTTCGTGCCGGTTGGAGACGTTGCCAATACACTGGATGGACCATGGTGCACTCAGTAGCTTTCTTGATCAGGTCAGTCCAGCGAGTTGGTGATCGGCCGTATGGTCTATCGCCCTCCATCTGGCCTTGAACCACCAATCTCTCTGTAGAGTTTTTGTTTCTAGTGATGTGACCAAAGATCTCAGAAAGCTCGCTGAGCCTTCGTATTGCATGTCTGTATTCAGGCCATTCGTTCCTAGTTGAATTACTGAATGGTTAACACTGTTCTGTGTGTCGGTTGTGTCTGAAACATGTTTATTGGCAATTGGTTTCGCTTTCGAACATCTGGGTTGTGGCCATGCGCGCCGTACGTATAAAATGTCTCCTTATTTCCTTAATTGCGTAAGTGCTCTGCGACCAATCGGTAAACAATTGTCGTAATTGTTCGGCATTCCTGATACGGGGATTAAGAATATGGAATGTTAAGGCACAGAGGTGTTTCGGTTACTTAGGGAAGTTTGATGGTTTTGTACCATCTGGTGAAGTTCGGATTGTCCAAGTTTTTAATTGTTGTTTTATTTGCCTGATGTTCCCACTGCAGGGACTCAGGTGTCCTCTCTAGGAGAGGGATAGGCTATAATACACCACGCGGGCCCAGTGCGGGTTGGTAGATGTTGTTTTTTGGTTCTAAGACATGGTGGTTATAAGTATAACGTAGAATTTTATTTATAAAATAATACGCAGACACGTGTCTTTGTTTTTCAATGGTCTGTCCTATTCTAAATAAAATAATATTATATAGGTAGTTCAAAAGATTCAAGTGGTTCCAACAGTGAAACATGTTTGTAAAACTGACTATGTTATCTGTAAGCAATAAAAAACGTTATAGAAAAAATAATGTTTCAAGTTTAGATCTTAAGATGGCACGCATCATTTCCATTCTGACGCTATGTTGGTGTGGTAGCTACGTCTTAGTTTTTAGAACGCTTTCATCTTTTTTTTTTCTGAGTAGGTATAATTTCGTGATTCCGGTTATAATTATGACTACATGGAACTACGCCTAATCTAATCTAATTTACGTTGCCAAAACTATTAAGTCGTTAAAAAACGTATCATCAAATGATTTTGTTATGATATAATCAACGTCAGTCGAGAATTGAATTCCTATGAAAAAGTTTATATTTTATCGCTGTTTATCGTTTATTGCTTATTTTCTAGCTTCATCAGAATCAATCTCTCACTGAACAATGAAAGCTCATCAACATTGCGAGCCTTTGGAGTCAACTAAGTAGCTTTTAAACGTCAATCCTCATTGACAGTTGAATTCAAATTTGACAGTTGAGACGAATGGGTTTTCAATTACTGCTTACAAACGCAAAGGCATGCGTTCAATTCAAACGGCCAACAATGCCAATATAGATAAATGGGCTGCCCGGCTGCAAGCATAACTGTTATGGCAATAAATTGTATGATCATTATGTCGTAAGCAGATATACTGTTTAACATGGCAACACGCTTAATAATAATGTTTTAACCAGATAGTGAAGTTTCGTAACTGGCATTTAAATGAATTTGTGTAAAAATGAAAAAGTCGTAAATATCCTGAAGAGTCGATATGGGACGATGAATAAGAAATTACTATTTGTTTGTTTATACATTAAGTAGGTATCTAATAGAATATGATAAGTTCTTTAAATGGTTTAGTGCAAATCGCTGAAATATAATCGTTAGATATGATTTATATTCTAAGAAAATGTAAAGCTCTGCTACACCAATTATCGGAGTCCATTAAAGTGTTATCATTGTGTTAATAATTACAATTATTTAATTAATGGGATATTAATTTAATGTTAGTTGCACGACATATTTTGGAACGTATACTGAGTCCGAACGTCTTGCAAGATTATTGCCTGTATCCTCGAGGTTATTGACTGCGTAAAGATATACCGATATCCCAAATTCAGGTTAATTGATGTCCGCTCTATATGCTGTAGTTTTTCTCCACATTTTTTTGTCGAACTCAAGCCTTTCGTAACATAAGTTTTACTGTTGTCCTACTAAGAAGTTATCACAAAAACGTGGTAGTATTGTAAGAATTTTCATGTCACAAAAATTATTAAGTTTTTCGCCACATCGCATCGAACCGTAAGTAGGACAATCGTAATATGTTTTTTTAATAAAACGTTGTATTTATGGGCAAAAAATAAACGGTATATTGGTCGGAATAAAACTTAATCTATGTAAAAAGTTAGCGAGTAATCGGATAACTCTTAAAGCTCCATTCAATGCTAGACAGACAGACAGTGATGACAGCATTGCTTTTATAGTTTCGCATTTACGGCGCGCGGCGGTTCATGATTATAAAAGGCTAGATTCTTTTTTACTTAGATAAAGTTTTATTCAGATACAAGATACCGTTTAATTGCAAGAGAGATATACAATTTATAAGGGATTGTTTTGAATACTTAGAGTAAACTTGCAATGAACTTGAACTCAATCAGGACATTGAAACTGCGTTTAAAAGCTGACATTGACAGCTCGAGCTGACACACATGAAACTGAAGAGGCAAAGATCAAATTATATTTCTCCGTTCTAACATTCAGCCATCTTTTGATATATTCGATACACAAGTACCTATCTTTTTGTCTTCTAATAAGCAACTTACCATTACCCTGTGATTGGCATTTCCTTTAAAACTGCCTACTGTAATACTAACGGGCCTTTCGTAAGCATTACATACTTAGTTAAAAAAACCTGCCCAGTTAAGCGGTTCCTAACAGAAGCCTTGAGATGGTAGTGATTGAGCGCGGCTTCCTGCGCGCGCACCTGGTACGTCGCACGTGCGGACGCGCGCGCATGCCGGCGCGTTTTTTGCGCTGCTGTTAAGCGGCTGTCTTTATGTTATGATGTGAGTAGGGTTGAGCTTTTATCTCTATGAGAAACTAGTGTTCGTTTGGTGGTTTGTGGTTTTTACTAGCATATAACCTTTGATACGCAAGTGACTAATATAATTTTGCAACTGAACATAGAGCTCCAAATTCTTGAAGTGTTTGGGTTGCGTGGGTTGACCAACAAACAACAATTTGGATCTAAAGAAAACGTTTACAGAGATGGTGCTAAAAAGAGAGGATTGGAAGGGTAAAGGGGAAGTCTTTGCTCATTAATGGAACACAATGTAGGACAAAATAGGTTTTAAAACAAGGTTGACAGCGTGGTTTCAAGTTGCTCTTTACAAACATCTAAAATTTTCCGTTGATTTTCCAAAAAACTTCGGTAAGTCACTGGGGCCATCCCCTACTTACATTACGTAAAAGAAGCTTTAGCTTAAGTTCTGTCGCGTCAATTTTTAGTCCAATATCAATAGAACACAGACAGCCCTTACTTTTTAAAGAACAACTTATAGCTCACAAAGCTCTGTGGTTTACAAAGGGCTGTCAGCATATGGTACATAATAATGGTGTCTGATACGAAGCACCGCAGGTGAGACTCTCGCGCAGCTGATGGTAATGAGGGCTTTGTTTACCAGTAATTATATTGTTTTGTTTGTGCACTAGGTTAGATGGAGGACAGATGACGTATAATTATATGGTTGCTGTAGTGACATCCTGAATGGATGGAAATGTGTTCATGTTGATGAAGGTGTCTGCAATCTATACAAATAAATAAAATTGAAGTGTCTGCTTGTAATATCAAAATAACAGCTTTTTACTGAATAGATATATGAAAATATATACGCCACTTATTATGCTTGCATTATAATATGGTAGTATATATGCTACAAGCGATCCAGAAGTAAGACGTTTGTTTATACCTGACAGGGACGCGGGTTTTGAAACAGATACCGCGGTCCTGGACAGGGCTAAGAACAAACATGGGTGGTTTTTAGTCAGTAGACGTCTGACACTACCTTCCGTTCTGCCCAGAGCGGGTTATTTGATAATTGTTAACCCTCCAAAAAAAAATGTCTGTTTGTTTATTTAATATTACTTATTTAGAAAATCTCAGTCCGTAGGCAAATATAAATTAGACTATCGGCGACCATAACTTAACTTAGCACTCAATTAAATGTTATAGTCTGAGTTGATTGATGAGACTGCCATTTAATTTAATGGTCGTCGATTGCGTCAAAATATAATAATTATTGACGACTCCATTTTAGTTTGATATAATTTGTTTGTGTATTATCCAAGATTCCCAGAACAACTGTCTTTCAAAACGATATGTGTTTTAGCCCGAAAATGTAACATACAGAGTTACTAAGCTCTCTTATCCCAATTCATTTGAGGTCACCGCAGCATTATATCCCTCACATAATGCAGTGTCTTTTTTTTTTTTTTTGGGACAAGCCCGCCACACTATTCCCAAACCACTGTAACTAAATATTATGTTAAATAGTGTACAGGTTACATCCGGAGTTATTTACTATAGGTACGGACCTTGTAGAAACTAGAACAAATTTCCGTGCGTTCAAGCAATTTTGTCATACCTATTATTGGAATCAAATATAACAGCTCACAACTTAGGACCCAGTAATATTAATGACAATAATATCCGTGGTGCTAGGCAACTGGGCTTATCTCAGTTGTATACGTCCCTGTGTGCCTATTGGCCTTGTTCTGTTCTGTCTCCTGCTGATATGGAGGGAAGTGGAAACTATGTTTTTTCCTACTCCTCCGCTATTCTTTTCTGATTAATTTCGTTGCGGGATCCAAGACAGTTAAATCATTTCTCTGGGACTTCGTCGAGCTTCATTGTCTCGGCGCTTTTCTTGTGGTCGCCACTGTTGATTCTGGCTAACAGGAGTTACAGTGGTTTGGGAATAATGCAGTGTCTGTCAAAATCATTTCAGGGGTGCTCGATCTATTTAAGCTCGTTACATAAGGCTCCTCTCAGCAACTCCCGTATGTTCTATCTTGTTACGAGAGCACTTATCATCAAAAGGGCTGTTTTACGACATTTACGAGAAAGCAGCGTGCGCGGGCGCCGGTGGGCCAACACCTCAATGTTGTTCCAGTTGTCAGACGTATGTGACTGATGCGCTATAAAACTTAAATAGAAATGGATCACTGTTGTAAAGGGCAGAAGGACCAGTTCTAGCATAATGGGATATGGGAACTTCTGGCTTGGGATTTGGTGTTAAAAACGTATTAGTTTATTGTAGATTCCAATATTTTATTTCGATATCTTTGCCTAACATTAGTCTTACCGATCGGCCCCAGAACTATCTATGCAGTCTTCAGTTTATAATTTTAAACTGGTGTTGGTTAGTGAGTCTTCGTCTCTGTCCTTAAACTTTTCATCTTCTTTTAATCATGGACACGTGGCTAATTGTTTTCGTGCGACGCACAGACCATACCTCAGTCTATCGATGGCATGTTCTACAGCGTATACAAGTAATGCTCCTTCTGTACTATTCCTGCGCTGCTACATGTAAGTCTGTCTTAGATTAGGTCAGGTCTCAAGTGGTCCCCTATTTCGTAAGAGGGCCTTCTATATTTATATTCAATTGTTTTTATGATCTAAACGCTCAAGTTTCGTAATCCATGATTGTTTAAACCGTGTAGCTGGAAGGAGGGTAATGTTTTTTGCGCGTTCATCTGTTGTATCAATTAAATGTTTTAAATGGATGAATGAATTGGGTTCAATTGCGACGTTTGTGCGCAGGTCAATGAATGCGATTCCTTTATTGACTGAAAAATTGCCTATTGGTATTAACCGGGTAAAATTCCAGACTCCGTGGCGATATTCCGTTGCCTTTGAGCCTTCTGCAGCCTTCATAAACGTAAACTCGCAAGTAAATTCATTGATTGGTGCGACGATGCAGTTAATCACTTCTTAACTGATTAATTCCTGCAGCCATTTAAACTAAGCTTAATAGGATTAAAAGGATTACCACGGCTTATGAATTATGGTCGAGACTTCGAGAGCATATCAAATCACATTCATTTGGGTACACGACCATTTTCTTAGTTGCTCTAGTCTTGCGACACTTCAATGGAAAACCAACATTATTCAGTCACTTTAACTAACCTTTATGGTAAGTTAATATTTGGTATGATCAAGAGTGGTTTTAAAGTTGTAAATGGGACAAAGTTTCTAGGGGTTAAAGGGCGGGTGATAGTACTTTAGATTGCGTTGTTTTAGAACGTTTCTAGATAATGTGAAATATTTTTTGTTAGAGATTGAGATATACGGCCTAGTTGTGAAGCGTTTGAATGTTTTACTATTATTATTTGTTTAACGGTACGCACTAGCGGGTTTATAGAAGGATTAAATTTGAATATCAGTTGAAGATTTTCAAGAAACAGTAATGTTTTATTTATTACTTAAACTCAAGCTTATAGACTCCTAAGAAACTTAAATTACATACATACATAGGGATCTAGCTTGTAGCTGTGCTAGCTACAAGTTCCCAAAGTTATTACCCGATAAAGGACTGTAATCGATGCTTCGGTACGTGACATGAAAATAAAAAAAATGAAATTACTTAACAAAGTAGGCGAAAATTGCTTCTAAACGTTGCTAAGTGTATATACTTCAGTAAATCTTCAAAACAGCATGATTTCTCACATGGCACGCGAACCAAAAACATTATAATTAGGCGTACACAACAATTACGCGCTTCCTGTCCAGTCGCGCGCCATTTTCCGGTAATTTCTACATTATTGTTATAATTGTTACGGCCTCGCTAATTTCCGCCGCATGAGACCGATGGTGCTGAACGAATGGTTTGTTTTTAGCTATCGATACTTTCTCTGTTTCATAATCACGTGGATTTTCATGGAAATGCTTGGTTTTTTTCTGCTAAACTGTATGCATGCATGCTGCACTTTACTTTTGTGGTTTATGAATGTGTAGTGCTCTTGCATATTTGGAGCTCTTGCATAGTTAATTGATGTGTTGTATTTTTTGGAGATGATCTTTGAATGATGATGCTCCTAGAACCTTTTATTTATACAAGTCATCTATAATTCTGATCAGTCTGTGAATGCTCAGAAATCCACTGGATCCAAAAATCACAGTACCGGTGCAACTGTCAACGATAGTGAGAGGCCTAATGCACAGTTGTTAGAAGTCTCTTCACAGATTCATAATTTTAGGCAGATGATGATCCTTTTTGAGTTAAAGGTCCTAGTCTTAAGGCTGCAGTCTTGCAAAATGCACTCGCGGGGAATTATTTGCGCAACTTTGAATTTTTTATTTATAACAAAATAATGAAATAACATGAAATATTTTTATTGCACATAGATATCCCTAATATAAGTAATAGCTAGTTATTTTTTTTAAGTTCATCTAGGTGGATTATGTTAGGTAAATCAAGTGTTAAATACAGCTCTTCTCGCCCAACATCATTTCGAGTTCTGTTTGTGCGCTTAGTTTATGGCAATGAAGAATTAATTTACAAATCGGTTCAGCGCATAATTAGCGCAACATTCTCGTCTTCAAAATGCGCTGATTAGTTTTTTCTAATTATGTTTCATTTTCTTAATCCAGAGGTCACAATTTCATCAAAATTCTATGTTTTTATCTCTTAATAAACGGTTTGTACCATAATACCTATGCATCGTATGTATGTAATAATTCGATTATTTTGTGGCCAAGAGTTCATTAAGCAAATCATAAAAAAAACACCTAAATCACATTGTCACTAACAATAACAATAATCTCAAAAGACCTCCTAAAAGAACAAGAATTGAGAGAGAATTCTTGTTTATAAACTCGTTTTTTGGAGGTCTTTTGAGATTATTGTTATTGTTAGTGACAATGTGATTTAGGTGTTTTTTTTTATGATTTGCTTAATGAACTCTTGGCCACAAAATAATCGAATTATTACATACATACGATGCATAGGTATTATGGTACAAACCGTTTATTAAGAGATAAAAACATAGAATTTTGATGAAATTGTGACCTCTGGATTAAGAAAATGAAACATAATTAGAAAAAACTAATCAGCGCATTTTGAAGACGAGAATGTTGCGCTAATTATGCGCTGAACCGATTTGTAAATTAATTCTTCATTGCCATAAACTAAGCGCACAAACAGAACTCGAAATGATGTTGGGCGAGAAGAGCTGTATTTAACACTTGATTTACCTAACATAATCCACCTAGATGAACTTAAAAAAAATAACTAGCTATTACTTATATTAGGGATATCTATGTGCAATAAAAATATTTCATGTTATTTCATTATTTTGTTATAAATAAAAAATTCAAAGTTGCGCAAATAATTCCCCGCGAGTGCATTTTGCAAGACTGCCAGCCTTAAGAAACAAAAGTTTATGATCTAAAATTCTAAATCCTATTAAAGACTTCTGAGTTGCGTGTATTCCAGTACTTTAGTACCTAACCTACTACAAGATCCAATTCAACCATTTTAGATCTAAACTCGAACTGCATTGCATGGCCGTTGCGTGTTCACTCAATTGCAGAAGTGGGTTAACTATGGTTGGCGTAGGAGTAACCCGTGAGATGGGCTATTAACCTGTCACTGCGCTGTTATCATTTGAACTAAACGCTTGAAATCACACCGTATCTGCGGCTTTGAGTGCAATCTCGCGAGTTATGGTACAGCTGTCGAGTTATTGTATCGCTGGGATGAAATATGTGGGCGATAAGAGTACTTATCTGATGTAGTAGTACTTTCACAACTGCGTTTAATCGTCAACGACTTTTACGCACTTATTTGGTGAGTAATGGACGGATGAACCCACTTGCCAATGAACGCTTAAAAGCATCTGGCATTAAAAAAGCACTTACTTAAGCAAATACCAATTTAAACCCCTTCTCAATCACTTGCATCGCCGGTAATCCAGAAATCATTCGGTAATCAAGTATAATTAGGTAAGAATCGGTCCGGCGGATACACGCGCCGTGCCGGTCTATAACCGGGCCGGACAAAAACCGTCACGATCGTTCTTCCCATTTCCTAATTTCCTGCTGTTAACGTCACACCTCATTCAGCCCAATTTAGAGGCGTCCTGTCGTAAGCGACACGAAGTTAGCGTTGATTGGGGTAAAGGAGCTGGTTCTAGCGGTTTTTGGTTGTGATCTTGTGGTTGATCTCTATATATATAAAAGGAGAGAGAACTGACTGACTGACATTATCAACGTACAGCCGAAACTACTGGGGCTAGAAATGTGAAATTTTGCACACGGCTTCCTATTATAATGTAGGGGAGCACTAAGAAGGGGTTTTCGGAAATTTAACCTTTAAGGGGGTGAAAAGGGGGATGAAAGTTTGTATGGAAAATCGTCACTTTTGTAGTTGAACCGACATCCACGCGGGCGAAGCCGTGGGCAAAGTGCTAGTTTATAATATGGATGGTCCCTAATCACTGACAGTGGACGGTCATGAGCTGTAGCAATCATTACACTCAACAGTGAATCACTGTCTTTCTTTTCTGATGTTTTTTGTCTCCTGTTTTCGTCTTAACACTAGTGTAACAATGTATGCAAGGGAATTTATCACTCCACTATCAGATAGTAATAAGTTATGTGTCAATGGACCAAAGCTCATAAGGATTAATAATAAAATCAATGTTTCCGAAAATCATTTCACAGCGTCATTATTTACTTTCCGCTCCTTTCGTGGCTTCTACATTCAACTCTATAACGCGTGCTACTGTGATGTTTTCAATGAGATTCAGCCGCTCACCGCAGCGTCCACCTAGTTTACGATCTCACAGACAGAGTAATGGACAGGAAAACATTTTGCCCAATTTTCCACATTAGACTGTCACAAATATTTAAACGCGCATATTTTTTACACGAAATTACCTAATGACATTTTAGCGAGAAAGCCCTTTGATATTTTAGTTAATATGTAAAAGCTTTAATAAAAACAGTACTACGAATATTTTTCGAAATTTCTTTAATTTTTAAAGTAGAAAAGTCGTAAATGTTGAAAAAAATATTTTGTAACATAACTTCACGCTGATAGTCCATATAGGATAGGTTATCTGCTCAGTTACCCTTTAGGATATTCACTGTTTAGTTCTATGTTAAAGGAGATTCATTGCCATAAACCGGGCAGCACATCTTCGTCTCTGGTGCTGCGGGCTGCATGCTACAAAGAAAAACTATCAAAATAAATATTATGTGAATATTTTTTTAATTTAAGAATAAAATATAGGTAATATGAGAAGCCATTTTAAAGTATCAAAAAATCCTAATTATAAAATGGTCCTTCTGTCCGCGTCAATTGAGCCGGAGCCGGCGCGTGCGCAACTCGGCGCGGCGCCCGGCTGCCCTGCGCAGCGGATGTTTGCTCACTTACCACTGTTACACAGTTGCCCCGTCGTATTTGTTAACTCAACTTACGGGGTGACTTAGGAAACTTAATTGCTGTCAATGACCTTTGTGTTTGACAATAATTCATTTATTTTGTAGCGTTGATTACTGGATAGTCATTGTTTCCCTAACCTTTTCCGAGTATATCGCGGTCGGCTTTTTAATCGTATGCAGGTGAATACCAGTACCTCACATGGAGCGACTGCCTAATGTGGTCATCCATCCACTGAATTACTTCGAAAGCGATTAACGAAACTTTGTATTGAACCACGAGGCTCTTTAATGAATTGTTTGAAGATGTTCATGAATAAAGTGACGTTTTACGTTTGTAAACTCAGCGATCAATGGAACAAATTGTAAAGAAAAGAATGTAAATTCTGCAGTCAACTTATTCTTTTTACTCTTGTTTCTTCAGTGCAGCGTCTAAAAACAAATTAACACCTCGCCTTTGCATCGAAGTACCGTCTTATTTAAATCCGTCATCTCTTTATCGCATTCCGATATAAAAAGTACCAATTATCTCACTTAAAATGATGTTGTATGCCGATTACGCGTACCGAATCACTCATAGCGGTATTAAGTTTTATCCTGTTTGGAGTTTGTTGCTAGTCTAGTTTAAATTAGATTTATTGTTGCCCGAGGGTAGTGTACTCTGTGTACTCCGGCCAATTTTATACCGTTACTGTAACGAATAAGTGGAACATCTGATAGCTCAGTTGGTTTCTAACAATGCGGATTGTTCAACTAAATGTGTTGCGGTATTGGTCGGATTAGAGTAGCAATTATTGGTTTTGGATAATGAATTGGTTTTCAAGTCGTTAGCTTCCATTGGACTTTACCAGAATAAAATGGGTCTCAGACTCAGAGACGATTACTTGTATAGGTCTGAGACATCTTTTGTAAGCCGAACTACTACTTCTGGAAAACCAATTGTCAATCATAATTTTTCAAAGTTTCTTTGTAGCTTGGATATGTACTTGGACACATGAATGCAAATATCAAATGGCTTTAAATAAGTAGTCTACTTTACTACAGCTTACCGTCATTAAACGAGCACGTGCATTCAAACCTAGCACTTAAATTAATAACACCTACAGCCGTCGCACAGTGTTTTTTACACCCTAAAAATCGGACATGCCCTTTTTATTCCAATAATAGATGCTGTAACATGTTTGGAATGCGAGAGTAGAACACCCAAAGTTCAATTTTATTTAGAACAAAAGTTATAGTCGAATTTATTATTTTTCTATGGAAACCAGAAAAACCACAAAAATATTAATATAAAAAAAACTATTGAATAATTCTAATATATTTATGTTTAGTATTATAAAACACCATTTTGTCTTTATTTTAAGATAATACTTGTAATTTTATCTGCATTCAACTGGGAGTTATTAAATTTATAGCTTCATTTCGTAATTTATTTTTAAATTTTATATCTTATCGAATACGGATTTTATTTCTTAATGTAATTATTAATTATATCTTTATCCATTTAAATTCAAAATATCGAATCCATATCTAGTAGGATCTCGAAGCTATCGGATTTTGAAAATGACGACCTAGGGTTGACAAAAATCCAAAATGACAAAATATTTTCCAAAAAAATACAAATTGTGAAGAGGTGATCGTAATGCGTAATAATAACGTTTTGCACTTTTAATATAAGTTAAATAAAATAGAAGTAATAATTTTTTTTTTTAAAGTTTTTTATAACCTATTCTTGTAATAGGTACGTGCAATATGGGTTTAATACTAACCTAAAATGTCAATGATTAAATTTAGCTTTTTCTTTGCATCATCAAAGTTTGACTAGTAGAAAATTACTTTTATGACTTTAGAATTAAGTTCACCAAATGCAATTCATTTACATTCAGTTTTACAGGCGTAATGTTATTTTACGGAAGGGTGTAAATGTAAACAAACGTATGATTGAAGCAATCGCGGGTAATACCGAACACATAACAAAAATTATATAAACTTCCGAATTGAGAACCTCCTCATTTTTTGAAGTCGTTAAATAATAAATAGGTAGATCCATATATAGCAGAAAACGTAACAATCAATAAATTAACCCCTATGCAATCCGATTTTTTAAAAATATTCCTACACTGTTTATTTTCAATTACCTACATCTCAGAGAGGCAACCCTAAAACCATAGAAATTCTATGAGAACTTTAGAAGCATGTTTCTCCGAGATCCTACTGGATATCGACACGGTTATTTTTTTGGGGTTTTATTGTATCTTAGTTAATGTAATGAGCTAGAAATAAAATCCGTATTCGTTAAGGTTTATCATACAAAAAATAAATTCTTAAATTTAAAAAAAACCTATTTCTGGGCTCCCTTGCGGAGTTAAAGTCTTGTAAATATAATCAAAAAATGCTTAAAATACGTCGTTAATTTAATATTGTAACAGAAATAAGAAAAAGTTTTCCTGAGACAAGATATTTCTAGATTTATCAAAATACCTAAAAAAAACAAAATGGCTCTAACTTTGGTTCTAAGTTTATTTGAACTCTGGGTGTTCTACTCTCGCATTCCAAACATGTTACAGCATCTATTATTGGAATAAAAAGGGCATGTCCGATTTTTAGGGTGTAAAAAACACTGCGTCGTTACAATAAACGCCTACTACTGGTACAGGTGCTAAGCCTATACCCTAAGTCCCGTTTTCACAAACGCGGAGATGAGCGGAGCGGAGGAACCAGCCAACAACATAGCTTGAAATGACATCCACATCGCACCTTTCGCTACTTCATTAATTTCGCTCCGCTCTCATCTTCGCTTTGGAGCTAACCGAGCCTTATAGAACCTGCGCGTGGGCAAGACAAACTGTTTCGTTAGCAACACGTGCTGCTGTCACGAGCCGACACCATTATGGTGGTTATCGAGTGTTTTGTAATGCCCGATTGAGGTCTTTACACGTGCACAATGGTGAACCAGAGCGAGCTATGTAGGATGCTGTAGATGTAGTGAATGATAGGACCTTGAGGGCAGTTCTTTTCTGGTCTTAGTGAGAGTGATTAACGACTGTCTGAGCAACTAATGCAATCATTGTTCACGTATTTCCTGAGGCATTTACGACTACAGGACATGTTCATTGTAAAAAAGCAAACAAAATTATAAATTTTGTTCTGCGCCGGAAGTATTAATATTTGTAAAATAATCATCAACAAGCCAAAAGTGAACAGCTTGTACGACTCGGTAAACATTGTTGTCCACTTACAGGCAGTGCCCATCACTATAATTCACTTGTGTCAGTCAATGTCCGTCATTAAACAAACACTCATCCATCAAAACATCAATCTTTATAAACCAAACAATAACCGCACAACGCCATCTATGATTACGCGCACGAACTACGTCAACAATGTTCAAGTACCGCGATACGCGTGCGCCGGACGCTGCATGCGCCGGAGACGACGCTGCGGGCGATGTGGTCACATTACGAGCAATTTGAGGTAAAGGACCATTGTTGGTCTATTGTGACTTATTGTTTTATAATGGCCTCTACTTGATGATTGTTGCGAGAACGATAGAGGTATTGACGACAATTTAAAGGATGTTGAAATTGGTGTGGTCTTGACATTTTGTTACTTACCTGAGGTAGGCAGTCTCAAAAATTTAAAAACAACTTCACACAAATTATGTGAACGTATAGTGTAAAGTAATCGATTGTCTGCTACTTAGTTTATCACAAACCGAAGAAAGAAAGATAAAACGGATGTTTTGACATGTTCTTGTGTTGCGAACGGAACAGGAGATTGGAACGGACAAGTTGCACCGACATGCTCGTTAAAATCCAAGCATGCACTAACAAATGGCCATAACCAATAGCCTTGTGACAAGGATGTCTAATCCGCGGTATAAAACTTTTTATCACCACATTTTCTAACCTGTCGCACGCCAACTTAGCTTGGGACTTACATGGGCGCTAGTTGTCGGTCGTTGCCTTTCAATTTGTAAGGGCGTACTTAGTTTCGGTTTTTGCCGCGGGCGCGGGCGGACTTAGGCTGGCCAGGTTTGGCTGCGAGTACCGCATTCCTGGGCCGTCCGGTGACTGTTTTTGCGTTTCCTTCGCCAGTCACCAGTTCAAGTTCAGTGGTTGTCGACGAAAGATGACCACTTTTACCGGTGCTTTCTTCCCGGTTGGAATAATCCGAAGCTTTCAGAATGTTAGGTTTTCATTTCATATAACTTCTGAATGGTATTGTATGTTAATTTTGCGGGTACCGAGAACCTAGGACGTGATGTTAGAACAATGGCTGTCGGATTTTTGTTTAGTTCCAGGTCGGCCGGAATGAATTTGTTTGCTGGAATGTTTGTTTTATGAATAACAATTTGCAAGGTCTTTCTTTCCTTGTTACTAATAAGAGTAGTTCGTGAACTCTTTCCTTTATCGGAAACTGTCATAAATCTTCCTACACTCCTGATGACATGTTTGGAAGGACCAACATTAAAAGTAGCTCTAAAAAGTGACCCCAAAAAAAAACTACTTGCAAAAACACTCCCATTTTCAGGAGCCCCTAAATCATTATAGACTACAATTCCCACGTTTAACTTATTTATTGGTTCTTGAAGCACCTGGCCACTTGCAAATTGTGTTCCAAACATTCACACGGTGCCTCCGATATTTCGACATTGTCGGTACAATCGATCGGGAGTTTGTTCGGTTTCCGTGACGGGGCAGGTGTCTACTTACCCTTTGTGTGGGGGCTGGGGGCTTCCGGCGCCAAGCCAGGTCTTGTTGCAAGTCCTATGTTTTAAATTACACTATCTGTCGGTATCATGTTCAATGTTTTATTGGAAACTAGCTGATGCCCGCGGCTTCACCCGCGTGGATGTCGTTCAAATTATATACTAAAACCTTCCTCTTGAATCACTCTATCTATTAAAAAAAAACCGCATCAAAATCCGTTGCGTAGTTTTAAAGATATAAGCATACAGACAAATAAACAGACAAAAAAGCGACTTTGTTTTATACTATGTAAGGAAGGATAAGGATTAAAGTTTTGTTGAATTGTGCGACACTGCGATTATTTTCTGCGTGGGTGCACTCTACCTCCGCTATACTATTGTTTGAAATGAATATAATCAAAATATTATTTCCTTCGTCTCGAGATATCCTTTTTCTGGCTGATGAGTGTTTTTTCTGAATTTACTAGATCACATATAAAAAAAAACGTTTCCTCCTTTGCTTGTTTTCTTTCCTTTGCAAGGCTTTTAGTCCATTTCAAGCTTCGTGAGCTACTCATGCTCAACATTCATTCACCGTACCAACATCCTGAATCAGTAGAAATCTCGACATTCGCCGGATAGTGTCCTGTTCCCATCATAAAATGAGGAAGTAAACGACAGATGCTTGCAATGCAACCCCCTGTAGAGCTCGAATGCTCTGCTCAAGGCTCTCGTGCTCAGTGTCGCCCGCGCGTCGTCGCTAGCGCACGTGTCATGGCCGCCGCGTTCGAGTTCGCGCCAGTCCCGGCGCCGCGCATGCGCCTTGCGCTGCACCCCCATAACATTCACGTGAGTCACTTCAAAGATTTATAACATAAATTCCTTCATTACCAATTAATTTCGATGTGTCTTTTATTCATTTTTTTTGTGTTATTTGTTCTTATTGTGCGGTGAGAAAAGCTCGCGTGGGAACTGGATATTCTGCAATCTTTGCATTCTGTTACACAGAATAATAACATTATTGGTTGTTAGTTACTGTACTTGACTATCTTGTTTTGTGTTGCGATTTGTTTAGCGGTTCTGGTCGTTTTGAAAGGCTTGGCTGTTGCATACGAGTTCTTTCAAATTGTATCCGGCATTACTGTAACTGAGGGTTTTAATTCAGCAGTGCTCATCAAAATCAGCAATTGTTTTATTGCCGCATGTTTTTCTTTGAGTACCGTGCATTGTATTGTGTTACCTGAAACTTCTGACATATAGGTACCTTTAGTAATAAAATACTTTAGGTACCTGTAGCACCTAGGTACTTGATCAAAACCGTGATAATTTACCGATTACACTATTTGCTATTTTGGCTCCCTTTACCTTCACTTATCTAGGTACGAGTATCTCTATTTGCAAAAATATTATTACTTATATAATCTCCTGTTTGCACTTAGATAACAGATTTAGCAGTAATTTCACACAAACTACTCCCTAAAACGGAAGTTTAATATGTTTGCCCCGCTTATCAATAGCAGTTGAAAATTTCATGCATGACCTAAAATTTGAACTTTATCAGCAAAGGATTTGTGCTGAAAACGATAATTTTATCTAAACCGGCGTTTGCAAAAAATTGCAAAGCTTTTTATTCAAATAACGGAACTGAAATCGGAACTAAATTTTTGATAATTCTAGTAAAGAAAAATAAAGAATGGTGTTCCCTGTTGAGACCAGGATATTATATATTATCATGATTATCACCCTACCTTGTCACCCAAGTAACACAATCGCGTCTAAAAACGGACTATTAGATATCTAATAGACTTTAATTTTATTGTCTACCTTAAGAGTAAAATATGTCCCAAGTAATATTCAAGAACGCTTATAGACACAGTTTAGTAAAAGTGGGCACAACCTTATCCCTTCTCATAAGAATGAGTTAAGAAAACATCAATAGATAGAGATAAGAGTTGTAAATTTTCAAATTGTCTGTAGAGATTTTTCTAGTGTCTCACTAAACTGTTTATAGATCACAAATTTTACTAGTAGATAGTTTATAGATAAAGTTGAGACCTTTAACGAAGTCTTTATTTGTCAAGTTTTTAAACCAAATGAACTGAAGACTAACAACTTTAAGTTATATTTGATTTGTAATAGACAACGACACATAATGGCGCAGAACTTACAAGAGTTATTTAAACTTATTATTGTATTGCATCATGGCGTACTTATTTTTTACATTACTGTTTTAGCTATTTAATGATGGGTTTACAAGCAAATCTATATGCGATTGAAATTCTATCGGTGAATATTATGTGAAACTCTCATAAAATAAGAGCGCCCGCTGTTAATGTAAGATTTAATATCTTTATTACCAAAAATGAATATTAATTAAAATAATTATTTTTTTTAAATTACATTTTAATGTTTAAAATACTCATTTTATTTAAAATAAAGTAATTGAAAACATATTAAATATTTAACTAGACATAATTTAATGATAAAAACATAAAAATAAGCATTAAAATATGTAACGAAAATCATTTGAAGCGAAAATAGGTAATAAAAATGGCGTCAAGATCAAATTTACTAGAAAAACGAATATATTAGAACAAACACACTAGAGAATTTTCTGTAGTATGGCTCTAGCTCCATGACAAGAATAATTTCACTTGCTACATACTAAACTATCTAGTGAAAGAATAAACTAATTTATGAGTGGTTTAAGATTACCTAGTAACTGTCATCTCAGTATTCCTTTTTATCTTCTCACAGTATTTCTAGACATTCATCAGTAAATAGGTAATTTGATGTGTTGTAAACGAAAGACGATTTTATGCAGTAACAGAGCAATTTAATTAATCAATACGTAGGTACACAGAACCGTAGGTAGTCCATCAATTTCAACATCGATTGTCACTTTTTTGTTCCCTCAAATTTCGAAAATATCTAGTGAGATTATTCTTCAGCCCGTGATGCTAGTTTTTTTTTTTAATTTAAATCGTTCTTGGACTCTGCAGCAATGTTCTCGGATCCTTTGGTAGAGTAACGGGTTGAAAATTATTTATTACTAGCTGTTGCCCGCGGCTTCACCCTCTACAACACGACGGGAAGATAAAATCGGGATAAAAACTATCCTATATGTTAATCCAGGTTATAAACTATCTGTGTACCAAAATTTATCCAAATCCATTCAGTAGTTCTTGCGTGAAAAAGTAATAAACATACACACTCACACACTCACAAACTTTCGCCTTTATAATATTAGTGCGAAGTGCGATTTGGAACAAGTTCAAGACTATGTGAGTTATAGCATGAGTTGCTGACCACTGGCGCAGATCCCTTTTGAGGCAATTGGATCGACTCTCGTCTTCCTCATTTGTATTGTTTTCATCCGAATAAGTTACTAGAAAGTTTCGATTCTGAATCTGAATTATTTTGCAACTCTTCTTCATCTTGCTTCCTTTTTAAATATATAAGTACCGATTTTTGTCGAAAGCCACCAGACATTTTATTTTTTTCACTGTCCCCATTGCATAAAATCATCCAATTCAAATATTTAATACAAATGCACCTAACTTAGCCATTTTTAAGAAAAAATCCACTAAAGCCACGTTTTCACTATCATTTAATTAGACAAACTTAAAAATATCTATTAAAGTATTTTTTCTAGACGTAAGTCTCTTTAGAAACAAAGATAAGAGTACCAATAGCTAAAATAGAATGTTTTATCTTAAAATATATCAACTTATCTATAAAATTTGTTCAAGTTAGGTACCTTTAGGCTTTATTCACTATTTGTAGAGCATATTATCTTAAAACATTCAATATACCTATAAACGTACTTAGAATAAGTGTGCTATAGAACAAATGTCCTAAAAATAATCCAGCTTGAGAAAAATAACTCTTTAAGAATACATTTTCTTTATTGCAACCATCTTTAGAAAGCCCGTAGCTGAAGATTAACAATGAATAGACTGTCAATAGACAGATTTGTTTTAAACCTCCGAGACTGTGTTACTTGGGCAGTCAACCATATTATAGCGACACCCACCTGTTTCACCCTCTACACGAGGGAGGCCATTCAACAGTAAAAATCTTCCGGATGACACTGTAAAACCAACTAACATAATTTGACATTGTATGCAAATATGTACCTACATTCAATTTGAATAATGTCGAAACTGATGCTTTGTTGCCGTCTTTTAGCGAAATAATTTGGTCCTTTGCAAATAATTTTTACAACTTTGGTTCTTTTGCTTCGACCATGTTTTTCATAACGGTTCGGCCCTGTTTCAACTTATGTTAGATCGTCTAGCTTAGATGGCGCCTAGGATTTGCAATTTTGCAGATTGGATCTTTGCAAGCGCCCACTGGTTGCTGTTGGGACAAGTGTCAATCTTGGCATTGCATTTTACTTTATGCCATCATCATCATCATCATCATTGACAATTATGATGACATTATTTCTATATTTCTTCTGACAGATATTTCTTGAATTTCTTTGGACAAGTGTAACTAATAAATAAATTTCTTTGTCCACAGACGACAATAAAAGTGTACGCACGCCGCCTCCGACCGGACATCGAGTACAAAACTCTCTCGGTAACGTGGGGCACTCGTGCGCAGGAAGTGGTTTCCACCCTCCTGGGCAAGTTCCGCATGCGCCACCGGGACCCGAGGCTGTTCTACCTCAGCATGGAAGTGAGGGTCAGGACTGCGGGCCTGAGGACCACGTTGGTGCTGGATGATGATGCAAGGCCGGCTGCGCTGCAGGCGTGCCATCCGAAGGGTTATTCTAAGTGAGTACTATTTTGTTTATTTTCTATTTAGTGAGACACTTGAGTCTTCCACACTTGGTGAGTTTTCAGTATTATTCAATACACGTTTGACAGTTGTCTGGTTTGCTTGTATTATGTTTCTGCCATCTGTGTGCTATTGAAGAAGGCTAATAATTGGAATAACTTAGTATTATGTTCGGTTTATAAACTTAAGTTTTAAGCCAAATTATTGATGGGCATTGCAATGGCATCGTCAGTCATAACAGTTTCGTAAGGTCAATTTCATCTGAACTCTATCTGGGTAAGCTCGTTCCATCGTCGACATCATCTCTGCCTTTAGGGCAAGATTGAAGTCAAGAGCAAGCCCATTTATTTTATATATTTAAAAAAATCTTTTTCTATAAGAACAGAACAAACGACACAACATGTGCACCAGCAATAGTTATGTCATTATTAAATCACACTTTGTTTTCAAAGCCCCATTTACAACACCACAATTCCACAAAACGAAATCAGCGAAAACTCCTTTCACTAGAACTTTATTTTTAACCCGCCATCGGTCAACAGAGAACCCTTCAATAGTGCGTCGTCGGTACCGTGCTCGAGACCACCGGCCGGTGTAGACCGAAAAAGATCCACTTTTGTCCCTTCTTCCGGCACGAGCTATTCCCGTACACTAAACATGGCGGTAATAAAATTTATAAAAACTTTTAAAAGAGTCCTCTTAGCTTTATTGACCATATGTATCGTGTTACTGTGTGTTGACAGTTAGGAGTAGACGTAGGGATCAACTTTAGTTGTTATTGAGTATTAAATTGAGCGTTATTACGGTTAAAACAGTAGGTATGTTTGAAATGTATTACTAGGTTTATGACCGTTTTGGAAATAGTTTATGAGCTCGGTTGGAAAAGGATTGTTATTTTGTTAATCAATAGGGTTTCCCCTTCAAAATAAACAATAGGAGATTTTTTACGTTTGGTTCTTATTTTAACTGCATCTCTGACACTATGACCAGTAGGTATTATTACCAAAATATGCTGTTAGGATGTATATTTACAAGATCTACCAAACAAGATTTGTCTTGCCTTCAGATTATTTTCAAACAAAGGACGTCTAGAATTGTAATCAGCTCCACACATTTATAAAAGTAACTACCCAGTAAACATTAGAATATTTCTTTAAAATAATTAACTAAAATAATTAGTATGTCCAAAAAACTAATTATAGTATCTTTTGCGTTAGAACGACCTTCGACACTGAGAAAAAATGTATATTGCTCGTTAGCCGAGACAACCCGTGAGAATGATCTATTCAGGCAAGGCTTTGCGGACTAACTAAATGCATTGAATAGGTATACCTAAGAATTTTAGCTATTAACATGAATTAAGTAAGATTCGTAAGATTTGAGCAATAGGTAGTTTCCAAAATTAAATCACATTTTTACAAATGGTAATTGCTACAATTTAATTAAACGAAAGATAAGATCTCCTGAATTCTTTTTCTAGTCATATTTGCACGCAGATTATTCACACATTCTATAATAATCTAGGGAGGATTTAATTAAGCCACCACCATCATCAGGAAACTAGGGAATTAGCGAGACCTATTTAACACTCATGGTCAAGGAACAAGACTGCTGAAACGTCAGATGTCAACCCCTATGGAAATAGGATAGCGGATGTAGTCCAAATCCCATTTATAAACATTCTCAAACCTCCAATAATTTCGTCATAATCGTCATCATCATTACAGCTGAAAGACGTCCACTGCTGTACTTACGCCACCACATTGTCCAAACCCGTGTGCATCGCATCAGGCACATCTATTTAGACCACAAGAAAATCTTTCAAATTCTGACCAATTCTTTGTCAATTTTCAGGTTCTCACTGCAGATGCGTCCAGGCGGTCTGATCAAGATCTACGACTCGGCGCTGATGTCCTCGTCGCAGTACAAGTGCCTGCTGACCAGTGAGAGGACCACGGCAGACGAGGTGCTGGCCATCCTGCTCCACTGCTATGACTCCAACGAGGGTGTGGAGAGGTTCTCGCTCTATGAGGTGCGTATTGAACGACTTTTATTCGAATGTCTAGCTTCAGGCTTCAACCTGAGAAGCACATGGTATTTTTGGAAAAGTTTGTGGCTTAATTTCCACCTGTGAGCACGAAGAGAACTGCATTTTCTCTAGTTAGCTTTCGTAAAAATAATACTAAGTTCGATGAACAAGACAGTTGGTCAGTTGTTAGTTGGTGGTTGTCGAAACTGATTCATAATTAATTAATTGCCTTGACTTGGCGCATTTATAATATTTTTGACACTCTATTGTTTTGGCTCGATTTTTTTTCTAACATTATCCTGGAGTCCCAAATGATTATTGAAGACTGCAGTAATTGATATTTATCCAACAAAATTATTCAATTTCAGGTCAGTCCCTCGCAGGAGTACGAGCGAAAATTACACCCCGACGACCTTCCTTTAATGGTGCAGCGCGCCTGGCCTACTGACAGCGACTGCCACTTCCGTGTGCGCAGGAACCCCAGGGCTCCGCCCCTCCCGCCGCGCACGCTGCCTCCCCCCGAGGAGCCCGTCTCCGAAGACGAGGAACCACCTTCCAGAGCTCTATCTGCTCTCTCCCTCGAAGCTGAAGGCGAGAAGAGAAGATACAGCCCCGTGTACAAGTTCCCCAGCATCAGCTACTGTAGGGAAACCAAGAATGACTACCTGTACATCTGACTAGCCGTGTACTTAGCCAGGTTCAGACGATTACGGTGCCGCGCCAAAGGTCGTAAGCACCTCGATGGAACAGTGAGAAAACGACTCTTGTGAAGTGTAAATACGGTACAGTTTTGTGTAAAGTGTAAATATGGATTTTGGATTGAGGTATTTGGTGTAAGCTTTGGGCCTTGGCTGATGGAACGGAGTGAATCGTTGTGAACCTTTGGCTTATTTCATGTGGTCCTTTACAATTTCTGTTATGTGATGAAAGGACCATGGGTCTTCAAGGATCATTAAAATGTTGCCTTATGGCTTAAATTGGAAAAAACGATTTTATTTTTTGTAAGAATCTCCACGGAGTAGTTTCAATCAGCGAGGGTTCTCAGTGAGTGTTAAACCAAAGAGTTGTTGCAATAATGCTTGTAACAGTAACTAACCTAACGAGGCAGTTAAAGTTAACCGTAAGTCACAGAAAGACCCAGAATGTATTCAGAATTCAGTTCTTGAACAAGGTAACCTAATGTAAGAGCTATACTTATTGGATTACAATATTAAAACACATAAAAGTCACAAATGATTTGATAGTGTTTAAGATTGTTATAGCTTTTGCCATTGTAATGCCTGGAAATAAATGGTACACACGGCTACACATCAAGCTATACAAAACCAATATAATCTGGTCGTTCACTGTGCGAAAAGATCTAGTAAAGTGAGGCCAAGATTAACTGGTTTTGTATAGCTTGATGTGTAGCCGACCGTACATAGCCTAATGAAAACGTACATAGGTACATAATGTCGAAGCTATATGAAAAAGATGCTAGAATGCTATCTATGAAGAATTTGCTGTAGAAGAATTTTACTATTGTATGGTAAAACCCCTTCCAATGTATTGTCACAAATATGGTGTATCTGCACTAAAACTATAATTCAGGACATTTGTAAGGAATTGGGATATTTCTTTCGATAATATAGCGGAAGGGAAAGATTTATTTCTCTTTTAATAATCTCCACGAAAATGTTGCAACTATTAAAATGTAATTCTATGAGAATGTATATAATTATTGTATTATTTAGCTAGTAGACACCAAAGAGGCACGCGAGCGGTAATATTATGAAGAATTAGATTTATTTAACAACTGTTACACGATTTAATGTTTAATTTATTTAATGTGGCAACCTTGGTGGGCGCCATTTTGACATGTTGAACGTCATCGAATTTACTTCAAACACGTCTGCGTCTGTAATAAACTGCGATATGTTTTTGAAATTAGAAGTTTTATTTGAATGACCTTTAGTTATTTAAGAATATGAGAGTGAAATGAGCCGAAGAAGTGACAGATTGGTGTACAAAATATTATAAAACACAACAAAGAACGAGACGGTATCGTACATGACATGAAAAAGGCGGCAGGGATCATGAAAGTAGGAGGTGGGTATACAAACGGACAACATAGATTCAGTAAATATTTCATAGATGGCATTGTTCTTGTTTTTAAAAACAAAGGTATCGTCTGAAAAAAACAAAGATGGCGTTGTACTGATGTTTTATGTAATTTTCAAAGTTTAACCTAGATGGCGTTGTATTTATCATCATGCGCCAATTTCAACAGGATCTAAAGGTTGCACCATAGAGTATAGTAATATAGATTGGGAATAGAGAACCCACTTCGGTTTTTTTCTGCAACCTTCAAACCATATTTGAAGCGCCATCTGGTATCGTCCGCCTAAACCTATCGTTTGCATGTATAGGTCTACACACACATATACACCAGTATAATGTCTGCAGATATTCTATTTAAATCTAGGGGTAGTCGTTCATGCCTATTAGGTACTTCACAAAATGTACACTTGTTACTAAATCAAATAATAATTTATTGAAATATGGAAATACAATACGGATTTCTACAACAGAACCGAACAAAATTATGTACATTTGGAAAGTACCTAGTAGGCAACCTGGAATAAAATAAAAATCATATTTATATAAGTTTATGTTTATTGAAATATATTTGCATGATTTTGCACACACACACAAGCGTCTATCACCGCAAATAACACAATAACAGCGTCTATTTCGCAAATATCACAAAAATAAAGCGTCTCGTCGCAAATAATACTAAACGTCTTTTCGCAAGTTAAGTGAACACATAAAACAGAAGCGCAAAGCTCAACGCACTCACTAATTCACCGAAAACACTCCACAGCGGATGAGTAAAAACTCAAATTAAACGCAAACGCACGTCAACAGCAGAAAACAAATAAACTGGACGAAAACTTTATAACTACAAACACGCAAATTTTATTGTAGGTACTCGCCATTGTGAAAATTCGATTTCAAAAATCTTTGACAGTGTTGGCACCGTTATTACCAGACCAAAAAATAATTATAGCTCGAATGAAAAAGCTTTGATAATTTTTTATTTATTATTATTATTATTAAAACGTTGTTATTTGATACTCATCAATGAATATAAAAATAATTTAAAGACTTCCATTCAGGGCTTTGAATACCGTTAAAAATTAGGTATCGTTACCTCCTTCATTCGAAGGTAACGTTAATTTCATAGGTAACGTTAAGTCTGGTATCGATAGTTGGGTGGACTTTTACCGGTAATTTGACTTAACGTTATCAATGATTTACCGTTAAATGATAGTGTTATCAGGTAACGATACTTGATACCGATACCAAATTAACCCTATAAGTAACGGTATTTTTCTTTCATCTCTTTCTTACGACGCATTTATGTCGTCATAATAGCTTTTTTTTCTGTTTCCACTTGCTGTGAGTTTAGTCGCCACCCAAAACCGAACGCAAACGGTTTATCTGTTCATTTAGTATATAAAATTACCTACGTGGGTTAACCGAAATGGAAGGTAAGTGACTGTAACGGTAAAAGTATCGATACTTTTACCGTTACCAGGGAACATTACTAAACTGATCCGATACCAAATTACCGATACCAGTGATAACGTTAATAAATTAACATTATGAAAATATCGTTACTTACCGATACTTTTATCGTGAATTTGGTAACGTTAACAAGCCCTGCTTCCATTATTTATTATAGAGATATTTGTTTGAAATTGACTTTTTGATGAGAGAACCATCTATTGTTAATTAAATGTACTAACTATTTTACGCAGACGATAGCAGATGGCGCTTTTATAAACGTTTTTACCGAAATCTGGTCAAGTACGACAGTGACCAGCCCCTGGGTTGCACATACAAAAATGCAAACATACAAAGACACAAAGACAATCAACTGAGAAATTGCTATGTACTAGTCTTTTGATCCTATAAAAAATGTTCTGACTTTTATTTATAAATATTAGTAGAAAAAAAATTGAATAAAGGAGTAAAAGATGCCGTAACTCCTGACGGTTGTTGGATGATGATGACGAAAGTCAGAAAATTATATGAAACGTCCTTGAAATAGAAAATGTTTAGTTTCACTATATTTAATATGTGGCTCTGGTCCGCTGGACAAAACTTCAAAACTGCTCGCATTTACAATAGGGCAATAGGGCACTTTATGTGACGGCTAAACACCCTTATTTCAGAATAGGTGACGCTACAGAATCTTAGATAATCGATCGAAAGCGTGTCCAGCCAGCTTGAAAAACCACTTTTCGCTGGTCTCTCAATCTCGGTAACGGAAGTGATTTTGACGACTTTTTGCATATCAACGGGCGTCACATAAATATGTGACAGGCATCAAGCTAAAAGTTTTGTGATACGTACAGTGGTTTAGTAGAAAAATGCAAAAAACTGTGTCCAGCCATCTTGAATTTACGTAAAAAACTTTTGGCTGGCACTTCCGAATCCCACATAACGGGAGCGTTTTCGAATATGGTTCCTTTACTAATACTTGGTGACGCAATGTGTGACAGTAATAACGTTTGATTTATGGCGTCACATGTAAGGGTTTACGAGATATCAATGAAAACTTAATGTATACTTGTGTCCAGCCATCTTGAACTCATGCTGGCTAGACATATGTATCTCCGCTGCCTGATGATCTACGGCCTTCAAAATGTTATCAAAATGTTGTGACGGGGACGATAATGATAACCTGAATTAGTGACGGAGAAACTTTGGGAAGTTTCAAAGATATTGATCATTTAAATTTTCCCATACAAACACTGTAGTAGGGTTACCAATATTGTAGGTTTTATGTAGGACAAAGTATATTTTAAGGTGTTTTCTTTAATGGACGAAAATCCGCGTATTGGTGATACTAATACGAACAACTGTAGATATTTAAATCAATAGAAGACAAAAGTGTAGAAGGGGGTTTAATGTTATTGATTATTTACGTGCAGATACCTATCTACTCTTTTTAGTAGATAATTATTGGTGTTTTTTATGATAAGTACGTATCCGTACGTATCCCGTTATGTGGGAGTCGGAAGTACCAGCCAAAAGTTTTTTACGTAAATTCAAGATGGCTGGACACAGTTTTTTGCATTTTTCTACTAAACCACTGTATCGTATCACAAAACTTTTACCTTGATGCCTGTCACATATTTATGTGACGCCCGTTGATATGCAAAAAGTCGTCAAAATCACTTCCGTTACCGAGATTGAGAGACCAGCGAAAAGTGGTTTTTCAAGCTGGCTGGACACGCTTTCGATCGATTATCTAAGATTCTGTAGCGTCACCTATTCTGAAATAAGGGTGTTTAGCCGTCACATAAAGTGCTCTATTGCTATTGTAAATGCGAGCAGTTTTGAAGTTTTGTCCAGCGGACCAGAGCCACATTATTTAATCCGTGAGAAGTATTGCTTACCTTCTGTTTATTCGTAAAATGGACTATTCATAATAATAACTGCGTCTGTGACCATTTAATTAATTTTAACGCAATTCGTGTTATGATCTGAGTGGCAATTTTAGACCAGTCTACAAAACTTGGACATTGTTCAAAATGTTTCTATGAAGATTACCTACTCTACAATGAACAACAATGGTATAGGTAGTTCAAAAACCATTATTTGACATTGCTTGTTTTTGGGTCCTCTCTAACTCTCTTTTTTATTTTACCTCTGACAGCAACCTAATACAGACAGTCATTCCAAACTCTGAGGTGAATTGACTGTGGACATGTTTTGATATTATTAGGTATACACATGGAGCAAAATAACCAGTGGAGAGCGCGTGCGGGGGCTACCGCGGGCGCCAAACACACGCTATATCAAGCGTACGCGGCGAAATTTTGCTCAGTCGCAAAAATTGTAGGCTAACGCACGAACGTCACGCGCTCCCGTTTTGAAAGCATTTATTACGAAAAATAATGCCTAGTTGTGCAATTAAATGGTGTGGAAAGTGTACTACAACTTCAAGTTACACAAAAGATGGGATAACATTGCACAGTTATGTGGTTTTCTATTCAATTTGATCAAAACAATGAAAAAAGAATCATATAATTGCTGTCTCTTTCTGGTACACTGATTTGCACTAATGCAGTTGTCTCTTTCTTTCATGATAGTGATGTTCGAGTTCGCAGTATCGCGACGGTTTATGGTATCGATATAATTTAAAATATAAGTTCTTAAAATACCTTACATTTTTTAGTTTCATTATTGCTATATTTTCAAGTATGCTTATTCCCTTGGTTTTACTCGCAAATGTGTATAATACTGGCATAAACTTGTACATAACAGTAAAAAATTTAAGTGTATGATATCTCTGCCTGCCTTTTACACAAAATTTAGACGCGTTGCTTGGAATCTATTTGAATCATTGCAATCCTAGAAAAATATGTTTTTTTTAAATGTTTTATATAGGCCAGTGTAGGTATGGAACAGACGTTATCAATTTTAGTTTTAGAGTAAAGGTGGCCAATACGCGCATCGGCATGTGAACACATTGCTGGCAGGTGGCGTGCGTGCAGAAAAACGGAGGCAAAGGCCTATGAAAAAACTGACACGATAGGGATAAAAAAAATTTGGTTGGATTGTGTAGCCTAGCTATGGAACGAGGACTTAATTTTTTTTATTACCAATTTTATTGCAGTATCGGGTTAACCTGCGCCATATACACCATTTAGGGTCCGATAAGCATGGTCCTACGATGCACCGTTTCCGAGTTATGGGCGTTTTAAATTATTGTACCAAAATAAGTTAAATACAAATAATATCTTGAAAACGGATCGTCCTAGGCAAAAAATGACCGAAATTTTAACCCCCCTTTGCTACCCCCGTGATATCATTATCTTAACACACAAAATTAATTTGAACTAATTTGAGGTCCTTTTACTTTTTTTTCACCAATTTGACGTAGAATCGACTAACCATTTAATTGATTTAGCTTCATGTGTAGCAAAAAAATATATTGATACTCGACTGACATATAATACGAAAAATAATACAAATTCAAAGGATTATATAAGAAAAACATATTCAAAACTAATCCATTTTAAAAACCAGTAAATATATTATATATTTTTAAATACAGTCTTCTAAGTTTAATAATTACCTGTTTTATTTCAAAATCGAACCCGTAATCTCTCTATTGCAAACAAGTCGTTATAATACTAATAAGTCAAACAATTATCGATATCGATACTTTTTCAATTACTTTTTTGGAATCCCTAGAGAATGATTTGTCATTTGGTTGTCAGTTCGTCAACCAATCACAGAGTCCGAAACGTACCTCTCCCCCCGCAGTATATTAGTGACTTTGATATAAAACAAAAACGTGCCCATACTTTCTCCACTGGTTATGTGCTTCATGGGTATACACAACATAGAACAATTATTATTAATGTTTATAAAAAAACACACGTTTCATTATTATGTGTTATTAATTTATTATAAGGCGGTGGTAGTGGCGCCATCACCTGTCTGGGCCGCTACCACCACCTTTAACAAAACAATCCTATTGCAGGAACGTTTTGATTCAGGCTTAAAACAATAACACTTTGTTTGGTACCATGACCTCTACAAAACAATACTGTTTTACTCTTGCTTAGTGCGGGGAAAGAACGAACGATCTGTAAAATTTGTCTATTCCCTGCTTTAACATGAAAGAAGCAACTAGCAATACGTAAACTGTATAGCGCTGTCTCTTTCTCAAAAATCCGGTCCGAATCGTATTCCGAAATGATAGTCATGAAACAAAATATAACTTTAATGAAAATAGAAATATTATTTACCATACAATTTTTAATTTTTATAGGTAGTTTTAAGAAAATACATAATTAAAATCGTAACATTTATAAAATCTTTGAGAATTTTCCTTGACAAAGTAAGAAAATGTTTCGAAGGAGGTTAAGCCCTTCATTGTAACATATTAAGATTCGGACCAGTGTTTTTTATAACTGGCTGGTATCATTATCGTTTTTTATTAAAGTGGCATCCATGTCAATGCATTATGTCATTAAACTTGTCAGTGAGTGGTTGTCAACAAAATTCAATAAAATTACCTAATTACATCATATGTTTATATAATAATTCTAAATTAAATTATGGTATTTACTTTTCTTGTGTGCTGTGATTGTGAATATGAACCGTTTTCGATATTCATATATTTATGATGGACTTATGAAATATGTACCAAAATGCTGGTTCTTAATAGGATGCGATGGGTACTCATCTTATCCTTATTTTGAAGCTGGCTTGAAATAAAAACCTTAACGTGAACGTGGACATGCCAATGTTTATTTTCCCTTGAGAGATGAAGAGCAACCAATGGAAAGAATATCATTAAAACTGCATCCATGCATCTTAAAAACCACTACGGTCTACACTATGGACCATGGAGCTGGTTAAAATAATTCCAGGAAATTCGAATATGGACTGATCTACGAGTTGTTAATCGATATTTAAACTGTATAATAATAATATAATAATAAAGAATTCTGACTATAAACCATTACTTTGATCGTTTTATTTAGGTAGGTACCCAAGTACTTTAGGTCTGCTAAACTGCGTGTAAGAAGTTGTGGATGATTTCAGGGTGACTATGTTCAAACGATGTAAGAGCGTTCGGTTAAACACGCTTGTGCGTTCCCGCGAGTTTGTAAAACTAGATTGATTCTCAGTAGCAATGTTTGGAAGGCACTCTATGCTTCGGTAGGCACGTATAAGGCTGCTTTTCATCAAGCACACATCCATAGTACGCATCCTTCCATATAGAAAACATCTTAGTTGAATCCGTTTCCACCAGTGCTAAGCTATGTGCACCAATGAATATGATTGGCGGATATATTATAACGCATCCATAGCAACGTAGCATAGCGCATCTCTGGTGGAAAAGCACCCTAAGCCGGTGGTCCCTGTCGCCAAATTGCTGTCGTCAAACCATGTTTAGAAACTCTGACACTAGGGTGTGTGGTGGGGTCGTTAATTTTCAAGCATACAAACAATAACACAGCTGTTATTATAATGGTAGTTTATTGATTCTCCAGCAATACAAGTTATAGGTAGGTAAATAGGTAATCTATAGCAACAGTACATTTTACAAATTGATGTTTATGATGTAAATACAAACGACAATAATATCCACTTTTTCTCAGGCATCTTTGGCAGCCTTACATACCTTAGTATTTCATGTAAAGCTGACTAACATAAATATGACAAAATACAATTTGTAATAGTAAGGAGAGCCTTAAAACTATGTTTGTAACACTTCAGTTAAGCACTAAGTCTTTGTGCTGCACGTAGGTACTTAGGGCACTTGCCCATGAAAACGACGGAACACCACTTCCTGCGGCCTAATGTCCTCTTCCAACACGATTATGCAGATCCATAACATGTTGGTACTATACACCACGAACGCCCCAAAGTTGACGTAGCTGCGCGACTCCAGCAACTCCACACTCTCGCCACGTACTTGGTCTTCTGGCGCACGTACTCCACGATGTCCTCCGCCGTACTGGTGTAGTGTAGGCGGGAAACACCGGAGTGTTTGGGTTTGCGGCACGAATACGCACGTTGGGCTCCGATGGAGTCATGTCACAGTGGTTCTTGTTGGTACATTGACGGTGCTTCCTCCTAACACCGTCACAAAATCATCATCAGCCTAGTCATAGTCTCTCTAGCTCTTCCTCCTTTTCGGAATGCGATGAGGCGAGAAATACAAGATCGGTCGATGTGGCGATGCTTGGAAGATGCCTACGTCCTGCAGCAGACAATTTCTTGTTGAAAATGATAAAGATGATGCACTGAAACCACTGAAAACATAGTCCAATCGAATACTTTACGACACCATAACATTATGCCTGTAACATCCGAAGGATTGGGCAGAGGTGTTTAATACACCCCTTGCACGATTATAAATGTGTTTTTATTACCAAGTATATCACGGCAGTACATTTCTTTCGTATAATTTATAAAACAATAATATATTCGTCGCCCCAGATCAACTTATTTAGAATGTCAAACATTCCTGCTATTTGACATAAATACAATCCTGCTGGCTGTCAAAAGGCACGTCGTGGTACCAATTGAATGAACTATTTGAGGTGACGTCATCAAAACGATATCAAAACTGATATTTTTAGCAGTCCTGCATTAGGATTGTTTTAAGGACGTGATGGTACGAAAATGCAAAGTAAGACTTAAACAGGACTGTTTTAAGACGTTGTAGTAGCGCCCCTGAACAGCGTATAATGTCGGGATAGGTACTAAAATCAGAGAAACAAGTGAAACGTCAGTCATCGATATAAAGTATTTTATTTACAAATGATTGCAACATGAAGTACAGACGATGCAATATAATTACAGAGTATGTTCAAAAAATGGGAAACGGATAATATCTAACGGTACTAAACTTAGCTTGACATTATTTAAAATTTATACAATCTCCGCGAGTAGCGGCGTCGCAGCGGGACGCGGCGCGGCGCACGGCACGGTGCGACGCGACACGACACGTGGCACGACAAGCACAAGGCGGCCACGCGGCGCGGTCGCACAGTCGCGCGGTCGCTCGTTCGCACCGTGCAATACGCGGCTGGAGCAAGCGCGGTGCGGTGCGATTAGACAGCGTTGAGAGCGCGACGCGACGGCCCGTAGTCGTCAGGCGGGTCGCGGTCGCGGCGCCGCTCCCGCTCGTCGCGCGCGTACTCGCGGCCATACTCGTCGCGCGCGTATGCGTCGCGCGTGTAGTCGTGCCCGTACGCGTCGTGCGGCGGCTGTGCGTGCGCGGTGTGCGCGCGCTCGCGCGTGTACTCGGGCCCGTAGTCGTGGTACTCGCGCGGGTAGCCACGCTCGTACCGCTCGCCGCTGCGCGGGTAGTACTCCTCCTCCAGGCGCTCCGGCCGCGCCGCGCGGGACCTGCCGCCTGTCAAATGAACATTATACTCGTAAAAAGATTTTGTGATATTTTAATGACATAGAAAATAAAATTAAAACCGTTGAAAACCAACACGCACTCGAACACAACAAACTCAAAAATAATCAGGACTATCACAGTCCTGGAAATCCATCCAGCCTTTGTATCGACCAGGGTTTCAAGGAGCAAAGAGCACACACATCACACGGGGCGAGAGGGACCAGTGGGAGCTTCTGGAGCGAGGAGGGGGGGGGGGGGCACCCACACTTACGACTGCGACAGACCAGACACGTCACACGTCTACATGATGGTCCCGCCGGGAGTGCGCACTTTGCCCGGCACAGGGATCACTACCTGCGCCGCGGCCGGGACTGGTGTAGCTGCGGAACAGTTCACGTGAGATGCTGCCGACTACGAAACTCTGACAAAGGCTCTCTGCCTTTAAACAAGTATCCTGCTTGATGGAAGATGTTCTGCATCGTGCTTGACTTGATGCTTGGACGGTCGAACGAGTTGTTACGGCGAAACAGGTTGTGATGAGAGGGCACAAGGTATATGAGATGACCATGTAACCAGGAACACACGAGACTATTTTTAGGATATGCTCATGTTCAAAGAAAGCAACGTCGTATCGGAAGCAGCGTCAGCGGAAAAGATACATCTTTTAAATTGTTTTTCATAAAATTATTTCGGAAGTTCAAAACGACAGATTTCAGTCGCATTTTAATATTATCGACCAAAGATTTCCTCAGCAAACCGCTAAAATGTAAACTTCCAACACCCCAAGGCGCAAACTTATTAAAACGCATCACAGTTAGCGTCATTCTGAACCGCTGTTATGTGTTAGCTGGCGGAATCCAGCAGTTTTGTCCAGCTGTTGGATTCTGAAGGGTTAGTGAAGCGTCACCCTGAAGCGATCAAGCGGTTATAGGGGTGGGGGCCGCTAGAAATAGTATGCAACCTGGACGGGGGCCGGTGCGTCTGACAATATACACCTGGAATTTAGTCTTCGGCTCGGTTGTTAGTGGGCCTGCCCCGACGCTTGTACTGAAATGAACAGGAGGGTCAGTCGAGTGGCGTCCTCTGGCGGGGAGGGACAACATCTATCTACTACAACATCTATGTCTTACGTTGTTTGCACACCACGGCTTACCGTCGCGTTATCCTGTTTGTAAACGGACGCTGTGGTCTGCAAACTTCGTTACTATAAGAAGTACAGTTACGGTCATTTCGTAGCATAATCAGAAATTAACTTTGTAGTACTTACATTTAAAAGAGAGGTTACCTCTTAACGTGTCGTCAGTTTTCCAAACAAATAAGAAGAAAGATCATGACTACAGCTTATTTGCTTGCTAATATGTATTTAATATAAGGACACGGTTTATTGGTTTTTAGGAGGATAGTCCGTAACTGTACCTTAGATATTAGTAGACATTGAAAATAGACTGAGAATGAAATATGTAATGAACATGAAAAAATAAAGAACATAAAACATAGCTCTTTTTTCTAAACTAACCGTATGAAAGAGTACATAAATATAGCGTTTATAATTAAATCCATTTTTACTAGTATACACGGTGTTTTGACCCCAAGCATTGCAAGAACAAGAATTGTAGTGAATTGATACATAACTTCAAAAGGGGAACAAGGTCTTTATGGAAGCTGATGTAGTCAACACACATGCATCAGCTTCCTACAGCTTATGCATCACCATTTTGCTAGAAACGTCCAAACCCATTGTTTTTATTTAGTTCCAAATACACCTCGTTCCACTTACTTAAATAAATATCGTTAGTTACCTCTTTCCCGCTCGTAGCTATACGAGTCGGATCTCTCGCGATGCCCTCCAGTGTTAGCAGGGGGTTCAAAATATCGCAGTGCATGGTTAAATACGTATACAGTAGTCATTATAGTAATGTTATATGTGTAGTATCAGTAATACGTGAGTTGAGAATTTTAAAGAAAACAGATTTGTCTTAGCACAGGCATAGAGATATTCTTGGTTTCTGCATTGAGTACTCGAAAGTTTACGACTGGTGAAACTTAACGTTTAAATACTTAATTCAAAAACTACAGGAGAATCTTTAAAAGATTCTCCTGTAGTTTTTGAATTAAGAAAGAAAATATGATATGTAACACATATCTGAAGATCAAAATTTGATCTTCAGATATGTGTTACATATCTTTTGATCTTCAGATATGTGTTACATGTGACCTTAGTGTATAAAGAAGCAGAGACTTATTTCGGCACACATAATGGTAGATAGTGTAATTAATACAATACATTATGAGTTTTTAAGGTTTGACCCTGGAGCCCCTTATCAAAAACACACCCTGTAAATTCAAAGTAAGTCAAGTAAGCAAAAACGTTTGTGACATATAAGCTAAAGTTAGCCCATTTTTACCCGACTGCAAGGAAATGGTTATGTTTTTCGCGACTAACTTTGTGTGTCTCTTTTTACTTGTGTGGTTTATCGCATGTGTGAAATATTTAAGCAATGTTAATATTGTCACGACATCGAATATAATTAAAGTTACATTTATTAAACTCCATGATGCTTAGATAATTTGTCAACAACGAGATGCCTTTGTTTAGCCAATTGCTTTGGTTTGTTTTTATGTGCTGTTCTTCTTGGGAGCATCGTAGCTAAGGGTGTTTAGATATTGGTGGAATGTGTGTTGATTGTGGTGGGTATACGTATCTAAAACATCAGATTTATCAAGAGTCTTTGGTCAAATGGACCCGCGGGATTAGTTGAACAAATCACATTTTAAATATTTTTTTCATAGTTTTAATGTGGATCCCGTAGCAAGCGGGTTCAGTTGTCCAAACACTCCAAGTAGTGTGTGATGTGTGTTTGGTTAGAACAACATCGAAGTGTGATGCAGTGTGTTATATAGTGAGCAGTAATTCTGGCTGTGTGTATGAGCGTGTGTGTGTGTGTGTGTGTGTGTGTGTGTGCTCACCAGGCATGGCGTGCGCGTTGTGTGCGCGCTGCATGGGCCGCGTGGGCGCCGCCTCCTCCGGCACGGGCGGGTGCGTGGCGCGCCAGTATGCCTGCGTACACACAACTACATGGCTTAGCTGCTCTACACTGGCCTATGTTACAGGCAACTAGTACTAATCAACAACGCCATCAAACGATAACCGTTAAAGTTTGTCCTCTGCCTTAATAAATAAGAAACTACAACATACAATACCACTGATGTACCAAAACCAGCGCTGTGCTGTGGTACCCCATAGCGCAGCACCATGCTGAGTGGTAACCTAGCTATTTGTCGCAGTTGTTTTTTTTTACTTAATTGTTATGTAAACTCAAACTTTTTTTTTCTTTTTTGTACCAATTTTTTTTTTTTAGTTGTAGGTTTAATAATAATAATAATAATAATATTCCACAACTATCACACAACGCCATCTAGTCCCAAGCTAAGCAGAGCTTGTGTTATGGGTACTAGACAACTGATAAACATACTTATATATTTCTAAATACATACATATTATAGATAAATTACACCCAGACACAGAACAAATGATCGTGCTCATCACACAAACATTTGTCCTGGGTGGGAATCGAACCCACGACCCCCGGCATAGCAGTTAGGGTCACTAACCACTAGACCAACAGGCCAGTCAGGTTGTGTTTACTGCTTTTTTATTGTATCATAATTCTGCGGCAATAAATTTTCTTTCTTTTCTTTCTTGATGTTCCATCCATCTGAACTATTATCAAGGATGATCAACAGAAACCCTTCATAACGCTATGAAGAGGTGAACCGGGCACAATCCCAGGCTCTGTGGCTCCTACTGAGAAATTTCTGATGGAAAAAGTCACTAACATTTTGCCCGACCTAGGGGAATCGAACCCAGGACCGCAAGCACAGTAATCGCGCTACCGACGCAGTCAATTGAACTATGAACAAAAAATACATTAAAACAAACGCTTGTCTGAGTTTAAAAACTCTTGCTCTGCACCACAGAATGTTTGTGCTCTCCCAGATAGCAGACATTTCTTATGAAAACCTCACAATGCCTGGTTTTTTCTTTGTAAAATACTGGTATTCAGCTGCATCCGGTTAGACTGGAAGCCGACACCAACATAGTTGGGAAAAGCCTAGGCAGATGATGACCTTCTATATTCTTTTCGGGACTTACATTAACTCCTCTTAATACTAGCGACGCGAACTTAGGTATTTTTGATTTAAACGACTTGCTGACCTCTAAATATTCAGCAATATGTTCACAAGCGTCCTCCAGCTGGTTCTCATCGAGGATCACATCAAACATATCCGTGGGACATTGGCCGAGCTTCTCCGCAGCCACCATCTGCACCGACAGGTTCTTGCTCTGTCCCTTCCCGCGGGACTTCACCAGGCGCTGCAGCACCTAGGGAACAGGACAACAGACATTAGACCTGCTGCTGAGAGGAACTGTAGGGATATCTAACACCAGGCAGAAGAGGAAGTGGATAGATGTATCGAGGTACTACAACATGTATAATGTATATAACTAAGGCCTTCCTGCACTACAAATCACTAAATGTGTTTATATTTTCTTACGTGCCCATGTTGGCTTAGGATATGTGAAATGAATAGTAAGTACATTTTGATAGTAAAAGTAGAAAAGTTTGTTATGGCACTTCTCTCGGCTCCATCACACCGTTCGTCGCCATACGGCTCGGATGTTCATTCTGCCTCGAATGCAATAACAAACTTTTCGCACTTGTATCAAAATGTACTTACTATTATTTTTATTTAAACTTAATTTAACTATCTCTGTTATCTTCAAACGATTGACAGTTTAGATATCCTCATAGAATCTTATAGAAAATAGAGGATTTTCCAAACAGATAGATGTTGTGTGATAGACTAAAATGTGTCTGGTGTGCCCGTCAGCTGTTATTTTTCTTTTTTCTGTGTAGCATTTCACATGTCAACTGAGGAGGTCGTCGTCTGCTTAACCAGTCAACTCTCGATAGTTGTTGTATTTATATTTGTAGGTATGATTTTAGATCTTTATGTCTTCCTTTTAGTGACTTGTAGTGTACCGTAACCTGGTCCTATTTTGCTCCTGGGGTGGTAAAAATGCTCCACTTCCCAAAAAAGAATGTATCTGATTTTACGTACTGATACTTTACCTTTTAAGTGAATGCAATATTTTTATCTAATAAAACTTTTCCTGATCTAGCAACATCAGAGTTGACAGATTTCAAAGTCGTCCATTTCATTTTTTTGTGTGAGGGAGAACCGCAACGCTCCATACGGTAATAATTTAAAAGTACAGTAAATGTATCTGCATCTCCTAAATTTGTAATTAAAACCATGACAATTGAATATGATTAGTTTAATGTGCTTTATAAACTATCTGATTTAGGTGATATTTTGTGTTTATCGCAGACATTGTATTTCCTGTATATTTTTTTTTAACATGGGTATATTTTGCGCCTAATTTTGAGGTTACAATGCGCCTGTATATGTATGTAGTTATGTAGTTTTTAAATACGAAGGTGAGCAGTTTCCCGGAGTGATTACGAAAACCAATAAAAATGGGGATGATATAACATCATCAATGAAGCGTTCTTTGAAGAATTGGAAATGGCCTCTTCATAAAGACGAACTATACTACACATGGAATGACGTACTTGGCGGCATAAACCCACCAAAAACATTTAATACATATTACGAAATGTTTATGATAATTACTATAGTAATTAAGAAAAAATATTCCTATTGCAAACCAAACTGTGATTTTTTAATTGATTTCTCGTAAATAAAGGTTTTTTTAACATGTCAGCTTTTTATTACACTCTTCTATCGGAGCAAAGTAAAAAGTTCAAATTAAAACTATACTCCATTGAAAAATATACGACAAACTTGTGCAAAGAAATTGCGGAGCAAAGTTACCATCTGCAAAAGAACTACTTTGCTCCAAAAGAAATAAAAAAAATTAAAAAATTGGTTGCTTTATACAATAATGTTTTAATGTTAAGTTAAACTTCAATAATGCTTTTGTTCATATAATACACCACAGTACTAATTTACGCAAAATTGAAAAAATATTGTAATAAGTAAAACAGTTGGAGCAAATTTTGGTGCAAAGTAGGACCAGGTTACGGTAGGTACCTAAGTGGCTCTAACACCCAAAATATCAAATCTAACTGCAAAAAAGGATACTACAGAGAAAACTGTGACTTACAATTAATGGGTCCTGGTTACAATGAGGTTAAATAAAAGTGGGTTTGATTATGTTATAGGCAATACAAAATATTAGGGAAATCTTAAACCGCAAAGGCACATATAATACCACCTTGGCGCTGGTGATCTTCAGATACACGATGGTGGGAGCCAGTGAGGTCTTCGCCAGCTGCGAGGGATGGTTGATGGTGTCACAGTCCAGCACCACAAGCTGCAGCGTGCGAGCCAGCTCGAATATCCTCTCGATTTCAGCCTGGGAGTAGTAAGGATAAATGTGTTATTTTATGATTTGTGATATGTAAAGTTGGGGATGTCTATGAAAGCTCATGGTGTGTATGAAGCCTACATACATGAACGTGAGTACCACATTCACGGTTACCATAGCAACCTTAAAATACCCTTACGAAGCCGAGAGGACCTTAGTTCTCCTCGTCATAGTGATCATGTTTTTGTTCTGGACTACACTTGGGAACCTTTTACATGGTTACGAAGATGGGTCAGAGTTCCAACTTTTTCACATATTTTTTTAGATGTTATTTATGTAACAACTGAACTACTTACTGAACTTAACATGAGAAAAAATTAGATCCATGTGCTTTCATAGATGTCCCTGCAACATCTAGGCTGAAGCTCTCTTGCACCACAAATGACTAAAAATGTGTATAGCGTCAACTACATTTAAAACATCATTCATCATCGTCTTTGAGTGGATGATAATGATGATCTAAATACGACATGTTAACGTTAAATACATTATAATAGAGACGTTAAATGAATACATAAGCCGTCACTTAGTAAAGATTTGTCAAACAAAAACTAAGTGTTAGATTAAGTAATCATTAAACATCTTTGAGTGCGGTTAGTGATTTGTGGTACGCCTGGGGTATCATCAAGCGCAACTTGGTTTCACAAATAGCAGATTGAGTAAATCACACAACCGTATAGTAATGGCGGATAAAGCGAAATCGATCCTGAAGCTCACGGGGCGAATACCTACCTATCTCCTAAGATAAAACAAACAAACAAATGAAATCAACTTAAACACCAATGAGGATATCTTAAAACTTCTACTACTGATTTCTACACATTTATTTAGGGTACAATCAGTTTAAAATAAATAAACAAATAATTAATCAATAAATTATAGAGCTATGTGGTCGAAGGAATCTACTCATGTTTGTAAACATGTTTGCTCTAAAACTCTAACATCAAATTACAAATGGAAATAGAATATATGTACCTACTTATTAAACAAACTAAAATCAACTAAAATGCAATCATTTTAAAGATAAACAATAAACATACTGATAAAAACCTAATAAAACTGATTAAAAAAAAAATTAAGTTATTATAATTATTATTGTTCAGCAGACAGTTTCGAGCAGAGGCTTTGCAAATAAATACATTTTCAGCAACTGTTATACCAACCATTCATGCAGATTCACACTGTATTAAATACTATCTAAACGACATACTTTTTATATTAGCAGGAGAGGAATTAAGGCTGGTATCGACTGGCTAACCATTACTATCGATTAAAACAATTATAGGTGTCTCAGCACTATTCTTGCTGAATAAGACTTGCTTTTTGTTCGATTTCAAATGTCTCTTTGTGTTTCATTGCGAAAAATTACAGGGTAATATCGAATGTTTGTGGGAATTATAGGAAACAACTTGTAATCTAATCATATTATTATATTGTTATAAGTGGAGAAACATTTGTGGAGAAAAATTCAGGAAGCTACTGTGTTAGACTTAAGTACTTATATATCTAGATACTCTCTTAGGTATGACTGCCCAGGATTTAATGACTACTCAGGGATTCAAATATCTATTGCAAGGAAATTTTCGGGAAGGAAGTTTTGGTATGTTATTTACTAGTCAAACATTGTATTATGTTATAAATACCATAATAATGAGCATGTTTGGATCGAGCGAGCGTAGTAAGTACTAAAAAATCACTAAACTGTAAGTGTGACTAAATCTAAAAAAATGTAAGGAAATGTGCTAGAAGCAAGATTTTAACGCAAACTGGCGACAGAAATATTAAATGACTAATCTATTTTGATGAACAAACAAAACACTATTCAGTTCGTTTTGCAGGACTTTAATCAGAGGCGTGTCTTCAGTCCAAAATTTATAAGTACAACTGTGATAGATCGAGGAAGAACCCAAACTGTGTGTCTGAGATATTTGGCTAAAGAAGAAAAAATACATTACACACAAAATGTTCATTACATTAATAATACTAAAGTATAACCCCAGTATTCCCAATTAATCAACAAAAAGACCCTAAAACTAAAACATCACACCTCAAATCTCAATATCAAATATTCCTCAAAATCTCGCGAAGTACCGCTAAAATTCTAGGTGCTCTTCAACTCTTACGTGATGTTCCTAAAACTCCTATATCTCATAACACCGAGGTTGCTGATCTAGATCCACTCATTCCAAACACGCCCACGTCAAGTCACGTGCCTCAAACAACAACACCACGGCTAAGGCCTACTAATTAATTCGCACCTGGACCTCGGCTAAACAGTTGGTCCTGTTACCGGCCCTCTCTACGAACGGCTTCTTAGGCGCGTTTTGCGTTCGTTTGGCCAACGATATATCTGACTGGACCCTCGTGATGATGATCCTGCAACACGTCATACCTGCACTTCAGCGAGGCAAGTGGAGCGCGAGTTGGAACGCTCCATGATGGCACGTTTCGATGGGTTGTTGAGGAGAGAGCGCTTCGCGAGAGATATGTCGGCCATCACGCGCGTTATTATAATCCTGCAATGTTAGTCCCGTTTGGTCAACTGTTAGTTGTTAGTGCGTTAGCTTTAGGACGGAGCCGGTTTCTGAAATAAACGGTTAGTTGGCTTTTTGAGGCGCTTGTTGAGGCCTCTTTAAGTTCTATACTCCGGATTGAAAGTAATTTTAATAAAAGCCAATTTGTTATTTTAGAAGGTTATTGCCAATTTAGTTAGTTTATTTTGGGACTATTTTGGCTGAAAACATTTTAATTCATAGCAAGACATAATATACCAAATAATCCAACGGATAAAATTTCGGGACCCTCGATGCCGACATTAGAACAATACACGATACAATAAACACATTAAAACTCCTAGAAACACAAAGATACCACCCTCACCTGCCTTCAAAGCGTCTTTTGAGAAAATCAAACAAAGCCTTCTGCATCATGTCGGTGACCTCATACCCCTTGAGGCTAGGCCCTACGATGACCACAGGTCGCATGGACGGCACCACGTCGTACGGAGTGCTGGTCTCTGCCTTCTTGAAGAACGGCTTGCGCTTCTCCTTGCCCCCCGCGCCCCGCCCGCGACCCGCGCCGTCTGACTCCTCGCCTGGACATACGGAACACTAGAAAGTTGCTGCCACGCCTTGTAACTTGGCAGAGACCCTGTCGTTTTACTAGGATTTTATCCTAGTAATTTTCGAAATAAAATCGTGCTTCTTTTCCCTTTTTAGCAATGCGATTTGAAAAATAGTGTTTCAAAAAAAGATTTCATTCACCACCCAACCTATTAGGTATAAATTAACCATTCAAATACTTACTTACTTTTATTTTTGTAGCACTTAAAAAATTAAAGCTAACATGCTCTCATTTTTTACAAAAATACTATACTTCTTGGGAGTCGATCAATAAGGAGCAAATTAAATTGCATTCAAGATACGAAACACAAACTTTGATAATAAATATCTGCTACATACACAAAGACAACATCAAGACTTTTTGGAGACATCCCAGGTTACAGAGTAGAGGAAAAAAACTTAGTAATAATAAGAAGAGTAGGTTAAAAGTAGAAAAATAATAATAAAGAGAAATCATCATCATTGTTAAAGTTCTTTCTGTGTTTATCAGAAGGGTGTTATCAGCTTATCACTGACTTTATCCCTATTCTTAGACTTCATCAATCCAAAGTTTGAACTTTGTGTGTGGTACCTAATTGTACTCCTATAGTACAATAGTACCTGGACTAATTGAGTTAGTCCATATTTTAGTCCGAACATATAGTCATGTCATGAGTAGTCATGACACAGGATAGTCAGTTTAGTCTTAACATTTTCCTCTACTGTGTATTATTTCACACAGAAAAGTATTTAATACACATACCCTCAAGACCCTTGGACAACATTCAAAAGCATAATCTCAAGTGAGTATATAACCATTCTGCCCAAAATATAACCATACCATACCATACCAGTTAAATAATTATATTACACAAATAAAATAAAATATAGGATAGCTAAAACGTTCCTGTAAAACACCAAGAGATATTAAAGAAAATATTAAAGAATAATAATTATAAATAGATAAATTAATAATAGAGGAGTCATGCAGTAGATAATGGAACATGTGGGATGGCAACGGTGTACAGTCTCGAGCAAAAGTTTCTAATATTATATAAAATATTTAAATTGTGAGATTATATTGGGAAATTTACAGTACCTATCTTTTAAAGATATTGGGACTGGTTTTTTGGTAAATTTCAGTCAGTCAGTACTGTCCGTTTGTTCAATTAGATATTATTTAAAAAATTATTCATAAACCAGTCGGGGTGACAATATCTATTACAGGAGATAATTAAGTCAGGGGTTCCATAAAATAATAAAACATTTATGCGAACAAATCCACGGGTAACATCTAGTAATAATTATTAAAAAGGTGTAAATTTACGACATTTCCTGGTGTTGACGATGAGTGCGTGAGCTTACCTCGGTCGAACGATGGCACATCTGAAAATGTGGCAAACGTGAGTGCTAAGTATACATTATTCGATGTATCGACTATTGTGCTGTCCGACTATTCGATTTAGTCGATTTTAAGTGTCTCTTGAGACCGTTTAAACGTCAACAGATTAGTCGATTCGATTGTTTACCAATAAAATATTTTTAATTATATAATAAATAATTTTGTTTATAACTTTTTGTATTGACAGAGATCTGAATAGGTATAGTTTATTTGCCGAAACCATAACGAATTAAGTTTCATGTAGATGAGCCTCACTCTAATATCTCGGAATATTTGTTTGTTTCCTAATAATACCTACTACTTAATTAAAAGGAGGTAGGTATATTATCCGCATTATAAAACGACAGACCTATTCCGGTGGCTAGGTACGCACTGGGGGCCTAACAATTCGTAAAATATTCACAAAGTGACAATTATTCTAATTTTAACATCATTCATAATCTTTTTGTTCTCGAATCGATGGCTCAGATTTTGTCCGACCCTGCATAATATTTTCTTATTACGATTCTGGTAAAGCAATCAGTGGCCCCCTTGTCAGACAAAATCTAAGTCATCGATTGGAGGATAAAACGAAGATTATCCACAATCATGTTACAAAATTCTTAGTAGTTTTGGCAAATATGCGCTACCTATTCCAATATCTGCTTATTTAATATAATTATATAAAATAAATACAGGTAATATACTTGCTTTGTTTTTTTGCGAACGAATTGACTAACTACTGATAAAAATTATAGAAGGGATAGTCTATAGTCAATAATCGGTACATCTCTAATTCTCTATAGACCAGGAAATTCCAGCAAATTCCACCGAATTAATGAGTGATATGAATGGCTAGTACAAAGCAGTTATACATACCATTTTAATATAGTATAGTAATATAAAGAAAATTGTTTGTGACGAGTGTAATAATAATTTGTTTGCTTATAATCGAATTTAGTGCAAGAAGATAATTTTGAGAAATGCTAATCTACATAAATTATAGATACAATTGAGGTTTTTTTCGTTCAATAATTTAAAAGTAAATAATCAAAATATATGAAATAAAGAGAATATACTCCGCGCCGAGGTGCCATTAAGTTTATTATTGTTTAGTAAGATATTTACAAAATATTGTAAGATGCCAATTGTAACACCGAATCACGAACTACAAAATATTAAAACCGTCTTGCTTTTTAATATTAATAATTTTGTTAATTTAGAAGAAATTTTGTTAAAGGCCATTATTTTCGTATCAGCGAGTCCAGAGTGTTAGAAAGAGCAAGACGATGTAGAAAGAGAGAGACAAACAACTGCGTTGTACGTTACAGACACTGGATAAAACGACATACTTACATACAAAAATATAATATTACATCATTGTCATTACACGTTGGTTCTTAATATCAACAAAAAAAATTAGAAAATAGACATTTTTGTAGCTGTCTGTACGATATTTTCAAAATCTTTAAATGTAAGGATAGTAAGGATACCCAGACCCAAAAAGTAAGGATAGTCTCCTAAAATACTTTTGTTACACAAGTTTAAGAACGGTTAACGACCAATCAAACTATACTAAACCAAATTAAGCAGATCTCTCATTATACGGGAGGCGCATACAAGGTTACGTTGGTTGTCGCTTGTTATACTGGATACGTATAACTTGATGTGTCGCTGCGTGTACTTACAACAAGTCTCAAAAACCTTCCCTATAATTTTTAAGATCCGAAGGCAATAAACTCATTGAAGAACTTTTCAAAGTGGTGTTGGTATGTCTTTTTATCCAGTGCATGATAAAGCTTAAAGGCAGGTGGTCACTCTTGCTTCTAATATCCCAATTGACCTTTTTTGATTTATTTAACTAAAGTACTATAATTCTAGCATAACATAACTTTTCATTTAAAGATAATTGGGATATTTTCGTCGAACAGTGAAAATCAAGATATTTTTATTACATTTTCACTGTAGCAGCAAAATCTCAAATGAGCGTCTATCGATTTGAAATCGACTAAATAAATCGAATAGTGGTGTCTGACATATTTACTGGTTCCCAAAAATGTAACCATTTTTGCTCAAGAAGAACCTTCCGTACATTTAAGACGCAGTCTAACTCAACTGCTACGGACTCCAGACTGGCTGCGGACAGCACAGATAATTCATAATCTTGTATGCCGAAATTCAGTTTCCGGAATCCTGCCTGGTTGGTTTGACGTCGAACCTTATCTTTAGCTTTAATAGGTAAATTTCCAAAAAAGAGGGTATATATGACGACACCAAACTGTTATGTACCACATCAGACACCACCTCAATCGATAGCCGCTCATCTCAAGTAGACCACGTGTTGGCACCTTGCGTGAGGCATGAGATATGCATGACGTACCGGGCGTGGGAGGGGTGCTACCTCGGGAGAGGGGAGGCGCGTGCGGCGCGGTGGAGGGGGGCCGCGGGTAGCGCCGGGCCGTCATGCCCGAGCGCACCGCCTCCAGCTTCACGGGCGACGGGATGAAGCCCACGTCGGAGCCCTCCTTTACGAGCCGCCCTATCCACCAGTTGTTGTCGTACTTCTCCTGGAACGTTTAACGTTATGGGTGTGATTATTCGTGACTTCGTGACCTGGTAATCTTGATAGATACAGCTAAGTCTGAAGATATGGAGGACTAGTTGGATTTCTACCCATGGCGAAGTTCCTCCTGCATTCTTGCTGCTTGCTGTCGTATTGTCAGCTTCAAAATCACTGAAGTAGTATGAAACACTTTCTTTCAATTTAGCTAGCTGTTTTTTGGTCGTACAGGATTAGGAATCTGAAGTGGGCTGGACATGTACATCGAATGGCCTATGGAGCAAACAATTGGGAAGTGTAATGTGAGGCGGTCCCAAAGTAGATAGATGGATAATCTTAAAAGGGTATCCTGGACAATTATGGAGTTCATATAGCAGTAGGTAATAGGTATAGTAAAGTAATAGTCAACACCAGCATCATAAAAGACGTCAGGGTTTGAGCAAAAAGAAATATGGAACTGATTAAGTAAACAGAAGTACATACCTTGATGTGGAGAAAATCGCGCACCTCGAAGGAGATCGCGCTGCCGTGCACCGGCGAGTCGTCGTCCACGGTGCCATCGTACGACACATTGGTGCGCACCGCGAAGGCAACCGGCTTCTCCTGGAAAACCAAATAGCATGGTTCTAACAATGTTCTTTTAGCTTGAGTTGGCGAAAGGTTTATAGATATCTACTCACCATAGGTTGAAGAAGCTGAGATACGGTGCAGATAGGTACACGCAAAGATGTAAGTTGAACATTTAGGACGTAAATACGTCTTTAAACCACACCAGTGTGAGTGCAACTTTCGTAATGGTTTACTTGAACGTATAAAATCGAACGAATTTCTTCTATTTCAGCTTCAACGAAATTCCGGAGAGGCAGTTATGCATTGACTTACTGTAATAGTCTAGTCGTACATCTTGCATAATAACTAAATGAACGATGATCTCACTCATACCTATTCAAGCAGTTTACTAGCCTGCGCTTCCTTATCTTCGTATCTAGTCAAATAAATATACTTCCACACTAAGAGCACTGATGTCGGTCTACTCACCCGTGCCTTGTCCAGCTGTTTGATTGCCTACACTGCCTTCTCGCGGCACAGCGTCTTCTTATCTTTGTGTCTAGTCTACTGTGCTACCTCCACTCTAAGAGCACCGATGTCGGTTTACTCACCCGCGTCTTCTTATCCTCGTATCTAGTCTACTGTGTCTACTTCCCCTCTAAGAGCTCTGATGTCGGTCTACTCACCCGTGCCTTGTCCAGTTGTTTGATTGCCTGCACTGCTTTCTCGCGGCGCAGCGCCTCCGTGTCTTCGTATCTAGTCTACTGTGTCTACTAACACTCTAAGAGCTCTGATGACGGTCTACTCACCCGTGCCTTGTCCAGCTGTTTGATAGCCTGCGCTTCTTTTTCGCGGCGCAACGCCTCCTTATCTTTGTCTCTAGTCTACTGTGTCTACCTCCACTCTAAGAGCTCTGATGTCGGTCTACTCACCCGTGCCTTGTCCAGCTGTTTGATAGCCTGCGCTTCCTTCTCGCGGCGCAGCGCCTCCTTGTCTTCGTCAAGCGACAGTTCCGACGATGGCTGGGAATAGTTTGAATCTGCTGAGCCCTGGAAAATTAGAAGACACATGGTTAGCAACGTAGATCAATGCTGGAAAGTAGGGCCATGGAAAAAATATCATTTAAAGAATACACAAGGGGAGAACATCCACAAGGGAGGCTATTTTTAGCAACAAAGTGCAAAGGCATCATTTCTGTAGTATCTAAGATAATCTTTGGAGTCTGCTAGTGATATAACTGATAGAGGAGCCTAAGGTAGAAAACTTTTAAAGTGGCAAGACAACATGGTTACGTCAGATTAAAAACGTGTTTCAAAAATATTTTAAAATCCCTGGAAGTTGTTGCGGAAGTCTAAGGCAATACCACAGTCAATGAATGTGTTTGTTCGTAAACTATGTTGTAAATGGCAGAGTTAACTCCGCTTCCACTACTAATCACTACATGTATTTAAAACAATGATCTGTTTCCATCAATCGTTCGAATAAGACGGAGACTTAAAGAACTCCATAACTAGATTTGATTATCACGAGAATGAGGTCACCAGAACAGCTTCAAATTCAGTATTCTACACAGATATTCCATCTAAATACCCCATATCTGCATTAGATGACGTCACCACATCATTTGGTAGCAAAGAGTTCAAGGTTCCATCCTTAACATTTTTGGAACTGTTCCACTATTTTATGACAGTGCAACATTTTAACCAACAGTTAATTCACGTTTATTGCATGTTTCAATTGCTGTTTAACATTTATGAGTTACTTTTATGATCATGTTTAGCAGTACTTGTCCTACTATCGTCGGCCATCAACGTAGTTGTAATTTTACTGTAGATAGGTAGGTAAGTTTACTTTTTATTGCCTAGTCTAGTCTGTGCCATATCGTCTTGAAATCTGGATCAAGTATAAGCTGAAGGCAAGAAAAAGACCTGATAAATAATTCTAAAGCCTAAATATCTTGGCACTTGGGTCTCGCTCCATATAAGAAGAAAGTATTCAGCTGCATCCGGTTAGATTGGAAACTATTGGGAAAAGGCTTAAAACTGATTTTAGATCTTATGAATAAATTATGACTCCTAAGACACAGGTACATACACCTAGTTTAGGAAACAGAGTAGGTATTTAAATCATTGTGACCTAGTTTATAAGCCATAAATTCTCTTAAACTTCGTAGTTTGTATTCTGATGGCTTTTGGTGAAATAAAGAATGTGTTCATTCGTCATATTAACGGACCTTATACAAATACATGAAAAGACTTAAATTAGATTATAATAGTTTAATTTCAGAATAGTATAGTCTGTCTAATAAAACTTTACGATGAAAATTGCTTAGATTTTTTCACGATGATCTGAGACGAGGTGAGTCATTGGTTCGAACGTGAGTGTACGCAGTCGTAAAGCTGTTTTATGTTGTGAGTAGACACACGACGTGTGGTTCATCTCAACTGATAGGAAGTTGGGCAGACAGCTATCGCAACTCACCTAGTGACGAGATAAAATCATATTAAAGACTATTATCAATAGAATAAAGTAAGGATAAGAAAAAAAAATTGTTAGAAGTGCAATAACAGGATATTGTTTTTTTATTTAATTTTCAGACATTATTTATTAATTTGTTTCTCTTGGAAAATGCTGCAAAAATTACCAGTTACATCCTGCACTATACTGGACTATTAATAATGTGTTCACGTATTTAACTGATTCCGTACCTATAAACTTTTCTTCAATCCAAAACTTGAATTCAAACTCTTCTGGAATACTCACTAACCTAATAATAGAACAGCTCATTTCCTCGTTTAAATAACGCGTTTACAAAACACTTAAACAAAAGTTTACTGAAACAAAACTGTCAGTTATAGTTGAACCAACAAGCCATAAGTAGTGCAAATATTTTGGCACGCGTCTCGAGCGGCGCGCGCATGCCCGCAATGCTTTGCAGGAATCATGCAGTTTTTACCATGGAATAAATGTAGAACTAATACCCATGGCCTACTTTTATGGACTAGTTTTTTAATGTTTTAGGCCAAGCCTTAGGTATGTATGAAAAAGGAACTATGACAGAGAAACAAGACGCGTGTAGCTCGTGACTAGGGTAACCATGAGTTCGGATATGTAGGGACGGCTTTTATTGTCTGTAAAATGTCTGAGTTTTTGTCAGGACTTTTCAAATATCGAAATGGGCCAGCGATCATTTTAACAAAGTCTTAGAAATGCTGACCGTATAATAGTATGTATTCCAATAATAATAAATAATTTATTGATCTCCAACTAGCATTCTGTACATCTTGACTGTTAATGTAAAAAAATTAATACCTAGTAAAATGAATTATGTGTTTGAAAACTTGATTAATCTACTTTCAGTGGGCAGTCAGCTACACTTGAGAGTTGAAGGTAAAATATAATATAACGACATGGTTTGGTTAAGGACTTATATTATAGCAAAAACTATTACAGAATAGGGATGTTTTCTGACTCAACACAAATCAGAGTCAGATTATCGAAAAATATTGGATAGGTACTTGTTTCTTGTTTGATCAAATTAGTAAACATTTACAAAGATAAAACGCGTCAAAGATTATGAGTGGAGGTTTGTGACGTCACTTTCTGGTAAAAAATGTCAAGCAATACCACACAAGTTTTCGAAGCACTGTATCATCGTATTCATCGTCATCATTTTTTGTTTACGTGAAAAAAGAAAAAATATGTGTTCATTATTTTTTGGAAATATTACTAATTTAGTTAGGTTTTTCTCATACATCTTTTTCTTTATTTTACGTACAGTCTGTGCACAGCATTATCTGACCCCTTTTATCATACTACTTGCCTTGCCTTGCGCGGGGTCAGGTTATACAGGGCACAGACTGTACTTTGAAATACAATACTCATCTCATGAACAGACGAGAACAGACACGATGATTTTCTCGTGACTAAAAACTTAAACCTAGGTTACAACCACACAACACAAATGAAAAGCACACAGATTGGAACAAAAAAGAAATACAGTGGTGTCTTACCAGAGGCTTGTAGTTTGTCATTGGTTGGAGTCAGGGGTGCCGACTGCATGCAATGCGAGACACAGACAGACGGAAATCAGACAGACATGCTTGGACCTAGTACAGACACGCCACATATTCAATAATAACTCTAGAAAGATCCTACAGTCTATTCAGCGTTATTTTACGTTACAGAAACCTTTGTGCTCGATAAAATAGGCTGTTATTCGATTGTATTACAGCCACTGATGACTGTCTAAATATCAGTTCATTCTCGTTAAAATAAGATTACTTTTGGGTTGCTGCTGTTAGGTTAAATAACTGTAAAGGGACTGTAGTATATATATATATATATATATATTTTTTTTTTTTATATTTTTTTTTTGGCGATATTTTTTTGTTTAATTTCGTCACTGGGTCTATGGCCTGTTTTAAAAATGACAACTAACAGTCCTTTTTTTAAAGAAAAGAGTTACATAGAGTTATTATTCAATCAAAGTCACAGCATTATTTCGACTTGTGGCGATGACTGTACACAAAGTTATGTCGGCACATAATCTAAAAAACAAAACGATTAGTTCATGCGTTAATCATTTACTGAGGGTTTGTATTATGTTAGTATCATCTCAGAATTTTAGAACATTTTGGAATTTGGAAACATGTTTCTCAAAAACTTTTGTCAAATTCGGTTTCAGCCAATTTAATGTTTAACATAAATACAAAAACAAATAACGAAAAAAGAAACACTAAATTCTATAAATGTATAAAATAAAAGGTTTTCTGAAAAATCTACAAATAAAAAATAAATAAAACAAAATACAGACGCTTATGATTTTTTGACTGAGATATGAATATGAATCTAACAGCAAATGAGATGAAACTACCAAACTATAGCGTGTTAAATATGAACTAAAACCATCTAAATCAAACCACACAAACTAAAAAAACTACAGACGACGCTCACCTTAGCCAAAGCTTCCAAAAATATTTAAATAAAACAAAAAAATCGTCTTCACACTTACAAACATTTTACATACAAACTACAAGACGAACCGACCCAGAACTTTAGATAATATTTTAGAAAAAAAAAGGAGTTAATCCATGGTTATCTGATTCGAATTTGAATTTAGAACTGCTGGGATTAAACGTCAGCGCGATAACTTTCTCATTCACAGACTAAGGGCAAAGGTATTAACCCATTCAGCCCGGGAAGGAGGCTTTATCTGGCCGCGATTGATCAAGGCTTGAACAACACTGGCACGACGGTTTCGGCGGCAGTCTGGCGGGTCGAAGTAGTGACGTCATTGCCTCCCCCTGCCACCCAGCACTGGCTCGATAACCCCCACTGTGCATACTTTACGCCCTTGTTTTTGGGGCAGCGCCAGTAGAGGATTTTTTTTATTTATCAACCACTGTTTTGGCTAGCGTTACTATGTTTTTGCGTGGGTAGGTAAGTTATTTTTTATTATGCGGATTTTTCGTGTTTGGCTTGGATCTCCAAATTCTCACTTAATACAAGAGGGGTTGGGGTAGATGTCACCTCAATACGAAAGATTCAAGGACTTCTGTCAAGTCATCCGCCAAATCTATCCAGCAAATCGACTAAGACCTCGAATACCATAATGAAGTATTATGAACTCATTCCTATTTCAGAACAATAAAACTTGAATATGAATAATGCATCAGGCTACAAGTCCTTTCACAGCCACTAACATTATAATTAAATGGCTCCTAGTAACGAGAGTTTAGTCGATTTTCTTCAAACGATGAAATAGCACAACTCTAATTAACAGAACATCCTAGCATTTAAAACTCCAAGCCAAAATCATTTATAAAAAAAAAAAAAACATTTGAAACTTTTAAATTCAGAACGGTCTGTCAAATAACAAAAAAAAAAAATCGACAGCCATGTTTGTTTTTGATACTGCTAAACAATATAACATTGCCGTTAACACGATTTTAAAATAAATAAACCATATTTACGATATAAAAATGTAAGCTTTGATGGAATGCTTATTTTATACAATCTGCCTGGAAGAATCCGTCTATCAAACAGACTGGTATTCTCAACGATCCGATGACGTGCAAACGATAAAGTTTTTATTCGTCTATTTCTGTTGAAAATGGACTGATTCGGGCCCAAGTGCCACTCAGGATGGCAAAACAAATGCACGGACTAAAAATATTTGCAATTTTCAAACTCAAACCATTTGATTTAAGTATTTCAATTAAGCCTCTATAATTCTCAGATCAAATAACAGCCTATAATTATACAGGCACTTTTGAATGTCAGAATTTTCGATAATGGAGACACACACAGATTTCCACACAAATGAATTATGTTATGTTAATATTGAAGTTTTACACTATGAGCTAAAGCAGTTTATACATTTTTTTGGGCTTGTGGATATCATCAAATAACCCCTCCCGCTCTCCACCACCCATGTTCCTTCTTAGCCCTTCTTTATGTCGAGGCCGCGGTAACTCAAAAATCAAATATTTATTTCAAGTTACAGGCACTTTTGAATAGTCGAATTAAACTAACTGCGGCACTCAGAGATATCCAACGATTACTCAAGCCGCCACTTTAAAATTAAACCTTCAATCAAATAATTACCATTTTTTAACCGACTTCAAAAAAGGAGGTTACTATGTTCGTGTGTATGTATTTTTTTTTTTTTTTTTTTTTATGTATGTTACCTGATTTCTCCCCCATTTGTGGACCGATTATCAAAATTCTTTTTTTATTTGAAAGATTATACTCCTGAGGTGGTCCCATTTTTTTTTGGTGAAGATCTGGTGCTGATCTTCGGAGATATACAATGGAACTCTTCAAAAATAGACGGCAAATCTGTCGTAATTGCTGGAATCGCTTGGATGTTTATTGAATATACATTATCATGACGTAACATCACGCCTGTATGCTCTGAGGGGGTATGCAGATGTGTACAATACACATTTTTTTTGTCGTTTTATGAATTTACGTGCTTTTTCTGGCGCTATTCAAGTATTCGCGTCTAGCAGTCATCACTTGTATTCATGTTGATGAGCTGATAATGGAAGGTATACTACTCCTCAACGGTTAAGAGTTGAAAGTAAAAATAGGGGAATCTTGAAGGTTAAGGGTTAGGTTTCTTGGTTGAATGTTAAATGCATAGTAAATATTTGTATAGGATATAATATAGGTACTTATTACAACTAAAAATGAAAAAATAAAAAAAACTTTTTTGCAAAAAAAACAACCGACTTCAAAAACACCAAAAAGAGAAAAATAAACTTCAGAAGAAAAATCAGCTTCTGAAGTCGGTGGCAAAAAAATAAAATCAAACAAACAAATGTCACCGACTTCAGAAGCTGATTTTTCTTCTGAAGTTTATTTTTCTCTTTTTGGTGTTTTTGAAGTCGGTTGTTTTTTTTGCAAAAAAGTTTTTTTAAACCCATTTAACGGCAAGACATAACAATACTTTTAAACGAATCGAATGAAGAACAAACGGACATACCAATATAAGATAGCTATCGTAAAACTCTCGTGAATACACGACTTCAAAGAGAACAATTTACTGCTTATAAACGTATTGAAACCCGTGCCAAATTCATCATTATCCAATGTCAATACAGTAACAGTAAATATTCAGTTACTCATCCCACGCTTGGGCGGCATATTAGCCTCATCATTATAGCCAAAAGACGTCTACAGCTGGACATAGGCCTCCCATAAATGGCGCCACATTGACCGGTCCCGTGCGTCTCGCATCCCAGCAACGTTCACCAGGTCGTCGGTCCATCGGAAAGCCTCCCAAGCCCTAGCCGCTGGCACATCACAGCGCTGGGTGGGTGGTGGAGCGCTCCCACGCACCCATCCGGCGCGCGCTGCTGCAGCGCAACCCACGCAATAGGGTGGTGCAACCCTAGCAGTGCGGTCGTTGCTTACGACTAGCGCCCCAGCTCTTCTTATCTGCCCGCATGTTGTACCCAACCATGGAACTTGGATACATCAGGGGATAAAAGGGAAAAACTCTGTATTCAGAATTTATTCTGCGTTCGATTCAACATGAGGTTGTATTTTCGCCCCGTCGCGCGTCGGGGCTGTGGTTTGTCGAAAGGTTAACGCGGCTCCGACACAAGAGCGAAGAAGGAACATGGGTTTTGTTTTTTTTAGTCAGTAGAAGTCTGACACTCCCCTTCGCTCTGCCCAAGAGCGGGGGGGGGGGGGGTTATTCGATGATCTTCCACCCGCCAAAAAAAAAAAGGTTGTATTTCGCTTGAAATGATCTCTCAAAGAAGAGATGAAATTACTCGAACAGTTATAAAAATAAGTTCTCTACTAAAGTACATTTGACGAAAATTCTGTGAAAGTGAATACTTATTAAGTCCATTCTACATTTTATGCATCTATATCGCTGCCATAAAAAGACAATGAACATAATTTGGAGGCAAGTATTCGGCTAAGTTGCAAGTATGATGTCATAGGATATACAAGATTCAGAAGAATTCAATGAGGCTTTTAAGGAGCAAAATGCTTTAGAAGCATTTGGCATTGCTTTACTGGACCTAGGAAAAGACTGATCCAGTTTAACTGTAAACGGCTCTAAACTAATTGCAGGTTACATGTAACAAAAGTGCGACGTGCTGCCAACTACAACAATCCAACATGAGTATGTTGGCAATACGTGGAGTATGTGTGGCGATGTTTCAGCGGACCAACATTTCGAAGAATTTATTGGCTATTGAATTTAGTAGGATTTATTGATAATTTGTTGTGAAATGTCTGCTATTGACACTCTATTCACTTCGCTGATCGTAAATCTAATTGCATAGTTCCCGGTATTAGTTTTCCACGTATCCATTAGTTGGGTATCAACGGATACATTCGATAGAATCAAATTTCCACAATTTTCTGTTATATTATTATATACTCTGTTATCAGGAACTTTTGTTTAAATGTCTGTGAACGCACCCACGGGGATACAGGATAATTTCCTAGTGTGGGAAAAGTTTTTTTTAAAAGAAAATAAAGTATGTCTGAATTTATAAAATGCAAGTAGTATTATAGTGAATTACTTGCATTTAGTTATCTGAGGCCAATGTCCAGCAGTGGACAACTTTCGGCTAAAATGATGATGATTATGATGTATCTGTAATCTATATAAATAAAAAGAGAAGTCCTGACTGACTGACTGACTGACTCATCAACGCCCAGCCCAAACCCTTGGACCTAGAAAGCTGAAATAATGCACAGAGGTTCCCTTTATAATGTAGACAAGGAATAAGGAAGGATTTTTCGAAATTCAACCCCTAAGGTAGTTAAATAGGGGATGGAAGTTTGTATGGAAAATCGTCATTTTCACGCGGGCGAAGCCGCTGGCAAAAGCTAGTAGTCAATAAAAACAAAAGCCCTGATTTTATTCAGCAGATATACGTTTTTCAGTGTCACCATTGTGTTTTTCAGAGCGCAAGTAGTCGAAAAATTCTAAAGTAAAGGTAATTCTATGAACACAGTTTAAAAACGAATGTATGTGAATAATTATTTCATTGAAAACAGTTTTATTTGACTCCTTTAATTAGCTTTTTGTTTACATATACGCCAGTCAAATGTTTGAAATATTGCTTGTACACTGTTGAAAAGTATGAAAATAACTGAATGATTCGTCAAATTGAATGAAAAGCATTACACGGCGCCAACACCAGTTTTTAAAGTAATTTCAGAATAAACAGCATGTAAAACAGCTGTTCATCATCGTATTCTTTGGTTAATGTTTGTCTGTTGAAGTTGAATTAAAATAGTTTCATGTAATACCTAATTTCTTCTATCTAAATCACTACATATTATAAAACAAAGTCCTCCACCGCGTCTGTCTGCCTGTTCGCGAAATCGCGACAAACTCAAAAACTATTGCACCGATATCGTGCTCTTTTCACTAATGAATAGTGTGGTTCTCGAGGAAGGTTCTTGTATATATTTTGACGTGGGCCTCAGCTAGCATACTAGTAAACGTAAAGCAAGAAAGCGTATGGATAAATACGCTTTCTTACTTTACGTACCCCACTGTTGTGGCACGCAAATGTACAAAATATTATCTGCTATAATTTTAAAGGACAATAAAGTTGAGTCACAGTTAAAGGATATTCTATTTCTATTCTATTTATCTTCGGGGACGCCGGCAGACACCAGACGGGCGATCAGTCCTTTCGTTGTAGATTATTTCGCCCAGTTCCCCATTTCGGTGGATCCCCTTCATGGGTTACTGGTGGTCGGCATCGCGAATCTTCCTGTTGCCTTGCAGAAGCTCACCAGTTGTTCGGTAGAGATTTCTGCAAGCTTCTCTTCATTAATCTCATCTGTTTCTAGGATTTCCCATCTGAGTAGCTCATACATTGTGCATTCCGCCACAAGGTGGAAACTTGTTTCTTCTGCTTCTCCACATGCTGGGCATATGGGATTTTCCTTTACTTTCATACATTCTTTCACATTTAAAGGATATGCAGTAATACATCGGTTAATACAAAATCGCATAATATTAATTTCATAGCAGGAGGATTTTTGTTTGTCATTTATATTTGATGGATGGAGGGGCAAAAGAAGGCCAAAAAAAAGATGTATAAATTGTGCGAGGAATGATATGAATGTGAAAGAAGTAAATGCCACTATGACGTCTAACAGGGAAGACTGGAAGAAGAAAACGTGTTGGGCCGACCCCAAATAGAATGGGACAAGTGCAGGAATATGATTAATTAATTAATTACATTATAAAAGGATAAAATAAGGAATGAGTACATAAGAGGAAGTCTGAAAGTGGCGCCAGTGAATGAAAAGTTGATTGGTAATCGATTGTCGTGGTATGGACATGTGATGCGAAGGAATGAAGGAAATGTTGTGAGGAAAATGTTGAGTATGAATGTAGATGGCTATAAAAGGAGAGGAAGGCCAAAGAAACGATGGATGGACTGTGTGAAGGATGATATGGCTAGAAAGGAGGTGACTGCAGAGATGACGAGAAATAGGGAAGTATGGAAGAACAAGACATGTTGCGCCGACCACAAATGAATTGGGATAAGGGCACGAGAATGATGATGAAGTGCAGGAATATGATGAAATTCATATTTCTTACACTTTAGGCTTGCGTCTGGCCGCAGGTCGCCTGATGTCAAGAGATGATGTGGCACACACGCACGCACGCTTGCCTAGATAAAACTCTATCGAACTTTGAAAAGATCTAGATTATAATCATCGGGAAACAGTAGAGACGGCGGCAGTGAAGTTCACAGACTGGCGGTAGTAAATGTGTAAGCAAAGCGCTTTGTTCAGGTCCGTGGGACGTCAACCATATAGCGCTGATGGTCGCCGTCGCTCATCCGATGATATTTAAATGGGTATTCAGATTGTCTCTATTCAAATATGGGATGAAAATATCTATTCTTACAAACACGTAGGTACATCCAAATTGTTCCATGATAACTTTGAGAGATTTGAGAAGATATTCTTTAACAGTAGTGTCCGGACTATTCAACAAAATTACGATACTGTTTGACTACATAACATAAAATCACGCCTGTAATCCCTAAAGTTTTAGGCAGAGGTATACCCATTAGTACACCCACGTCTCACCAGCTATTTTTCAGCTCCATGTAATAGGAGGTGAGCCTATTGCCACCAACCGGGCTCAAATCTAAAATCTGTGATTGCTACTGAGAAATTCCAGATCGAAAAACCCAATAACACTTTACCCGACTTGGGAATCGAACCCTGGACCTGATGCACAGCAGTCGCGCTTGCTACCACTACATCATCGAGGCAGTCAAAACAATAAAAAGCATTTATTTTAAACTTTTTACTTTTATTTTTTTATCTAAGAACATGCACCAATCAAACCCGAACCCATAACTGAAAACTGCATCAAAATCGGACTAGTAGTTTTGGAGAAAAATGGCAACATGTATTTGCACAAACAAACAAACAACCTCTCACCCCAAACGCATAATTATACCGTCTCCGTTCCGTCGTGGGTAAAAATACTGATAAAATTCCTTGTATGAAGCCATATGTTCAGCATCAGCTGAGTTCATGTGATGGATCATACACACACTTCATGAATTAAGATAATAAATTAAGATTGATAACAAGATAGCGTTCTAAACTCATCAACCTTATCAGTAAAACTGCAAGTATGTCTATGCTTTCGAATGAATAATTTAGTAGCAAGATTAAGTTTTAAAGGGCAGTGCTATTAATGTGATTGCTTCTACATATCACACTTTGAGATTAATATAGAGAAGTTGGCTACGCTAGCCTTTAAGAAAACCTATTTCCGTATCAAGTAAGATTGGTAAAAATCACGACTCAGTCTGGTTTATAAGCGAAATTTATGACTAAACATACGTTCATAAAAATCATGAAAGTGGGCCTCGATCTTGATATCCAAATAACATAACATCACGCCGGTTTACCCACTAAGTACACTTGCATGTCCCCAGTTATATTTCGTCATCATCATCAGCTTATAATGTTCTCACTGCAGGGACTCAGGCCTCCTCTCTAGAAGAGGCATGGGCTATAATCGACCATGTGGGCCGGGTGCCCATTGGCAGATGTCAAATGTCTTCGAATTTTATGTTTTTTTTTGTCCTAACTCATGCCGGTTTCATCACGATGTTTTCCTTTTTTTTATTTATTTAAAGTAAGTTTTCGCTCGCGTGGATGTCAGAAATATCATAAATGACGATTTTCCATAGAAACTGTCATCCCCTGTTTCACCCCATTGAGAGTTAAATATAGAAAAATCCTTTCTTAGTGGATGCCTTACGTGTGCGAAATTGTAAGTTTCTAGCCCTAAGGGTTTGGCCTGTGCGTTGATCCTCAGTCAGTCAGCTTTGCCTTTTATACATATAGATATAATCTTCATAACCACAGGTAATTGTCAGCTTAAGCAGAGTCAGTGTTTTTGACAGTTTGTCATTTCATGGACAATACGGTACCTGGGTGACTGGGTAAATGTCACTCAGAAACACAAGGTTATAGTTACGAAGATACCTGTTTGTTGACGTCATCCGTAACTGTCGTTCATTACCAAGGATATTTTAGGTAAGGTAACGAAAAATTAAATTTAACCATGTCCTTCTTCTTATCGTGTGGGCAGTAAGGTCTACCGACCCCACACACCCTAGTGTCAGAGTTTCTAAACCGCCTCAAAGGCCTCTGACATGGTTTGACGACCGCCGTTTGGCGGCCGGGACCACCGGCTTATACGTGCCTTCCGAAGCACGGAATCATCTTTTTATCAGACAATGAGGTGATTCAGGCCTGCAATGTCCTAACCAAACTGGAAACAACTTTGCAAAGTATGCTTCCCGTGGGAATAGATCCCACGACTACCGGGTCACAAGGCAGACGCCTAAACAACTCGACCACGGAGGCAGTTAACAGTTTAACTTTTTAATGTGAACGGATTGCCCGCTATGGTAATAGGCTCTTCCCTATTACATGGCACTTAAACATAACTGACGAAATGTGGGTGTACTATTAGGTACACCTCTGCCTAACCCTTCAGGTATTGCAGATGCATGTGATGTTATGATATATAGTAAACTGAAACTTTCCAACTGTTGAATTGACATACATATTATCAACAATGTCAGAATGTGTGAAATGTTATCTTCTTCTGAAATTATTTTGCTGTTTGCCGACAAAATGTTTTGCAGTTTGGCAGACTTTTAAATAAAGTATAAAATAAATAAACAAAAAAACTATGGGAATGACATAAGCTAACAAAAAGTTGTGATCAATCTTGTTGGAAGTCGTTATAATGTGGAAATAACAGGCGCTTTGAAAGCGGTTGCAACTTACGTAGGCCCTCTTGACAGTTTGTGACGTGCAAATCACTTTCAACCATGATATGGTGGAGACACTGTGACGTGGACTATTACTACTATATATTACTTAATGTCATCATCTGCTACCCTTATAATTATATGACTGGTTACTTATCATACTTTGTACCATTGACTACTACATGTACCGACTGTCAAAGATCTACAATTGTGAGCTGGGACCAACGACTAAACTTAAATTTCCAAGGAGGAAACCCATGCATGGTTCGACTTTGCCAAGCGCAGCCTATCCTGACGATCAATCCGTGTGGCTGTTACATTTCAGCAACAAACAATATCATCACTATACTTCCATGTGCAGTATAATACATAGATAGGAGGAGTACGCAAATGTTAAGATAACAAAGAGTTCCATACGCTTGTCTATGATATTTGTTTTTGTTATTAATTTCATCGTGAGATCTTTTAGCTAATACTTAGAACATCATTTGAGAGCTTTTGTGTTTAAAAAATATAATTACGAAGGATCGACGATGATGATGAGGATCCCAGTATCGCGGGTCGACGATATTGTCAGGAGCGCGGGAAACCGATGGGTGAGGGACGCATAGATCAGGGGGTCTAAAACGGCCACTTTGGCAGAACATAATATGAATTGCGTTAAAAAGCGTAAAATGGACCTTTCATTACAATAACTGCGTCTGTAACAATTTAGTAAAATACATCATAATAGGAAAATAATATGAATTGCGTTAACATTCGTAAAATAGTCACAGACGCAGTTTTTATTATGAAAGGTCCATTTTACGCTTTTAAACGCAATTCACATTATGATCTGCAAAAGTGGCCATTTTAGACTCCCAGAAAGGAAAGGCAGACAAAAAGGGGAGGCCTATACTCAACAGTGGGAGATTCCGGGCTGGAATTATGATGATGATGAATGATGATCGACGGTGAGGCATAAAAGCTTGACTTATGACTAATGTCACGCATAAATAGGCGATTTTTATTTCTGACTTGTACTGCTATGTACTAGAAATGATGACAGAAGAATATATGTATATTGATTATCTGCTTTTGTTTTTCTAAGAACGCTAATTGGTGTGGTCATTATCAGTACAATATGTAGGTACGTTATAAGTAATTTTTGTGATAGTTTTTATCATAAGTTAGGTACCATTGAACGTCAAAGTTTACAAGAGACCCGTCCTTCGACACTTCCTAGTGTTATTGCTGTATGTTCAATGCTGTAAATAATCTAGGGTGGAAACGAAACTTGCAGACTACTAGCATTATTTACCATACTGTTCTTGAATGCAATAATACTATTAATTTATTGCATTTCAACAATTCATACTGCAACATTAAACAAACATTGTTTTACTATTCAAAGTAAACGTAAGTCGAAAACTATTTCAAACAAACAATGATTTTGTTGCTAATACTTGCGTTGAAACAGAACATACAACACGTGGCCATACGTTTAACTATAATAGACTCAACGTTAGCGCTAATGATAGACAAACAAACAAACTAACAGTACGCGTCGGAAATAGAGCACGTTCGAAGCACAGACGCAGGATTGATGCACATTCTCATGTTGTGGAGGATAGAATACATGTAACAAACGTATGCCAACGTACATGGTTAGAATCAAACCTAGATTAACGACTCCCGTCAACATTTAGGTGAGAAAATCAAAATTCTTACCACAGACATGATTTCAGAGCCGCAAAAACACTAACAGGAAGCAAAAAGCACAATTCCGGGTATTTTTAGCCATAACTGCATAGAAACACGTCTAAATATGGCTTTATATCCAACGATCGTAACAGGGCAGGGCCCAAACAGCACTGACACGAATTGCATCGGTCCCGCCTCGAGCAAGTTATAGGTCACCGCCGCGCGCCGGCACGCGGCAGGGCTGCGCGCGTTGCAACTGTTGCAAGCTCTCGCAGCCACCATGACGTGTGTAAACAAACAAACAACATTATCAGCATTACGTAAACATTACGACATGGCGACCCTTATCATCAACAAGCCACAAATCAACACTTTGTTAGCAACAACACAACACTTGCGCGCGCACCTGCGTGAACAACTTGTTGTATCCGCTGCCCTGGTTGTTGTATCCCATCACGTTACGGCTCTGCGGCAGGTGGTGGCCGCTGCGGACCACCAGCGGGATCGCGTCTGGGTCGGCCGTGGTGGCGGCACATCGGAGCCGCCGCACTACCGTCCGACGCGCCGGTCGCGAGCGAATAAGCCCGAATCTCTCCGAACTTCCGATCTGAGGCCCCCCGCGGATTGGCGGACTCTCCCCCGCCGTTAGGTGAATGGGTGCGCGCGCACGGGTCCTGCTCCGGTTGACGAACCGTGTTGGGAGCAAGATTAGGGATTACAGCAAGTGGGTCACCTCAGATAATAGAGGGCCAATTGTTTCCAGCGTTGTCACTCGCTGAGAGCTTGAATGGAGTTATGAAGCCAGGACGCACTCAAAGGGTTGGATCTAATGTAATTAGTCGGTTGATTGATGTTTTCATCTCTTGGCGGAAACCGATGAAAATCGGTAAATAAGATATGAAATTGAAGATTTTCGATAGAAAAACTTTCACGTGACACAAACGAGGCATAAGTAATTCATTTAGATTTTAGACGCAAACTTTCCGCAGGAAGCATAAGTCAGGAAAAAATAGCGATTTCCTTCATGAAAACGTATCGGTAATTGGCATGCCTCCGGCTATTAAAATCCCATATTAAAGATCCACCCTCGCATGAAAGCATGGTAATTAACATAAATCAGTTCTTTAAAATGCTGGATAAGCAACTATGTATTACACATAAATTATACGATGTTTTCGTTCGAGGAGTAGAAATTTAACTAGCTAATGTGCGGAACTGCGGACAATGTTGCTAAGATGTTGGGAAACGATGGTATATAGGTTTCAGAATCTTTGGTGAACCGAAGGAACTAAGTCACGAGAAGAGGCGTTTGCCCTACAGTGGGATACCGCCTGGCAGCCGGTATATAAAAACTCCTAATAATTTCCGATTCTGCATCTTTGAATAAGTCGACAATTAGAAGATGAGACTTGGCCCTAGCATCATATAGATTAATTTATCTTGGCTTGCATATGATATCGTAAATTAACGTGGTCATCATTCTCCTAGCGTTTTCCCATATATTAGGGTCAGCTTCCAGTCTAACCATCCGGTCAGACTGGAAGCTGCTGCATGAGGCAGCTGAGTACCAGTATTTTGCATGGAGCGATTACCTATCTGACCTCCGCAACTCAATTAGTATTGAAATAAAGGATCCCCCTTGGTAAGGCCCAGATTCACAGACCACACTTTGACTTTACTAAGTAAAGTATGATTTTTGGAAAGTAAAGAACAGCTTGACAGGACTAAGAAATATATTTTTGCGTGAAAGTAGATCTTTCTATCAAAGTAAAGTCAAAGTGTGGTCTGTGAATCTGGGCCTAAGAAATATATTTTTGCGTGAAAGTAGATCTTTCCATCAAAGTAAAGTCAAAGTAAAGTCAAAGTGTGGTCTTTGAATCTGGGCCTAAGTCTCGCTGTCAAACTTTCGGGCTACTGACTACCTGTAACGAACTAACGACTGCCAAGGATCTACAGATAGCCAGTCAGGACCAGCGGCGTAACGTGCTTTCCGAGGTACGGAGGTATCTTGGTATTATGTGGTTGGTAAGCACGGCTTAACCTGAAGATAGCTCCTTATTAAATTAAGGTAAAAAAAAATCAAATCAAAATTCATTTATTCAAACTAGGCTGATAATCAGCACTCAGCACTGTTCGAAGGTCAAAAAGGTAGGTTGTAAATGTAAGCAAATCAAGTCGACTGTGATTGTATAGTATAGTTCATATTATAACGATGATAATTATATAGTTGTGTACATAAGCTTTATTATGCAAAGAAAAAGTTATTTGATTAAGCATCACCAAAAGTCATTAATTTTATCACCACGCTATATCATAAACTGCATGGGTAATTAACGACCCTGAACTTATATTTATAACACATTTGCTCGTAAAGGGCCTCTTATTTCACCAATTTCAATATCGTAATGTATGTCATTACGTACTTGTGCGTAATCGTAAAGTAAAACGCACGAGTTTCTTTCTAATAAGGTAACACGTACGGTTTATCATGCTCCGTCTAAAACCAACGGTACTTTTTTAAATCTTAAGAAAAAAAAGCAAAGAAAGCAAATCAAAAAGTTTTTATGTCAGAAAAGTGGTCAATATTTTATGAATAAAATTAACTTTGGGAGATAAAATATAAAAAATAAACATTTAATTCTTTAATTTAATTCATTTTGACAGTAAATTACATCTGTAACAGAAACAAAAAAATATTAATTTACTTTATTAGTAATACTGGCTGTTTTTGTACCGTTGCCTTAAAAAAAAAGCACTGATGCCCGCGCATCGCTAATTTGTGAACAAATAAAAGATTTATTCGTTTAAGAAAGTCCGAGTTTTATTTATTTCCTCGCAAATGTGTTATAAAACGTCGTATGACATACGTGCGCTTTGATAATTACAGCCTCTGCTCTCTTGTAGCCCTTGCCTACGGCTCGGGCTAGCAATATCGCCTCGGCTGTAATTTTCAACTTACCGCACTTATATCATAATGTACTATTATAACCCATGTTTAAAGGTAATCAATATTCTTGCAATTAAATACAGCCGAGTACCTAATCCAGAATGTTTAATCGATATGTGACGTGGATTTAAGTAATCACATGTGACACAAAGAGGGGAGAAAGTCCTTCCATTTATTTTTTCTATAGATTCAGAAGTATAGGTATAGTAACTCTAATATTTGAGGCGTAAGCTGTTGGGTTCGATTCTCACATTAGGAAGAATATCAGACCAGAATTATTTTCTTGTTTTCTACTTTTAAGACCGCGATTTTGTTAGTAGTCGGGTTTTAGATTTTTGAACTTAATTTTTTTATTTGAATTTTATTTTTGTGTCTATTTAAACTATAATATAATACATATTTGTAATGTGCTCGTAAAGACCTTTCATTTGATACCAAACTTGCTATGGTTATCTCAATTTAATATTTTTTGAGGTAAGTTTTTGACATTTTAATTCCGTCATAAAAAGAATTTATAAAATTTATATAGCCTATGTCACCCGGGCTATTCTTACAAATCTATTGACACCTAATTTATTAAAATCCGTTCAGTTGATTAGGCGCTGCGGTGGAACATACATACATAGACTGCCAAAATCATTACCCTTCCTTTTGGCTTCGCCGTAGTCGGGTAAAAAGGGTTGTAAGGGGTTGAAAGGGGGGGATTAAAAGATTACTTTTGGTCCCGATAACCGACATTCACGTGGACGAAGCCGAGGGCATCAGCTAGTATTGCTATAAACTGAAATGTTACACTGAAAAAATTTTACTTTAGCAAAGTACCTTTTTGGCTCGGTTACAATCATATTGGTAAATTTTAACTAAGACTTGCCTAAAAATCTACAAGTAAACTTGACAAAGAGTAGACTTGTGAATATTGTTAAATATTCTTGGCTAATAACCAATAAGCATGTTGTTGTTACTAAACGAGTATTTCACTCGGTTGTTTTTTCCAAACATCTATAGTTAATAATAGATAAGTACAACTCTTTTGATTGTAATCGAGTAATTATTCGGTTGTTTTTTACAAACATCTATAGTTAATAATAGATAAGTAGAACTCTTTTGATTGTAATCGAGTAATTATTCGGTTGTTTTTTACAAACATCTATAGTTAATAATAGATAAGTAGAACTCTTTTGATTGTAATCGAGTAATTATTCGGTTGATTTTTACAAACCAACATATTTATCAATACTTACATAAGATTAACCGATTCATTGCCACCTTCATTTTCGTGAACATTTCAGCCAGGCCCCATTCATTGGTCGGTGGATCACCATTTGAGTCATCGGCCTCCCTGAAGGATGACTCCTGATGAGTCATTGGCTCCTTGTAATGATTTAATGCTTTTCGTCATCATTCGAGCCAGTCTGACAACCAGAAACGTGTTACTGTGTTCTCCTATTCGAATTTGTGGATATTAAAAGTGAATATGGCGTTTCAAGGTAGTATTTTTGATTTTAATGAAATATTGCAGAGGTAGTAAACATTTTAGTAACCTTACTTAAATGTATTCAATCATTATTTATTGTTGTAATATTATTTGTAGATAATCAGGACTACGACGATTTTACTGAATGTAGCCAGGCAATGTTTACTGATTTCCATGATCAACAAAATGAAGATAAGGAAAATCAAGGTTTTCCAAGCTGTAGTCAATCGATTTTACAAAAAAGTATACCAAAGAAGCGTCCATTCACTGAATCTCGTAATAGTTGCAATGTAGTTTCTAACAACAGTTCAGATACTAGCATTGAAGAAATTTTGGACTCTGATGAAGACGAAGATATTAAAAGAAAAAAAAATAGTTTTCATATGAATGAAAATAAAATGAATAATGAGGTCTCTATAGAAAAAAAAACAGAACATGTTTGCTGTGCAGCACAAAAATATTTTAATGCATTATTCTCTAAGGATTCGGCAGCAGAATTGAATACACAAGATGAGTTGCCTCCAATTTATGCTCAGTTTGAGCATGATTTAGGCATAATGCTTGCTTTAAGGTTGAGAAATGTACCAGCAGACAAACGTTTAGAGTGTTATGAAAAACTAATTAATACTGTTAGACAATATGAAGGGAAAGAATAAAGAAAGATATTACTTAAACAAGACAATATAAAGAAAGATATTAAAAATGAAAAAAAAAAGATTACGACTAATTGAGAACCTCTTCCTTTTTTCGAAGTCGGTTAAAAATAATAACTCGAAACTAATACGTATTTTTAACAATACACTTAAAAACTACCTACTGCTTGGTTGCTTCTTGCAAACTACCTCTGTTAACGGCAATCGGTTCGTGTCATTTAATTTTAACCGAGTAGCTAACTCTGTTAAAAATAATCGAATCGTTTGGCTAGCATCAATCAATCCCATCATTCGTTTAGTCTCGGTCGCTAGTTCGCTCGTTCATTTGCCCGTCGATTCTCTTGTAGTAAGCACGCGTGCATGCGCTCCTCGTTCGTGGCTCCGCTGTGAATATTGGGTGTGTGTGACAAGTTTGGACAAGTGACACGTTGTTTGGACAATATTATGGACGAAGAAGTTCAAAATTTATTAACTGCTTGGAAGCTCGAATCCTACATTGAAGTGTTTAAAGGTCAGTTTCATTTTATTGTTTTTTTTCTTGTGATAGGTAGGTGAATAGTAGGGCTTGCATGTCGTGCAATGTGGTGAGGCTCGCGGGAAGCCGCTGGATGCGGGCTGCACAGGATTAGTCAGGTTGAAGATCCTTGGGGGAGGCCTATGTACAAGGCAAGGTAACCACTTGGTAACAAACAGGTGGTCTCAGGTGGTGTGGTTGCACAGAGTACTTACTTTAATATGTGGTTGCGTCTAAAATGGCCGCCTTATTACATGTTTTGCAATAAATATTCAGTCTCCTGGTTAAATTTTAATTTATTTAGAAGAGTAGGTATCTTTGTAACTTTACTTTTTTCATTACAGAAAATGAGATAACAGGTTTATCTCTGCCCCTATTAGGGGAGGCAGAAATAAAAGATTTGATTCCCAAACTAGGGCCAAGATCAATTTTTTCTTCATCCATTGTCATCCACAAACAACGTGTCACACCCAGTATTCACTAACGGAGCCACGCACGAGGAGCGCAGAGCAAGGCCGTCTTAAGTGCTCTCCTGACGGTCAGGACTGACGTCGGTCTGCCGTAGCTATCCGCCATAGAAACCATGCGTGCATTCAGATTCATGAAAATTGAATTTTTTGTTGTATTTTTAATTTAATGGAAAAAATAAACACATTTCATTACACATACGTTTGTACCTACTTTAATTTCCTAAGAACCCCTAAAACCCCTTTTTCTTTTACAGTAATGTTACTCGGTAACTACTGCCGGTTTACAACAATTTTCTGGGCAACTAATAAAATTGTTCAAGGTGTGGTTACGGTTAATTAATATTTATTATTAATAAGAATTGTTTTTTTGCAGTGTTACTCTGTATTCGAAATCAATTTAATTCGGTGCATAAAGACAATTAAATTTGTATTATCAATAAAAATACTTAGGTCAGTACTTCCAAAGTTTTTATATTTTAAAGTGTATCTACTTTCGAATATAAAAACTTTGGAAGTATTGACCTAAGTATTTTTTATTGATAATACAAATTTAACCGTCTTTATGCACCGAATTAAATTGATTACGAATACAGAGTAACATTGCAATAGCCACCGAGTAAACCGGTTGTAGTAAACCAATAAATGGTTAAGAAAACCGAGTAACACTGCTCTAACTACCGAGTAGGCTGGCTGTGGCTACAGCTTAAATTGGTTAAGAAAACCGAGTAACACTGCTCTAACTACCGAGTAGGCTGGCTGTGGCTACAGCTTAAATTGGTTAAGAAAACCGAGTAACACTGCTCTAACTACCGAGTAGGCTGGCTGTGGCTACAGCTTAAATTGGTTAAGAAAACCGAGTAACACTGCTCTAACTACCGAGTAGGCTGGCTGTGGATACAGCATAAATTGGTTAAGAATACCGAGTAACACTGCTCTAACTATCTAGTAGGCTGGCTGCAGATACTGGATATAGTGGTTACGTATACTGAGTAACACTGCTCTAACTACCGAGTAGGCTGGTTGCTGTTACTAGATAAATTGGTTAAGTATACTGAGTAACACTGCTCTAACTACCGAGTAGGCTGGCTGTAGATACTGGATAAATTGGTTAAGAATACCGAGTAACACTGATGTTATGTACCGAGTGAGCCGGCTGTAGTTAAGTTAGTAAAACTGGCTAAATGCAGCCAACTTAACTCGGTCGTTACTAACGTAAGATACTGTGTTATTTCTAACCAAGTATTTTTAACCAATTTTAACGGTTAATATTTAACAAGTAATGTCAGCAAAGTTGACGTATTTGTTTTTAGCAACAAACTTTGCAGGTGCTATATTGACAAACATGCTGGGTTATTTTTAACAGTATTTTATTTATTTTTAACCCTTACGTTTTTTGAGTGTATATTCAGCATATTATGACAAGAACTAGTCTATGAAAACTGTAACTAGTTAATTTTCCGCTATGAATGAGTAAAACATTTAATTTTAGTTGCCAACCAAACTGAATTGCGTGTACAATCAAGATTGGAAACATGCGCAAAGGTCACAATATTAATATAATCATAATTGTTTTGTTGAATGAAAATCGAAGTAGGTGTACCTTTTTAGTTTTAACTACGAGTATAATACCTTCTATGCCGTCTATTTCCGATAGGCCCCACGTTTTTACCAAACTGCCTCTAACTGTACTCGTTTATCTTTTAAAGCTCAAACAAGTCCCAATACTAGTTCCAGAATCTATTCCTCTTGGCCTTATCCCAATTCATTTAGGGTCGACACAGCATGTCTTCTTTCAGCATGACTTCTTTTGGAGAGCAGTGGTGGCCCAGTGGTGGCGGCTCCGATTTACGAACAGTGAGTCGTGGGTTCGAACCCCGTCAGGCGCATTACTTTGTGTAATTTATTTCATCACCACTGCTCTCAAAACGGTGAAGGAAAACATCGTGAGGAAACCGGTATGTCTTAGAACCAAAAAAATCGGAGACATGTGACATCTACCAATCCGCACTGGGCCCGCGTGGTAGATTATAGCCCATCCCTCTCCTAGAGAGGAGGCCTGAGTCCCTGCAGTGGGAACATTATAGGCTGATGATGATGATGACAGCATGTCTTATTCTTCCATACTTCTATATTACTCGTCTTCTTCTATTATCAGAAACTTCTTTTCTTGTCACATGTCATTCTTCACACAGTCCATCCATCGTTACTTCGGTCTCCCTCTACTCTAGTTCTATACCAGTTGCAGAATAATCTTGTAAAAAATGTCAATATCAAAATTTGAATATTAAAAACCAAAAATAAATGTTAATTAAATCTGAAACATTGTCAAACATGTATGATACCTACATACATACATAAGAACTGTTGAATGCCTTGGTGCCCTAACAATATCGACCAAGAAGAGTAGCTTTTTAACTAAAAGTTGTCTATTTCAGGCCTGAAAGCTAGCCAACCCTAACTCCACGGTAAAAGTTAGTACAAGTACGAAAGTACTTCCCGACGTCCTCATCAGTTCACTGCGCTCGAGACTCGGGCTTTTATCGACCGCCGTTCCAATATTGCACTACACTTTCTAGTAACTACATTATGGGAACAAGTTCAATCAAGTTATACCTTCATAGAACTAGCAACTTGCATTTTATGCCGGTTTATTTTATTTTATGCACAGTGTATTTTATTTATAAACACTCAAGGGATAAATTATCATCGGCTTCTGCATTATTCCCATTATATATGGATCCCTCACTTGTTGCAAATATTCAAAAGTTTATACTCAGGATTAGCCAACCTGCAATAAAACGTAGTAGTCTAGGCGTTAAGTTTATAGAACAAATTCAAAAACACTACACTGCGTTCCAAAACACAGATTACTGACGTTGCTCAAACAATCACTTAGCTGAAATGGGACTGACTGACAACGTCCGCCGTCATTGAACTGTAGGCCAAAACGGCCACTATGGTCCCACACAGTGGACACAGTCAAAAGGCGCCATGGCAGATAGGAGTGGAAGAGGTAGGATGAGCTGAATAAAACCTCTCACTCAGAACCAGCCGAGCCTCGTATCCCACAGGAGGTGCCCTAAGCGCTCTGTCACTTAGTCTACAAGTTGTTGCCCCTGGCTGTAGTCATACCACACGATAGTCCGGTTAAGCAGGAGTCAGCCAGAAAGTTGAACTGCGAGATGCCAAAAAAAGGGGATAACCCCTCTTTGGCTCATGTCAGGCCGCTTACTCGGTACGATGGGAATATTCAATGCAAGTAATGAGTTACTGACTTAGTTGACCAACATCTAACATGACGCCAAGCTATGATGTTTTAAGTAAAAAAAAAAAATGTTAAAAGTGCATACTTTGCAAGCAACGGTCGAGCAACTATCGCTCACCAGACGCCACGTAGTCGGTACGGGAATACTCTGGCCAGTAATGAGGAGCGCAACTCGGAGCAAGGTCGGAGGGAGCGAGTTCCGCATACACGCGGTGACTCATACCGCGTAGCCGTTAGCTGTAGCTTTTCCTTTTTATACTACATGGTTTATGATCGGTAACGGTTTTATTTCATTCAAGTTTTTGGTTGATTAATGCAATGTTTTTATTTGGAAGGATATTTTTTGTTAAAAAATATTTTTTGGCTTTAAAAACGCTGGAATTATGACTCGGAGGTGTATGTGGGAGAGGTGGTTGGTGATGACCACGAATAGGAAGGCTTTAGGGAAAACCTTTGCTTAGCAGTGCGGTAATATAGGTTGGCTAAAAATATAGAGTTTGTTTGCTTTATCACATTAATTTCTTTATTGCAAAATATGAAAAGCGATCAATTTCACGAAAAAAAAGTGTCAGCCCAATGTTGCAAGCAGAGGTCATTCACCTTTATGAACTCCAATAAACAGAAAGAAAACACACACACACACACACACACACACACACACACACACACACTTCCTATCATAACTATGAAAACCAGTAGTTACAACAATACACCCTATCATGATAAAATAATTCAATGTAAATACGCGAACGCCCACAAACAGCGGCCTACGCAAGTGCTACGCACTCGTAGCGGTGCGTAGCGGTCGTAGCACTGGCGCAGTGGCGTAGACCCTTGCGTAGTACCGAAGTTTACGTAGGCATTTCCTGAAGGGACAGTTATTTGACATATTTGATGTATTGCATACATCCGTCATAAAAAGAATTTATAAAATTTATATAGCCTATGTCACCCGGGCTATTCTTACAAATCTATTGACACCTAATTTATTAAAATCCGTTCAGTTGATTAGGCGCTGCGGTGGAACATACATACATAGACTGCCAAAATCATTACCCTTCCTTTTGGCTTCGCCGTAGTCGGGTAAAAAGGGTTGTAAGGGGTTGAAAGGGGGGGATTAAAAGATTACTTTTGGTCCCGATAACCGACATTCACGTGGACGAAGCCGAGGGCATCAGCTAGTATTGCTATAAACTGAAATGTTATATTCAGCATATTATGACAAGAACTAGTCTATGAAAACTGTAACTAGTTAATTTTCCGCTATGAATGAGTAAAACATTTAATTTTAGTTGCCAACCAAACTGAATTGCGTGTACAATCAAGATTGGAAACATGCGCAAAGGTCACAATATTAATATAATCATAATTGTTTTGTTGAATGAAAATCGAAGTAGGTGTACCTTTTTAGTTTTAACTACGAGTATAATACCTTCTATGCCGTCTATTTCCGATAGGCCCCACGTTTTTACCAAACTGCCTCTAACTGTACTCGTTTATCTTTTAAAGCTCAAACAAGTCCCAATACTAGTTCCAGAATCTATTCCTCTTGGCCTTATCCCAATTCATTTAGGGTCGACACAGCATGTCTTCTTTCAGCATGACTTCTTTTGGAGAGCAGTGGTGGCCCAGTGGTGGCGGCTCCGATTTACGAACAGTGAGTCGTGGGTTCGAACCCCGTCAGGCGCATTACTTTGTGTAATTTATTTCATCACCACTGCTCTCAAAACGGTGAAGGAAAACATCGTGAGGAAACCGGTATGTCTTAGAACCAAAAAAATCGGAGACATGTGACATCTACCAATCCGCACTGGGCCCGCGTGGTAGATTATAGCCCATCCCTCTCCTAGAGAGGAGGCCTGAGTCCCTGCAGTGGGAACATTATAGGCTGATGATGATGATGACAGCATGTCTTATTCTTCCATACTTCTATATTACTCGTCTTCTTCTATTATCAGAAACTTCTTTTCTTGTCACATGTCATTCTTCACACAGTCCATCCATCGTTACTTCGGTCTCCCTCTACTCTAGTTCTATACCAGTTGCAGAATAATCTTGTAAAAAATGTCAATATCAAAATTTGAATATTAAAAACCAAAAATAAATGTTAATTAAATCTGAAACATTGTCAAACATGTATGATACCTACATACATACATAAGAACTGTTGAATGCCTTGGTGCCCTAACAATATCGACCAAGAAGAGTAGCTTTTTAACTAAAAGTTGTCTATTTCAGGCCTGAAAGCTAGCCAACCCTAACTCCACGGTAAAAGTTAGTACAAGTACGAAAGTACTTCCCGACGTCCTCATCAGTTCACTGCGCTCGAGACTCGGGCTTTTATCGACCGCCGTTCCAATATTGCACTACACTTTCTAGTAACTACATTATGGGAACAAGTTCAATCAAGTTATACCTTCATAGAACTAGCAACTTGCATTTTATGCCGGTTTATTTTATTTTATGCACAGTGTATTTTATTTATAAACACTCAAGGGATAAATTATCATCGGCTTCTGCATTATTCCCATTATATATGGATCCCTCACTTGTTGCAAATATTCAAAAGTTTATACTCAGGATTAGCCAACCTGCAATAAAACGTAGTAGTCTAGGCGTTAAGTTTATAGAACAAATTCAAAAACACTACACTGCGTTCCAAAACACAGATTACTGACGTTGCTCAAACAATCACTTAGCTGAAATGGGACTGACTGACAACGTCCGCCGTCATTGAACTGTAGGCCAAAACGGCCACTATGGTCCCACACAGTGGACACAGTCAAAAGGCGCCATGGCAGATAGGAGTGGAAGAGGTAGGATGAGCTGAATAAAACCTCTCACTCAGAACCAGCCGAGCCTCGTATCCCACAGGAGGTGCCCTAAGCGCTCTGTCACTTAGTCTACAAGTTGTTGCCCCTGGCTGTAGTCATACCACACGATAGTCCGGTTAAGCAGGAGTCAGCCAGAAAGTTGAACTGCGAGATGCCAAAAAAAGGGGATAACCCCTCTTTGGCTCATGTCAGGCCGCTTACTCGGTACGATGGGAATATTCAATGCAAGTAATGAGTTACTGACTTAGTTGACCAACATCTAACATGACGCCAAGCTATGATGTTTTAAGTAAAAAAAAAAAATGTTAAAAGTGCATACTTTGCAAGCAACGGTCGAGCAACTATCGCTCACCAGACGCCACGTAGTCGGTACGGGAATACTCTGGCCAGTAATGAGGAGCGCAACTCGGAGCAAGGTCGGAGGGAGCGAGTTCCGCATACACGCGGTGACTCATACCGCGTAGCCGTTAGCTGTAGCTTTTCCTTTTTATACTACATGGTTTATGATCGGTAACGGTTTTATTTCATTCAAGTTTTTGGTTGATTAATGCAATGTTTTTATTTGGAAGGATATTTTTTGTTAAAAAATATTTTTTGGCTTTAAAAACGCTGGAATTATGACTCGGAGGTGTATGTGGGAGAGGTGGTTGGTGATGACCACGAATAGGAAGGCTTTAGGGAAAACCTTTGCTTAGCAGTGCGGTAATATAGGTTGGCTAAAAATATAGAGTTTGTTTGCTTTATCACATTAATTTCTTTATTGCAAAATATGAAAAGCGATCAATTTCACGAAAAAAAAGTGTCAGCCCAATGTTGCAAGCAGAGGTCATTCACCTTTATGAACTCCAATAAACAGAAAGAAAACACACACACACACACACACACACACACACACACACACACACTTCCTATCATAACTATGAAAACCAGTAGTTACAACAATACACCCTATCATGATAAAATAATTCAATGTAAATACGCGAACGCCCACAAACAGCGGCCTACGCAAGTGCTACGCACTCGTAGCGGTGCGTAGCGGTCGTAGCACTGGCGCAGTGGCGTAGACCCTTGCGTAGTACCGAAGTTTACGTAGGCATTTCCTGAAGGGACAGTTATTTGACATATTTGATGTATTGCAAACTATTTTTACCCGACTACGGCAAAGCCAAAAGGAAGGGTAATGATTTTGGCAGTCTATGTATGTATGTATGTATGTATGTATGTATGTATGTATGTATGTTCCACCGTAGTGCCTAAACTACCAAACGGATTTTAATAAATGAGGTGTCTATAGATTCGTAAGAATAGCCCGGGTGTCATAGGCTATATAAATTTTATCAAATATTATTATGACGGAAGTTAAATGTCAGATTATAACATCGAAAAAAATTAAATTGAGATAATCATAACATGTTTGGTATCAAATGAAAGGTCTTGACGAGCACATTACAAATATGTATATTATACGATAGTTTTAGTCCGCCGTTTGTAGTCGGGTTTTAGTTTTTAGACTTGTTAGATAGAATACAATTGGTACAAAATTGGTTTTCGAGTTGTTTAGGTTTATCAAGTCATAAGGTTTTCTTATGTGATATATTTGTTTGAATTGATAATGTTTAAACAAATTACTTTTAAAAATGTATCGTCTCCGATCATAAATTATTAAAATAATTGGTTTAATCCTTCTACATATAAAATAGTTTAACTAAAGTTCAGTTTTGACTGATAAGTACAGTTTAGTACTAATCAGTACTATTCTTCATAGCAGTGCTGCACTGTTGTGCATAAAGTTTAATTTAATATGCCAAAGCATACAAATGTACTCCAAAACTAAGCTAAGTATATAAATAACTGCCGACTCCAAAAGTGAGAAGAGAACGTGAAGAGAAGATACTTTACGTATATGAAAAGCTCTATTGTAAAACAACGTCAATACCGCTGTGATAACAGAAACAGTATCAGCTTACTATTCGTCTATTCCTTATGGTCTTTTCTCTATACCCATCTCACAACCGTCTTTCACTACATTTTCAGCATCATATCTCCTTTAAAAGGCTTTATAAACATGTACAACACCGTACTACCTCCATGAAGTGTCCACAAAAGCACGCGACACTACCTTAGTTTTTACACAATTACCTGCACAAACTACTTCGACTGGACATTTAATAATTCCATAACAGCATCTCACAATCTCAACCTTACTCCCTTGTAACACGACCCAAAATTACCGCAACTACCTTGCATTACCAAACTTAAACTCACAACTGTTAAAGGAAAATGAACTCTAAGTCTATAAACGAAGGGGTAGATGTTATTTCGGAGTTGGCATGCGGTAAAACATTGATGGGGGAGAATGGGTCTTGTTTTGATGCGGGTAAGGTTGTTGTTTGTTTGGCTTGGGGTGCGCATGCGCGAGATTTGGATCGATGTCCGCCGCGCCGGCGACGTCTGACCTAGTTGGGCAGACGTGTGCGGGTGCCGGCAGGAGTGCAGGACACGCGCCAAACTACACTACCACTTTATAAAGTGTGGACACTCACTTTGGCAGTTCATGTTGTGTATGAGTTAATACTGCCATCATTAGCAAGCCCAAAGACAACCATGAAAATATTGAAATTTCAGTTTTCGAGCTCTCACGATCACTAACGGACGAACTAAGACTCAGTTTCATCATCATCATCATCATTCTTCTGTCCTTATCCCAATTTCTTTGAGGTCGGCGCAACCTGCCTTGTTTTGCGGTTTCTGTAGATTTTATAAAACACCGACTGTTCATTCAATAAGGAAAATAGGAGTAGAATGAATTCTACTTTAAAATCATATTAGATAGATTAGATATAGGTAACATCTCGTGGATACCCTCGGCAGAAATATTGCAAATAAGAGACTTGTTACCACGTGGTAATAATATAGCCTTTCAATTCAGTACTTACATCACTCTCAACACCCACATAGAAACTTTTAATCGGTAAAAAATAAAAAGACTTGCTATTTCCTACAAAAGTTCAACACCTACACGCCCTTTTTCCATGGGGTAGGCAGAAACCACAGAACGCCATCTGCTACGATCCTTACATGATCCTTTTGCCTCGTCCACAGTCATACATCTGGTCATACACGCACGCCGGTTACGTTATAAATATTATAGATCCGTAAAACTAAACTTGACAAATACGATATCATTACAATTAGGTTTGTTACGTACCCATCTCCATTCTGCCTTTCAATAAAAGCTCGCACCGTAACCACGTAACTGCGCATTCGTACAACTTCCTCAACGAAACACAAACATTCGCGCTCCATTACGGGCTGTGTTAAGGTCGACAACCGCTACGTTCACGTTCAGCCAGCTATGTAAGTATTGCAGGTGTATACTGTTGTTCGGAAGCTATTGTCTGTTTGAAACGGTCGTAGTATGAGAGTATTTATTTATTTATTTATTTAAACTTCTCGCACACAAAAAAAGGTACAAAGGCGGACTTAATGCCTTAGGCATTCTCTACCAGTCAACCAAGGGTGGTGTAGAGATTAGATGGCAGGTGCTCTTTTTGATAGGAACAATGGTAAAAAAAATAATATTCAAATATATCATACCTAATGATTTATAAATATAATATACAAATAGTTACATAAATAGATTATATGATTAGTATGTTAGATGAGTATACTGTACTGTTTTCGCTTTTGGGTATACTCGACCGTTGTTATATTATTTAACCACTTCAAAAAAGGAGGAGTTTATATGTTTGGCTGTATGTTCATTTCTATTTCCCTCAATTATGGACCAATTTACGAGATAATTTTTTCATTTGGTAGAAGAAGTTCGCGAGGGTGTTCCATATGTTTGTTTGGAAAGTTTATGAGTATGCTTCTGTAAAATACCTTTTTTACATTTATGTTGATGATTTCTTAATATCGTCTAGTTACAATATAAATGAACACATAACAAAAATGCTTGAACTAAAAAGGATAAAATAAAATACTTTTTTGTAAAAAAAAAACAGCCAACTATAAAATAACACGAAAAACACTAAAAGGGTCGATTTCAAAATTTCTGTACATTTTGTTGTAAAAGGTGTCCACGAAACTTATTGGTAAATAAAAATAAAATATAGTTCGAAATGTAAATTTATAAATCAATATTCATACTAAGTAATTGGTGATAAAATAGTAAACTTACAAATGTTTTTATGTGGACATTGGTTCCATTGTTTTTAAAAACTAATATGAATTTCTGTTGTAATTTGTTTCCCATACTAAAGTGCAATGTCCATAGTCGCGAGTATTTTATAAAATGCAACAAATAATAAATAATACGCAACGAGTAACGTGATTTTAACAATGTTTTGTAAGGTGAACTTGTAAGTTATGTGATATATACTATAAAATAATTTAATTATAATAAATCATTTATTTATTTGCTCATTAACACGTGTCTCATTCTTTTTTGTAACGTTGATATTTTTTAATAATAGTAGTAAATTTAAAATTTAGAATGGCAACTCCATGCGCCAGAATAGTTACAACGAGAGGGCGCTAGTTTCTTTCGAGTGATGGTTTAACTTTGTGCGCATCGTAAATAAGACTATAAGAATTTGTTTTAAAGTGCCAAATTATATGGATTCTGTAAGTACTATACTTTACAGTGCAGCATATTAGTTTAGTGGATGGTAAATTGTAGTCAAATGCATGTTTTACGAGTTTCTTGAGGGTGAAATTTCAAGAATATTATTTTTTATAGGTTAAGGACACGTTCATTTTGTTCATTTGGGTGACCATTGTGTTATTATTTTTGTGTTACGTTACACAATGGAATGGGTTAGGGTTTGTTAAATAATATACTCACGTAAACAGTAATTCCTTTTTGTTGTAGCAAAGATGCCGTTAACACCTGCTGAACGGCAAAAACGTTACCGAGAGCGTTTACAATCAAATAACTCTGCCCTTACTTTTCTTTTGTGTTACTTTTGTGTCACGATAACACAAAACAAACACAAAAGAAATGTACAGAAATTTTGAAATCGACCCAAAAAGCGAAAAATTCTGAATTGTCTGCTTTTTTGCAAGAATTTTTAATTTTCTTTTTTATAAAGGGTTTAGTAGCAAATAGCACTCTGCAGTTTCTGCCCACGAGAAAATAAGGCGTGGGTTTATGTATAATGGTGGCGCGAAGGGCTAAGTTTAATGGACTGTATTTGCGGTACTAAATTGAAACGATTGACAAACGCTTTGGCGATAGGTATTTCGAGTTGCGGGGGTGTGGGAAAACAGAATACAACCCGATAATTAGGGAAGGAAAGCACAAACCTTTTACTCCAGCCACGTGCTCGTGTCGTCGCCGGTGCACCGGTTCACTGTCCAGGTTCAGGAGCAGTTGGGCTTCAAGCTATTGTCCTCACACGTTAAGCACAAAACACAAACAGTTTATAATAGTCTTATTACGCGAAACCGCGGTAATTCCAAAGTTATCAATATTTTTCCACGGAGCGGGCCAACGCCATTGCGTACGCGATGCGGTTCAATCCGGAAGTAATTTTGCGACAAATGGCGGACGAATCTTCTTATTCACTCGCGAGGTATGTGCGGGAAAGGGATGGGGATAGGGGATAGCGGATGTCAATCAAATTTTGAATGTTAATGTGAATGGCGCAACCATTCCCCCCGGGTTTGAAGGGTTACCTTCAAAAACAATAAGCAAAACTAATCAAATAACTAAATTCTTGTGTAACCTCTAATTGCTAACCTATTCCTAAACTATATATAGAGCGTTACTATGTATAACTACTAAACTAATTTGAAACCTGCTGCTGATTAGGCAGAGGACAGAGGCGAATAACCGGACGTAAATACGAACCGGTTGCGGTTTTAACTCTTACTATACGCGTTACCCCCTTTGCATCAGGGAAAACTTCCTCAACTACACCTAGAGGCCAGTGTAGAGGGGGCGCACTCTCGGTCATTAAAACTACCACAGTACCAACGGTAACTGGATTCGATGGAGTATTCCATTTTTGACGCGACTGCAGCGTGTGCAAATAATCTGTTCTCCAACGCCTCCAAAATGATTGAACTAGTCTATCCAAAAGAGCGTGACGCTGTAGGAGATGCAGTCTGTCTTCATCAACATCCATAGCGGGCAAATACTTAAGAGGAGTCATGGTTAAGAAGTGAGACTGCGTTAAAGCTAAAGACTCCGACGGGTCACTAGATAGAGTTCAACACAGTGGACGAGTATTCATCACTGCCTCTATCTGAGCGAGTACAGTACTCAGCTCCTCATAAGAGAGAATCTGTACGCCTACGACGCGAAACAGATGCGACTTGAGGCTCTTAATATTAGTCTCCCAATTACCACCAAAGTGACTAGCAGCGGGCGTGTTAAAATGCCATTCAATACGATTTTCGGCCAAGACATGAGCGAATTCACTCTGATAATACTTTGACCGCAAGAATGCGTGTAATTCCGAGATACTACGGCGAGCTCCAACATAATTAGTACCGTTGTCCGAATATAAACGTTTGACGGGACCACGACGCGACAGAAAACGCTTAAACGCGGACATAAAACTTTGCGTACTTAAATCACCGGTCAATTCTATGTGAACCGCACGAGTTGTCATACAAATAAATAGACAAACGTAAGCCTTTGTGGAGCGTATACCACGACCACGGGCAATAGTTACTCTAAACGGGCCGGCGTAGTCTGTACCGGTGTGTACGAAAGGTTTAGCGGACTGAACAACGCGGCAAGAGCGATGATCGGCCATTTCAGGCGCGATAAAACGCGGGCGAAGCTTAAAACAAGGCACACATTTGTGCACTCTAGCACGAATCAAATTGCGAGCGGAAAGTATCCAATACCTTTGTCTAAGGATAGACATCAACAAGTCCGGACCTGCGTGACAATTCACCTTATGATGATAATCTACAATCAAATCTAAAATATGGTCCTTGCGGGGTAAAACTACTGGATGCTTTTGTTCAAATCCTAAATCAGAATTTCTCAAACGACCACCTACTCGAATGAGACCATCCTGCAAAAAAGGTTTCAAATGTTGAAATGCGCGGCTACAAGTTTTGTTGGACTCTAAACTACTAAATTCTGATGCGAAATAAAATCTCTGTAATTCACGAAGTACGACTGACTCAGCTTTATCCAAATCAGCGGCTGTTATATTACAGCGTGTGGGTAACAGTTTTAGAAAACGACAGACATACACCACACAACGCAAAAGTCTCGACCAAGACGAGACGCGATTAGACAAAGATAAAATAATCGAATCTTCACGTGGGACCGAAACTACCAGCGAATGTTTCTTCTCCTCGGGTGGTTCTGAAACGGCAGCTGGGTTAAAGGGTTTAACCGGCCATTCCTCAAGCTCACTATGAATCCAAGACGGAGCGCAGAACCACAGAGGATGATCTAAAATTTGCGAAGGGAGCAATCCGCGGGAGAGGCAATCGGCGGGATTATCTGTGCCAGCGACGTGAAAGAGGTTTTGTGGTGGTAATTCGGACTGAATTTTAGCCACCCTATTAGCGACGAATGTGTCCCAACGATGGGGTGAAGAATGTGCCCAACACAAAGCTACAGTAGAATCAGAAAAAGCCATAATTCTATCAACAAAAATGCGGTGCCTACAGGCATTGACAATAGAGCTAATTAATTGCACTAACAAAAGTATAGCGCACAGCTCCAGGCGTGCTAGAGAAACGACCTTGCGAGGGGAGACTTTGGACTTAGCGCTTATAAGACTAACCGAGACCTTATCAGAATTCAAAACGTGAAAATAAACTACTCCCCCGTAAGCCTTTTCACTGGCGTCTGCGAAGCCTACAACAGTAACTATACTGTCTGACAATATACCAACATGGCGAGGAATTTTTATTTGATTGAGCAATGGAAGCTCTTTGCGAAAGCGAGCCCACAATTTAACAATATTGTCGGGCGCGGGGTCGTCCCAATCACTATTGGAAAGCCAAAGTTCCTTTATAAGTAACTTGGCATATAAAACGACGGGAGCTACAAATCCCATAACATCCCATATACGTGCTACACACGACAGGATAATGCGTTTAGTACAAGTTTGCGGAGTCGAACTAACTTTAAGACTGAACATGTCAGACGCGGGTGACCAACTTAAGCCTAGAACCTTGTGCGTATCATCACCATCAAATTCCTTCACCGAAGATAATTGATGTGATAGTGGAATCGAATCTAGAGCGGTTTGCGAGTTACTTGTCCACTTCACAAGATCAAACTGACCGGCTTTCATAAGACTTATTACTTGAGCGGCGGTCTCAACGGCCTCTGCCTCGCTGGCTACGCTATAAACAAAGTCGTCCATGTATAGCCCAGTCTCAATAGTTTCTTTCGCTTTCGGGAATCTTTCACCCTCATCTGCGGCCACTTGCTTGATAGTGCGAAGCGCATGGAAAGGACTCGACTTAAGCCCAAAACAAACACGATTGAACTCGTAAACCTTCAAAGGTTCTTGAGGCGAAAATCTATACAAAAACCGTTGAAATCTGCGGTCGCATTCGCGAATACCAATAGAAAGAAACATTTGCCTTATGTCGGCGGAAAGCGCAACAGCAAACAAGCGGAAATTTACAATAATGTCAAATAAGTTACCTTGAAGGTTTTGACCACAATACAAAATATCATTGAGCGATACAGAAGTGCTAGTCTTAGCACTGCCGTCCAAAACCACGCGAAGCTTAGTAGTAAGCTTGTCTTCTCTAACAACTCCGTGGTGCGGGATGATGTAAGATGGATGATCGCGAGTCTCGTCAGTCTCGGCGGTAGGCGCAGGTGAGATGTATCCTTTATCTAGGTATTCGATAACAACCTCATCATAGGCTTGCTTCAACTTCGAAGATGCTTGCATCTTACGTTCTAAACAAGAAAAGCGTTTTACAGCGGAAGCGTAGGAGTCACCGAGCGAATAAATATCCCCCTTGAATGGGAGAGCGACAACATAACGACCATCATTACCTCGAGTAGTCGTGCGACAATAAATCTCCTCAGCCACCTTATCATAAGGGCTTAGGATAGGCGGGACATTGACTTCTTCAATTTCCCAGAACCTGCGGATGGTAGACTCCAGGGGCGGCTCAACAGTGCAGCAGTGTGACACAGTCGAGTAACTATCTAAATGTGCGGGTGCGGAACCAACAATAACAAAACCTAGAACTGTTTCTAGGGCGTGCGGTGCGGGGTACGACGAATGACCTTGAACCTTACGCGATAACTGGAGGTGCGGGAGAATCGATGCGCCGATCAACATATCGACGTCTCCAGGTACACCGTAAGATTCATCTGCTAACGGTAGGTCTTTAAATTTAGTCAATAAAGACGTGTCAACCGGGACAGTAGGCAATCGTTCCGTAATTTTATCTACGACAAGCGAATCCATATCAAAACAAATATCGGAATTAAATCGCGATGCAAATTTAATTTTAATCGAACCATGAATGGTTGATTTTAAACCACCGAACCCCTTAACTACTGAGCGGGCTGGCCGGTTATCTATACTATACCCAAGACGTTGACAACAAGTTTGAGTTAAGAAATTACTCTGCGAAGCGCAATCTAACAACGCTCGAACAAGACACGGATTACCCAAAGCATCAACCACAACAACGTGAGCGGTCGCGAGCACCACGGTAGTACACGCACTGCTTGCGGACATCGAACACAAAGTAACGTCGCTCACGGCGTTCGGCGAGCGGGCAACGTCGCGCGCTGGCTGCGGCTGGGAAGCGGCCGCCGCGTTCGCACTGACTGTCTGCGACGATCGCGACGTGTCACCGCTTGATGAGCTAACTGTGCTCACATTGGATGCGGCATTATTATTACCTTTCTCCATGTGAAGTAAAGTGTGGTGCTTCGAAGGGCACTTACGACAACTTTGATTACTATTGCAAGACGTAACCCGATGCTTTTCACTTAGGCAGTTAAAACACAAATTGTTATCTCGAACAAACCTATACCGTTCATAAGGCGTAAATTTTAAAAACCCAGAACACTTGTACAATTGCGAATGTTGATTATTGCACAAAGAACAAATAGATTGTACAGGTGCAGGTGCGGTATTGACATACGTATGTGTCGACTTTTGTGACTTCGAAGGCGCATCCGTTCGACGGTCGGACTTAGTAACTACTTTCTTCGTAGCTTCATGGTTGGATGAAGTGCGTTGTAATATTTTAATATGATCGCGCACAAAACATTCTAAATCATTGAATTTTGGCAGTTTGTTACTGCGATGGTTCATTTCAAATAAACGAACGGTTTCACTATCTAATTTCTTTAAACCCAAATACAAAAACAAAAAGTCGCAGAGGTCATCGACCTTCAGGTTATTTACTGCGCGAACAGATGATGCAAAAGTATCTAAAAACTTCTCTAAATTATGTTCACTACAAACTGTAATATTTTTCAATTCGAATAACTGATCTAAATAAGCTGTAGCTACTAATCTCTTGTCTTCGTATTTGGACTTCAATGTTTTTAAAATTAATGAATAATTATCGGCACTAAAAGTAATGCCGGCACAAACAGTTTTAGCTTTACCAGTTAACTTTTCAACCAGATAGTGTAATTTTTCATGATCTGTCAAAGAGGTGTTCTTATCTATGGTGTTTTCAAAACTATCTATAAACAGATTCCAATTACGAATGTCACCATTAAATTCAGGTATTTGAATGGGCGGTAACTTAGGTCGATCGCGAGAGTAATTTGCCTGGCTCTGATGGACAGACGGCATCTCCAAGCTTCTCGCGACACGTTTGATGCGACAGAACAAATCATCGAATGACGCCAAAGCTTGATAACTCACAGCGTATTCTGGATTTAATTCCAACTCAAAAACGTTAATATCATGAATTACGGATTCAAATTCCGCGCGCAAACTATCTAAGTTTTCTACAGAACATAAGAACGAATCTCTTATAGCTAGATCAACTGTTTTAAGTGCATTATCACAAATAGATTGCACGCGAGAAAATAGCATGTCTCTTTTAGCATATAAAAGTTTCAATTGAACTTTGTTATCCTTTGGAGGCATCGTGAACAATTATGACACACTATCAATGCGGTAAACAAACAAACAAAGTTATTTTGTTGAATAAGCGATGAAGAACAGTGACGCGGACAATAATATCTAATTACTTATAGTGGGTAGGCAGTTTTAACCGAACTGCGAGTGAGAAAAACGAACTGTAGGTACTTTTTTAACAATCCTAATTTACCCACTAGGTTGCGTCTCTGTTTCTGATATACAAATACTATTAGACTTCCGAATGAATAACTAATACTAGCGATCTATAGCTACGTATGTAGGTATTACGTACCGTACTTACGCAGGTAATAGATGAACAATCTGCATATCGAACAACGAATTGCGTTAGGTACTTATAAGTCTGCGGTGCGGTGCGTTTATTCCCTATGGAATAAATACTAATGCGATTTAACTACAACAAATAATTAAGTTCTTATTTCAAATACCTAACTGTCCGGCTCGATAGGACCAAAGAAAATGGTGGTGCGAAGGGCTAAGTTTAATGGACTGTATTTGCGGTACTAAATTGAAACGATTGACAAACGCTTTGGCGATAGGTATTTCGAGTTGCGGGGGTGTGGGAAAACAGAATACAACCCGATAATTAGGGAAGGAAAGCACAAACCTTTTACTCCAGCCACGTGCTCGTGTCGTCGCCGGTGCACCGGTTCACTGTCCAGGTTCAGGAGCAGTTGGGCTTCAAGCTATTGTCCTCACACGTTAAGCACAAAACACAAACAGTTTATAATAGTCTTATTACGCGAAACCGCGGTAATTCCAAAGTTATCAATATTTTTCCACGGAGCGGGCCAACGCCATTGCGTACGCGATGCGGTTCAATCCGGAAGTAATTTTGCGACAAATGGCGGACGAATCTTCTTATTCACTCGCGAGGTATGTGCGGGAAAGGGATGGGGATAGGGGATAGCGGATGTCAATCAAATTTTGAATGTTAATGTGAATGGCGCAACCATATAACATATTTCTCATTGGTATTCTCAGTGAGTATCCTTTTGTGCTATTTATATTTGTTCATATGGATTGGAATACAATGTGGGATGACCCTTCGCTAAAAACAGATATAACCCGGTCTGTTTTTAACCGGGGTTCACGCGGAAATCGATTGCAGTAACTGTAGAAAATATTCGTATTGTTGAAACTTGAATTGGGTTATTTTTATTTTTACCCAACTACGGCGAATTCAGAAGGAAGGGTAATGATTTTGTTATGATGAAAGGCTCGAGATATGATTATTTTTGGATTTTTTTTTCAAGGGTTGGAGAAAGATGTTTGCCAGGAGTGGGAGAGAGTAGGCAAGAAAAAAAAAACTTCAATTACAACACAGATATTTTTTTCCAAAGTAGAGTAGCATTAAAAGAAAATCTTAAAAAGACATAAAACTACGTTCTCCTCAAGTTAAATCCACGTTTTAACTAATTCTTATCACATTTTTCACACATTTATAAATTCTCGCCTATTCCCCATTGCCCGTAGAATGGGCAATGGCGAACTGCCTTGTGTTACGAATTCGTGATCCTAACACACCTCGTTAGGCCTTTGTTTTTTCTACATCTTTTTACCATTTCAAAATATCATAATTTTTCAATGATAAAGTCGACCATGACCACAATGCGTTATTTATGGCCGTTTAAAAAGTCATCTGAAGTTAAGGATTTCCTTGAATAAGGAAAACTGTCTTATAAGTCCGTATTTGGGATATCCTATGATCCTACTATAATTTATACTATGCTATTAATATTGACCACTATATTAATAAAAAAAGAGGTACATATTAATAAAAAAAAAACTAATAATTCAAATGGAAGATCTTAGAAAAAAATCATGTCAACATTGAAATCTTCGTCATGATATTTCTATATTATGTCAATGTATTGGATGACTTCCATAATATTCCCTTTCCATACTAGGTGAACCGATTATTATCTTGAACGTGTACAAAACAATTTGAACTATATTGTTATAGGACAATAGAATATTTTCGATTAACAGAAACGTACGTAGATGGGTTATGGAGTTGTTGGCGATACGCGATATGGAAATGTAACGAGTTTTCCTATTCTAGGTGTATCGGTATAATGTAGAAGGAAATTCTCGCAGATGAGAAGAAAATATCACGATACTGCCTGTTGCTGCTGGAGTTTCGACTTTCAATGCTGAGACGAAGGTTGAAAATCCATGGGATGGTGATTGCCTAGACTCCGTGAAAATGGGTACTATAATGTGTCGTGACTGCTATTTTCTTACAACATATGTCGTTCCAATAGATTGGAAGTTTACATTTCAGTATGGTATTTTTATTTTAGCGATCTATAACAATTCAAATTGAGTCAGCCCAAAAGGTGACGATAACAGCAAATTGATATTTTGATATTATTGGTAAAATGTTAGTGTGCCTGTGCACTGTGCAGGTGAAATGTGACGACTAGCATATACCTACTATTTAGGGAATTAATCTAATGCTTTTTAATTATCCTGCAGGAGGAGACACAAAGTACAATATTGTGGTAGGTACAAGCTGGGTCCAATATGATTATCTAAGCATACCAAGCAAACGCACAAACCAAACTCAGATAGCAACAGTCATAAGCACACCTCGCCTCGGACACTCCATACAACGCCCGCAAAATAATTACCTATTACTACTACATAAACAAATAACGTTTGTGCACGACGTGCACGTGCAAATGTGTGCGTAAACTCTAGTAGGGTTATCGTAGCCTAAAAAATGGCGCGGAAAGTGCAACGGTCTGCGTCGCGAAAACCGAACTGTTATACGGCCTTGGAATTAGTCTTTTTTAAAAAAAGACTATTTAATTAAAGTAAAGTTTTATTACTTAGACTTATTAACAAACACGTGAAAATGATCTTTGGGCAACCGCTATCGACTGAGGTCGGAGATAGACTGGCTCTTAGATGAGTTGAATGAAGTATGAACAGGTATGAATTGCTGACATAAGCTTAATGGACACCTGCAAGGGAAGCTTAGCTAGCCTGAAGGGTCTAACATAGCTGGTATATAACACCTCCCCCTTTAAGAAGAGACTTGGGGTTGAATTTTTTTTTACAAGTCTCTGTTAAACTTTAGTTCTAAGCGGGGCGATAGGGATGGAAGATATTTCTTGTTCTGGATCCTGTCTATCAGTCATAGTCAGGGTTTCTGGAGTAAGGGAATTGGGCGTCTTGTTGACATTGAATTTAAATTGGAAATGTCGGTTGCTGCCAGATTTATAAAAGAACTTAAAAATTAAGTAAGTTACATATAATATGACTATAACTACAAGAATGATTATAAGGATAGAATAATGTGTTCCATATTTAATAATATGATGGTCCTGAGAGTGCTCAAGAACCTTGACGTCGCTAAGAAGGGACTGCAGTTTATTTTTATTTTCTTTATTAAGATCGTCTAGATCTATATCATTTAGATAAACAGAGGACACATTATCTAGTACATTACTTAATCTAACAATATTACAACAAGTGTCATTGATTAGGTTAAAATCTGGTACATGGTTAATTGGTGAAGTAATATTTAAAACATTGAATTTAGGTATAAGTGTGGTACTTCTATAATAACCAATACAGCCAATAGGAATGCTAAGTATTCCTGTTCCTAGTATAGTCGTTTCATACAAGTTAGAATTTAGACAATCAATTGAGATTTTATTAGATTCGGATTGTATATAAATCCATCTATTATTCAGTAATGGTTTCCAAATGTCTAATTTACCAAATATAATTTTCGTTTCACACTGTAATGGTTTTTCACTAATCACTTTTGATAATAGTTCACTTTCACAGGTAAGCTTTGCTTCGGTAGAGTAAACGTTCTCTATGTCACAAATATAATCACCGGGTCCTATCACTTTACATTGTTCCAGGTTATTTAAAACGCAGTAGTGAGATTTGTCTTTGGTCATTGCTATGTATTTATTACTAGGAATAATTAGGCTAAATGAATTTGGTACCTTGGTACTATGAGGAGTTGGGAGAGCAATGTTATGAAACAAAATATACTCCTTGGTGTTGACCAGTGGCACTTGTAATACAAAAATTAGCTTATTATTAATATAATTACATGCTAACTTAGAAATACTTAAGATTAAATGAACTGACTTAATATCTAGGGTTACAGGCAGCTCAAGGTCGCTTGGCAAATGTCTGTAGTTATCGGCAAGCTCTCTGTGTAATTGCGTTGGCGTCATAATAGACGGATGCAATATGTTTTGGCTACTAAATAAGATGGCATTGATTATGTCTTCCAATTGGAATGACAAGGTAAGTATTGATGTTTCCAATGTATTTAGAATCCTGTTAACATTGATTAATATATGGAGTCCATTGGTAATTTTAGAGATATTTCTTATGTTTAGAGAGAGGTTGTCGATAGCTTCATTTAGATTTGCTTCGTTATGTTTTATTTTGTTCAAAGTGTTATTAAAACATTTAATTACGGAAGTGGTGATTAAAATATTTTCCTTTATCAGTGAAGTCAACCGACTCTCATCGTTTTGCAGCGATGTTATGGCTTCATCATATCTACAGGTAATAAAACATTCAATTGTACATTATTAATTTTAAGTTTACCTAAATAGTCAAAATATAAGCCAGAGCTCGTGGTGATCGGCTGGATGAAGTCTTGGTGAGGTTGACCCCGAACTGGACTGTAAATAATAACTAATGTTATTATCTAACTAAGGTAAGTTATCTTATTTTTATTTTATGTAATAAGTAAGTACTTATATGTGTAAACTAACCTAAACTATAATAATATCCTGTTTACAGGTTTGTTCCGGTATTAGCTGGTTTCACTTCGTCAAAGTGATGGCTGACGTGACGTCTATTAATAAGTAGGGTAAGTGTGTTATTACCATTTATTTTGATGACCTTGTAGGGTCCCTTCCAGATAGGGGAGAGGGCCTTGCGTAATCTCAAATGGTTTTTGAGGTAAACATAATCGCCAACCTTATACTGGTTTGGGCGAGTTCGAGTGTCATAATATGTTTTTGAGGTTTCTTTAGACCTCTTTATGAAATCTAATGCTTTTTCTCGTGAACATTTCAGTCGGCTTTGGAGCATGCGGACATAATCCGGGTAAGTTGCACCAAGAGTTCCGTCATAAATAGAGTTTGGAATTAACGGTTTAGTTCCGAACATAAGTTCATAAGGTGAGTAATGCGTGGTTGTGTGAATACTTGTATTATAAGCAAGCATAGCTGTATAGATATAACGAGGCCAGTTTGTTTGTTCGTCATTAATATAGGCCTTTAAATACTCTTTAAGGGTAGAGTGACTTCTTTCCAGGGCGCCTTGCGTTTGAGGATGATAGGGCGAAGACCAAAGATTTTTTATCTTTAGGAATTCACAGGTCTTTTTGAAAAGGTCCGCTGTAAAGTTGGTGCCCTGGTCAGTGAGAATTGTTTTGGGAATACCGAAAATAGATATATAGTGGAGTAAACATTCTGAAGTTTCTTCAGCTGTAGTACTACGTGTAGGATAGGCGGAAGAGAATTTAGTTAGATCGTCTTGTATAGTTAGTATATATTTTAGTTTAGCGGGTCCCGCTTCAGGAAGTGGGCCTACGATGTCTAAAGAGATCCGCTCAAACGGTTTAGTGGAAGTACTGGTGATCTGCATAGGACTGCGGTTTACCTTCCTTAGAGGTTTGTTTTCTTGACAAGACTTGCATTGTTTGACATAAGCTTCTATGTCACTGCGCATGCCTTTCCAATAATAAGATTCTTTGATTCTATTATACATGCGAGTAGATCCCAGATGGCCCGCTATTGGGATGTCATGATTATCATACAAGATTTTCTTTATTTCAGTGGGGGTAGGATACATAATACTATTATGGTATACATGAATTTTGATCTTAGTATTATGGAAGAGATAAGTAAGGATATTATAAATTTTAATAAAAGAGTGTTTTTCAAACGGGTTTTTCAGATCAGATATAGCAATTTCGTCTATATCTTCAATCGTTAAGACTTCATTTTTAACATGTTTCAGTGTTTCAAAAATTTCAGTATAGGATGATTCATCAAAGTGATGGACCTTTATGAATAAGAAATAGAATATTTTATTGTTAAGCGTGAATCTATGGAAATAATATAATTCTTTTTCAGCATTAACAATGTCTTCACAATTTACAAAATTGTCTAATATTCCTTGCACATAAGGATTTGATTCATCTAAATCGATTGAAGTGGGTATGAGGATAACTTTAGATGTGGACTTTAAGAGACTCTCATTGTGTTCTACAACTTCTGTGTTGTATGATTTATCTTTATCTAACATTGCTTTTAGAAACGTGCTGTAGTCATCAGCAGGTAAGTCTGGACAGGTACGGGTAGATGGTTGTGGAGAGGTTTCAGGTTGAGCATCAAGAGTTAGTGTTTCATCCGATGCAAGTTCCTGCAATTCAGGTAAGTCAGATAGGTCGTTGCCGACATTATCTAGACCGAATTCTTCAGAGTTAAATGATGGTGGAGATATTAGTAAATCCATTAGATCACTATCTAAATTATTAGCAGGATCTAGTTCTGGATTAGGATTAGACTCCTGGGGAGTTTCAGGATTAATAGGATAGACAGGGAATCGAGACAGGGCGTCCGCATTAACGTTAATTTTACCCTTTTTATATTGAATGTCGTATTCAAATTCCTCTAGCTTTAAACGCCAGCGGATCCGCTTGGCGGCGCATGTTCCCTAAAGGGTACCTGAATTTTTTTGACGTTGGCGGCTCATGTACCCATATGGGATCATAAAGCCGTGTCGCCTTTTTATTACTTCAAACCTCTATTCCTTTGTGCCTAAGATCGGTTTTCTTTTTTCTACTGAACTGTCGTGTATAACCGCCTTAAAAAAATGCAACACTGGCCGTCTTAAATGTGTCTGTGGTTAAGAAATTAATTGTCAAAGTCAGTCCGACGACATTTTGACGTTTGACATAACAAAAACAACAACATAACATTGTATTTGTGGTAAATTTTGCTATTTTTGTGAGTATTTTTGAGTAAATTACGGATTTATTTGGTTAATTATAATATAGGTAACGTGTGTGCAACGGGGTTTTACCCAGAGGTAAAGTATATTTCAAATTCTGTGTGATTTTGTGGTGCCGTGTACTTGGTCACGTGACTTTTGTCGGAATGCTTTCGTAGTGTTTTGTTTTATATCGTGTGTTCTTTGTGTTTGTTCTTTTTTCGTAATATTTACGCACAAGTTCCTCTATGAATGTAGCTTTCAGATAGTAACTATATTTTTAAGTTTCGTGAAACTGTATAGTCGTAATAAATTATTTAATTTTGTTGAAAAAAAAGCCGTAAAAAAATACAAACAGCCCCCCTCAGCAAAATAATATTAAATAAATATTATTCCACAATGAGGTGTGTTTGTATTTTTTTTTTCGTATGAAAATAGAACCCTTCCACCAATAAAAGCCATAAAATATATATGGTATCGATCTACTTTTTGAAATAATAATTTTTAAAGTTCACAAAATGATTTTTGTCAACCCTATTCAATGTTTAGCAATTAATATAATAAATTTGAGACGAAATGTCAACAAACACTTAAACACGACCCGAAAGGAACATTAATATGCTCTAACAAAAACATAACTTGAGATAAGGCCGGTCGGCGACGCGTAAGCAAAAAATGTTTACATAAGTGCGGCCGTCTGGCGCGCGGCGTGACGTAATCGGGTGCGCCGAGGAGGGTCGGGGAATTCCGATGTTCAAGCACCGCCAAGCGGCTATGGCGAGATCCCGGGTCTTTACAATTAAATAGCCATTGTAATGGTTTGTGATCCGTTAAGATTTTAAATTTATGGCCGTATATATAAGGTCTAAATACTTTAGTACCAAAGACTATGGCTAGACATTCTTTCTCTGTGACGCTGTAATTACACTCTGCTTTATTTAGGGTGCGGGAAGCATACGCTATGGGGCGATCTTGCCCGATAATTCCTTGGGATAATATGGCGGAAATTGCGTAATTCGAAGCGTCACAAGTTAAGAGGAATGGTTGAGTGAAATCGGGATACGCTAGAATTGGAGCAGAGATTAGTTTATTTTTTAAAGATTCGAAGGCAAGTTGTTGTTCATTTTGCCAATTGAATAAGACATCTTTCTTTAGTAAGGATGTGAGAGGCTTTGCCAGTTTGGCGAAATCAGGAATAAACCTCCTGTAATATGATACTAACCCTAGAAAAGACTTAATATCCTTAGGGGATTTTGGAATTGGGAAATCCTTTACGGCTTTAGTTTTTTCAGGATTTGGTTTGACACCATCTTCACTTATGATGTGCCCTAAATAAGCGACTTCCTTTCGTAGAAATTCGCATTTATCTGGTTGTAACTTTAAGTTGAATTGGCGAAGTCTTTCAAAGACGGCTTTTAGATTATTGATATGAGACGGTAGGTCATAGGAATAAAGAACGATGTCATCTAAATAAACGAAGCATCTTGTGCCTTGAAGGCCAGAGAGACAGTTATTCATTAACTTTTGAAATGTGGAAGGGGCATTTTTTAGTCCGAATGGCATTCGGTTAAATTGATAATGCCCTTGAGGTACAGAAAACGCTGTTTTGGGTGCGTCTTCGGAGAATATAGGAATTTGGTGGAAACCGGAAGTGAGGTCTAGGGTAGTAAAATATTTACTATTCCCTAGTTGATCTAGTATCTCAGAAATTTGCGGAATAGGGTAGGTTTCACCTATAGTGACATCGTTTAATTTACGATAGTCGATTACTATTCTCCATTTGCGTTGACCTGTGGAGTCTACCTTTTTTGGTACTATCCAGATCGGTGAGCTCCAAGGCGAGATAGAGGGTTCTATGATACCCTGATCGAGCATTTTGTCAATCTGAGTCTGTACTTCCTTTTTATGGCACTCCGGGAACCTATATGATTTTGTATGTATAGGCGAATCGGTCATTGTTTTAATCCGATGATTAAGTGCGGAAGTACAGGTCAGTTGATCGTCGGGCAAATGAAAAATGTCTGAGAATTGGGAGCAGAGTTCAGTAAGAGCTCTAGTTTCTTCCTGGTTGAGATGGTTAGTTCTCAATGAATTAATCACGTCATTTGTCCGTGAAGTCGAATTTTGTGAATTATTAGAAACTTGGAATGAAATAGAAGATAAGGGTAAAATGTTAAGATTTAAGTTAGATTTAACCGTTATAGGTACTTCAGATGTATTAGCAACGGTCAAATTGACACGGTTGTTGCTCTTGACTTTGACAATACAGTTGGATATCAACAAATCTTTTGAAATACGTTGATCTGTAACGAGACCTTCAGTGAGGTTAGTTTTCCGAACTGAACATTCTATAACGGTTTCCGTTCGAGGCGGAATGATATAGCAGGGATCAGAGAAATGAAGTTTTAGATTTAAGTTATCTATTTTTAGGATGTCTTGAATGTAATCAATTTTGCAGCCAAAGGCAGTTAGGAAGTCGGTACCTATTATACCGTCATAAGGTAGGTTGATATTTCTTACAACGTGAAACTTAAATGTTGCTGAATATTTTTCACCTAACCTTAACTTAAGTTGGAAATGACCTTCGGTTGGTGTCGGTTCGTCACCAGGGTCGATGCCTTTGAGCTTTATTGACTCCTTGACAAGTCCTTGATTTTTAGGAATACTTGACTCTTTTAGTAAGCATATAGCAGAACCTGAATCGACGAGGAGGGACAATGGAACATGGGATACTTGAGATTCTAGTAGGACATGTGGTAGTAACCTTTTGTTAATATCAAGATTTACTTCGTAAATCTTGTTGGATTTAGGAGAAATAGTAGAGGTAGTAGATTTAGGAGAAATAGTAGAGGTAGTAGATTTAGGAGAAATAGTAGATTTTGGATTACAATTTTTGAACTGACCGTCGGTTTGGGGCTGATTACCCTGTTGATTGGTCTGAGAGTTAGTAGAGGAATGGGCACTTGCTTGGGGCTGGTTACCCGTGTGGTCCCTTGATTTAGAAGATGATTGGGCGCTTATTTGGGGCTGGTTACCCGTGTGGTCCCTTGATTTAGAATTTGATTGGGCGCTTATTTGGGGCTGGTTACCCGTGTGGTCCCTTGATTTAGGAGAAGATTTAGGAGAATTAGGAGAAGGACAGGTATCGACTTTTGGATACTGTCTCGTGCGACACTGATTCGAGACTTTTATTCGTTTAAAGAATCGGAATCGTCGTCTTCTACGAGGGTTGGCTCATCAGGTTCTTCGACCAAGTTTACCTGATGGGAAGGTTTATTCGAATTTTGGCTAGTAGATGCCTGTTGTGGATTTAGAATATTTTTACGGTTATTAAATTCCCGTTTCTTGCAGGTATTAATATCGTGGCCTGGATTTTTACAATATCGGCACACGGAGTTGGAAGAACTTTGAGGAACACTTGGCGGTTTTGTGTTAGAATTAGTATTTAAGTTGGGTTTGGCATTAGTCGGTTTACTAGATTTGTGTTCCGACTGAGGACGCTTATACAACGTCTGTTGTATCCGCTCCTCGGATACGGCTAGATTTATAGCCTCGTTGAGATTTTTAGGAGACCTACATCTCACAATGTTAGAGACTCTGGGATATAACCCCATGAGGAAATGATGGAGGGCAAGATCCTCCATGGCTGCTGTACGGCCAGGTAATTCTTTGGCCTTGGTATTTGACAAGGATATCTCTGTTAGCAGTTGTGAGAGGTAGGTCTCTACGCGTAATGCGTATTGACTTACGTTTTCTGACTGATCTTGTTTGCTTTCTTGCAGATCAGTCAGGAGATGGGAGTAGTGTTTTCGCTCACTAAATTGGGTCTTTAAAAAGTCCTTTAGTTGCTCCCACGTTGTGAACTCCTTAATGGAGCAGGCGGTTTCCGCTTTGCCATCTAGTTGGCTTAAAATAAATTTGAATAGAATAGGCTTCTGCGATTCAGAAGCGAGGTCGTAGGCATTGTCGCAATTAACTAGAAATGAATTCAGGGTTTCCCGTTTGCCATCGTATGATTTTACGAATTTGAAGAGTATGTTTAGGCTGATTTCTGACATAGTGAGGTTTGCCAGCGTTTGCCTAGTAATACGAGGAGATGTAAGGGGTGACTTCACAGATTCACTATCGCTCACTTGTTTGTCGGATTCAGGGATATTTAAAGTTAATTTGTTATCTTCGGCCTTGAGTGCCTTTTTCATAATAGGAAATAGAATTAATTCTAATGTATCACAATTAAATACGACACAATAAAATATAAAATAAAAGTTTGAGGAACACTGGTAATTGAGCTTAGACTAAACAATGACCAAAGACTCACAGTAAAAACACGTGGGCGACGGCGATAGCGGCGAGCGGGAACATTCCACTTGATAAGGCGGTGCGCCTGTGCACCTGGGACGCGACGAAATAAGATTTAATTCAAATCTCGGTTGACCTCGGATTTCGGAGGTGTGAACCAGCTAGTTCACAGGATGTAGGATGCAAGATGAGCACGGAGCCACGAAGCACGGAGAGTGGTGTCGTGTGGTCTTCTCGCAGGTTTCGGCACTTCCGTGTCGACGAAGAAGAAAGACGAGTAACCGCGGTTCTGGATGCGACACTCCTCTTTTAGATATGATGGCACTTCACTAAGAGCACTTGAACATAGATTTTTGGCACTTGGCACTGAAGTTTTTATTTTCACGGTTTGAAAGTTATTATTACGGGATCCGGAGTCTACGTAGCGGTTGCCGGGCACTGGAGATTTTCGGATCCCACCGCTGCCACCAAAATGTTATACGGCCTTGGAATTAGTCTTTTTTAAAAAAAGACTATTTAATTAAAGTAAAGTTTTATTACTTAGACTTATTAACAAACACGTGAAAATGATCTTTGGGCAACCGCTATCGACTGAGGTCGGAGATAGACTGGCTCTTAGATGAGTTGAATGAAGTATGAACAGGTATGAATTGCTGACATAAGCTTAATGGACACCTGCAAGGGAAGCTTAGCTAGCCTGAAGGGTCTAACATAGCTGGTATATAACAGAACGACGACTAATACGAGCGCGAGCCATTGCTCAAGTGTCGACGACGAATACCTCGAAGTGCGGGGTGAGGTGCGGTATTTAATATGAGCGCGGGGAAGGGAGTGTCCCTTCTGTACGTAGTACTATTATGTATTCTGTGTCATAAGTCCATAACACAAGACAATAAACTTAGCATACCCGGAAACAAACCAACACGAACAGTTGATATCCCGCAAACATCGAACAAACAAGAACTCCCTATTTCCCCTTAATGTCGGTAAATATGACCGAAGCGAAAATAAACAAGATCATTAAAAATATAGGGCGCAAGAAAATAGCACTGTAGCGGGGCATGATCAAGTAGCTACGGATATGCTCGAGGGAATTGTGCATTTGTGGGGCGCTTGTTGTAGCGGGTGCATGGGCATAAGCGGGGCGGAGGGCGAATTGCTATGTTTACCCGACTGCGGCGAAGCCCAAAAGGAGGGTTATTTAAGATTTTAAAGGTATAAGAAGTTTTTTGTGTGTGAAATAAAGTGATTGATTAATTTATCCTCTTTACAAAGGTAGGATCCTCCGAACAGGCTATGTGTCTGATGGTATATTGCCAGACGATTGTTGTTTTTTTGTCACGGCATCTCGCAAATGGATGTTTTGCGTCTTCTTAACCAAGTTATCAACCGATAGCTTTTTATATGACTTTTGATTGTTGTTTTACATATTATGCTTTCTTGCAGATAACTTTGATTGTGCAATGCAAGATTTGCGAAACGCCAGAAAGGGCGTAGTTTCTATGTGGCCTTGTAGATGGTGCCAAAAGATAACCCGTTGCTTAATGCTGTAATGTATTTGCATAGGTTTTATGTGGGTATCTATACAAATTGTAAATGTGCGCACACCCTACCTATTTAAATAAATCAGTCTCGCCTAATACGTGTCTTTGTTTGCACTCGGATTCCTCATTGGCGACGAATTTAGGGAATAAACACGATGCCGTTCGGTAAATTACAAGAATTTGACCTCGAGGAGGGCCGGAATTGGTCAGCGTATGTTCGTTTGGTAAAACAGTTCATCTTACTAAACGACATCAAATACGAACTACGCGTGGCCACGTTGGTGACGCATGTCGGCGCACGGACATACCAGTTGATGTGCGACTTATGCGCCCCGGACAACCCCGAGGACAAGACATTCGAGGTACTCGTCGAGCTCGTGACGGCGCACCTGGAACCCAAGCGATCCGAGATAGCGGAAAGACACACGTTTCGTTTGCGGAGGCAGGCTGAGGGGGAGTCAGTCGGCGTCTTTCTGCAATGTTTGAAGCACCTCGCTACGCACTGCAATTTTGGGAAGACACTGGAGGACAACATCCGTGACCAGTTTGTGTCAGGCCTGCGCAGTGAGGATATGCGCTCTCGGCTGTTTGCGGAGCCTTCGCTAAATTATAAGAAAGCAGTGGAGCTGGCGCTCGCGCTGGAGGCGGCAGAACGGCATGCGGCGGAGGCCGCGACCGGCGCCGCGCTGTCGGCGACCGCCAGCACGTCGGGACTCGGGCAGGGCGCTGCCGCGGCCGTAGCCGTGCATCGCGTGGCGCAGCAGGCGCCGGCGACGGCGAGCCGCCGCGCGGCAGACGCTTGCAGACATTGTGGGAAAGGAGCCCATACGTCGAACAAGTGTAGATATAAATCGTATGTGTGTGACAAGTGCGGTGTCAAAGGTCACCTCTCTGCAGTGTGCTCTAAAAGTGATAAAGTGTTAAGTGATAAGGATGCCCGCGGATCAAGGTACCAAAATTTCATTGATGACAGTTCTGATTCTGAATCTAGTGATGGCTTATTTCAAGTCGTAGCTTTTAAGAGTAATTATAAAGATGGGCCATACAGTTACGTGTTAATAGTAGAAAACACTGAAGTTACTTTTGAAATAGACACCGGCAGTAGAATATCGGCTGTGAATAAAATATTTTATGATAATCATCTTTCACATTTAATTATAAATCGCGATAATAACAAATTCCATTCATATACCGGGGAGGCTATCATCCCACTCGGTTATGTCTTAGTGAAAGTGCAGAGCGGCAACGCCGCATTACAGCTTCCGTTGTTTATTATTGACAACGGCGGCCCACCGTTGCTAGGGCGAAGCTGGATGAGACAATTAAACATAAAATCGCTTAGTTTACATCATTTAACAACTGAAATCAATCCGGTTATTACTCAACTTAAGTTAGATTTTCCCAAAGTGTTTCAGTCAGGTTTAGGATGTTGCAAAACTAAATTAAAGTTGTATTTAAAAGATAACACGCCGATATTCATCAAAGCCCGGGTGCGGGTGCCCGTGGAGCGCGAGCTGGAGCGTCTGCAGCGCGAACAGGTTATCTACAAAGTGGAGCGGAGTGATTACGGCACACCAATAGTGCCCGTCGTCAAACGCGACGGGTCCATTAGGTTGTGTGGTGATTTTAAGTTAACTTTAAACAAAGTTCTGAAAGATTTTCACTATCCGCTGCCGCGCGTGGAACAGCTGTTCGCCGAACTTAGTGGGGGAGAACAATATAGTAAAATAGACCTTAAACATGCTTATTTACAGTGTATTTTAGACGAAAGCTCGCAACCGTTAACGGCTATTACTATATATACTCATGTAGGTACATTTGTGTACCGCAGGGCTCCATTTGATTTAAAATGCCTTCCTGAAATGTTTCAAAAATTAATCGAAGAGACCCTAAGCGGTCTTAACTGTGTATCTTTTATTGATGATATTTGTCTCACGGGGCCCGATAAGAAGTCGCATTTGGCGATTCTAAGAGCTGTAGTGTCGCGCTTACAAGAAGCCGGTCTGAGAGTTAAATTCGAGACAGCGATTTCTTCAAGGACGAAGTCTCTTATCTAGGATTTCGAATAAATCAACACGGCTTGCATACCGATAAAAGTAAAATCGATGCGATTGCAAAGGCCCCTCAGCCACAAAATGTCTCCCAACTGAGAGCCGTTTTAGGGATGATAAACTATTCTGCGCGATTTATCCCCAACATGAGTACGTTATTGCAGCCAATGTATGCCTTGTTAAAAAAGGGATCTAGGTGGCGTTGGTCGCGGGAATGCGAAGCAGTGCTGGCGCACTACGACCCTGCATTGCCGCTGGTGCTGTCGGTGGACAGCAGCTCGTTCGGGCGGGGCGCCGTGCTAGCGCACGCCGACCCGGACGGCAGTGAGCGCGTTTTGTGCTGTGCCTCACGCACACTGTCTCCAGCGGAGCGTAAGTACAGCCAGGTGCATAAAGAAGCTCTGGCCATCGTGTATGGGGTGACCCGCCATCATCAGTATGTGTATGGGCGGCGATTCACGTTGAAGACGGATCATATGGCGCTGAGCCATACTTTCGAACCCAAAAAGGGTCTCACACAGACTACGGCTAGTCGGCTGCAAAGGTGTGCTGTAAGGTTGGCCGCCTATGAGTTTGATATTAAGTTTGTGTCTTCTGAACGCAATGGTAATGCCGATTTTCTGTCAAGGTTGCCATTGCAAAAAGGTAAAGAGGATTCGGAATCAGATGATTTACATTGTTGTACAAAGTTATACATTATTTAGGTTTATTTTGTTTACATCTTGGCAAGTAGGTGTTTATAAAAAGTATCATACCTACCTACCTACTGTTATGCACTAACAACAATAGTTATATACATAGGTTGATAAATGTTTTTTTGTTTTGAATTGTCTTAATTAAATAATAATAAAAAATAAAAAAGAATATGTTACTACTAACCAAGTAAAGTACTTTGCCGTGACTAGTACCTTAACGACCTACTTTCCTACTTTATTTTTTGTATTATTGTTTAATGATATCTCTCTCTAGCAATGTAGGTATACCTATCTTGATTAGTGTTACAATTATTAATCTATGCTATAGAAAACTTTGTAGGGAGAGGTAGAATGGGAAAATAAAACAATATATTTTTGTACTATTTACTTACTTAGATATTTTTGGTGTTTTGGATTTAAGCTTTAGTGTTAAGGGTGTAATACAAATCCTTCATCTATAACTATACCTATTGTTAATCCTCCATGCATTTAACAAATGAATATTACTTGTATGTCATATGGTTAGCTATAGATCTCTTAGAGGGGAAAATTGTAATGTATTTGCATAGGTTTTATGTGGGTATCTATACAAATTGTAAATGTGCGCACACCCTACCTATTTAAATAAATCAGTCTCGCATAATACGTGTCTTTGTTTGCACTCGGATTCCTCAAATGCAAGGTTAGTAATGAGATAAAATTCCTAGGGATAAAGTGCAGTCGTCATACCGGAACGGTTGCCCATATCAACGGTTCAAATCTAAAGCCAGATTTCAAGGAACCAATGTAGTGACACTTAAAAACCGCTTTCTTATACCTAATTGTTATACAGTAATGTTGCTTTCGAAGCTTTCGACACATGATGCACTCGTTTCAAACCTTTTGCCATGATGTATAATCTGTAAAATTCGGTAAACTGAAAGACTAATTGCATGAGTAAGATTTTATCTGAAAAGTACATTGCCAACATTTTGTTACCCGTGATTCACACATTTTTGGAAATGAGGAACATTTGGCATGAAGCAGGTCATGAGTATTTAGCTAAATATATTCTTAAACAAAGTAAAGTTTGAAGAATGAGTAGTCACCCATGCATGAGCCACCAGTCGGACAATATTCAAGAAAGCATACACCATGGAATTAGTGAACAAAACTTGGAGGATGTACTAATCAAATATATTAAAAATGAGTGGTTCTATATTTTCAGCTAACATAGTATAAATGTTTTAGTTCATCTTCACTTCGCCAGTTTTCTCATGTTCCATATGATGGACAACACCTAACATCAGCAACAAGTAGGTACCTATGCATAAATGATATAGTCGATTGAAAAAGAAAAATCAGTTCTATAGAAACCCTGTGATCCTATAAAAATACAATAAGGTAACGCTAAAACATCAGAAACCCAGCTGTTCCCAGCGTGAAACTCTGTGGTGTTGGCGATTGTACTCCTGCAAAACTTTTTGAACGCAAGTTCGCGGTCACTGGAACCCTACAATTGTAAAATCACTGACTAAGATTTTATAAGAGGCCCATCTTGCTTGAGGGTCCACTTTGACCGTGGAAGACGATACGGCCATCTGAGGGCTTCTTCAAAGCATGGACAAGACCTACCAGGGTTGCAGAAATGGAGAGGAATATAGGCTTAGAAAGTATTGGCAAAGCCTTTGAAAGGTCAGGGCTTAAAGTTATTTTTAAAAGAAGACTTGCGAAAGGTTACGGGTAAGTTTTCTAGTTCTAGAAATATTGCAAGGTTTCATTTACAGGATGTTCAGAAACTGGCAGGTCTTCAGTTGTAGTTCTAGTTAGGAGGAGAAACTGTTCTAAGTATCTAGTTTCCATAAATAAAACCCGCAATACCGGTCAGTTTGAAAACCTTCAAAGTGTGACGAAGTATTGAAGTATAATAATAATAATATTCCACAACTATCACACAACGCCATCTAGTCCCAAGCTAAGCAGAGCTTGTGTTATGGGTACTAGACAACTGATAAACATACTTATATATTTCTAAATACATACATATTATAGATAAATTACACCCAGACACAGAACAAATGATCGTGCTCATCACACAAACATTTGTCCTGGGTGGGAATCGAACCCACGACCTCCGGCATAGCAGTTAGGGTCACTAACCACTAGTCCAACAGGCCAGTCAAAGTATGACTTTCATTGAATACGTTTGGTTTGAACACGATTGCCATGTCGATTTTTTTAATGGTTGCAGACCTTATAAGGTCAGTTTTTAAGGTCTAGTGTACGTAGGTTTCGATTTCCACGTAGGTAAGGTAAAATTTTTTTTGGTTTTTCCATCAGGATTTTTTCGGTAGACGAAGATTTTCATAGATTTTGGATTTGTAAACTGACGAAGTATAGGTAAACTATAGGAGGTCACCTCTGTCTTTCGGAGATAACAGGCATGTTTTATGTTATGTGAAGTTTATATTCAGAGAAAATCAAAACAAAACCACATATAACTTATTCAAATAAGGCTGGTAAAGCACTTTTTGAACGACAATGTTTACAAGAGACAGTCCCCCAAAACGCCCACCCTTCGACATTTCCTAGTGTTTCAGGTTTTTTGAACAACAAAGTTTACAAGAGGTAGTCCCCCAAAACGCCCACCCTTCGACATTTCCTAGTGTTTCAGGCTTTTTGAACGACAAAGTTTACAAGAGACAGTCCCCCAAAACGCCCACCCTTCGACATTTCCTAGTGTTTCAGGCTTTTTGAACGACAAAGTTTACAAGAGACAGTCCCCCAAAACGCCCACCCTTCGACATTTCCTAGTGTATCAGGCTTTTTGAACGACAAAGTTTACAAGAGACAGTCCCCCAAAACGCCCACCCTTCGACATTTCGTGTTTCGGGCTTTTTGAACGACAAAGTTTACAAGAGGCAGTCCCCCAAAACGCCCACCCTTCGACATTTCCTAATGTTTCTGGTTTTTTGAACGACAAAGTTTACAAGAGACAGTCCTCCAAAACGCCCACCCTTCGACATTTCCTAGTGATTCAGGCTTTTTGAACGACACAAGAGACAGTCCCCCAAAAATGCCCACCCTTTGACACTTCCTAGCTGGGAAGAAGTGACGGATCAAACACCCCATCAACACATCTGCGAATCCCGCAATACAGTCCAATTTCTAAACCGCAAGAAAACCCTCAAACGCGTGCTCACAACAAATCTCTCACTGGTTTATCTTCTTGTATACGTTCGAACTCGTACGCCATTCGTACGCCGTCGGTGACGCACGCGCCATTCATGAAACACCGAAATACTCGACACACGCTATTTACTTAAAATTGTGTACCTTCTATTTAATTAAGCACGAGGAGCGAGTAACTACGCACGCATAGGCATCAAACTAACTACTATGATGTGGAACTCATGTAATGAATGAATTTATTTTATCGTCCTGCTGAAATTAAATTAAACAATCTTTTTTCATGATCAACACGAGATATTTAGGTACCAAAACCACACGTATGGTAAATATCACGTTTTCAGTGACGGTAGTGGCCACGACAGTTTAAAAACTTATACATTTTTCATGAATAAAAGGGTGGTACTGTTATGGTTTTAAGACTTGGTATCACCTGTTTGTCATAACTAAACCCCTTATTAAAAGGAAGTATTTTCTTAAAAATACTTAAAAATCCTCATAGAAACAAATTAGAACTCCGTAAGAAATGAAAAGATAGAAGATTGATTTGAGATTAAAGGAGTGAATGATACAGTAACGGATTTCAGGAGAAAATGAAAGGAAGACATATAGGACACGAGTCAGAAGATAATGTTCTGAGCAACTATCCGCTTAGACCGAGGCCCATCATCATTTCAGCCGAAAGACGTCCACTGCTGCACATCTATATAAACAAAGAGAGAAGTCCTGACTGACTGACTGACTCATCAACGCCCAGCCCAAACCCTGGGACCTAGAAAGCTGAAATTTTGCACAGAGGTTCCCTTTATAATGTAGACAAGGAATAAGGAAAGATTTTTCGAAATTCAACCCCTAAAGGAGTTAAATAGGGGATGAAAGTTTGTTTGGAAAATCACAATATTCACGCGGGCGAAGCCGCTGGCAAAAGCTGGTACTCCTATAAACTGATCAATGTGGCTCTTTGGTAGGGCTATATCCAGCAGTAAACGAGGCACTTTCCAATTTAATGTTTAACTTTGTGCACTTCCTTGCAGTAATGCAACCGATGCACTGTCAAGTGTTTCGATGACGTACGCAAACACAATCAAAGAGAAGATGCATTAGGGTGAATTTCCCAAATGACTTTTTTTTTTGTCTTCGGTGAAATTAGTATTTGAAAAAAGGAATATTGTTCTGAATTTTTTTTTTTAGTATTCAATAGATAGTTATTGCGTTGTGGCAAAAATATAATTTACCTAGGACTATTACAAAGGTAGAAAATATATACATAAACCTCTATTTTTTTCAAATCGGTGCTGTCCCTCTACTTTTTTTACAAACAAAAAGCTTAATACACTAATAAAAATAAGTAAGTTAAGGATATAACTTATTCTATTTCATAGAATATTAGTTATATTATTAATATATGCCATATTTTATTACATAATTAACGATTATTATTACTGAGAGGCACAAACGTACTTGTCCTGCGAAATGTTCTCATATCGCTGGACAAAAGTAATTTAAACCTAACTTTACATCGACGAGTCCGACAGCGTCCCCACCCCAATTTTATTTCTCTCGTTAGTGTGTGCTAGTGCGCAGTCAAGATGGACGTGTGTCAAATCGCTGCATATTCCCGCCAATAACGTAAGTACGCCATTTCAGTTGCTCCCGGACAATTATTTTATATTATCGGTGGTTGCATTTTTCTAGTGTAATGAGTAGTTTCATTATTGTTGTTTGGTTCTAACAGAGGTAGTAAGTGAATTGGCTTCATTGACTGTTATTGAATTTATCCCAGATATTATGCATTTTTTCTAATTTTCTAAAAATTGTGTTATTTCTCACGTCGCTGTTCTCATATCGCTGTAATCGGTGGTCTTTATTACCACCGATGTGATAATTTACACCGAAATGATGAGAGAAAATCAATCGGTGTCTTATATCTAATATCGGTGTTTTGATTCCTGATCAACGCACAGTTTGGTCACATCGGTGGATTGCTTTATCATATCGGTAGATATTTTATCATCTCGGTGAGTCGTTTTATCATATCGGTAGATCCCGTGTCATTTCGTTAAGTATACAAAGAAACAATGGAACATACAAACATACATCTAAACACATACATTATATACATACTTAGACACCGTTAAATTTCGGTCGTTTTAATCCCATGGCTGGTCGATCTGGTACATGGAACACTATCGATTTGTAGCGATAAAATCAAAAAATAAAGTACCTTTTTTTTAAACTCGTATTAAGATAGATTATCATATCGCTGGATATGTACATCATTTCGGTGGATAAACTTATCATATCGGTGTACAGAAAAATAATCGGTGCCGGTTTATCATGTCGGTGGAAACCAGAATTCAAACTGAATTTTCTCTTTAGTCTTAAATGTTACGTTGATGATATTAAATTTGGGGATATTTGATATCCTAAAGATTACATAAAACCTGAAAAATATTAAAAAAAAACATAAATGAAAAAGTTCACCGATATGATAAAAAAAATGGCATTTGTTGAAATTCACCCATTACTGACCTAACCTTGATGTATAAACCAGATTCAGTATATTGCGCGAACAAAGGGATTCAGATCAAATACTGAAGATACAGTTTAAATGTATCAAATACATGGGTCAAGGCTTTTAAGTCGACCTACCCTAAATGTACTGAAAGCCGAAAAGTGTATCTAAACTTTCGTCGCAGTCGGTACCTATGTGAAGGCTAGTATATTATAGGTACGAATGTACGTGTGAGTTTTATAGATTCGACAAACGAATGACCAGGGGGTCTAAAACGGCCACTTTAGGAGATCATAATACGAATTGCTATAAAAGTGTAAAATAAACCTTTTATAATAGTAAGTGCGTCTGTGACCATTTTACGAATTTTAACGCAACTCGTATTGTTTTCCTATTTATCTATTTTCTTAAATTGTCACAGACGCAATAAAAGGTCCATTTTACGCTTTTTAACGCAATTCATATTATGATCTGGGAAAGTGGCCATTTTAGACCTCCTGGTTCAAGTTCATTCAGGTTCAAGAATTCACCAGTTTACCTACGTCATTGACTGTTTAGTAAAAGTAAATACCAGTTCCATAAATCTCATCAGGCCACTATTAACCAAAGCGATATATCTACGAACAAACCACTTCTGTTTAGTGTATTATTATAAATTCAACGCCACGTAACGCTATCGTACTACACACAATAATTAACGTTTACAAATTGGCAACACACAACTAACACCTGGCAACATTGTGCAGACACGTATACAGACTATTTATGAGAAAAACTTGTAAATTTTCCTTTGAATAAAACTCAAAACTGATGATTTTTCATTCATAAACATGATAACAAGTTAGAGTAAACTGTTAATGTTGAAAACGTAACATAACCTCAAAATTTTGGCGATTTTTTTTTGTGAACACTTACCCTTCGCAGTTTATATCGTGGTCGTCGTCTAAAGTGATCCATGGTTGTTGAGCCTTCGTCATAAGATGCACATTTCACTGTATACACTTAACACTATCACTACACTAACTAGACGTGATGCATAATATTGTGATGACCACGGCCGCGGACTGAGCGGCTGTGTGCTAAAAATAATGGCGCGTACTGCGGGAGACGCGGGATGCGCGCGAGGGTTTTAAATGGGAGATGTACATTGATTTGTCTATCGTTAAACCTTTTCCCAACTCTGTTGGCTTCCAGTCTAATCGGATGCAACCGGCCAGCATTTTACATTTAGCTACTGTCTGTCTGACCTCCAACCACTGGCATTGCAGCAACTACCCACATTTTCTAGTCATTGTATACTTAACGCTAGACTTAGTAACAAAGAATCTAAATAGAAAGACCTACCACCTCAATCCTCCAATAATAAAAAAGGTTGTCCTTATACATGCTTGTTTAAGAATGTCATGTTCATTAATTCACTGATAGGTATATGAGACACCGCCTATCCGAAACTCCTGATGGAGAGAAGCAAATTCTATGCACAAGATTGACAAACGTAACGAAGGTCCACGCTAAGGATTCTTCCATAAATGTTTAGGGGTATAATAAGGTAAAGGAAGGCTATTAGGCTAATAAAGTGCCAGTAGCACCTATCCTAGTAGACCAAGACCACGCGTAACTTACCATGTCGAATGTCGATGCGTCACAAGTAACTAGTTCTGGGTAATGGCGATTCTGCCACGAGTATCGATCTATATTCCATGAATATATTATAATCTCTTCAAGGTGAATGTAAAGTTTTCACTTCGGAGAATCCTGCATTTTGCATCTATCCTTGGAAGTTTATTTTTAAGCTTTAAAAAATAATGAAGACTTTGAGCTTGTGTGCTTGAAATTAGCTTTAAAAAATAATGAAGACTGTAAAGATTTCAAAATGTGGGTAGTTATGAATTTATGATTCAACAATTATTTTCAGGTGTTTAACAAATATCAGTGGTTTTAAGAATCATAACTGAAAACGGGTTTATGAGACCTTGTTTGATATAAGGGTCTGGTCCGTTCTTAGTAAGACCGTGTACTAACTAAAGCGATTGATGTCGCGAAATGACGACCATCGCGTTCATTTCGTTCAGCGAACTCACACATGTCGTCGCGGTCATCGTACCGACGGGGTATGACTTCCGGTTTTCCGAACAAGTTGGTGAAATTAATATGAACGCTAATAGTGTAGTTTGTGCCCATTGATATAAAAACTAAAGATACGGTCGTAAAGAGAAACACTAACGTCATCTATAAGAACTAATCAGGCTGCTCGTAAACGTAACCTTGTATGAGCGGCGTGGCGTGGTATTAGGGCGCGGGCCCACCGCGGCGCATGCTGTGCACGGGCAATCGGCGTATTTTAGCTGCGTGTATTAATTTGTTTGACTACGTGGTGTCCGTGCACAGCGTGCACTGCGGTGGAGCCGCGCCTTTATCGAGGTATAAAGAAATTAAATAAAGCTTTCAATAAAATGTTAAAAATAAAAATAAAAAAATTTCTTTTAAACTTCGGTTTAGTCAAGACCTATTTGGGACCGAATTCGAGGCGTCATTTTATCATGCGGTCCGCCCAGTCCTTACGCAGTAATATAAAGTCAATGTTTGTGCCACCAATCGTTTCGGTTAGGGCATGGACATGGTCATTGTAAGTTTTTGTCTATTTCAGTAATCGTGGAAAAATTACCAAAACGCACGATGGAAACCAAACATCACAATATTATCATACTGCCAAAACTATCTTCATATTACCAGAATACACCTCAACAACTTTTCTACTGCATTTAATAACCACCTTAGCTCAACTGCATAAAGGCTAGATTTGTTTAAAATGTCATGTTTTTATGTTGGTAATTATGGTTGAGATTTGTGAAGCCAGTGGTTCCGCCTCAATCGGCATTGATCTGTCAAGAGTAGCTGGCAACTGATGCCATTGTTTTATTATTTCATTATACATGTAATTTTAATGGGTTTTTAGCTTTTTTAGTGCAAATGAACTAAAGAAATTCTTTTTTTTTTCAATTGCTACTACCTTTAAATCTTTTTTATCTTCTCTTAGAAGATTTTTTTAATTATCTGAAAGGGATTTCCCGTATGTATTAACCAGTTGAAACAAATTGAATGAGAATGAATAAATTGAGCAATTTTGTCTACATTATTGTAAAACACGATTGTAAACTCAAGAAACTACGTTGTGCATTCATAACTATTCTCAGATGCTGGAATTAAAACGTGAGATATGGTTTCCTCTGAAACCATCTGAAATTCTGAAACATAATTATTATGAATGAAACTAACATCGTGCCACAACAGCGCCCTCTATCCCATTTAGCGGACACTAGCGGAACCAAGCTGGAAAATGAGTGTTGAGTTTTCGTTCCACGGAGGTTCTACTTCACAAGCTTCACGCGTTTGCTTACGCTTGCTGGCGCTAGGTGGCGCTATTTTCAATTGAGGAGTTTTTGTTTGGTGAAAAGTTTGTAGATGGCGCTAGTGGTAGCAAAACAAAATTCTGAAAAGTTTGAAAATATTTTGATGAAGATTGTAAGAATTTTAATAAACAACAATTTAATTAATTTTGTGTTAAACCTTGGACTGATAAATAACGCGATAAATGAGGCGATAATATTTGTATAAAGAAGAAATTATTAATCTTATATTTATGTACACAAACACATTTCAGTGCCCATCAATAAAATTCTGCTGATTATTAATGAATGGAGGTAAAATATTAAGAAGTTACTTCTATTGGAGGAAAGCCAGAATATTATAAAGTGTTCACTCAGACGAAACAGTAGGCGATGTGTCGTAGGTAACATTTGCGCAATAGTAACAAGAAATTAAATAATACGCGGGCAAAACAAAATAGTTTTTTACACATTTTAGTTATTGGCGTATCGCCCAAACTACGTAGAATGGCGTCTGAATTGCAACGTTGATTGAATCCCGGGACATTATTTCTATGACCCATTTTTTATGAATATTTTTTATGTTATTTTCCTGTAATATTTTACGTTGTTTACGCGATCTCTGTTCATTAAAATGAAGTTGAATTTTATGGATTGTTTTGTGTTTATTGTTTGATATCTGTTCCAGTGTTGCCCTATGGAGCTGGCGCCTGTGGTTACGTGTTGCGACTGGGACAAGATTGATGATCGGAAACGCTGAGCTTTAAATTCCATGGAAAATCAGCGAAGAAATGAATATGAAATTATTTGTAACGTTTTGTTTGCCACAAGAATGTTTTGATGTATGAGCGTTTGTTGCGTTCTTCCAGATTATTTTTGTTTTAGTGACTGGATTTTAAGAATGCATTTTCCAGAATTCTATTACTTCTAGTCGCTTCCTTTCATTATCCTAGGTTTTTCCCAAGTGAGGTCGACTTTCAGTCTAAACGGTTGGCATGTTTTGTTTAAGAAGACAGTAGTGAGAATACAACCCAAAAGTATCACCGACTCTGCTGTCACGTACAGCGTACTCTCGTCTTCCGACAAGATGTTGCAATTTATAATCCCGTATGTTGACGGGCTTAAGGCTGCGCGTGTCACATTCCAGACCATCTCTTTCTTAATACATATATAGGTAGGTACTTGCAGCAGAAATATAAGGGTTGAATAAGGGTTTGATTTCGTTCAAAACATCCTGGTTCACCTTTCTTTGTGTCACCTGTGTTTGTAGATCTATGTTTGTGTCTATGTCGTGTTTTGACCAGGATTATATCTATGAATCCTTTACTACATCTGTCAAATGCATAGCCCAACAATATAAATTAAACCCGGTAAACTGCATACAGGTTCAATAAACAGTGTGCGCTTTACTTCATTAGATGCGACTATGCGACTAACGGGTCTCTGCATCTTTCGACACAGAAAAAGCCGAAACATTACTCTATCTCGAATTCCCGTGTCACCACGCAACTCTACAAGGTAGGTACTTATATGAAATAAGCCAGTTATATATATAAACGGCAAGTTAACCAAATACGAGGGCGGGTGAACGACTCGTGTCTATTTCAGAAGTTAATAATTGTAAATACGGCAAAAGGAATGAGTTGTCTTTGCGTTCGCCGCTGCACTTGTGAATGGCTCCAATATTGTGCTTACTGCTTTAGTGTTTTCGTATGGGTGAAGGGTTTTGACGAGGAGTTATACGCAATTTGCAATGACTAACATGGGCTATCATCGAAGGGTGGGTTTTCAATAGAACTGGCAATAGACGCGTGTATGATCAAGATTGTGGTTTATCTTCTATAATTCTTAGGAAGGAGGCTTGTGTCTCAGCAGTGGAATTGTTACAGGCTTATCATTTTTAAGAACCTGGACGAATGAAAGGATTGTAGCGAAATGTCGGAAATATTGTGAGTTTACGAATAACTATAGTTATTATTATAGTTATACGTATAGCGCATACATTTTTCCTGGTTCCGGGTAAGTAAATTACGTATGCTGCTCTGTTAATACATATGCGACCGCATACGTAAACGTTAATAATGCGGGCACAGTAATTTCATGATGCGGCCTCATTACAAGTAACTTGTTTACATTGTCTTTACAGAGCATTATGCCGCATACTTACTTAACATGGTGTCGTTTCATTATAAGTACCTATAGCTCTTATAATTTTCATGTGAAAAGCACTTTATACGTATCCAAATACAAAGCTGCCAGTACATTACAAATTTGTCAATTTTAAGTAGCCCGTTTTTCTCAGTGCAGCAGTTACTCGCGACTTCGTCCGCGCGTAATTTAATAAAAACTACTTAGTCTTCGAAGACATGTGACATCTACCAATCCGCACTGGGCCCGCGTGGTAGATTATAGCCCATTCCCTCTCAATCAGAGGAGGCCTGAGTCCCTGCAGTGGAAACATTAATAGGCTGATGATGATGATGATGACTTAGTCCTTATAACATTGGCTATATGCTTGTAAAAGTTCCGTTAAAATCCTTTTAGCAGGGTCGAAACTTAGCCAAACCACATAGAAATAAATAAAATAAATATTTTTTGAATATATATTCAGTAAAAAAAAATATTTTGAGACTACAAACAGACACTAGAATTGTTGTAATTTGTATAGATTATTCCTGAACAAAAGACTAGCAAGCTACGAGTCCATGCATCTGTAATCTACAAGATCTTTAAATGGATAGGAGGGTTTACTAATTTGCTTTCGGTCTGGGAATCGCAGACGAGGGGTAAATTGTGGGGGTTGTAAGTGAATTCCTCTTTACTAACACCGCACGTGCGGTGTCTGTCTTTACCACATATGCATGGCAAATTAAACAAACATATTTATATTATGCTGCATAGGTACAACTTCAGAATATTTTCAGACGGGATGTGAAAGCTGTTTAGGCTGTGAGAACTTTATGTGGTCATTTCCCTGACGGTGTACCTATCCTACTAATATTATAAACGCGAAAGTTTAAAAGTGGTATGTTTGTATGGATGTTTGTAACTCTTTCACGTAAAAACTACTGAACGGATTTGGATAAGCTTTCGAGTTCCTAGTGATGTCATCTGGGGAGAAGATGTGACACAGCTACTGTAAGAACATCAAATTGCTTTACTGTGCAATAACAACAAATACAAGGTCCCTGATCTAAATAGATCTAAACACTGACCGTTGACAACATCAAAAAAGTACGATTATGGTGGTAAGAACACACGGCTACACATCAAGCTATATATAAGGCCCCATTAAAATAGGTGGACAAAATTTTAGAAATCATTCAGACCACCAAAATAAGGACAATGGTAAAAAAAAGAAAATAAGAAAAACGCACTAGATACTTACAAGAAAATAAAACAGCTAGCGAAAATACACTAAAAGTGTTAGTTACCCAACATTTTATGTGAAAAAAAATCACTTTAATCAGTGTTTTTTTTACTTGGATATCTTTGCTTAGATGTACTGAACCCTGTGTTCAAATTTGTCCACCTATTTTAATGGGACCTTATATTTCCAGTATAAGCTGGTCTCGCATTGTATAGGATTTCCGTACAGAGCGAGATCAGCGTCAACAGTTAGTACTCGTATAATGGTGTGTGAGACAAAACAATGCGAGTTGCGTACGCGCAGGTTAGAGTGTTGGCGGAGACGTGGGTGCGATAATTAAGTACATTGTAAATTTTTATCGTTAAAACTATTCTTGTTTACAAGTACCGCGTTAAAGAATTTTCTGGCGTGGTAATAATTTTTATGATCTGACTGCTTGGTTGGTCTATTGGTCACAAGTACGACTACTGAGCATGAGGTCCTGGGATCGATTCCCGGGTCGGTCAAAGTGTTAATGGGTTTTTTTATCAGGAAATACTTTGTGCCTGGTTTTTTGGGTTGATAAATATCGATTGGCGATAGGCTCGCCCCATATTACATGTGCGAAATGGAGGTACACCTCTGCCTAAGCTTTTGAGAATTAAAGGCGTTATGCTATGTTATGTATGACCTGCTCAACACATATAATTTTGTAACCGTCGCTACGCCTAGTTTTCAGCTTACTACAGCCAAGGAGTGGAACACCCTGCCTGCGTCGGTTTTCCCGAGTTCATATAACCCCAATCTATTTAAGTCGCGAGTAAATAGGCTTTTTCTGGGTAAGCTCGTTCCATCGTCGACCCCATCTCTGCCCTTAGGGCAAGATTGAGGTCAAGAGTAAGCCCATATTAAATAAAAATAAAAAAAGCCTTTTTTGTTTTGTTTTTTAGGGGGTGTTAAATCATCAAATAACTCCTCTCGCTCTTGGGCAGAGCGGAAGGGAGTGTCGGACTTCTGCTGACTAAAAACCACCCATGTTCCTTCTTCGCCCTTGTGCCGAGGCCGCGTTATCTCTTTCGATAATCCGCAGCCCCGAAAATCCGCAGCCTATAATATAGGGGCTGCGCCTCAGTCCTAGAATATTATTTTCTGTTGCCCTTTGAACTTCACCAAGATCAAAATAATTCCACATACTCTACTAAATCATTACGGTTTCATTTTCAGGATATACCTTTCAGTCGGTCACTATACCACGGCTTCATTTGCGTCACCCGAGAGAAACACTGACGTAGGTAAATTGCGTAATTTCAAAACATTATTTGATCCGCACAAACGTGACTTTATAATCCTGGACGGTATTGTAATAAAATATCATAACATCACACCTGATTTCCTCGAAGGGTGAGGCAGAGGCAAATCTATTAGTACCTACACCCACATTTACGTAGCCTCATGCAATATGGGGCGAACCTATTGCCATCAATCGGGTATAAAACCATACTCCGTGAGGTATTCCTAAAAAACCTAATAACAGTTTGCCCGACACGGGAATCGAACACGACCTCATGCTCAGGCATAGGGATTGCGGGCAATGTCATATAGCCACTTCGTCAAGCAGCAAAGAGAAGACAAGTAGTCTGGGTCGCTGTCGCCGGATACGGTAAAGAGGGGGGACTATACTTCGTCAAGCAGCATCCTGAACAAAATCCAAGGATGGACTAATCAGAACTTATCTAATACCTAGGGAAAACTTTACAGCAAAATTGTAAACCTTTGCCATCTTATTATAAAAACTTGCGTAATACAAGGTTTAAACCAGAACTAAAAGGTCTAGGTTTGTTACCGTACTAGCAAATCGTATTACAAATCGTAGACCTACAAAGGACTATTTAGTACCAAAGAACGTCCGTAAACTAAACATTTTCATTCATTCATTCGTTCAGTGTTCTATGCGCCGTTCCATTTTACAAAATTTTGATACGAAATTAAAAGAAAAAATTGTTTTTAAATTGATTTTTGTAGTGGTAAAATATAACATTGTGTTATTTAAAGGTATTTAAACATTGCGATTTGATTTCTTTGAATGCATGTTAACAATTCAATAATTATTGTACTGTTTTGTAATAACTATCGAGCTATCACGTATAACGGAGTGAACACGCGTAATACGAGTAATGTCATCGAAATGTTTATGTTACAACTTAATAATAAACTAATTATTAATTTAAAACAAGTTAAAGAACAGTATTCTTGGTGGTGAGATAGTGTGTGGTGTCATTAAAATAAGAAAATGGAATAACCAAAGAAAAAAAGGAGTGTAAATAATTGGATTTCAGAATAAAAGATTAGTGATAAATGATGTACACGCAGTATTTGATGCACTAAACTATGTACAAGTGGAAATTTACGCAATATAACCTACATTTCGGCTCACATACTAAGATAAATCGACGAAAACAATCGTTTTACAATTTAGTACGATAGTTAAACTAGGGGCCTCGATGGTTTAGTTTTGGTACCAGAGGTAGTTCTAGGACTAGCCTTAAACTTCTTTTTGTAATAACGTTTAGTCAAGGTCATGGATTAAAGCTTGAACTAAACCCGGTACTGGGTTTAGACCACGTTTTATAATAACACGGCTTCTGTTTATCTCCATAATACCATGTATGTATTTTCATTACTGCTTTCGGGCATGACCAGTTTCAAGTTTACGAAAATCCCTGAAATGCCTGTAATCAAGCTTCTACAGTCAATATGAAAATTCAGCCATACGCAAACATCTTTTCCTTTAGAAACTGATTAGCAAAACAGGAGAGAAAACTCGGAAAAATAAAAAAAAACCATCAACTATCAAAGCTGAAATATGTCCAAAACGCGTCTCCTAAAAAACAGAAATAGTAGGTACATGAAAATCTAAACGCGTCTGAAAACAAAACAAGAACGTGTTCTTATCCGCCGGTTACATCCTATCTATTAACATTTCCTCACGACAAGTGGCATGAGGGGCCGCCATGACACCTCTATTTCGAGCCCGCTGCAATAACAGTACCGATGGTATTTTTATTACTCACTCCAGTTTATTTCAGTTACAATTTGACAAAATAAAAATAAGAAGGGCCCGCGTTGGCGGCGTAATGTGACACTCTGTTTTCAGTACATCGACGGCCCACTTCGCTGCGGAAATTGGGTAAGGGGACAAAAGTGTCGTTGGATGCCGCTGTAGATTTAAAACCAGTGGCCCTTTAATGAGAGTGCGTTCACCTCAAGTGGAGTAAATGCATGCGTTTTTGGAAACAGGAACGAGACGTTTCCGTGTTTCAGATTTTCTTTCGTATGAAGTGGAAGATTTCAATTTTATTTTTGTTTACTTTTAAAGTGTAGCTGTTTATGTTCTGTTTTTGTTTTAAATAATGTTGTCTGCTGGAAAATGGATTATTATGATGTGGTGCGCGTGACTCTTATGCTCTGTTTGTCTGTATGTGTCAATCTATTCTAGGACTTTATAGAAGGGGATTACAGAGCTTGTCAAGTGAAGTCATATGCTAGATAAACAATAAGTACCTATTTTAGTACTAGATCCCCCTTGCGTCTAAACATATACCCACCTAAGTAAATAGAAACTGGAATAGTTACTAAGAACGTAACCTAAGTTTGATCCATTGATCCTAAAACACTTCCACCTGTTGATAAACTTTGTCAAGATCGACACAATACTATAAAAATAAGTGTCAAAGCAAGTATCAGATAAAAGCGATACAAATACCATTCAGAACAGATATCGCGCCGCATATCGCACCCCGACACACCGAACAAAAAGTAAAAGAATCCAGAGAATTTTACATAAAATTAACATTTATGAACGCAATAAAACGGCGAGCAGCACTAAACAGCCGACGGAGGCGCTTCCACGATACTTAGCGATACTATCGCTGAGATATAAACACGCCAACTTATAAATTTAACACCTGTCTGACTGTCAGAACTATTCTTTATTACCCGTACGTATCGCTGAAGCTACATGCCCCCGTAAGCTGAAAAGCGGTAACTCTGTAAACGCATGTTTCGAGGAACCACAATAAACATTTTCACAATGTTTTACAACTGACGGTTGCGCACTTTTCCTTATTTTCTTTTATTGCCCAAAGGCTGTCGCAGCTCCAGTTGGAGATGCTGCGAGCTGAACCTAACCAAATATTAGTTCACAATAGCCCTGGATCGAACGAGCTGGAAGACATGGGGAGGCCTTTGCCCAGAATTGGGACGATGCAGATTATCAGTATCACTATCAATTTGATATTTCATTAGTCGATCTGATGTAACGTCGACGTTTCAAACTTTTGAATAAATAAAAAAAGAATAGATTTATTATAGTGCGCGCGGAACTAGTTGGCCGCTCCTTAGGTGGCGAAAGGGGTGAGGGGGCGGGTTGCCTACAGCTCGCAATGCACAGGAGACTATAATTAGACAGTGATGACCAATCTCGAGATATCGTGAACAATAATTGTTCAATTTATTGAAAAGAATATTTAAATAAAAAACAAAAACTTGCCTAAGGCGCGGCCAACTAGTTCCGCGCGCACTGTAGAATATTTTTTTTGCTAACGAGGGCAGCCAGTAGGCTTAATACATTAGGTACTATGAGCCATCATCATTCTCTTGCCCTTACCAAGAGTAAGTTAGAAGGATAAGTTGGCATCACCTTACCTAAGTTGTAATCGAAAAATTTCTAATTTTTAGAGATACCTCTTTTTGACTAACGAGGGAATACGATAGTTTCCATACATTGCCACTTTCGATAATGGTGGCGGGTAAAGTTGTAAAAGAAAGTCGGCAATGTTGCGGTCTGCGTCGCTTGGATCAGGCGCAGGGCGCAGGGCGGCGCGCACGCAACCGGTGTGACCGCAAAAGGAACTTATTTCCGCTAAATAATTGCCAGTCATCAAGAGTTTCCAACAGTTTTCGTTATAGCGCGTAATGTTTCTATTTCTGATTGTTTAGGGGTCCTTGGAACAAAGCTTTGTTGTATTGTCATTAAGGGCTGTTTTTATAGTAACTTCTATTTCTGTTTTCGAGTACCTATATTCGTTAAACTAGACGTATCGTAAGTAGGTTTACTAGAAATCGTCTACCAAAGCTTTTGTTGGATATCTTAATTTTCTCTTAATAAGTTATTGATACTTAATGACTACTCGTGCTTTAACTTTAATACAATTTAGTAAACATTTTAGATATATTATTTCTTAAATAAAACCGTAAGTATTGATATTGCAGAATTTAATACAAGCTCAAGGTCAGATAGATCAGATTCATTGTAATTATTCACCTAGTACCAGTACAGAAATTCGTAAAGGGTGGTTAACGCGTTTCATACAACACCGTATCGCAACACAATATACAGTAAATAGAAACATGACTAATTTGGACAGAGATAGTATTTTTCCAGTAGATTGATTCTCAAACATAAACCATAAGCTCCTAAAATCAATACTAATTTAGCATCATTATTATACCCCAAACAAACAAGTAACATAACTAAAAAATGAGTTTATTAACCATAATACGAGTAACTAAGCCATAAAATCACCATTACTTCGTATATAACGTTAAGTTAGAAGAGGTGATAGCCTGTGATCGTGTCTATTTCACACAATCCGCATTTCCCTGAAACAAGTCGGGTAATAAGTATTGGGCGCACGCACTTGCAATAGATCTGTTTAGACTGTACTAGTTACTGGAGCTAGTTGCTGGACTATTGAGGAATAGTTAATTATTTCGTCACTAATGTTATCTCGCTGTTTGGGTATAAGGATCAGTGTTTTGAGTTTATATTAAGAGTGAGGAAAATTCTAATAATTTCACTGCTATCCAAATCTAAAGAATATTCGTCAACTACAATGAAAATATATGGCTTCATTTGGTTACCTTAAACTGTAAAATTGTCCCCATCATCATTGAACCTAATTTTGTAGTGATTACGTTGAAAATCTGTTTATGGAATTTGACAGGTTGTAGTAGCTAGATGTGCTGGCGTCCTTACCATTTCTTGTGAGCGAAGCTCCCAAATTAATATGAATAATACAAAGATTATTATCAAAGACGGCGCCAACACTAAATTCACACATATTTCAACAATCAATCCCCTAACACATTAAAAAAATGAAATATTCAAAGAGAAAGCCCAATTAATCTTATGTTGCAAACTTGTGAAAGAATTTTCCTGCGTCCCACATATTTAGAACACTTGGAATCGTGCATTTGTTTACTAAAGAATTGGAGGAGTTGCCAACTGTTACTGAGACGAGCAACAGTAAGATTAGATCGTCTACTTAATAATTGTATGGAAAAACAAGCAAAGTATTATTAGAAGGGAAACAACGGAAATATACCTATTTTTGTTTTGTCTGTTGTTATGTGTCATCATCATCATCATCATTTCAGCCAAAAGACGTCCACTGCTGAACATAGGCCTCCCCCAGGCGTCGCCACATTGACCGGTCCCGTGCGTCTCTCATCCAGCGGGTTCCTGCAACCTTGACCAGGTCATCGGTCCACCTAGTGGGAGGCCTTCCAACGCAACGTCTTCCGGTTCGCGGTCGCCATTCGAGAACTTTTCGGCCCCATCGGCCATCCGTTCTGCGAGCAATGTGCCCTGCCCATTGCCACTTAAGTCTGGCGATTCTTCGGGCTACGTCGGTAACCTTGGTTCTCATGCGGATGTCCTCATTTCTGATTCGATCACGCAAGGAAACTCCGAGCATAGCCCTCTCCATTGCCCTTTGGGTGACTTTGAGCTTTCTGATAAGGCCCATTGTGAGCGACCACGTTTCGGTCCCGTATGTAATCACTGGCAACACACACTGGTCATAGACTTTCGTCTTGAGACACTGGGGTAAGTTGGACGAGAAGATACTGCGCAGGTTCCCGAACGCTGCCCAGCCGAGTCGGATTCGACGATTGACCTCTTTCTCGAAGTTAGATCTACCCAACTGGACCGTTTGTCCCAGGTAGACATAATCGTCCACAACTTCGAGCGTAGAGTCTCCGATCTTGATAGGAGTGGGTGTTACATGAACATTCGATATAACCTTGGTTTTGTCCATGTTCATTTTAAGACCCACTCTTTCAGAAGCTCTACTGAGGTCATCGAGCATTCTACTGAGGTCTTCCATGGTCTCAGCCATGACCACTATATCGTCGGCAAACCGAAGGTGAGTGATGTACTCGCCGTTGACCGTTATGTGTAAGCCTATTGTTATTTGTTTTTGTGTTTATGTCATAAGAATCAGAAACGTTGGCCGACCAAAATCAAGTGTGTGACTCCTAGGACCAAATTATCGCTTATAGTGAGCCTAAAAAAAACTTTTTAACAAAAAATAAAACCGACTTTAAAAAAAAAGTGCAAAATAAACTTTAGAAGAAAAATCAGTTTCTGAAGTCGGTGACTTTTGTTTGTTTGATTTCATTTTTTTGCCACCGACTTCAGAAACTGATTTTTCTTCTAAAGTTTATTTTGCACTTTTTTAAGTCGGTTTTATTTTTTGTTAAAAAGTTTTTATTTTTCACTTTTTAGTGGTTCACACATGTTCATGGGTCAATGTGGACAATGTAGCTTTTTTTTGAGTTTTGTTGATTTTTCAAAAACCGCTTGTCCGATTTCGATAAATGGGACCATTTCGGAAGTATACCCTTTCCAATAAATGAAGAATTTTTAAAATCGGTTAGCAAGTGACGGAGTTATGCCCGAACAAACAAAAAAAAAAAAAATACAAACATACGAATTGAGAACCTCCTTCTTTTTTAGAAGTCGGTTAAAAAATCAAGCCTCTCCAATAAAAATCTTATCCACTTTCCACCAGTTTTGTAGTAAGTCTCAAGTAATAGAGGCAAGCATATATAACAAGCATCCGGGCACAAATCCAGACTACAATCTCCGACTAAGAAATTTCCATCGTCTTAATTCCATTTCTTTCAAAACCCGATAATAAAATAACCACACACTATATTCCAGTAGCACAAACTACCCTCACCACTTACATGCAAACGCAGCACAGTGCGTAGGTAAGTTGTGTACAAAGTTAGGCAATTAGGGCGTCACGCGAGGTAGTGATGTCGCCGCGTCGCGTTTGCACGTGTCAAGTAGACTTGTAGGGGATTTTTCATTAATCTTTATGGTATTTTCGACACTATTTACATGCAGTTTAAATAAGTGATTCTTTTAAATATTTGGTTGAGAAATAGAAGTCTTTATTTTGTAACCAGAAACTTAGTAAACGTAGAGTTGACTTTCACGCATACTATTTGCTCCTTCATCATCAGCAGCAATAAGACTTCCACTGCTGGACAAAGGCCTCCCCCATAGAATGCTATATAAAGAACGGCAGCCTGCCGTTTGCATCAGCCGGCTGCCCGCGACTCATACGATGTCGTCGGTCCACCTGGTGGGAGGCCTACCAACGCTGAATTTGCTCCTTAGTAAGACAAAAACAGATGCTCCTATATTTCGAAGATAGATAGAGTAAATAGGAGTTTTTCATTTCAGTTGATGATGAAGGAGGGCATTTATTGCCGAAACGATGTCTTACAGCTGCTGTGATTGATTTCTTCTTTGTCTCGAATAAAATGATTTCGATTTTGTACGACCAGGACGTAGCAACCGGGACAGCTCTGGTTTTGGCAAGTCCTGGTGTGGGCAGTTAGTTGTGCAAAGAGTCCAAATCAAACAGCACATCGAAAAAATTGGAGGAGAACTTCCTATTGTGCCTTATTTTGCAGTAAGTAAAGGTAATGTGGCTACTCTACTCTACAACCGTTTCCCTTTGTTAGCCGTTATTCTAAATGAAGTAATCAACAACAAGAAACTAATCACTCCAAGAATAAGACGTTAAATGTATCACTTAACAATTAACTCCACAATTAAGACACACGAGCCAATCAACCGTCGTTTTCGCAACGTTTTTCTAACAATTCCCCAAGCCATTAAACTGAACGTACGAAACACTTTAACTGACAATAATAAGTGAAAAAAATAATAGTTTTCTAACGGCCTGGCTATCGAACCCGACGTATTTTTATTGACGGCTGTGTATGAGCCATTAACGCTTTGCTGATTGATATCATTATTTTAGCGAATTGCGCCAGCACTTCGCGAAAATACCGAGACTAATTGTGTAAATTTTAATAAATACGATTGTTGTGTGTACGGGAAATATGACTATTTGTCTGTTTGTCGTTGAGTGAAGAAACTTGTCTATCTAATATTTAACACACGCGAATCAGACAAGAAATATCTCGAGTATTTAAATGAATCAACCACTGAAAAAGAAAACCTCATTCATAGCATTACGCACGCCTGTAATCCTTCGGGGATTAGGGTTAGGAAAATGTATCTATTAGTACAGTCGAACAAGCTAATAAGTATACAGCCAGCTAACTTGTATTTACTTTTAAGATTATACAGATACATTTAGAGACTGATGTCAAACGATACTGCGTTTGACATCACTTGCTTAATGTGAAACACTTGATAAAACAAAATTACAATCAATATTTTCTGTGTTATAGAATTATAAAGATCTCTACCCTGTATACTTATTAGCTTGTTCGACTGTACCTACACCCACATTTCGCCAGTTATATTTCAGTGAGTACAAATTCACGAAAACAATAGCAGCCACGGTATCAACAGATAAAAACTCAAAACCTGATTCTTGATTTCCTAAAATTATTTCCAACCCCAAGAAAAGCTATAATCCCAACTATTATTTGATTCCTTTAGGTAAGTTTCAAAGGACCAAAAAATTTGTTTTACATTGTAGCATTGATAAATCTCTGTCATAAGTAGAAACACAGACCTATGACCCATTTTCTTTTTGGAAAATTCTCTTTATACCCAAACCAGACAAAGCAAAGTGCGAAAACTAACACATGGATTCATAAAAAATAATAATAAAACATTGTTCATTTAACGTAAGTTTTAGTGCGAGTACCGTTAGCAAGTTAATTGGGGCTATAAAACACAAACTTGATTGATAGAACATTGGCAAATTTAATAGTTTGCTGATAGTACCTACATATTAAGAGATACTCGCAATTTATATACGTTTGCCAATTTACGTATATAACTACTATCAGGAGAATGGTTATGACTGAAAGTAATGATGGACATCTAAGGGGTTAACATTCGAAGGAACAATTATTTTTATTCGAATTTCGTGATTATGTACGAAGTTTTATTTTCTGAGTTAAGCCGCCTTAGGTTATTGCAGCAAAGAAGAATGTATTTCTTTAATTCCTCAACGAATAAAATTGACACTTCATGTAAGTGTATACTACAGTTACACCATCATTGATGACAAATGCTCACACATGTTAAGCGACTTTTCAACACATCATCTTAAGTTCCATGTCATAACACGGTATAAAATGGCCACTTTTGCAGATCATAATGTGAATTGCGTTTAAAAGCGTAAAATGGACCTTTCATAATAAAAACTGCGTCTGTGACAATTTTACGAATGTTAACGCAATTCATATTATTTTCCTATTATGATGTATTTTACTAAATTGTTACAGACGCAGTTATTATAATGAAAGGTCCATTTTACGCTTTTTAACGCAATTCATATTATGATCTGCCAAAGTGGCCGTTTTAGACCCCCTGATCTTATTAGTTACACCTCTGCCTAACCCTTCAGGAGTTTCCCTCACATTAACTAAACTCAGTACGAGTAATATGCAAATTGGCGATATGTGGATGGGCAAAACCTCCGCCTAACATTACTAATCTTCAGACGAGGTGTTATGATAATATGAAAAAAAAACTCAGCCTATTTTATTCTTGAACAAAATACTAAAGTTTCCACAACAGCTAGAAAAACTTTATCATGTCTAGAAGTAGTCCATAATAAAGTACTTACCCACAAAACTTCGATACTTATGACAAGAGTTAATACCCTGAAACACGACGGCTTTTATAAAAGTACTAGTACAAGAAGACTTTACCACGAAATAAAGTTTATTTTTAGCTAAAAATAAAGTAGTTCGCAGTAACGAGACACTAAAGTCACTACACATAATTTAGAGTAATTTTTATCGCGTGAGTTATAAAGAACGTGTGTACCGATCTATAAATACTGCGTTTGCGCACATTTCTTGTAATTCAAACATTTGTCACATTTTTATTCACTTACGCGGTACGCGGTGTGATGTAGATAGTCACAGAAGATTCAGCTGATTCAAATAATTTATTGTGGATCACAGGTTCTTAGGATGTTGTGTTTTAACGGAAGGCTGCTATGTCCCGCGATTGAGGCATACAAAATAAAAATTTTAAGTTCTGTACATGGTTTTTAATACAATACTTAAAATTACTACAATTAAAATTACCTTTAAATTCGTTAGTAGGTATTATTTGAGGTATGAGAAAATATTCTTAATTTTTTAAGGCTGATATAATTTACAGGCTGGTAAGTCAGCCCCGGCTAGTACCTCACATAGAGAGAATGTCTGGTCTGAAGTCCCAGCAGTGAAAACAAAAGCTGATTATGCTTATGCACCTAGTCAGCCTGCAACCGAGATAATAATTTATTAAAGTCACTGCAACCATAAATAAACATGCGTATTCTGACATTACATCTTCAGTTAATCGATTTCAATTGGCGATGTTAACGGAATATCAATATGGAGCTCGTGGCATAGTACAGAAGTAAGCCTTCTGAATATCAAATAGAGTCGTTAAACTAATATTGTTGTTGGCAGAGAGAAGACAATGTCCACAATACACAGTCAGTTTTAAACATAAGTTTAAAAAAACATAATATTTTTAGTTAGCAGATTTTTCTAGTCTTCTTCTTCTTATCGTGTGGGCTGTAAGGTCTAACGACCCCACATACCTTAGTGTCAGAGTTGCTAAACCTAAGCCTCTGACATGGTTTGACGACCGCCCTTTGGGGCCGGGACCACCGGCTTATACGTGCCTTCCGAAGCACTGTCATCAATAATTTTTTTATCAGACAATCAGGCGATTCAAGCCTGCAATATCCAAGCCAAACTGGAAACAACTTTACAAGGTATGCTTCCCGTGTCACAAGGCAAACGCCAAAACCACTCGACCGCGGAGGTAGTTCTAGTAGTAGTTCTATTAGTTTATAGAAAATCTTCTGAGTGCGAGTGAGCCTTCTGATTCTCCCTCTGCGTCGACATCTAAGAGCAGCGCCCGCGCACGTGGTACCCGCCATTATTAAAAGCTGTTATGATTGAGCGCGAAAACGAATATTATTGCGTTCACAACTGTTATTGGCAATATTTGAGTATAATTCTTTCGCGATTTGAGGTAATTTTGCAGGTATGGAAAATGTATTAGTGGTGGTGATTGAAAAATGTGGGGGTTCATGTGGATTTGGAAGCTCAAAACAAGTTGGGAGTAACTAAAAAACTTCGATCTATTCAGCTTATAAAGTTATCCTTAATTAAATGAAGATATGCCTTACAGGACCAAACATAAAGGCTATTTGGACCTTCGTCCATTAATCATTAATTATAGTATTTAAATAATTAAATATTACGATGCTTTAACTTAGATAAATCGAACAATAAAGTTTTCCTACATACATTTAGAATTAGTTCTAAATGTATGTAGGAAAACTTTATTGCCTACCTAAAGAAAATTTGTTATGCCCACTAGTGACTACTGGGGAATGCAATCTCGAGGCTAGTTAAGATTTCGCTCGACGAAATCCAACTGAAAAACGCATAGACACGACGTGATTTAGTGATATGGTTTAAAATACCGAAAGAAGACTCGAGATATAGTAAATCCCCAGAGTGATAACACATCCATAATTATCGCCAAATGCACAAGAGTTATCACTTTCCTTTTCCTCTCAAACTAACACATAAAATCACTCTACCAACATAAGGAAGTCATCTCGCCGAGGAGACAGCACTTTGCTGCGTCAAAACAAACATTTTATTTTTACAATTACGTAGGTACATAGACGAGCTATTTCGGTGGGTACCTCGTAATCTGCCTGCCCCCGCGCTGATCACGTAGCGTGGTGGTGTGGGATTATTTTTCAGGTGATGGATTATTGATATCATTTATCTATCGTCATAACGGACCAGTAATTTGTCAACCAAGTGTGAAGGTATTAATGACAATTTTTTTAAATGTAATTTTTGAGATACTTGATCCGTGGGATTAAACAGAAGCGGTCATGATACTCAACGTCTACGTAATGATACTTAAGTACCTAAGTCTTGTCCTACAGTACCGTTCGTGGAAGTTAAGCATGATCGATGCAGAAGTGTAAATAGAAACTAATAGATAGATAGATAGATATCTTTCGGACTGTAATATGTATGAACTGTACAAATTATTACGTACAGAGAAACAAACTCAATATCAAGTACCTTTCCTAACCACGAAAATAAACTACAAACAAAAGATACAAAGAAGAACCGTAACCATCTCCTACACATCCCCATTACATAACAGCCATTAATAATTCTCAATAAAATATCATTTTTACTCTCAAAACGAGGCGCCAGAGCTAAATCAAAGGAGCGTAGTGTTGTTCAATCGAGGGCCGAGTGTATATCGCTCAGCGGCCGGTGAATAATGTTGGAGACCAGATTAAACTTACAGAGACATTATAAAAATACTTTAATGATGGTTGACGAAGGGCTCCGGTGGAGGCGGCAGTGGTTGTCGTGGATAGAGAGTAAGTACTTGGGCTAGGATCGAGTTTCAATTGGTTGCCACGTATAAGAGGGTGAAATGTTACAATAGTTACCAATTCTGACAATTATTGTTAGGGTTCGCATATTAAGTATATAGGTACAAAATACTTACAGAGCTAACACGCTGAAGAATTATTGAAAGGTGTGACCTGATATGGAGAGTGTACCGGAAACCTTATTGAGAATCACGCCTATGATAGATGGTCTGACACTAACTCCTGGAATGGTACTTAAGACAGACTGGACACGGTCTAGGATAAGATATTGTGGCACATCCTGGGAGAGGCTTATGTCCAGCGAAGAAGACTGTATCGGTTAAGTTGATAGTCATCAACGACGTCCACGTTTTGGGGTACTATAAGTTAATCATTATTGATACTACCTCGATGTTAACTAGTGAAGGTACCAAACCAACCTACAGTAGTAACATCGAGTAAGGCGCTACGCAGCGCGAAATGAAACGAGAACTGGTGGTTTTTTTCATCGACTTATGCCGTCTACATCGTAAACTATTCTTCTTGGCTCTACGTCTAGGCGAGTGCATCCCACCCACACATTTCTGTATTATTTCGGTTGGCGACGCTGCGTTGCCACATCGCCGTGAAATATGTACCCGCGGTCTACTTGTCCGACAGTTCCGATGTGTTAGTACTGAACATCGAAGTAATTTTACATAGAATAGAGAATATGGCACTTTAGAAAAAAATCCTTTCTTAAATTGTTCTGGAAAACTTCGATTCTCACATTTCGCACTCACAACATGGTATTCAGAACCTTTCATTAGGCAAGTTCTCCAAAAGTTTAGGCAGTATGTTCCTATCAGTGCAATATAACTAGTTTAATTTAAGTTAGTATGTAATTTCAAATACCTATAAGTGAGTACCTATGTAGGTGCTTAATTCATTTTTTTCATAAACTTGTATCTTTTAAGTTTTAAGTTTTTGCATACCAGAAATGGTTAATATGAGGAACCTTTTTTTTGTATTATGTAATAATGCATTATGTACCATCTATTTTACCCATATTATGCAAATAAATTATTTGAATTTGAATTTGAAGACCAGAAAAATTATTACCTTAGTACACAAAATTGCTCTCACTCACCCATAGCTAATTATGTTTTAATACTCATAAATTAGCGAGCCTATTACGATCAACCAGCCTCATTTTCAGTCTCCACGCGCGAATACTGAGAGATAATGTAACTTATATCTCAATGATAACACATCTCCCTAACTTCTATACTCCTAGTACAAACATAGCTGGTCAGTTAGAATTTATAAAGATTATACCATTATGAGCGTAGTTGCTGGATTTACGGGTCCCTGTTACCTTGGTAATGTCGCCGATAAATCGAGGGGATTCCGTATGCAAAGTACTCCACAGTACTTACCGGTACATGCGTTGTGGATGTCGGCATTCATCTTGGATTATGTCTGGTGTAGGCAGAAGTGTGGGTTATATTGTGTTCAAGAACATGGTGGATAGTGTGGTTTAGATCAATGAAGAATTGCTCTATCCATTGTAATAAACAACTGGCTATTGCCAGTTATTTCCACTTTTAGAGAATAACTTGGAAGAGTAGCTACACTACTAAAGTACAGTAGTAAACATTCAACCTATTAATGACGAGATGAAAAATTTTAAGGTGATTAAATTAAATACGAGATTCATACATAAACTCCCGCCTTTTTGGGAGAGGTAAAAACCACAGAATGTCACCTTCAATATAATTTTATTAAAATTATCACCATTGATTCTACGCGAGTATTCATAGTTTTATGTAGCGGACCTTTTTGATTTTACAAGGGTTTACGGAAAGAGTTTTGAAACATTAATGATGTTTGGTTGCTGAAAAGCGCGCAAAAAGAAAAATAAACTAAGTTCTTCACTTATAGTTTATAGCCTGATAGCCTAGAAAAAGTTTAAAACACTGAAAGTCAATTCCCAGAAAATATCAGATCCCAGAAGATATCAGAGTCCAGGGTTATTTCACCACCAATCAAAATTTTGATAAACTAAAAAAGTCTGGTCCTATCAATCCATTCATGAAGCAAAATCCAACAACAATCATTCAAAATCACTTCCATTCATCTAACAAAGTAACAGCTGAGCACAGACCACATTAAAAAAGGACATGCCTATCCAAAAATTACTCATAATAATATCTACCATCGCCATATAAAAGCAAAAAAAAAAACAACGCAAACGCCACGTGCTCCCGCGACGGAAATGTATATGTCCCCCCTCCCTCTCCTGTTACCCCGCAAGTACATCGCTGCTCTCCCCCCCTCCCCCCTGCAGTAGTAGCAGCTATTTCTAGTAGCAGAGACACTTCACTTGTACTTTACTGAATATCTCGTTGTGACTTTTCATGGGATAGAGTTAGGAATGGGTTAGAGCGGGCAGACATACTATTATGGCAAAAACAACTTATTTTAAACAGTGCAGTCGAGAGTTTCTTTTAAAGACAGTACTTGAAACCCAAATGATTTATTAGAAAGCAAAAAAACGAAAAACATCAACAAGGAAAAAGAAACTAGCAGAATAATTTTGTTCAAATTTTGTCATAATCATATCAAATCATTGTATAACTCATTATTTGTTGGGAAGGACTTAGTTCCAAAATCTTGAAGGTTTCAATTCCACGTTTGACACCTTTGAAAACAGTTTTGAAAAAACGAATGAGAGGAGAAGTTTTTTTTGGAAATCTTCCAAATACAAATCATTTTTTTTTTTATTAAATATGGGCTTACTCTTGACCTCAATCTTGCCCTAAGGGCAGAGATGAGGTCGACGATGGAACGAACTTACCCAGAAGAAGCCTATTTACTCGCGACTTAAATAGATTGGGGATTTTATTTGCATAAAACAGGTAGGTAGTGAGGATGTTACAAACGCCTGCAGTATTTATCATCTGTCTGTTTTCTCAACTATGTTAAAAACGGCTTCCACTCAAACCAGTTGCAGCTGGTTGTCAGAAGTAATTTATAGAGCAAATGCTATAATGACTTCTACCCAGAACGACTGTCAAAGACAAATGACACCCAAGTTAGATGGAATTCTTATGCACATCAAGTTATTAGAATCGGTCAAACTTTACTAGATTTTCAACTTCATCCCTGAAGGTTCTAGGCTGATTGGGAAAAGTCAGTTTCACCCGAAACTGACAATTTTTCCAGATAAATCTCTTAAACTGTTTTGTATGTATTATAATATATATTAGTTTATTATATTCTGTCTGTATCTATAATAATATGTATTATAGTATGTACCTATTTATGTATATCAATTTATATAACAAAATAGTTTTCTCCTTATTTTATTTTTTTGTACTCTACCACAGTGCTGTCTTATTTGACCCTAAGGTTGACTGGTAGAGAATGCCTTGTGGCATTAAATCCGCCTATGTACCACTATTGTACATGAAGTTTTAATAAATAAATAAATAAATCTGTCGAATCTACTCGTTCTGGAGCCTATACCGTCGGCATGCCCGCATCCGGACGGCGGACGGCGCGCGTGTTAGAAAACAACGTCGCGCACCTACCGCGACTGACTCATGTCCATCGGTTTTAGCTCCATGTTCGTATTAATTGTGGCTTTGATTCCATTTGTTTTATTTTACATGTTCAGATTTATTTATTTTTGAAATATATTCGGCTGAAGAGGAATTTGATGAAGGGGGTAGAGGTGGTTCGATGAGGATATCGAAAGCCACTTAAATGCTAGTTAATAGTTCCATATATGGAAAAAACGATGAAAAATTAATGTGAAAGAATATGTAAGGATCTAAGCACAGAGTTTTCAGCACTACAAGAGTGCCCTGAAAATGCCTGTTCATTCTTGGTTTGAAAGCCGATGTGTTAAAAGTTGACATAACACAGATGCTTGTAGAGTCCCACGAAGTTAATACTATGATATTTTCATAAAAACTTTTTAACAAAAAAGAAAACCGACTTCAACAAAAAATAAAACACAAAAAGTTTCTGAAGTCGGTGACTTATGTTTGTTGCCACTGACTTCAGAAACTGATTTTTCTTCAAAAGTTTATTTTTCTGTTTTTTGTGTTTTATTTTTTGTTGAACTCGGTTTTCTTTTTTGTTAAAAAGTTTTTATTTTTCACTTTTTAGTGGTCGGTTCGTAAACGACGGAGACGAAAAGATCTTTAATGTAGAAAATGTAGTTTTTTTTTAGAGTTTTGGCGATTTTTCAAAAACCGCTAGTCTGATTTCGAAAAAAACCATTTGGGAAGTATACCCTTTCCAAAAAAAATAATTTTTCAAATCGGTTAGCAAGCGACGGAGTTATGCCCGAAAAACATAAAAAAAGTATAAACATCCGAATTGAGAACCTCCTTTTTTTAGAAGTCGGTTAAAAAGGCAAAAGGTTTTTGAACTGTGCCCGCCGCTTTTTCCTGGTTTTCACATCAAAGAAAACGAAAGGCTGAGAGCGGCCTTCATAACTTATCTAGAACTAACACTCTTTTTAACTCTTTTTTTTCAACTTAGCTTTGACATTGGCTTTTTTTTTAACAGGACATGCATGCATGACCCTCAAAATGCAGATGAAATTACACATTAGTTGTTATTAGCAAGTGAAAAAATAATTAATAAAACTTGCAGTTAATTTTGGTCCTTGGAGACAGGATATTTAACCCAACATTAATAAAATAAGAACAGTTAAGATGATTGATTAGTTAAGCCAACATAACGTCACACAATGACGCCTACAGTCATAGAAACAGGCAAATATTGCCGAGAGGTAATTTCACCTTCGCAACTCTATTGACAAGCGCAATGAGATGGAATTATGACAAATATCTATGTACTCATGACATAGAGTCAGAGAAAATGGAGGGCTGACTTGCTGATTGACGGGACCCAACGTCCGGACCCAATGGTCCGGACGTTGGGTCCCGTCACTTGTGAAAGTGATCCATCGTCTTTCAAGATTTCGACAAATACCTACTTGACGCTTTGAATTGCATGGAGCACCCAGTGTCTAATCAAACTGCTTTTAAATTTAAATTGATGCCAGCCACAATGGTGCCCATTTTTCCTTTCAGCATTCAGTGTCACGGACATTGAGAAATAAATATAAATCAATATCAAATCATCACCGTTTTTTTTCGATGTTTTCCTCTCAAAACGGTGAAGGAAAACATCGTGAGGAAACCGGCATGTCTTAGAACCAAAAAAAAAATCGAAGACATGTGACATCTGCCAATCCGCACTGAGCCCGCGTGGTGGATTATAGCCCATCCCTCTCCTAGAGAGGAGGCCTGAGTCCCTGCAGTAGGAACATTATAGGCTGATGATGATGATCAAATCTAATTCACACAAAATAGGCTAAGTAAAATATTTTTTTGGACATTGTATAATGTACAAGACTCAATAGAAATGCAAATCCTTCACGACTTCCTAAAATACTTTTAGAATCTAAGTAACACACACGTTCACACTCCATTAATAAAACTTCAAAGATATTACTCATAGCACAACTACGCCAATTGCGATGAGTAATAAGATCCGGATGCAATGAAACATTGTTTAAGTGAAATCTTCTAGACTCGAATGACTAATTGTTTGAGATATAATTGCGATACGGCAAAGGTCGTGCTTGGGAACTTTTAGACATTTGGAGTTTTTTGTAGAGATAATAATAATAATAATGTTTATGAAAAGATTTTTATTATAGTTTATGTAGATGCTATGGATTTATTTGCTTGATTGGTTACAATTTGAAAATGCTTTTTAAGTAGTTGTTACCTAGTTAAGTGACAGAAGGTCCTAAATACTAACTACTAATATATAAATCTATATAAATAAAAAGAGAAGTCCTGACTGACTGACTGACTGACTCATCAACGCCCAGCCCAAATGCTTGAACCTAGAAAGCTGAAATTTTGCACAGAGGTTCCCTTTATAATGTAGACAAGGAATAAGGAAGGATTTTTCGAAATTCAACCCCTAAGGGAGTTAAATAGGGGATGGAAGTTTGTATGGAAAATCGACATTTTCACGCGAGCGAAGCCGCTGGCAAAAGCTAGTACTAATATATACGAGCTGTGGGCCAAAACAACCACCTTGTGGTACCCTGACACAGCCAGAAGGCGACGTGGTACACCTCGTAGGAGAAGGCGGAACGAGCTCGACAGAACCAACAACCAGTGGTCCACATTGACCCTGGATCGCAAAATTTGGAACTCATGGGGGGAGGCCTTTGCCCTGCAGTGAGATGATACAGGCTAACAGTAACAGTAATAATAGACTATTAGTAGTTAGTATTAAGTAGCTTCCTAATACAGGCTTGTTTGTTTAAAAGGAGGCTCCAATCACTAGTAGAGGCTTACTTGTTAAATTAAAACTTTTTTTTGTATTTTCATTTATAAAGAAGGAACGAATACTAGGAAGTTCTGAAAAATATCCTGAAATATATTATTAAATGACTTCTCGTTAAAGAAACTTGTGTTATTCATATCCTATATTAATTTCACACGTACCTAAGCTTACGATGACTGTACATATGTCTTAGTAACCGAATCATTTAGTAACTTTTAAATACAGGAAATTACTCGACAATGACTAGTACGACAGCTTTTTGAAGTTTATATTTGGGATTTACTAGAATTTTACTAAGGCCGATGACTATTTGTTCAATGTATTCAAATGTGTGAATGTTAAAGTCATTTTTTGTGTATTAAACCAAATTGTAACATCACGCATGTTTTCCTTTAAAACACATGAATGCAATAAAAAATTTGAGTTTGAGTTCTTCGTAGGGTTAGGTAGAGGTCTACTTTTAGTATGACCAAAATTGACATTTTGAAGTCCTACGTCACAGTCGTCTACCTCGCCCCTATTATTATCTACTAGCTTTTGCCAGCGGCTTCGCCCGCGTGAAAACGTCGATTTTCCATACAAACTTTCATCCCCTATTTATTTAACTCTCTTAGGGGTTGAATTTCGAAAAATCCTTCCTTATTCCTTGTCTACATTATAAAGGGAACCTCTGTGCAAAATTTCAGCTTTCTAGGTCCAAGGGTTTGGGCTGGGCATTGATGAGTCAGTCAGTCAGGACTTCTCTTTTTATTTATATAGATTGCATCAATCGGACACTAATTTAGAGTAAGGGCTGCTACTCAGAAATTCCTGATAGAAAACCCCAATAATGCTTTGCTTAGCCTGGGAGTTGATCCTAGGACCTTACGCTAGCACAGCGCAGCGCAGTAGTAGTGTCTGGAAACACTTGACCAAAGTAATAGCAGGCGTATGACGTATCGGATCGTTTTAACTAAAAGTCAATTTACAGAAACTGCAGATTTTGAGTATCATGTTATACAAATAGTAAAGCTTTTAAAAATTAGAATCATTTTACGCGATTAACAATTTATAGTTATTGCATTAAGTTTTAATTTATTTTTATTATGTTTTACGTCCAGGAATACGAAAAACATGAGGTTTACGAGCTGTTTATGAATATCTTACGTAAGAAAGTAGTAAAAGTCTGCTACAGGAGAAAATGGGTCATAAATGAGGTGGACGACGGGCTAACCACGGATACTTTATACGAGTGGGTAGGTATGCCTGCAATTTTAAACTTCAATAGACATATTTCAAACATGTTTAGTGAAATATTTTAGTCTAATGTCATAGGCTGAGAAGTTTGTAGCATGTTTCTAGTGTCTTTGATACAAGATTATTTTTGTCCAGGCATTCATTAATAACAAAACTCCACAAAGAAACTGAAGAAAATTGCAGTGAGTGTTGAGAACCAGAATTAATAAAAAAATCTGACTGTGCATAAAATAAGTTTCACACACTGTAAACACAATAATTAAATTAAAATGAAAACCTACAAAAATAATTGGCCATAATTTTATAATTATCACAAACCACGTTTTATCGGTTTAATAATTTAAATATTGAAAAAGCTAATTAAGATAATTATTTTAATACAGGTTGGTTAGGTCATTATTGGAAATAATTTACTTTCGACATGTTTATGGCTGTACTGAATAACTGCGGTAGTTAAAACATGTTGGTTTATTAATGTTGAACTGTTGGTTAAGCAATCGACTTATCAGTTAACTGAGATCGGTATTTGGTCTTCTTTATCTAAACGTTTTCCCGATCTGTTGATACGTTAGTTTTATTTTAAGAGTTAACTCATTAAAATCAATACTATTTAGATAGAGCTTTTTATGTCATGTTTTTACGACACATTACATTAATATAAAACAAAAACATTAAAAACAAGTATGAGCAAATGTAAATCAACTACATTTTCCACAGAACAACTAAGAAAATACATAATAAATAAATAAATCTACAAACTACAATAATTTATAAAATTTTAGAGTTAATTTTTATTAAATTATTTAATTTATAATAAAAGGTTGTTGTGGGTTTAGGTTAGTTTATCGTTGAATGTATATATGTAGTTATTTACAGAAATAAAATAATAATTACTATTTTACATGTAACTACACTACTACAACATAAGTAGTGTCATTATGAATGCTATCATTTGGCTTCAAAATATTGAATATTCATGATTTTAAAAAGTAGGCTAATAATTTATTAAAAACTAGGCACCTTTACACAATTTCCGTTTAAAACCAATCATCTAAATTTCATTTTAACTTGTAAAATAAATAAATTATACCTACTTATTAAAAACGATTAATAAAAATACAACACGAAAAATTGCTTAAATAATTCATTTTAAAAATTTTTATTACTGACATATCAAACGATAAAAATTGTGATATTTTAATATTTATTAATCATGTAAATATTTGAAATACTTTCTAAAAGTCAATAGGCCTATTAGGCCAAACCAATATTGTTGACAACAAAAAGATCGGCAAATCTTGTGATTTGCCGATCTATTGACGTAGTATTATATTCATTTTATTACCTTGTTTGAAGATAAGGATGGATGAAAGCATCGATACTTTAGATTGATCAATCGACAATCGTATCGCTGAATTACGATTCATATCGTAACTCAGCGATACGATTCTAGGAACGTAACGAATTTCTTCGATCCGGTACTGCATTATTATATCGAATCGTATCGTATTTACCTATCACCATTAAGAATCTAGGCTATCCAGGACTTGTTTTGCGATGTAGGTACTCTTTTTCTTTTTAACTGTTAGGTCATGCAATTTTACACAATTTGGTACTGATGATACGATGAATTAATTTCGATACCATTTCTGCTACACATCGCCTCATACTGTATCGATACTTTGCATAAATTATCGGATTGTACATGACTATTTGACTAAATTATCCACATTCGTGGCGTCGTAGGACAACTATGGCTTGGTTTTGACAATTTCACTAATTAATATTAAAACTGCGTATTAGCGAAATAATCACCGATAGTTTGGTCGCCGCCCGCCGCGTTTCAAATACTCCACTCAAGTTGTTTTAATTAAAATATATTAACACGACGAGCATGCCGCCCGACCTGTCACAGGATAACTTAATCAGTAAGTTAATTTCCTAACTGACTGTCTCGTTGGTTTTGTAATCGGAAGCGCGACGGCTGAGCATGATGTTCAGTGTTCGATTTCCGGGTATGGCAAGGTGTTATTGGGTTTATACATTTGGTTTTTTTATTTTTTATTATTGATAGGTTCGCGTTTGACCACTATCTCACCTGATGGAGAGTGATGATGCGGTCGACGATGGAGCACGCTTACCTAGAAGTAACCTATTCACTCTTGACTTAAAGACCCCTAGGTTATAGCTATCAGGAAATACAGACTCTGGCAGGGAATTCCACTCCTTAGCTGTACGCACAATGAAAGTATTCCCAAACCGTTTAGTGCGTATGGGTGGGATTTCTCAATAGCAGACACGGAGTCTAAGTCTGACCCCCTTGATGGCAATAGACTCGTCCCTTTTTACATGGGGCTTAAACACAATAGGCGAAATGTGGGTGTTCTATTATAGTTACACCTCTAACTAACCCTTCAGGGATTACAGGCGTCATGAAGTAATGTTCATTTCCTTACAAAATAAAGTATCCGAATCACTGCCCAGATCCTTACCTATAGTGTGTAACTATACAGATGAGTCTGCCTGACTGAGTTGAAAACTCCAATTATAGTCTAAATACTGTTGTTGAAATAATTTTCACTTTTTCGTCTCTTGAAATTATGATGATTGATTTTTTTTAAGTTTCTATCGAATTTCCAACACGGGAACTAAATCTGTAAGTCTAAGAGACAGCTATTGACATGAAGCTTTTTTATCGAAAATAAAAGTAATAAAAACCTACCTGTCAAAGCCTCTAATACTTAATCGCGGACAGCACAGACTTGTCCTACTGCCTCTCGACTGTGTGACATGTAAACAAACCGGGCTCACGTAACAGTATCGTAGCAGTACTGCACAGAATCAACAGATCTAATCATTAAGACGAACTTCTACTCTGATATGTTACATCTGTTTAGGAAAATTTATTGAACTTATTATGTTTATGTAATGTAACGCCTTGCTTAAGAAAAACCCTGGGGTATTTATTACGCAGTACTAACTGGGTTGTGAAGATCAGATAGTCGGTCTAGACGTATGTAGAATACTGGTGTTTACCTGCATCTGGTTATACTGGATGCCGACCCAACCGTAGTTGGGGAAAGGCTAGGCAGACGACCCGTCGCGTCGGGGCCGCGGATTTTTGTACTAGATAACGTGGCCTCGGCGCAAGGGCAAAGAAGGAACATGGGTTCGGTTTTTAGTCAGTAGAAGTCTGACACTCCCCTTCGCTCTGCCCAAGAGCGGGGGGGGGGTCATTTGATGATTTTCCACCCACCAAAAAAAAAAAAATAAAGGCTAGGCAGACGATATTCAGGAAAAACCAGGATAGCAAAATCAAATCAAAATATTTTTTTTCAAATAACTTTGAATATTCGCATATTTGCGTTCTGTGGTTTCTGCCTACTCCTATGGAAAAAAGGCGTGCGTTTACGTATGTATGTATAAGCACTTTTTGAGCACATCAAACACAAGACTGTCCCCTAAAACGCCAGCCCTTTAACACTTGCTTGCTAGTGTTTTGGCTGGGTAGAGAAAGTGGAATGAAATCCCCAACACACATCTGTCTGATGGTTCATCTATCAGCAGTGGGTATATTCAGGCTGTTGATGATGATGATGATGAACTCCCTATTACTTACTATAGCCAATCACGGATGGTTTTTAATAACAATCGTAGTAATGGCGAGACTCAAAGGGACAGAACTTTTAAGTCGGGAAAATATTATTTTGTGTTTTCATTTTACTTTGGACTATCTATTAATTAATTATTGGTGAATAAATAATTTGTAAAAAGAGAGTTTAGTATCAATATACAAGTTGCAACAGTTATTTACCTACATTATAATTGGTTTTTAACCGTTATCATTTATTACAGGTTTATTTCTAAACAAATATCGAAATATTTTTGTTGTTGTTTATATTTTTACACAAATAGGCAGAGCGCGCGTTTAATTAATTGATAAAATATTGGTTTTTATCAATTAATTAAGCGTTTGAAATATCCATCAGTTATCTCCTCTTTGATCTGTCACAATATATTAATATTTAATTAATAATTAGCTACTAGCTTGACAGAACCTTTCTAATAAAGGTGGACAGTCCTATGATAACAAAGTATACAAGTTTCTTTAAAACAGCTTAGGGGCCATAAATTTCACTTTTATGAACACTTTTATTGGACCAAAACTGTGTGAAAACGGTACAGATACATTCTAATTAATTTATGAAACAAATAAACTACGTGATTTACGCGATTATGTTAAAAGCGTTATTTTTAGAATAGATAGCTATTACTGTTTTTTTTTTGTACAAAACGTCTGGTTTTATTAGCACCGTTACTTTAATAAAACCGCATGTGCTTTAGCAAACAGAGATTAGCAAATTTCATGATTTCTTCACTTTGCGATTGTTTTAAAATCTTATTTTTAAAACGACTAACTTTACCTTTCTCTGAATGAGCCTAAATCCTACATACTTTTAATTAAAATTATGTATTTGAGACATATAATATTATTCAACGTCATTTAAGCTACTAAACGTCACAGTAATTCGTAAAATAATATACTTAGTTAAGTATGAAAACTTACTTATGACTAAACTACCGCTATTTACCAATATATATTTACCCGAAAAGACTACCGACACTACATTACTTCTTCTATGTAATTACCACACAAAATATCTATGTATTAGCATCACATACATACCAGCTTAGTCTTACTTACCTACTTCCGACTAAAAATATGTACATTTACATCAAATATTATAGAAATCAAAACTTAATTAAATACATCTAACACTCATACACTTAAATACACCAAATTAGCATACACAGCAATGATGGTAATGATTGGCATCTAAAACCATGCAACACAACCGCCCCGAAAATAATAATACACAAACAAAAAAAATACACGGAAAAACAAAAAATAAAACAAAACAAAAAAAAACGCAGGATATTATTTGTTTCTGGTCAAGCAATGACAATGGATGATGCCAATGTTCGATTTTTGAAATACTCACCTTTGACGAAAAAAGCGTCAATGTTGGCGATGACTCCTGTGAAAGAAACAATAAATATCCTGCTTTAATAGCCCAATTTTGTTTTTTTTAAAGAAATAATAAAATAAAACGTAAATAATCAAATAAAAACAAGTTTCAGAAAGGTAGTTGTACCTAATCTCAACGCTTAAAAATATTATTAACTAGTTAAAATTAAACAATTTCTGTAAAAAACTTAAATCACTAAGTTTGTAATTTGAACTAAAATAACCATAACTCCTTGATATTTCAGGTGATCATTTAATCATTTGTGTGTCATAGATTTTGCCTATACTGAGTACTTAATAATGATTAGAATCACCAATACAACCGTCTCAGTTCATGAAGACCTCTGTAGCAATAGAAAACATTTCCTATTAGAACTCCGAGTTTCTAATCAGATATAGTGGCTGCCAAAAAATCTCATTGGCTCGGTAGAGATAGCAAGTCTTCATTTCCAACAATAATGATTGAATGCCATTACAATTTTACCACTGCTAATCACTCTTAGTTTTCTTCTGTCATCTTTAAATATAAAAGGAGAACTGACTGACTGACTGACATATCAACGTACAGCCGAAACTACTGGGGCTAGGAATGTGAAATTTTGCACACGGCTTTCTATTATAATGTTGGGGAGCACTAAGAAGGGGTTTTTGGAAATTTAACCTTTCAGGGGGTGAAAAAGGGGATGAAAGTTTGTATGGAAAATCGTCACTTTTGTAGTTGAACCGACATCCACGCGGGCGAAGCCGTGGGCAAAGTGCTAGTCTATGGATAAAGGATATTTCCATAATATTCTTGTGTGTGTCATAAACTATGAGCAAGAAGCTGACGACATAACATTGCCAAGTTACTTAAACAGTAATACGTAGGTACCCTAACCCTAAGTATAAGATAAGACCCTGTACTTTACATATGACTCACACACTTACTCATATTATTTCCAAGAAGAAAGCTTTAGAAATTACAGGCACAGACAGGAGGAAAAATCCTTACAAACACGTCATCATTCGGTTCCCAGTACTGAAAGCCTTTTTATTCCTTGTCTTATAATAAGATGGTCCAATTCGTGAGAAAAATTCAGCAGACATTTAAACAACGCATAGGTTGAAACCAATATTTTTGGTGACGAACGACTGCGTTCAAATTTAAAAAGAATAAAGGAGACTTCTTTATCTATGATCGTTCTCTATTGGAATCTTTACCGCCATTTTTTTTGCAACGCGCCAATTGTATTTTTTATTGACAATATTGAATGATAGATTAACTCGGATAATAAAATGTAATTGCAATATTTATTACCGATCGTTGTGATTTTTTACTAGAAGACACACCTGAGCAAATTACAAGTATAACAAAATATTATTCCAAGGTTTTATCCTTACGTCAAAAAAACGGACACATAGACGGTAAACAAATCTTATTGCACGTCTTGAATGAAAAAACTCGACGTAATTATACCAGAAACGAATGTTAAACGTTAATATTTATTACCTCAATACCTATTAACCGTAGTACAATGATCGGCAAAAACAATGGCCGACACTTGGGAATCGCATGCGCAAGGCATTGAACAAAAAAAAAGTAAAACCGACTCTTTCCTAAATTATCCTGTCACGCTCGCCTATAAAATGCAATTGGTTGAAAAAACCGAAATTGGGACTCGTTAGAATAAGGTCTGTTCACACTTGGTAGAATTTTGAACGGATTGCATCAGAAGGAATCGCCTTGTAAGAAAGGTGTTGGTCGAAGCAAAATGCTTGTCCTTGAATGGGATATTTTATGAGAAGAGTTGCCAATTAAATATGTTTTTTTTTTAATTCACCTTAATACGAGTATCAAACCAAAACGAAGATTCATCCAACTAGGCTTTAGAAAAAAAAAAAAAACTTTCATTTCAACAAACCATATCAAATTCCGATGAATAAATCAAACCTATATCGATACTTTTACATTATCGAATCGATATACGAAAAAAGAAATCTGATGCCTAGATTTAATCTCAGAAATCAATAACCGTACAATACCGGAACCGTGTGTGCAGCCCTAACAGGACTTTGCTTCAATCATAAAGCAACCTTAATGTGTAAATAAAAGATTTAAATTCGAGTGTGCGGTTCAGAAAGGTTAGTTGTGCGGAAGACTTACCACCATTTTAAATCCAACCTTAACTTTTAAACTTAAGGTATAATTTCTAGTGAGAGTCGAGGAAAGGTTAGTTGGTTGCAATAGGCGCATGCGCGTACCTGTGCAAGGTGACCTGCGCAAGGGCACGGGGCTGCGCAAGGGCAGCGCGGCCCCCTCCCGGCGAGCCCGCGGGCCCCGGCACGCCATTACCGAAATGACCATTATGGGAGAATAGGGATTGATTCCGTTTGATGATCGATAGAAAGCTATCGATTTTCAGCGAGCTCATAGATATAGATTTTCCGGGAGATCTACACATTTGTATTAGAAACTTTTAGAGTAGTCACACTGTTAAAACTGTAGTGACGTTATCGTTAAGGTAAATACCAGATTTATATTAGTTAATGTGAGATCATCATAAAAATCATAAAAGGTCGCTGAAATATGGCTGGTATAATTTACAATCCTAGTAAAATAAATTAAAATGCAAGCCATAAAATGAGATTAAGCAGTTTTATGCCTACCCAATAAAAACAATTGCCTTTCACTATAGAAGCCTATAAGTTTATTTAATTATGCATAGAGGTTAAGTGCCATTCATTGGGTTCGAGACCTTATATCAAACATGCAATTGAAAGAGAATCTAAATAAAACCACAGATATGAACAAAAAACAAATATGTCTGTTTTAATAAAAAGGTGCTATAGTTAGGGAGCAGAAGTAGAAAAAGAAGAAAAAGCGATATGTCATTGAACTAATTAGTGCTGCCAACGATTTAGGCGCCAGATTTAAGTTTTCATCTATTTCAATTTGTAGCAATAACTAGAGCACTGGCTTATGACTATTTGCACGCGAACAGTGATTACAAAATTTTGTAGATGAATTTTAATTAAGATCAAAATCTATGACAAAAAAATCAAGATCGTTAAGTTTCTTCATTGTTCAATCATTGGCAAAATACTATAGGTGAGTATTTTGTAGAGTTTTAGCTTTCGGTAATTGAAAAAGTTAGAACCTCATTCGTGTTAACGGCCTGAAATCGTGACTTACACATCACTAAACGAAAAAGCCACGGTATAGGTTGGTAGGCTTATGGATAGGTAGGTTATAAATGACAAAGTTTTAGAACTAGTCTTCCTGATAGCTTTCTGCGGACAATCTCAGCAGTGACGACAAGAGATATACCCCAACTGAGTGCGCAAACCATCCTTCTTGCTTAGCCCTTTTTTTTTTTTTTTGGTGGGTGGAAAATCATCGAATAACCCCCCCCGCTCTTGGGCAGAGCGAAGGGGAGTGTCAGACTTCTACTGACTAAAAACCAACCCATGTTCCCTCTTCCTCGCCCTTGTGTCGGAGCCGCGGTAACTTTTCGATATCCGCAGCCCCGACGGGTTCTTGCTTAGCCCTCATAGTAGAATGGGACGGCAACCCGAGGGAGAGAACAGGCGCAGGACCAACTACTGTGTACCTACGTGCTTTAAGAAGCCTGGAAATAACATGCAACCAATTTTATAACCACGGATTTTTACTGAGAACCCTGATCCGGAGACTGAACCCTGAGCCAGCAGCCCAGCTCGTTAAGTCGCACTTTTGAACACGAGCCCAACGGGGCACTAGATAAACTACCTAGATTCAGTGTATCCTACAATGAACAGAATATAACTATCGATAACAGATCTATTCGCCACCCCATCTCTAAGCTCTGGGCAAAAGTCAAAGCCAGACAAACGCAGCTCGCAGCGACAGGTGTTGACGCCGACGCCGACTTATCCCGAACGTTTGCGAACCTTGCCGAATTAATGGAACCCGGCTCTAACACATAATGCCATAATGGTAAACATAACATCGGATTTGCTGGTAAAATAAGGTTGAAGATAGATTTGCTCTAGGAAGCAACGTAGAGATGATAAAAATAACAATTCTAACATAATCGTATACAATAACTGCTTTGTTGGTCTAATGTCGCAGAGCGTCTGCTGAGTTTTTTTTATTTTATTTTTTTATTCCACAACTATCACACAACGCCATCTAGTCCCAAGCTAAGCAGAGCTTGTGTTATGGGTACTAGACAACTGATAAACATACTTATATATTTCTAAATACATACATATTATAGATAAATTACACCCAGACACAGAACAAATGATCGTGCTCATCACACAAACATTTGTCCTGGGTGGGAATCGAACCCACGACCTCCGGCATAGCAGTTAGGGTCACTAACCACTAGACCAACAGGCCAGTCATCAGTCAGTTTGGGGTCTTAGGTTCGATTCCTGAGTCAGGCTAAGTCTTATCGTGTTTTTCTATCAGAAATTTCACAATAACAGCCCAGGAGTCTGGATTTGTGCCCGGTTGATGTCAATAGGTTCGCCCTATTACAGGGGACTAAAACATAACTGATGAAATATGGGTGTATAATATGTGGTGGGTGGTACACCGCTGCCTAACCCTTCGGGGACTACAGGCGTGCTGTTACGTTATAATGGATAGTAGAAGTTGCAATATGAACCTCTTTCAGCTTCAGACTTGGTGCGAAATACTTTTGATTAACTGGCCATTCAATATGGCCCCTCTGGCATTTTTTAGATCTTTGGCAAGTTGCTTTGTCAACCAAACAGTCCCGCCAAGATGAATTCCGTTACCCATCAGTAACTGTGGAGGTCAGATACGCTTGTATAAGACTGGGATTCAGCTTCACTCGGTTAGGCTGGAAGCCGATTCTATTTATCCGAATCTATTTAAGTCGCGAGTTGATAGGCTTCTTCTGGGTTAGCTTGTTTCATCGTCAAGCTCATCTCTGTCTGGACAAGATTGATGTCAAGATTAGGCCCATTTCATATTTAAAAAAAGCTAGGATTAGACTAGGCAAATAATGACTCACAAGAAGTGAAAGAATTTAAAGGCGTGCCATATCCCATGCAGAATCTATCTACAATCCATGATTCTGATACTTATTTGGAAATGCACAGCGGGAAAAACACAATAAATCATAAAAAAACGGCCATAAATAGACGATGCTCTGAATCAAACAAAAGTAATAACGATCATAATAAAACCCATTCCATTGAGGAAAGGCTAGCGTGGGTGTTGCCAACTATTTAAGATATAAAACTATTTCACACGCTTTGTACCATAATGGAGGATAATGAGCAATGTATGCAAATCAATTGCTCGGATATATTCGGATGATAGCCGATGATTCACGAACGTAATGCTTGTGCAATATCTTGCGAGATTTTGACGGTATTTGGAACATTCGAGATTCAATTATGTAAATTGATGAGTTGTTTTGTTACAGTACGTACTGTGACGTCGTTTATTAACTCGAATAAGGAATAATGGAATATTTTGTAATGTAGTCAATGTGGCCGGTAGTAAATCATGTTGAAATGTCAAGCTATTTAATTGTGTATTCGATCTATTAATTGTTTTACATATTTATTACAATAATTCTCAGTAAATGGAAACTTTATTAGGGTACTAATTCAATTCTCACAGAGACAAATAGACCAACTCATTTTCTAACGTGCATGAACCTAATGACAATAGGCTAGCCCCCTATTACATAGGCCTTAAACATAACTGGCGAAATATGGGTATACTAAGGTACTTCACTGCCTAACCCTTCGGGAATTAACGCCGTGATGTTATGTAATTTGACAGTCAAACTTAGGTTGGTAGAAGAATTTTAGTACTATAGATGACGTGACCTCGGCACAAGGGCAAAGAAGGAACATGGGTTCGGTTTTTAGTCAGTAGAAGTCTGACACTCCCCTTCGCTCTGCCCAAGAGCGGGGGGGTCATTTGATGATTTTCCACCCACCAAAAAAAAAAAAAAGGGTTGGTAGAAGAATTGCACGGTTGCGATTATCTCTAGGAATTGATAAAAATAATTTATAGAGGAAAAGATAACAAGGAAATAAAATATCCTACCAAAAAGCGTTAATAAATAAAACAAACACCAATTGTTATTCCCCAAACCAATTCATACTCCATTTTCCTCTATCCACGTCAAATAAAACAAAAATTATGAAACTGTCTATTGCAAAAGAAAATGGCAACCGACTGCCGAAAAACAGAATTAACGAAGGCGGAAACTAAATAACCCCCTCCCTGCTGCACTTAATTTTTCACTATTAACCCGTAAATGGGGGGGTGAGTGACAAGTGTGGGGGTGAGAATGGGGGTTTGGGGGTAGCACTGACAGCTCTGCTGACCCAGTTTTGGAAGCTCGCTTCCGCCCTTTCAGTCAACGCTAAAACTAGTGGAAACCAACGACAGTGTAATTTAAATTCCTGTTTGTTGCAGTAATTAGTTTTAAAATGATGGATTTTTGTTTGTTTCAGGTGGTTTTGGTTAGGTAATTATTAGAAAATGGTAGATAGACTTCTTTACAGCTGCATCCTTAGGCACCGCTTGTATTTCCTTAGAAATAAGCTGAAAATCTTAGTAGAAACGAAAGCCTTTCATTATTGTAAAGTATTTTTACAATTTTACTGTTTAAATTCCTACACAGTATTTATATAGCAAAATGTTTCAAGAGAAGACATTTTTCATGACAGGGAAAACTGTCGCAAGAAACTTTTCTTATAGTTCACACACAACGCCATAGATGGCGCTACCAATCTTACTAACTCAAGGTATAAAAAAATATTGCAAGCCGTAACTTCAGTATCTTATAAATAACATAATATAGCATAACATCACGCCTGTAATCCCTGAAGGATTAGGCAAAGGTGTACCTAACAAGTACTTACACCAAGATTTTGCCAGTTACCTATGTTTAAGTCTCATGTAATAGGGGGCGAGTCTATTGCCATCAACCGGCCACAAATCCAGCCTCAATGAGTGCTACTAAGAAATTCCTAATGAAAAAACCCAATAACACTTTGTCTGACCTCGAAATTGAACCCAGAACCTCATGCAATGCAGTCGCGCTTGCAACCACTCAACCAACGAGGCAGCAACCTTTTATACCTAAACAATGACCAAAATACAGTTTACAACGAGCTCAAAAATTAGTTCTCCCCAGACTTAGATATTATCACCCTATACACAATAACTGGCTAATAACATAGCAAGCCTTGATTCGGGCAATTTATTACTACTTAAATAAAACTTTAATAGCCCAAATTAAGTCCGCACATGGCAAGTACAGACAGCAAGGCAGGTGTCGGCGCCGCGGTCTGTAAATCATTTTTTGCAGACTGTACATTGTATGGTAAGTTGTGTTGGGATTAGGGAGTTATATTTCTTCAGCTGTCTGTGAGGAGTTGAAAGAAGCGAATTAGAATTAGTTAGGTCTTCAGTTAGTTGTTGAATTATTTAGTATATTGTGTATGCTACTCTTTGTTAAGATGTGAGCAAACGAGCAGTATTTATTTGACTGCTTAATAGAAGACGATGAGTTAGAAACTGATCTCTATAACTAGATTATAATCAAAGGAGGTATTATCGAGTTCACTGACGGTCGACTTTACAACCTTATGCGATGAGTAATACGGTTTAAAAATGGCAGACCGTCAGTGATCTGAGTCCATCATGATCTCTGGTTTGCTGAGAGAAGAGTAAAGAGATTGCCTACAATAGGAGGCAATGTGTGGTTAAGACATTGTCTAATGCAATATCTATCAATAGAAGATAGTGCCAATGAGAAAAGCTTCAGAAACCGACATAGGTATTATATATTTCATTGTAAAAGATTGTCATGGACATCAATCAGATCACACATCCATTGCATCCTTGTTGTGCATGTTGTTTTCCATAGAAGTCTATCTCTTGAGATCGGTCGAGCTTTGGGCAACTAGGCTTTTCATTTTGACGAACCAAGTCCCAAATAATTAAAGAGTGTCTGTAACTAGAATATTAGAAACAAATGCTTCAATTTAATCATTTATAGAAGTTTGAGAGTGAAATGGTACTAACCATTTCTGTAACGTAAACGTAACCGGCAAAATCGTTTTGGCTAAATATTATCCTCCTATCGCTAGATTTAAAGGCTACATTCAATAACTTGATATTCCCATACCTATTAATATTGTAATATATTAGTTTGTCGAATTTCCTATATAATTGAACAGCGTCATATAAATCTGCGTATGAGCGATTATTACGACTGTTAGTTTAGAGGTCGCCCGTAATTGTCGGGTACAGACTGCTCCAAGTTTTTGTACGAAAAGTCCTATATTTATATACTTACCTATTTATATATACTGTGTTTGCAATTTAGTTTCTAAAAACGTAAACAATTTGCATTTGCGAAAACAACTTTAAGACTCACATGTACTCACAACATACAGTTCAGTTTACACGACACGTTCAAATATTTTATGACCATTTCAAAAGTAGGAGTGTTCCTGAAACTCCAAAGACGTAAAGTTGATATTTAAGCGTTTATAAACAGCATCAAATTGGAAACAAGGACCTGAATAGACTTTAAATGTATGTATGTTCGTACAAGTATGTAATTAATACTTTTATACACACGAATTATTAAATTATCAATGGTATTGAAACCGGTAACCATTTGTTTATCGATTTGGTAAATTATATGGTTTTTGTTCGTTGAATGTTTGAACTTTGTGTGCTATAATTATTTAACTTTGTAGGTCGTGCATCATGGTTTATGGTTTGCGTCAAAGATTCAATTAATGTGATTTATTAAATTGAGAAATTAATAAAGTAAACTAAATTAATAAACTATTTTTTTAATGTGTAGCATTAGTTCCCGTTTCGTTAGAACTAACACTATAAACACCTATGACTGTCTAAACAATATTAGGTACACTGTTGGTATTTTGCAATTTTACCTATCAGCCGAACTCGTCTGCATTTTATTTTAAGAATTGAATTAGGTAGGTGTAATTTAGTGTATGTAGTTTTTAATATTTTTTTATGGCTTCCACAGTACCTACCTACGTAATTATTATAAGTCCCATCCGACTTCACCCCGTAGGTACCAAAATTCAGTACAAAAATCCAATTCACAAAACACAACTACAAAGCCACAAAACACCAAATAAATCGTGTGCCTAAAACAATTTGTGTCTAACCCTCCCCCCTCCGAACACCCCCCCTTCTTCCCCCGTGCATCGTAAACCTACCCTATTAAAAGTTTACAGCCTTCTAAAAGAACGAGGTGCAAGGGGCGATAAAAACGTGTAAAAAACTTACATTTATACGTAAGTATGAAGATTTTGTTATTGTAAGTGTAAAATATGGTGGCTACGGTAATGGTACGCATGGTGGTGATAGTTTTATTGGTGGGGGTGAAGTGGGGTGAAATATAATGGCTGTTTTGTATTTAGAATTGAATAAGGTGCCTTTTGATGAGATAGACACGGTAGAGGGAGAAAGGGATCGTTTTGGAAATAATGAGTCTAAAGATATTCTTACTAAGGCGTTATACTGATAATTGGGTTCTAGAAGTCAGATAGACACTCATTTCATGAACACCAGCGAAGCATGACAAAGGAGATAAAACAAGATTCAATGAGCATGATTCATATCTCAGAAAAAGAGCGGATTGGAGATACAGGTGCTAATAACAACTTTGTACTGGACCAATCAGCAAAAGAAAACAAAAATAACATAATATCCAGTCATTCAAAAAATAATATGCACTTGAAAATCTCTCTCATCCTCCAAAGAGTCTTTACCTCTTACAAAATATCATTGCCACAGTAAAAAAGACCCAAAAATCATATTTCGTATCCCGAAAAATTAGCAACAGTGGTTTAGGGTCAGGTTGGCGGCGGCAACGGGATGGCATCATAAGTTATACAGCCTGTAGTCCTATACCATAACATAACAGCTTATATCGGCTACAGGCCGGCCCCGCGAAGGACGACCGGTACCCAATGTGACCCAATGTGCTATATCGAGTGCGTTCGCTACGTCGTACATTAGGTTAGTTGGCTTTTTGTGACTGGCTGGCAAATTCGAATTTGAAATTGTTTTGCGAGGTTTTGAATTTCGAAGATTGAAAGTAGTGGAGGAATGTGGAACTACAACCTTTTTGTTGCTGAAGGCTGAAATATAGTAAAGTGTGGCTCTTTTGTTGCTTGAAAGATATGGCAACGATATGAGAAATTGTCTGTGGAAATTGTATTGAACAAAAAAGTGTTGGTGTTGGTTTCGATCCAACAGATCCGTGTGGAACTTTGTATAATGAAAAAAATAAGAACAATGAACTAGGACATGCAGCAATTATAACATTTCTAAAAAACAGTGAGAACATTTTTGATTAAACAATTCCATTCTAAATCCGTTACAATTGGAAATTCTCTAACAAACAAATGACCACAAATTGACCTACAATCAATTCTAGTGATTTTGCAAAATTGCGTCGTAAACTTAATTGTTAACTTTCACGGACCGCTACACAATGCCTTAACTATTCCACAAGGTCCGTGGTAAATATGGCCGAAGTAAAAAATAAAGCGTTGAAACTAATGTAGCGTAAGAAATGACGTGATGGTGCAAGCAATCCCATATAATCCCCATTAGTGCACTTCGCGAAAGATCCTCAAATACATCCGTCCCTTTCACACACCAACAAAAAATAAGTACCTAATGCCGAGCGCAATCCGTTGCATTCCATACCCTTCGCCATTACTGACCCATGCCTCCAGGAACAAAGAAAAATATACTCTATTTTAGTAAAGCCAGGAGTCAGAATAAATGCACCAGCAGGATTGTTTTAATTTTTTCAAACGCCAAGTGCGAAGGGCTCGGCAATTCTTAACTTAATATAAATAACAATAACAAGTCGGCTCGGGTCGATCTTTAAAACCTTTTAAAAACATTGAACGGATTTGACAGATGAGGCTGTGTGCCTCATTGTCTTGGTTCGGAATTTTGATTTAGGAATAACGCCTACGTTCGACGGCGTTATCTAAGATGATACAAATGTATCATAATGCAAAAGGATTTACTTTTAAGTAGCTGATATTATGTAGGTAGGTACCTACTCAAACTTAAGTACCTAAGCATTTGGGGAAAAATGGTGGACATGAATTTATGAATGCTTATTTGCAAGCTCCAGCCATTAAAGCTGCTACGTACATTGAGATTTAATCAAATGTCAAAGGTGAATGAGATCAAGATGCAGCCCGAACTTAAAGAATACGTCACACCCACAGCAAATAGCACTAAAAGCATTAAAAAAAATACAATTTCTATTAAAATATTTAAATGTGACCATGTAACAAGATATCAAATAGAGCACATTGAACATAAACCAAGATATATCGCGGGACCGTTAAAGATAAACATATTTTGGAGAAATAATATTAAATCTGCGCCGGTACCACTACACGAATAATTTATAATGAACTCAGCGTTTGAAAATGTTGAAATTAGCATAAAATAAATTTAATATTCGTACAATTGCTGTGACATCGCAATCAAAATGGCCCCGTATGGAAATGTGACCAAATGGCCAATACAACATGTTATTTGTTCATAGAACTTAATACGGGTTTGATTATAAATAATTGTGTAACGGATATTAAATGTAGTGATGTCATCCTTTTATGATTGTCTTAATTACTTATTTAAATTGTGGTTTTGACGAAAAATATGGCTTTGTGTCATAATTTTGTTCGAGAAGGAGTAATGATTCTGTCAAAATTAAATATAATTTATGCGCACATACGAATATTGTCTCAACAGGTAAGTTGTGTTACATCCTCAAGATTTTTTTTTGAGTTTGTTCAAATACCCTTGGACGGCGGATGTTTTATATAAATAAAAGTTTTATGCACAAAATATTTAAATGATATTTCAACATCACCTTAGATCACCATTTTGATTACGTAACGCGCGTCAGACTGTCTGTGAGAGACGACATCGAAATCGGATGATCTAATTTTGATAACGGTGGATATATTGAAGATGCTACGAATTCTGATGACCCTGTGCACTTATTTAATCGCAATGATAAACAATATGTAAATGTACAAATCATTATATAAATACTAACGTTTAATTCCAATAAAGATGTTTTTAAAATAATAAAACGTGAAATCTCAGACTTGATTGGTCAAAAATACTTCATTAGCTAAAGTTATTAGGTACCCGTTTTTTTTTGCAAATACCATTTTATAGATTTTGCAGTAATATGCAAATCATAAAACAAATTAAATTAGAGACAATCTCAAGTATATACCGTTACAATAATGCGAATGATAAAATAAAATTTAGATGTGCGTATTAGAAATACAACAAAAAATGCTTTTATATTTCTTCACAATTTGACAAAATATTTCGTGTAATTTATGGAACTGGAGATCAGTATGTAATCTCTGTCAAACATATTAAAGATGGCGGTGAACAATTTACATATTATTTGAATGTTATAATTAAATCACCGATAATCACGCTATCCCGTTCACAAGTCGTAAATATGCTGCGGTGTTAATGGGCGAAAGTAACCTCTGCTTTAACTGACATACTTGACCCTAATGTGTGTGAAGAAAATACCATCAGTTTCCCAAGAACTGGAAAGAGTACTTTTCAAAGAGACCATTTTCTTAATCTTGGTATCAAAATGTACTTAAATACTGTTTACAAGCTTTCAGTACACGACAAAATTCTCATAGATGCTACAAAACACACAACAGCAATGATTTTAATTGCACCATTAAATGTTGACCAAAAACTGTGTATCAATTCATGCTTATCCAAGAATCCAAGACAGCAAATAATTGTTCCTCAACACAGGTTCAAAAATTGCAGTAGCATAAAATACGAAAAGGATGAAAACCGTAAACCCCGAATAAAAAAAACAAAACAATTTCAACTTGCGTGCTCCCAAACATTTGCAGCCCACGTCACGGCCTTATCAGCAAACTTATCTACAATCATAACGCGAGTTTCACCTCAACGCGAGACATTTATGTCATTTCATAAATCTGTGTTGACTACCCGCCTCGTTTCCGGTGGATCATTTTAATTAGATGTATCAGCATCAACCGACTCGTTAGCATACCGGTCCGGTGATTCGGTCCGTACAATATCGAGTGCACTTTACATAAGACCAGTTCGACAAACAAGTGTGCTTTATAGTAACCAATATCCTAATTTCGTACGCAGAGCAATATTGGCTTTATATCTCTGTTTTTTTTCTTCTCTATTTTATTACATGATTCTGAATATTCTGATTGCTGTTAATGGGATTCGTTTGCCTAGTTCGAGACAAAGAAATTGATTAACGGATACGAGTTCGTCTCTTTGATTAGCGTTTTCTCTTTTGGTGTGAACAGATTTCTAAGCCGTAAAGATAAGTATGTACTGTGACGTCTGTAGGCCCGAAACTGAGACCGTTGTGAAATATCAGAGTTGTAAGTACCTACAACGTTTTGAAAAACAAGAAGATTATAATGCACATCAACTCATGCTGTATTTATGTTGGATATTGTCCTACAATATTATACAAGCTTGCTCTAACATTCGAGAGGTTTCAGAGCAAGGCCCAAATGTTCATAAATTAATGAGAAGCACCCAACGTTCACTAAATATCTATAAAGGATCCAACACCTTCGCACTACCTTCAATTCAATAAAAACCAGCTTAACATAATTATATAGGTATCTAATTCCTTCACATAACGTGATACAAATTAGGTATCATCTTTACAATATTTATTACAAATCCATGGCCAAACTTTAATGTCATACATTCATCATATCTTAAACGTTTACGATGTGAATCCGTCAATTCTTGTTACATATAATTTTAATTTTATGTTAATTAGATCTTGAAATTAAAATGTTATTAGATGATACGGTGATTAACTTGGTTTGGTCAATCGATTGGTTTTTTCAATGAGGCAAGGTGAGTTAACCCGCGAGCACTCGCGCTATGAGCATTTCGCTCACAGTAAATTTAAAACACGCGCCATTTTGTCAAAATTATGCGTACGGACATTGTTCATTCAGTAGCTGAGTTTCGTTCCTTCCTCCACCCCTGGATACAGTTCACTTCTCGGTCTCGCCAGTGTGTACCAGTCGCTCGTACGAGGAGGTTTGTTGCGCCGTGTACCATAAAGCGGGGTTTTGCTCATCGCGCGGGTATCGACGTAAGTATTTTTTACCCGACTGCGGCGAAGCTTTTTCTAAAGGTTTTTTTTTTTTCAATTTTATCAACAGTTTGACTGCTACTTTTATATAATATTATTGCTTAAATTTACTGACATAGGAAACTATTACGTATTTCTATTATTATTATAATATATCATTATTTTCCTTTAGACTGCCTTAGAAGACTGGCAAAGTAGTGCCTATGATTGTTAATTAAAAATAAAAAAGATTTATGCTAGAAACTTTTTGAAAATATTTTTTCTAGAATGAATAAAGTGTAATTTATTTAATAACATTTTATAATGATATTTTTTTTTTGGTAAAACTTGCATTTAATGACATTCATAAACGTGAGCGAAATGCTCTACACGCGAGTGACCGTGTAATTTCTAGAAGCGCGGGTGCTGGCGGGTTAAGCATCCTTACTACGATTGATATTATTGTGTAAGGTTTTAGCAATTTTGTTTGGTGCGGTACTGTCGGATTTTGCGTCATCTACTGTCTTTAAAGAAGGAGGAAAACTTATTACAGAACTATATTAACCTATTTCAGAAGTGTTATTTCGGTCATTCTCCGATTTGATGTCCCTACATATTTACGGTAACCTTTTTTATTGCACTAATTTGACTTAAACATAATAAAATATGAAAGAATTCTTTCATAATTTGACTTAGACAGTCAAATTAGTGAAAACACATTAAAATATGAAAGAATTATTTAAATATATGAAAATAAAAAGGGTTACGGTACTTAGGCAATCGGAGAATGGCCGATTTTATTTCATTTTCACATCGTGCATTATCTGTTGCTACTTCGTCATGGCATCACATTCTTTTAACTAGTCAGTTCATCTTCAAAGTCAAAGTCAAAAACATTTATTTCAAGTAGGCCAGTAACAGGCACTTTTGAATAGTCGAATTAAACTAACTGCGGCACTCAGAGATATCCAACGATTACTCAAGCCGCCACCCAGCAAAGGCCTGACATAGTTTTGTATGACAAAAATGCCAAAAACCCTTACCAAGCGACGGCCCAAGCTACCACTGAAGCTCTCCGAGTGCGGCAGTGAACTACTATACCAATGAAGCTAAACTAAGCTACAGTCCCAGTCACAAGCCATAATAACTCGTGAGTGTACTGTAGTTGCCAATTCCAAAGCGTTGGTCTCATGAGAAGAATGGCAAGAAACTTCATGGATTCGTCATCTAATAAATAAAGAGAGAAGTCCTGACTGACTGACTGACTGACTCATTAACGCCCAGCCCAAACCCTTGGACCTAGAAAGCTGAAATTTTGCACAGAGGTTCCCTTTATAATGTAGACAAGGAATAAGGAAGGATTTTTCGAAATTCAACCCCTAACGGAGTTAAATAGGGGATGAAAGTTTGTATGGAAAATCGTCATTTTCACGCGGGCGAAGCCGCTGGCAAAAGCTAGTCTCTTATAAGTCGGTAATCATGTCTACAGTACAAGGCCTGCCTCCGAAAAAGATTGACCATATAATATAGATTTGATACATATACCTACCTAATTTATTTCTAATCAGTATACCATTTGAAAACGTTACTAAAAAATCGTTCTTTCTTGATCGCTTGATGAACGAAATTTCGTATCCAACAATCGTGCAGTAACCGAACCATTTAAAAAACCTCACCATGAAAAATCGAACGCCACTGGCGCCAAATCGCAATTAAAAAAACAACTATTATTGCACAGAGCACAAAAAAAGTTCTTTTTTTTTCAGAAGCAAACGCGCGCCGCGCGCCGCTCCATAGACAATGGTCGCCATTATTCGTGACAGTGCACTCATTACCGTTTTTGCTGACGGTACCGCAGCGCATTGTTCGTGAGCGTCTACCTGTGCTATCGGTACATCGCTCGTAATCATTTTCGTATGCATTGTTTGGTTTTGAGAGTTTGGCAGGTGAAATGCATGAGGGAATGATTTATTTTGTACTTTTATTGCGGAATAAATAATTGTGGGTGATGATTTTATTTACTTCCGTAGTCTACAGTTTTAAAATAACGAAGACGAGGTATGTTATATTTCAGGAAGCCTTAATAACAAACAAATAAGTGCCTTTGTAGAAAAGAAATCTGCTGAGACTGTACAGGATAGCTTGACTAGTAGCCTGAGTAATAGCCCATATTTTAGCTTTAGTAATAGCTTGAAATAATCAAAATCCTCTTGCACCTTACACGGTGCATGCATTTAAAATATCTTACCAACACCAATATTGGTCAAACACTCGAAGGACCAAAAAAACCTCCGATACAATTACAACCCTTTCTCGAATAGACACAAGTGTCGAAAGAAACGTAAAGAATAATATCAGTAACCCACGCACACACGTCTACGGGTAAGTAATAAAATAAATTCCACATATAAATTCGGTTGGGACGGTTTTTTTGTCAATTAAAAATTACAGTGGGGTCTAAAACGCAGGTACTCGGTACTGACGGCCGGTACCACTAAACGAGTATCGCACGATTTACATTTTACTGGTTGTTATATCTAAAGTTGTATTGATGTGAGATATCGACGGCAGCTTTGAGAAATTCCTAGGAAGATAAAAAGTATATAGTGTACCTTCGAAATTAAAAGCTGGATTAGAAACAGAAGCTCCCTTTGAATCAGATAGACTTCAAACATTGGGTAGAAGAGTAAAGAAAGGCCAAAATAAGCGATGGATGGACTATGTGAAAGATGATATCGCAAGGAAGGAGGTGACTGCTGAGAGTAGGTAATATAGAAGTATAGAAGAAAAAGACATGCTACGCCGACTACAAATAAATTGGGATAAAGGCAGGATAACGGTGCCGTTCCAACAGGTCGATTTATTAAACATCTCAAAGAAATTGCATAGGAAATGCTTGATGGAATGATTCCATGATTTCAGAAACATCCAGGCTACTACAAAAATACCCTTAAATTAAGGTACTGGTTACTGATTACACCACTCGACCAAGAATATACAACCAACAAATCATACACTTTTATGACCTAATCATCTGCTCCACCTTACTTTTATTACTAAGCAGAGTTATTCAGAACAGTCATCCGAAGTAACCAATAAAAACAAAAGAGTAACGCAACAATACGCGAACGTGAAGTATCAAAAAATATTTTTTGTAAGTAATCCGGGACCGACCTAACTCTGAACTCAGATCAGGTAGAAAAATGAACATTGAACATACGAAGGCAATTAACTTTCGGTACCTGCGCGCACTCACACATACGACTGAAGGATTACATATAGTAGGAAAGTATCGAAGGGCCAGTCCATACTATTGGAAACGGTGGCGGAGCATTTCAGACGAATGCTCAGAAGCTGTCTCTATTTTCTGACAGGTGGGGTCCTATGGGAAATTATCATCTCATCATAGCCAAATTTTTCCTAAGAATGTTCAACCCAGGTTTCAGCACCTCTAAATAATGGAATAATAATCTTATAGCCGACCAAAGCAGTCGTATCCGATTTCTGATTTTCTCATACCAGGCAGGATTCACAAAATAACTCTCCTGATTTATATATGCTAAGTGTTTATCTACGAGTGGATCTTCTGCTCGTTCTAATTCTGTGCAGTCTGCATACTTGCGTACGCGCAAGCCGCTTGCATGTGTGCGTGCGTACAACACTTGCGCAAACATGGGGGTGTAACGCCTTTACGGGGTTCTAAAGATAAATCGGTGTGCTTTAATGGCATTCGGAATTTATGTTCGGGTTGAATTTGTTTTTAAGTTATATTAAGTGCGTACCAATTGTAGTTTTCGAGACAAAAGGAGGACAGGAATCTTGTAGGGTTTTAATAAGCTTTAAGTGTTATCGGGTTTTAAATTAATTAGCATTGATTCGTGGAAGGTATTGCGGCTTCCATTAATGTGCATTATGGAAAAGTTAATTTTAAATGTGGGTAAAGAAGATAAATATCATTTTAATTTATTTCATTTAAATCAATAAAACATGCATTGCATTGATTATGAATACCAAAACGTATAGCCATAACCCTCCTTTAGGGCTTCGCCGCAGTCGGGTAAGGATACAGCTAATAGTTAATTATTAAGCAAAATTTTAATAAATAGGAACAAGAAAACCAAAGAATGATAAAACACGAGACAAGGATATCACTGCAGGACCTAAAACATAGGGCACGCCACGATAGTGGCGGTAAGTCCCCTCTTTGAGGAGTGGCTAGAGAGGAGCCACGGCGCCCTCACCTTCCGTCTGACGCAGGTCCTCACCGGACACGGATGTTTCGGGAGGTACCTGCACCGAATTAGGCGGGAGGAAACGCCCGGATGCTTTCACTGCGAGGATCGACCGGAGGACACGGTGGAGCACACTGTGGAGGTGTGCCCTGCTTGGGCGGAGCCCCGCCGTGTTCTCGTAGCGGCGATCGGCGGCTGTGACCTCTCGCGTCCGGCCCTGGTGCAAGCCATGGTCCGGGGCGAGGAGGAATGGGACGCCGTCGCCTCCTTCTGCGAAGCAGTGATGCTAGCGAAGGAGGTGGCGGAACGAGAGAGGGAGCGATCCTCTCAACGTCCCAGCCGCCGCGGAAGGCGCGGAAGGCGCTCCGGGCGTCGGGGGCCACGTGATGGCTTCCGGCCACCGTAATAGACGCGGGCCTGTGGACGGTGAGTAATGGGCTAGCTCGCCGTCCGGCCGTCGTCATGACGGCAACAGACCGTGTCGGCGGCGCGTTCGTGTTCCACGCGCGCCTCAAAGAGATGTCAGCAAGGAGGGGCCCGCAAGGGCCGCCGCCCGTCGGGGCCGCGGTATTTTGTACTAGATTACGTGGCCTCGGCGCAAGGGCAAAGAAGGAACATGGGTTCAGTTTTTAGTCAGTAGAAGTCTGACACTCCCCTTCGCTCTGCCCAAGAGCGGGGGGGGGGTCATTCGATGATTTTCCACCCATCAAAAAAAAAAAAAAAAAAGGACCTAAAACTTTAGAATCACAGCTAAAATCGAGAAACACTGACCAAAGCCTGATTTTATTCTCCTACTTTATTATAAATGCTTCTTTAAACACCCAAATTAAGCTATGCTCCAACACGCCATGAGAAAGCAAAATCACGAACACATCAACAAAATCTATTTGAAATACAAAACTAAATCAGTTTCAAGGATCAGTTAAATTGTCCGAACGAAAGTGCTCTCACTTCCATACAATAGGATGCTTGCAAAAAATGGCTCCTTGGTTAGAGACCCAAAAAAAAGAAACCATGTGTGCTGGTCAGTTCGTTTGTATAAATCTTGAAAGACGGCAGAATGATTTTAATGAGTTTTTGAGTAACTGGAATTTGGAAGGTCTTTCTTGACTAAGATTCGCGCCGTAAATTGTGTAAGATCTACTATTCAGCATTTCAATAATAACTGTATTAGGCTTTTAGATGAAGAATTTTGTCTGTTGGAGTTAATGCTGGGGTAAAATCTTTTTGATAAAAGAACTACCTCTTATGGAAACTTCTACGTTTTCCATTTCTCATTCACCTAGTAGCCATCATTTGAGCGTTTTTAGCCGTCTCATATTTTTCATTCTCATTTCTTATGTCTATACGTATCTATTTTTAAATGAACTTACACGTTCTCAATTCATTCGAAAATAGATCATCAATCAATTCTTTTCATATTTTTAGATATTAATTTTAATTTATCCCTATCAACATCCTTCTTGCAAGCGATGTCACAGACGGCTACTAGTGCATCGAGCAAAAACAAAAGACAATTTAAACGCATTGTTCAGCGACATGTGGCCAGAATATATAAAATGATCTACTGTGGCGACGGTTATTACCGGCCGGAAGTCACATGTTATTGCCAATCGCCATTTTGGATCGGCGTTCAATAGAACTGGGGTTATCCTAACGATTTATAAGAAAACAAACTTATCGGCAAATTAAGATAATTATAGACTTCTTGTTGATAAGTTTCTTTTCATGGTTTTGGAAATTGAAATGGTTTTGGTAAGATCCTCAACCATGACTGAATAGGTATCAAAGAAACTCGTAAATATTTTTTCACAAGACCTGTACGATCAGGACCATAGATAACAGAAACTATGATCAAGACACACTTTTGTTTCTAAAATCTGTGAGAACACACCTCACTATACGATAAATGATTCCGATACAATCACTTGTGAATTTCTAAATATAGCAACTAATTTGTACAATGATGATCGATTTCAATTAAGTTTTAGCAATAACAAGCCTTGAGTTGTAGGGCAACACACAAATCAATATCATCAAGTGCGAATTTTATTCTAGTAGTTAAAACTTAATGCGTTTTTAACTGTTTTCTACTACTTCATTAAAACTATTACTTCAATGATTCCATCAGTTTATGTAACTAATTGAAATGGGAAAAACAACAGTTATTCATCGCAACACTATGTAATTTTTTATTGCAGTGTCTTTCTTACTTCTCTACGAGTCGTCATCTTAGTGTAGCACAGTTACCCCTATTCACAACATATAATCTTTCACTTGGTTCATTCATTGCTACTTTGGCTTTTTCTTTACCCTCATTGTCATTGTCATTCATACTCAAAATATTAACTTCAAAACATTTTTCTTATTCATCTTCATCACATACTAATTCCACAACAACTTCTCACTCACTTTCATTTTCAGATTCCCTCTCTCAATTATTACAGCTATCAAAAATAAAGCAGTATCCACACCTGTTTAAATCGCGTCATCTCAAATGACAGTGTTCAGTTTCACATGCGAATCGAAGCAGACAAGTGTGATTAGTTCGCCAACCACCCGCGGCGCAAGCGTACCCGACGATACAGCCAATTACCAGACCTCCGAATTTATGCGAACTACAAATAATAGGGCGCCATTACTGATTTATGAGCGAACGCATTCTAAGAACAACAAAGGTTGCCGGTAAAAAAATATCTACTTATTTTAAAGTTTTGGGATTATCGCGTGTGTTCTCACTTGAGTCATTTTATAATGTAGTTAAAGCAGCCTATAATTTCCCACTGCTTGCGGAGACACAGGCCTCACAGGTTCTATATATAAGAAGAAATATGCTGTAATCCACCACAGAGGGTTGGTTGTGTAGCATGTCTTAGAATGTTTGGTAGCGGAAACCAGCATGTCTTAGAGACACGCCGATTGCCTCTTTTGAGAGCAGTAGTAATGATATAAATTACACCAAGTAAAGCAGTAGGTGAGGTGGCTGCCTGGCATTGGTTCACATTAGCCCTGGATCGAGAGAACTAGAAGCCAAAAGGCATTTGCCCAGGTGTGGGATGATACAGGCCAACAGCAACAGTAATGCACTTGCTTGACTTGAAATGAACTCATATGTCAAATCCGTGACAACTGGACCACCACTACTCCAAAGTGCAATAAGGCAACACTGCAACAAAAGTTGCCAGTAAAAAAATCTTGTTTATTTAGAAGTTCCAATATCATCGCGTGTGTTCTTTATGAATCACTCGTAATGTAATCGACATGATTCAAGCGCTAGACGCGAAAAAAATTCAAAAAGCTTTATTGTAGAAGGCCGTACGCGTCTTGTCAGTGCTTGCGGCAATTAAAAATAATTAGGGAGCAAGATGGCGTGTTCTCGGAAGGACTGGCGGTACATTTACATATGGCGTTGGACGATCTACCGGGCGTGGTGGTACTGGCGGCGGAATGCACTGGGAACTGGGGTATGCGACTTTTTTGCCTATTTTTTGCATTGATTACTAACGATAGAGTGTAAAGGTTATTTTCAAAGCGGATAGGAGTTGTGTTTAATTTTTGATCTTGAGCTCAGTTCTGTTGGAGTTCTTTATTTTTTATATTCATTATACAGAGAATATAATTTTTATATTCATCATACAGAGAATTCTTTATTTTTTTTAATGTCTCCATGGAGGTACTTACCGTGCTAGAACTGTAAAATTTTCCTAATGAACCTTGAGCCAATTTTTTGAGCGATACATAAAACATACTTAAAACCTGTATTTGGCCATGTTGTTTTATAAATCAAACTATTGTATCTACCTAGCTCTAAGTTTTCCAAAAATAATAAAATAAAATAATTTAATAAATACCTACAGTTGAAAATCTATTAAAGAAACTTAACAGATTCAAGATTGTAGTAGCTTAATTGAGTATACTGTTAAACCCCGTATACCAAAGCCATGATCAGACCAATTGCCTCGTGCTGATGAGTCCAAACAATATAGTCTCACCACCAACAACACATATTATACACATGAAAATAATAAAAGGATACCTAAGCATCGCTCCCCGCTCTCAATGGCACCACAACGCACTTGTAAACTAAATCGAGCGCGATTAGGGGCAATAGTGATTGAAAAGGGTAAAGAAACCGACCTGTATTAATGTCCATCTTTTATTTGTTATTTTCGACCAAATAACGCCGGCCAAAGGTTTAATTTTGGACCATAGAGTCTATAGATACGTATTATATAATATTGTAACACTACTTATTACGAATTAACGTTCACGAAATCACGAATGCTGTTTAGTTTCGAACGGAATTTGAATAAAAAGTAAATTGCTATGAATGTTTGATTTGATTCTGAGTATTAGAAGGAAAAATATATTAGTGAAAACCTACCTTGTATCCATAACATTAGCCAAGGTAAAATCGTTTTTCAGATGCCAATAGAAAATCTGTGTACATTTCACTAGCTTCTTTCTGCGAATTTGACCGCGTACAGTTTCATATTTTAACATTTAGTATCCTAAATTGCTCCAATATCCTAGCTTACTATCGGTTTTTTTTAATAGGGGATCGAACAAAAAAAAACTAATTAGTCCGTCAGATAGATTTCCAAAAATTATTGGACACGTATTTTTTCTTTTTTCACGTAAACTTAAAATGAAGACGATACAGTGCTTCGAAAACTCGTGTGACGTCATATGATAGTACATTTTGACGACACAAGTTACGTTTCAAGCCCCACTCCAAGATCTTTGACGCGTTTTATCTTCGTAATTTTTTATTGATTTTTGATAAAACAAAAAATACGTATTCAATATTTTTCGATAATCTAAATAACGGACTAAACAGAATTATATTATTTTGACCCAGTCCGATCCCCTATTGTAAGAGTAATGTTGGGAATTTTCTTCTACATCCACACTGTTTCCAAAATTATTATAAGCTACGGGCACTTACTAAAAATATTACCAGCACTAGAACCTAGTAAACTGCATCTGCATCTACTTATTATCCTACAAATCTGTACGTTACTACAGTAGAGAAAAACTAACATTTCTCAGTATATACGTCCTTGACCTAGATGTTTCTGGAGCAAGGTCATGCCTCTGTTCAATGAAGTGTCCCAGTTTGAAGGATGGTACCAACGACATGCACTATCGAGAAGATAAGTTGGCAGGCAGAGAAGATACAATTGAGCATTATATTCTAGTTGTTAGAATAAATTGTGCTTAGTAATAATGAAAATAAAGTTGCATTTCGGACGCTTCGTTTTGTTTCTGTATGGTTTTTTTTGAGGATGAAAGATACAGGACGTTGTTTTAAAGTAGAGTAGAGCTAAAGGCGTGAAGTGTTTTGAGGTATAGGCAGGCCACAGTTTCTTGACTTACATGACATAAAATCACACCTATAATCCCCGAAGGGTTAGGCAGAAGTGTAGTAGTTTCTTTGAGCTTTCTGAACATGTTTTTTTTTATCTATCTATAGAATAAAAAGAGAAGTCCTGACTGACTGACTGACTCATCAAAGCCCAGCCCAAACCCTTGGACCTCGAAAGCTGAAATTTTGCACAGAGGTTCCCTTTTTAATGTAGACAAGGCATACGGAAGGATTTTTCGAAAATCAACCCCTAAGGGAGTTAAATAGGGGATGAAAGTTTGTATCGAAAGTAGTTTTTTTTACGCGGGCGAAGCCGCTGGCAAAAGCTAGTGGTGAATATTGTAAAACTGTGTCTAAGAGAATTTCATAGTAGTTCTACTAAATAGTTTCTGAAGTCCCAAATAAAAACATGATATTTTATACCGTGAATACAAGCAAAGTCGCGAGAAAACGTAGATCGCATCGTTTGAGAATTTTACAACATTTTAATAGCTATAGTAATATTCAAATTTTAAATAGCGATATCAAATGGATTGTGATCCCTTTTAAAACGATATGATTTATGACGTATTACTATGATTAATTTAAATATTAAATCTTGTAGTAATGGCAACCAATTTTAGAATGATGTTAATCAAATCAAATGCCAAGAATGTGATGATATTGAATCATCGAAATTGTTACGTTTTTGAATACTTTAGAACTGCGCTGTTTTTGGAGTTCCGCGAAAAGTTTTTACAATAATGGTAACCCATTGTAATTGAGGTTTCTGATTTTGAGTGATGATTCTTAATGACTTGGGATACCGCCCCGATATAATTATTTAAGATATCCTGGGAACCTAAGGAAGATACCTAATGTAGCCCTATAGGTTTTTTTTTTAATTTAAACCTGACTGCAACATCGCAGATGCAGATAAATTTAATTTACTTCATTGTAAACCCAAACACACATAGCTATTTGATGTTTCTTTTCTTAAATGAAATAGTTAAATCTTCTGCGTTTTGCAATGTCCAAACTTCTCTATAGCCCTTTTTTAAGCTTTAAAAGCTCAATAAACATATATCGTCGAAATCGGTCTGCTCTCTTATCGTTCTCATTATGCTTTTTTTCTACAGAACCCCCACTGACCGCTACCGACTCGGTCACCTAATTTCGGTTCATATTTGCATCAAATATGACTCATTCGGGCAGTGGGTCGGCTGCGCTGCATTCTTACAACAACAGGTTACTCCTGTGCGACTCTCCATTCATTGTATGAGTTTTCCTCTTTCATATGACAGGCGTATGCCAAAACATCATACAAACCTGGAAGAGACAGTCGAAATCAAACTTTAAGGGTTGAGGATTAAGGTTGAGTTTCTCTTGTTTCTGGTTTGGGGATATGGTGAGCTTGTCCCAGTAGATGGTAGTAAGCTTCTGAGTAAACTTGCAAGTCTTAATTTTTATTTTTGCTCCAATTATGTGACTGTGGGAAAGTAAGCCCTTATGATTCAGACTAGGTATTGAAATGATTGAGAAAAGATACAGGTCTCTGGAGTTGCGCGTGAGTGTAATCACGCGTTGGGTTTGCGCATGCGTCAACGCACGTACTCATGTAATATGTATTTACGTAGTAGAATGTGGACATCCGGTCTGAATGAGTCTCTAGTATTGGTCGGAATTTCATAACTGCAATCTCTTTTTCGCATTACTCTTTTATTACCAGCATGCAACTAAACCCAGTTATACCATAAAGGATTACAATGAGTTCTTGATGGTTAGTCAAACTTGCTAACTTATCAAAGTCGGATTCAGACATAACTAAGCAACAAGTGAAACTTTCTAAAAGTTAGCCCTTAGAAAGAGCGACAGAAAGGACACTTAAACAGACTAACCACTAGTCAGACACAATCCTCAACAATAAAACAAGAAACCCCACAATCATTAAGACGATGACAATAGCTATTGACTTCTGATGTTTCAGTATTTTTGGACACGCCCACAATTTTTCCGATACCCTAGCGCCATACTACCAAGTAAGAAACAAATAGTCCAGGATCCGCGGTCCATTTTTGCACTTGATTACTATCAAGCTAATTTTGATGAGACGGCGAGACGCCCAACAATTTCCTGCACGAAACTCTCGAATTCTCGATTGTGGTAAGTAATAGGGGTAGCAGGGATAAAATATGTTGGTTTGATGATTCTCAAAAGTGTTAAGTAACAAACACTTTTGAGAATCATCAGCTGGGTTTTTTTTGTTAAATCTGATGATAATTATCTAAATTATTTGAAAAAATATTTGTCCTACAAAATGTATGGTTTGATCAAAGAGTCCCCTTCCTTCCTTCCAATATGTATCGATAACGAAGTCATTAAAAATGATTACTTACTAACTGGGTTTTGGGGATTGGATATTTTCTATTAAACCCACTCTTTACAAGTTGCCTACAAGATTCTAAAAATTATATTAAGTGTTTGGCACTTACTCCACGCACCATCAATACTCCTGTACATCATAAACAACAGGCTAATACACTTTCTGGAGCCACAAATTCCAGAAGAGCAAGCAGGTTTTGTTAAAGGCAAAGACACGCGGGAACAAATCCTGAACGTTCGCCAAATTATAGAGAAAAGTCGGGAATTTAACAGCCCTGTATTGATATGTTTCATAGATTATACCAAAGCATTTGATTGCGTGGAGTGGGGCAAGCTGTGGGGGGTTCTTAAAGACATGGGAACGCCTCAACATCTTATTGACATAGTCCGATGCCTCTACCTACACATCAACAACCGCTCTTTCGTCAAAATAGACACCGACTGTTCAAATGCGTTAGGCAGGGATGCATCCTCTCACCTCTGCTCTTCAATATGTACGAAGAGTAATATCATTCAAGACTCTTTAGGGCTGGGACAAGGGGTTTACTGTTGGTGGAAAGTGGATTTCCAATCTGAGGTACACTGATGACACCGTTCTCCTTGCTACAACATTTGGCAACATGAAAGAGATACGGCACAGATTGGAAGTGGAAAGTGGCAAAGTAGGGTTTGCAATAAATAGGCAGAAAACCAAGCTTATGGTGGTACATCGTGCGGGAAACCTATCGGGCGCCTATAACATCTAAGGCATCTATACTGTGGACAGCTTCGATTAACTGGGCTCCAATATAAGTAATGAAGGTAGCTGCGTCACAGAAATAAAACGGCGGATAGCCATGGCTAAAGATGCTATATTACGCCCCCGGAACATCTGGGAAAAACGTGGTATAAGTTTTAAAACGAAGGCCCGTTTGGTCAGAGCACTAGTTTTCCTGATTTTCCTCCATAGAGTTAATAATAATAATATTTATTTATTTTCAGGCTACTTTGGCCCATAGATAAATACCTTACAGACTAACATACATACGATATAATTGACAGCTTGTGTTAGTAAACAAAACCTTAAAACTATATTAGTATCACTACAGTTGCACTACGTCACTGTGCGATCATGTGGCACTTGCCCGCGGAAGCGTCGAAACACCACCCCCTGCGGCCAAAAGTCCTCTTCCAAGACGAGGTGCAGGTAGCATGTCGGTACTCGCACCACAAACGCCTTAGTTGACGTTGCGGCGCGACTCGAGCAGCTGCACTCTCGCCACGTACTTGATCTTCTGGCGCACGTACTCCACGATGTCCTCCGTCGTAGTGGTGTAATGTAGACGGGAGAGGTACAAAGGAGTGTTCGGCTTTGCGGCACGAATATGCACATTGGGCTCCGATGGAGCCGTGCCGCAGCGGTTCTTGATGGTTCGCTGACGGCGCTTCCTCCTCAACACCGTCACGAAACCATCATCAGCCTGGATCGGTTCCTTTTCAGGCACAGGCTTCTCGGAAGGAGCATTTTTCCCCACAAGTTAAGACATGGACAATCCAAACAAGAGTAAGACAGAGGATAGACGCATTCGAAATGTGGTGTTTTAGGCGGATTCTCCGAATTCCATGGACGGCCAAACGCACAAATGTGTCTATCCTTTACCAACTGATATCAAGACTCGATTGTCAACAGTTTGCCTACAGCGTATTTTGTCTTATTTCGGCCACATAATGCAAAGAGGAGATAGCAGCCTTGAAAAGCTGGTCATTGTTGGCAATACCGAAGGCAAGCGACCGCGAGGCCGGTCGCCATTTAACAAATTTGGAAGTGTCTGTCTTCCAAACGATTGGCTTTGAGAAAAAATTGTTTGTGGAACCTCAATGTCATTTTTAAAGACCTGTCTAATGTCTATAGACACCCCACACGTAGGTATAGGTTTGATGAAAAAAAAAATATAGTTTCAGTTCCATGTATGGGGCGACCCCCTAAATCCTTTTTTTATTTTTGTATAAAAATCGTAAAGCGGTTCACAGAATACTTGTAGAGTTTCAACTGTGTAGTCTCAATAGTTTCCGAATGAAGTGGCTGTGACATACGGGTGGACAGACGGACATACAGACATGACGAATATAATATATAAGGGTTCCGTTTTTTGCCATTCGGCTACGGACCCCTGGTTTGTAGTAAATTTTGATGAGCTCGTTATCAATACATGTTGGATTTAGATAATGATCATCAGATAAAAATAAAATAGTTAGTTATAGATTTTTGAAAATCATCAAATAAATAATTATAATAATATATAATCAATATATATTTTATCCCTGCTGCCCCTATTACCTACCACAATCGAGAGTTTTCGTATAGGGTAATGTTGGCTCACGGAAAATTAGCTTGATAGTAATCAAGTGAAAAAATGTACCGTGGATCCTGGACTAACATTGTGACGCGGTCAATAATAATTTATAGATGAACGGATAGCTGTCAGTGGGGCGCAAAGTGACATACGTCCGTCTAGCACCGCGCCTAAGCGCTCACTGTCGGATTGCATACGTAAGAAAGAGAGCGCGATGACGCAACGCTCGAACTTCTTACAAACCATATAATGATTAATTATAAAATAATAATTTATTAAATAATCAAAAATTAAAAACAACCAAATTTTGTATTTAAATATGATACGTTATTGTTATAAATTTTACCAACGTACGTTCATCAGTAATACAGATATTTTTGTTGGAAGATCATTTTAAGAGGTTAGTTTACCATTTTTTTGTATCGAGAAAACTTTTCAAAAACGTGTTTTGAAAACAACGAAATTATCAGAAATATGTTCAAGATTAACATATATTTTTTCCGCCGTGTCAAACTGTATAGATTTGGCTAAAAAATTGTTCAATACAAGCCTATTTGGCTCTTGTCAGCGCCTTAACCAGAGACAAACACTCACAATCGTAATAATAAAGATAATCTCAGCGACGAGCGATCAAAGGCAGCCTCCATTGAGTTGAGAGCACAACTGCACCGAAGCCGCATCTGCACGAAGCCTTTGATGTCAAAGGTAGAGGAACAGACGGTGTTTAGCCGGCGGAAAATCTGGCTATTCGTTTATTAACCAGTGTAGTCGGGCCTGAAGGTTTCTAGCTGATAGATAGTCAATGATTTGGAAGCTGCAGAAATGGTTTGAAAGGAGCTTTTCTCTTAGTTATTTACTTGCATTTGAATTTAATGATAGGCAGAGCGAATGAATGATTCATTAGTTAAAATCTGTAAAAGTTTGTTTCATCAATCTAGGTATCTGTTCTTATCTGTTTTCGGAAGGGTGTGCAATACAAAGGTTTTCCATTGCACCACCATCTTTCTTCCCTCGTTTATATATATAATATATATGATCCCGACCGATTTCGGCCACAGCGACTTGGAACTGCCTATTAAGAGCATCGCTGGTGTGCTCTCTGGTGACTGACATAGCCAATTTTTGTCGTGAAAGTGCGTCCACATTCACTGCAAGTCAGCACCCCTCCGACGTAATTGTATTGGATGGCCGCGGCTGGTCGGGCATCGAGCTCTTCTATTCTCTTCTCTTCTCTTTCCCTCGTTTAATTCTACTTGGGGTCGGGTTCTTGTCAGACGTTAGCATCATACTCTTTTCTTTTTCATATTATTCTTCAAAGGTTATCCATTTACAATTTTTTTATTTATTAATCTGGTCAATGAAAGCCGGTTTCTCTACTGCATTTTTAAAAGCCTCCAAAATCCTAAACAGAAGGTCCAGAAATATAGTAATTATAATCCACTGATTAGACACTATTTAAAACCTTCATAATATTAATTTTATTACCTCCTCGATCCAATAAAACTTTACTCAAAAAGCTTATAAACGACGCTTTGAAATAAGTGATACCTTTAGAAAACGATCCTTCGTTCATACGACTCAAAAGCTTCAACAAAAAACATAATACCACAATACCAGTAAGTTTTATCAAGCACATTGCACAAACCGGCATAATCCTGCCACAATGACGTTGAGCCATTCAATAGCCAACAATACGGATTACTCCTAATTATGTTATGGTATTATGAATATTGCAAAAAGAGGAAAGCTTTTTAGCGTTCCGCTATTGAGATTTAGAGCCAGACGAAGTTAGGATGAAAGAAGATACAACTAGAGGGACAAAGGCCAGGTCATGAATCGTTTGAAGATGAAAAATAAAACAAGATGGTGAATTTGAGCTTCTGGCACCTAAACGTAGAGTTTAGATTAGGATTTCTCGTTGGTTATAAAACGCTGTCGAAACGGGTCTTATCGCGATATTCTTTTCTTCTCTTCTTCTTTTCTTTTCTTTTTTTTTTTTTTTTTTTTTTTCTTTTTATTATTATTTTTTTTATAATGTGTACAAATCGCGAAAGTTTAAAAAGTTCTCATAGGTTGTTGTTAGAAGTTGTTATTCTTAAAAACGCTAGAAAGATACATCCTGAAAGGCAGGTTTGCAGATATTCTATACGTATTTTAGCGAACGGAGAGCAGTGGTGTCCCAGTGGTGGCGGCCCCGACTTACGAACAGTTGGTCATGGGTTCGAACCCAGGCAGGTGCATTACTTTGTGTAATTTATTTCATTACCACTGCTCTCAAAACGGTGAAGGAAAACATCGTGAGGAAACCGGCATAATTTCGAACCAAAAATTCGAAGATATGCGACATCTACCAATCCGCACTGGGCCCGCGTGGTGGATTATAGCCCATCCCTCTCCTAGAGAGGAGGCTTGAGTCCCTGCAGTGAGAACATTATAGGCTGATGATGATGATGATGATTTTAGCGAACCGCTGTCGCTCTCGTGTCAATGAAAATTTCCTGGAAATACGCGTAAACTATTGATTAAAAAAACAAAAGAAAAACGTGACGGATCGAGATATCCAAGCCCGTATACCTACTCGTAACTAAGTACGTGCCCATAACGGGAAAAATAAATAAGAAACCCTAAAAGAGGAAATAGGGCCACACAGAAATCCTCAATCCAGACCTAGGAAACAAACCAGCTCAACTGGACCAGACAGACATGCAGAACAACCGAAAAACTAGTTAATCTACCAACGAAGTGTAAATGACTTCAATAAAAAACCAGCGGTTCAATATCGTAGAAACTAATAATAAGTACAGTCAGACACAAAACGAGGAGCTGTAAGCTGCGTTTAGCTGTTAAATCGAGTGTGAAGCTTGCGGTGTAATGTGTTATCGATTGTACGTTTTTGTGCTCAGCTCGATCAAGTGAGACGGTCGCATTCATTGTGAACCTTTGCGGGTTTTTTAATATTTTTGTGTTTGAATGTACGCAGTGTAGGTAATTTTACTTAGGTAGGCAACATAATTATTATACAATAATAATTATATAATTGTATGTACTTATTGAAACGTAGTTGAAAACAAGATAAATAAGAAAGAATTAAAACAACACAAACACACAAACAATGAACACAAACGATGGTTTTATAGCGAAATAGGACTAATACTACAAGGATTGTGTAATCAAAATATAGCAGGCCAATAAACACATTCACAAGCTGGACCCTTGTGTTATTAACGCAGTCCCTGTGGGTAAATAATGGCAAAAACATGGAAAAATTCTAGTTGTCATGTCATCTGGGGGCACGGCAGTGCCCCCGCCGAGTCGAGTGCGAAGCAAACACTGCCGTACCATCCTTTACTGGAACCATTTCGCCGCATTTTCAGGCCCCTATTTGAGAACCTCTGGATAAGACCAGAACGCTGAAATTTTCGTCATCCAGTAAGCTATACAATCACACTTAAAATAAAAAGTTTCAAGTCTGTAGGTCATTTAGTTCCGAAGTTAAGCGAAAGCAAAGTTTCGCATTTATGAAACTCACTCACTCACTCACTCATGATCATCAAAATAGAACTAGTATTTCCCATAAACTCAGAGAGCTGAAATTTGGTACGGAAAACTATAAAAAGTAGGAAAATCGAAAAAAAAAACTACAAAAAAATATTGTTTTAAATAAGAAAAATATTTACGTTTCTACAAAAAGAAGTGAAATCCCAACAAAAACATTCTGTAAAAAACTAGCCAAGTCTCGATGGAACTGCTTGTTTATCTCTAAAAAGTAATGAAATCTAGACAAAGTCGTGCCAAGTCTAAGGTTCCTTATTGCGGTTTCTTTATTATTATAGTTAATGTTGTGTGACTTGGCCGTTGTTCGTTTCGTTTTGTTCGGTCATTTTTCTTCTTGGCGTCCAATTACCAATACCAGTATGGGTTATTATCTCGCTTAACAATCATAGGTAGTTACAACAGATATAACATTACGTATAAACTAAATTGACTTGTACCCACTAACGTATAAAGAATGTTCAACGGCCAAGACACACAACAATAACTACAATAATAAAGAAATCGCAATAAGGAACCTTAGACTTGGCACGACTTTGTCTAGATTTCATTACTTTTTAGAGATAAACAAGCAGTTCCATCGAGACTTGGCTAGTTTTTTACAGAATGTTTTTGTTGGGATACATTTTACACGCAGGCACAGAATGTGCAAAAATATTTATTAAAAAAAATGTCTGCCTTTATACTTTTTTGTACTTATTCAAATATTTATTTATTTCAATTCAGACAGCCGCTTACATTTACAAAAGTTTTATTGAAAAAAAAAAATAACTTGACAAAATTATAATTCCGGTAAGACGTACAAAAGCCCGTATCGTTTAAATCTGCCATTACCCTGTCCGCAGTATTTAGATCAGTTTGTTTTTAAATTATAATGGCCGGAGTACGTTTACCCTGAATTTCATATTCTTAGTCCGATGGTAATGACCATGAATGTTTATGTGGCTATCGATGTTTTGGGGGAGAAATAAGGTCAAGTCTATTCAGATTATCTTGGTAGTAGTCATGGATGCCTCAGCCTTGTTTTTCCACCTGGAAATTCGAAACAGTTGAGACAAATCCTACCTACAGAGAGACAGACAAGATCACTTATCATTTTCATCTGTCTAGCCTTTTTCCAACTGTGCTGAGGTCAGCTTTCAGACGAACCGGATGCAGCTCAATACCAATATTTTACATGGAGCTACTGCCTATCTGACCTCCACAACCCAGTTAGCACGGGGTAATACGTTACACCTTGGTGAACCTGGCAAGAGAGAGGATCACTCATGTTTAAAAAAGTTAATTAAGCTGTAAGAGATCAAATCCCACTTATTGATTTAAGCATACTTCATTTTATTAGAATCCTTTGCATCATTGTTTGGGGTGTAAGTTTCAGTGCCGTTTTAACAGTGAAATATTTATCTTATCACCTAAAATATCGACAGTACTGCCTCTTCCCTAACTTCAAGCAAAAGTATGACTCCAAAACAAGCACGGAGGTCATTGAACATGACACACAGTCTATAGAAAGTTCTGGATATTGCCCCCATGTTTGTGGGCATATGAAAATAGGGTCTTATCGAATTGTAATGAGACTTGACAAATAACGTATTAAAGCGTTAAAACATAACAATATGTTTATGATTTTGTTAGGGCTGCTTCCGTGGTCCTGAAGAATATAATTATTATGATATAATATGGATTGATGTACGTAGATTAAGAGCAATGGAGATGGTGACTGTGAAGAAGCATCGTCGCTGGTTCTTCTTCTTTTCCAGAACTTTGTCTTTGTCTACTTCAGTTGTATGATTTTGGGCTAAGAAGGCAGGATAGGCGGTTTTCCACTGGTTTACAATCTGTTCATAAAATTTTATATCCTTAAGAACAGCTGGACCACTATAGTTAGATTGAGATTAAGGTATGGTCAGGTTCGACAGGCCATGATACTTTCAAAGAGTTTCGTGTTTCTACGATGATTTACGACAGGACTGACGTAAGTTTCAATATCATTTTCGATACTTTATTTCAGATAGAATGACACGTAGTCTGAAAAGCTTCTGACTTGCTCTCAGAATAAGCTAGTTGATTGCTGAAGTAGAACCGATGAAAATCGGCTAAGGTCGGATGTCCTAAGGCTGATTGCAGGTGGTTCAAAGATGATTTCAGGATGGATTATGGCAGCCAGGACGAGAATGAGCAGTGAACTTTTATAAGCTTGGGATGAAGACAAGAATTTCATTTGTTATTATTATGGTCAGCATGTTTTTTTATAAGAAAGTAAAGTCGTATTATTTCATATATAAAACAGTACCAACCAATACAGACCAATGGAAATGTTGAAACTGTATCAGGGGTCAGTGGGTTTAATTCCAAAAAGCAAGAAAGACATTCTAAAACACGTATCTATTTCATCATTTTATGTAAAATTTGGGATCCAAAATCGTACGTCAACGACCTGCTCTTGCCATAGATCACAGAAAAATAGATATTTTCATAATTTTAGTCTTGTTAGAGTCATCTAACACAACATCACACCTGTAATACCCAAAAGGTCAGGCAGCTGTGTAACGTATACCTAGTACACAAACCTTTAGTATATGTATTTTAAGTCCCATTTAATAGACAAGATAGATAGGTGTCTTTATATTCTGTTAGTGTCTTAAAAAAAAGAGAGTTTTTTCAGTCAAGATCATTTCACAAGATTAGTTCTTTTATATAAAAGGTACATGACCCTAATATTAAAATGTTGATACATTTAAATGATACGCTCAAACGCATGATCTGACACAGTGAATATTTAGCAGAAATTACAATAGCGAACGGGTAATCACGACATTTTGAATTGCATGAGGTCAAACGTATGAAACTTTCATTAAGGAAATGTTGGCGATTTTTTATTTCGGTAAGTGTTTTTATGTTCCGATGTGCATAATATTGAAGAGATTTGTAAATAACAATACTGGAGAGTTAGATTGTTATGCAGGTTGTCTACCTACCGAGGTTAATTTTTCAGATCGCTGAAAGCTCACTCAGTAGTAAGTAGATATTTTTGCTACGTCTTGACGAAGGCAATTAATTTAGATAAAAAAATAGCTTTATTGAACTTGAACCAAAGCTGTCATTTAATAGCTGCTTTATTGCCCCAAATACAGTCTGGCACTAACCTGCAAATTGCAAAAAAGGTAAGAAAATGTTAACTTTGCGGACTACCCTGGCGCTACGACCTTAATTTTCTTATATTTTTCGTATTCACGTGCTTATTGTATAATTATCATTGACTTCAGTAAAGGGAAAAAGCGTGAGGAAATCAGCATGTCAGAGGCATATTTCTCGCCGGCATGAAAGGTCAATTCAGAGGCTCATAGGCGGCATGAAAACTCGGGCACCAAGTCAGTCACTAACTACGCGAGAAAGAAAGAAGACCACCTTGTTCATTATATCTATGAAGACTACCTTAATAATCTATCTATCTATCTATCTATATAAATAAAAAGAGAAGTCCTGACTGACTGACTGACTCATCAACGCCCAGCCCAAACCCTTGGACCTAGAAAGCTGAAATTTTGCACAGAGGTTCCCTTTATAATGTAGACAAGGAATAAGGAAGGATTTTTCGAAATTCAACCCCTAAGGGTGTTAAATAGGGGATGAAAGTTTGTATGGAAAACCGACAATTTCAGGCGGGCGAAGCCGCTGGCAAAAGCTAGTAACTAAAATGAACTTCAAGTAAAATACCAAGAAATCTAACACACCAGTTCACATATCCCGCTCTCAATTCGCGGCATCAATACGAGCTACTTGTACAAGCTGACATGCACTGTGGGCGCTTTTGTCCGGAGCCAGGGAACTGGGTCGCTGCACAGTGGCACACTTGAGGCTGCGACTACGTCACTGCGCCTATGTACCCTTCAAGACGCGAGGCTTTCAATGGCCACAGTTAGCGGGTTTTAATTAAGTGGCGCATATTAAGGGTAATCGGGGAGTTTTTAGTTTCGTTGATGGGCTACTGATATATTATATAATAGCCGCACGGGTTGATCGAATGTTAAGGTGCGTTTGAGGAGGTCAATCTGAGGAAAGTTGACAAATAAACTACATGTTCAAAAATTCGTTTGCTCGATATCGTTAATCATATTAACCTTTTTAGCGCCACAGTCACGTATAGACGACAAGCCGAACAAGCAAACTAGTGCTCTAAGTCTGTCGACTTAAGGTACTTTTTGGCTTGTCGTCTTACTTGACCGTGGCGGTCAATGGGTTAAACATAGACGCACGGGACCGGTCAATGTGGTGACACCTGGGGGAGCCCTATAGTTGGCGTCTTTTGGCTGAAATGATGATGATAATAAACTAAGTATTGAAAAGCATGCCAAGGCAAGTGTATTACGCAATTAATCAGTTGATTCTGACTCCCAGTTTGGGACAGTTTTCAAATTGTATTTGCGTATTAGGATCAAAAATCCTCACTAATATTATAAAATGAGAAAATGAGATTATTTGTTACCGTTTCACGCCTAAACCACTGAATGGACCATCCTGAAATTTTGCTTAAAAGCTATCAGCTGATGTACAGAAACGGATATAGGGTAGCATCTTGAAAAAAAAAAGTTTCCCAAGGAAAACAACAAAAGCGTTCTTAGGTTAATAGATGGCGCCACGTGTCCTTCGAATCATGATTAAATTATACCTATTATTTTAGAAACATCACAAGTATTTGTATAATCATTTCACGGGAACGAAGGTCAGGGCAAGCCCTGACCAGCCGTTTGTCCTGAGACCTGAGTCCTAGTTATAGTACTTATAAGTTTTAACCAGTTTTTGGTTCCTAGATGGCGCAGTTTTCCAATTACATTTGCGTAGTAGGACCAAAATAAAACATAAGTTTTTCGAAAATGTTGTAGTACCAAGTTCGTTTCATAGGAACAATCATTTGAAAGAAGGTTTAAAATAAAACAAAGATGCTAATAATTTGTTACATGTAAAATGGATTCCTCAGAATCAAAAGTATTTAGATTAAAAACATCATTATTTACATGAATAATTTCAACATCTACCTGCCTCCAACATTCACCACGAACAAATGTGACACGTAGGTACCCTCAACCCCGCTAACGAAAACATTGTTTTTTCCTCTGCCATACATTATCGCATAATAGTGTAACAACGACCCATAATTGGGGTAAATACGCCAAATATCGGCGCTGGTCCTAAGCAAACAACAGGGGTACCTACCCGGCGACACCGGGGTATGCGCGTGTAGATCTACGTGTTTGATGCGTTTTTGTATTTTTGTAAAAGATAATAATAATATATTCAGAAGCTCTGAATTTTGATATGAAGGTCGATTTATTAAGTTGTATGGATACAATCGGACTATTTAAAAACAGGTGCTTACAGTTCAAAGTATTCAGTAATATTTTGGCGCTAAAGGATTTTAATTATATTCTCCACAGGATGGACATTAAATTGTGGCCATGCAATAAAAACATAGGTTTCAAGGACCACATCCATTTTAACAAAATTATCATTAGGGGAAAAGAAAAGTTAGGCAGACGAAAAAACGCAAATCTTTTCTATATTTTTCATGAAGAGAGTAGTTAGTTTCTTGGCGGCTGTTAGGACACCCTAACATTTGTCTTACTCACCCCGAAATCATGGTCCACAAGCATAACCTTTAACAAAAAAACTAGAAAATAGCGCAAAAAGTCGCAATGTCCACATGCACTATGCAACACACACGTGCAATATGCGATCGCCAAGTGCGTCGCATTCTCACGTCTGGCGCGAATCTAACAAAAAGCGGAACGTGATTTATCGACGAGCGAATCGACACCCCCGCTCACTCGTCTAAACTACCCTTAGGGTGTTTGGAGAGCGGACTATGCAATTGTTGGATGTTGCAACTGAAGTTTTGAGTTTAATTTGACAGTATTTTTTAAGTAAAGTAAGTCCTGTCAATAAACGGGCTAAACTTAGGAAAAGGAGAAGAACAAAATCGACGTCCTGATAGGCTCAACAAAGAATAATTATAGGTATAGGGTCATTTGATTTTTTTGTTTATAATTAAACCAAAAAATAATAATAGGTCTTTACCTATGTAATTGGAGATTCTATAACCGGCATTTTCAGATTTAATTATCTGTGGATTGGTGCGTAATTCGAAATTCAAGTAAATTTTATTCGAAAGACTTGTTATTTCAATTTCAAATTCAGTCATTTGTTTTCCGATAGTTTTTTGTTTTTGTGATATTGTGGTAGTTTTTGGCGCCATGAATAAACTGCAAATTCGTACAATTTTCGAATATGAGTTCATACGTAGAAATACCGCTGCGCAAACAACACGAAACATTAACAACGTGTACGGGCTTAACACTGCTTGCATAAACACGGTCCATTACTGGTTCAATCGTTTTCAATCTGGAAATTTTCAGTCGAAGAATGAGCCTTGCGGTCGGCCGGTAAACATTGTCGACAACGACGAATTGAAGGCGATAGTGGAAGCAGATCCAACTCAATCTAAGGCTGAGCTTACTGCAGGCCTTGGAGTTAGTGTCAAAACAACATTGAGATACTTGCGTCAAATTGGAAAGACAAAAAAGCTAGATAAGTGCGTGCCACGCGAACTAAGCGACCAACAGCGAGATTCACGCGTCGAAGCATGGATAGCACTACTAAATCGGCATAGAAACGATGAAAGTCTTAATCAAATTGTTACCTGCGATGAAGAGTGGATCCTGTACGACAACCGTAAGCGTTCGTCTCAATGGGTGGACTACTCATAGGAAGATGATGGTGACTGTCTGGTGGACCAGTGCCGGACTTGTACACCACAGCTTCTTACCGAATGGCACAACAGTGACGGCAGATGTCTATTACCAAGAATTGCAAACAATGATGGAGAAGCTCGCAATTCAACTACCAAGACTAGTCAATCGTTCTTCCCCATTGCTTCTCCACGACAACGCGTGAGCTCACACTTCACGAAAGACTATCGCAAAGCTACAAGAGTTACAGCTGGAAGCTCTCCGTCACCCACCGTACTCACCGGACCTTGCCCCAACAGATTTCTACTTTTTTCAAAATTTAGACATTTTTTAAGTGGTAAAAAATTAGACTCCCGAGAGGCAGTACAAAACGCTTTCGCTGACTTCATCGCCTCCCGTCCGGCAGACTTCTACAGTAAAGGGATAAACAAAATGCCATCAAAATGGCAAAATTGTATAGATCATTTGGGCCAGTACTTTGATTAGCTGAAATAAAAAAAATAGCAAAATTTTTATATTTTAAAATTCTCATACAAATCTCCAATTTCATATAAAGACCTAATATTAATCTCGTACTCAAAGTCTACAATGAATAGGAAGTATTTAAACATAAAATATCAGGTGCTATTCTTAGAGAATTAAAATTAGAACAAAATGACGATATTATAAAGAAAATACATAAATACCAGTTCCTTTGTAAAAATAATAAAAACTGTATGTCATATGAATTTAAAGTTTAAATTAAACGATGATTTATTAAACAGCAATGCTAAGAAACGGTCAGTTAAATTAAAGTGACTACATGGTATTGAATAACAAATAGATTAGTACACAGAAGATTTTTATATAATTTTAATAGAAAAACAAATTGTTTCAAAAGGTCGAGTCGTCTATATTCAATAAATCATAATATTTTGTGGTGTATGTGCAAAAACGTCATGAAATATTAATGTGTTTACCTAATAACTGTCTGGTCAAATGACATCAAGTCTAGCCAGATTACTAGATTATCCTAAATTTAGAAAACAGGGTGTAAGATTAAATGAAGGATATACTCAAAGGAGGTGTAGAGCTTATAAAACTTAACAACTTTTCAGGGCCAACCCCTGAAAAACTTGCTGTTCATTAAAATATTTTTTTGTAAATATTTGAATGTAGGTTTCATAGCAGATAATTTTCAGGAGTAGGTACAATATATTTTCATAAAGCACGTTCCTACGTTAAAGTTGCATAAAGCCTACTTTTTACATTTTTGGGTTATTCTATTATTATTTTTTAGCCAAACTATACAGAGCGTTCAAAAAATAGTTCAAATTTTCACCTTCCTGATTTCACGTACATTTATCAACAGTGTCAAACGCAACAACTTCAACGGGTCTACCTGATCCACCCTCGCGTTTTGTCGCAAAAAATAACGCGCATAATAGTGATCGCATTGTCGCGACTGACTCCTCGGGTCACTTTCCTTGTTCCAACACTGACGCAACCTCAACCATATCATGCACGAATTATGATTTAAAATAGAGTGGCTCAGCGATGTTGTTTTTGAACGAGAAAATTATGAAGCGTAAGAATCAGAATCGTTTGTTTGATAAAAGTACTATTATTTGTAATAAATTCTACACTGTTCGTTTTGTATGGATTTTTGACAGTGTAATTCTTAATGTTTTTATTCGTTTTTATGTTGCTGTAATGTCATATAATTCTGTGACGATGTAGTCGTGGGAGAATGTCGCTGAGTTACTATTGTGCAGGTGAGATACATAAAGATTGATAAAGTGAATTGTAATATTTAAAGTAGAAACATAATTGACTTTGAGGTAAAAACCTTTTGACATTATATTGAAAAACTTTTCCTGTTGTATAGCTGCTTCAAGTGGGAAATTACAAAACGGACTCTCGGGTTCTGCGTTAAGGAAAACACAAATAACTAATAAATTAAAATTTGGTACAGAAAACGATGGATAGAGTAGATCTTTAACGTCGTAACAGTGGTTACGGGTTACACAGAAGCTCGAAACTGGGATGAATAGCATTACCCAGTTTCCACGGAGGTTGGTCAGATAGGCAGTGTGGGGGTCAGATAGGCAGTGTGGGGGTCAGATAAGCAATCACTAAATGTCAAATACTAACGAATATCAAAGTTCTACTCTATATAGCGTATACTGTGCCAAATTTTAGTATTGAAGTTGTTTGTGTTTTCCTTCATGCGGAATAAATAAGTCCATACCGTAATTTCCCACTTGAAATATTCAACAGGAAAAGTTTTCAAGTACATATCATCATCATTATCTTCCTGCCCATATCCCATGTCATTGGGGTCGGAGTAACACGTTTTTATCTTCCATTCTGCTCTGTCAGTCGTCACGTTATAAGTACAAGTATTGTTTATTTTATTGTTTTTCAACTACATATACAGCAACAAATGCTATTCAAAAATTCATTTAAACACTCAAGTATCTATTTCAAAAGCAAATACGGTAAATTTTCACTAAACACATATTATATCTGCACATATATACAAGTTTACTTCGAAACGACATCCAGTTTTACGAACAAATATAAATAGTATATTGACATCTGAACTCGTAATCCGCGGTACATAAAAAGACCAATGAACTGCGTTTGAATTATTTAGAAAAAAAAACATATACGTATAAATGTTACGCAAATGTAGAAAGCTATATGAATGCGAAGTTGGTGACTGTTTATTTTGTGGGTACGAAATAAATCGGTTTACAGAAATAGATATTTTTTTTTATCCAGGAAATACATTAGCAGATGGTCTGATAAAATAAAATAGGCTACTTTATGAAAAAATATTGACTTGAAACCCGATTGAAATAGGGAAGTATCTAATATTAAAATATTACCTAAAACTAGTTTACATTGCTGAAAATGAGTTCTGTTGGTTATACTATAACACACTGAAAATTCCTTTTTTAGATATTTTCAATGTACAAAAATATTTTTTCTACAGATTTATTATATGTATAGATAGTTGCTAATAAGCCCCCAAACAAGAGAGTGGGGACAAGAGTAATTGATAAGGAATGATTAACTCTATTTATTGTAAGTCTGAAAACCACGGTCAGATGCCTTTTTCTACTGTATTATTTTTAAAGAATTGATTACACAGGTAATTTGAGAAGAAATATTAATAAAGGAGTCAAATAACTGATGATTATTAAAATTATAATTCGGCGGTAATCAAGTATGTATAAACCAAGTAATAAAAACAAGTACCGTATAATATTTTAAAGCAAAATAATAATAATGCGTTTTTGTAAAGTGTTTTACGCCATTTGTGCGCTGTAATCCTTCATAAATAATTGGTAATGTCAAACGTACTGCTATCTTTGACGTCGACATTAATTTAATTCTTTCATTGCAAACAAAATAATGACTACGTACATAAAAAATGTTGGCAAATCCGTCGTTTGCCCTCAAATCAATGACCATATTATTAATGCTGTTTGTAATATTTTTTTGTGATTGTTTCTTGACTGGGTTTTTCTTTTAGTAAGTATTTAATTGTTTTCAGATTCTTTAGTTCCTAGTTATTTCTTTATTGATTTAGGACTCATATCCATAGTCTAGTACAAGTAATTTGTGGAGATTAATTAATAACATATGCAAACATTTTTATGCAAAAGACAAAAATTTAAACGAATTAAGCACATAAAACTAAGTATTCTAACAGTTGACGATTCCAAACACAAATCTAGACTACCTGGCTGCTACTGAGTAATTCCTGTAACACTGCTTGGTCTGGGAACCAAACCCCGAATGTCAAAGTCGGCAGTAGCGCAAGCACGACACTTAGACCAGACAAGCAGCTGAAAGGCCCAACCTAATCAAATGACATAAGTATGCGTAATTTTAACCTAACCTGGCAATACATTCCGAATTTATGAGTTACCTATTAAATATATTAAACAAAGAAACTTTTACCAGCACATAGCAACAACACGATAGTTGATAGTCGAAAAAAACTTAACCCAAAACGCTATAATATCTACCTGCTTTGTTCAAACAGTGCTATGAATCTGTAATAATACTTCCATGTCGCAACGACCCGTGTTACATCGTTAAATATTACAAAAAAACAACTACCTGTAGCTTTGATACGACATAAAACTATTTGACTATCGCAAAAACATATCAACTATAAAATAAACCTTATCTTAATATCTTTAAGTTGATTTTTCGATAAGTTTCATTTTCAAAACTGCATTTTACCATCTATGATAAAAAGGTTAGACGTCCAATGCAATTGTAAATTTTGAAATATTTATGATATTATAAAGTGTTGTTTATGTCTGGGTTATAAGATTTATTTTCGAGTAGCAATGCGATAATGTTTATGGCTAGACAGTGGTTTGATATAAACCGTTTGAGATTGTAACCCAATATTGTGCACGAGCGATTCAAAAAACTTTGTTATTTGTAAAAAATATTTTAAAATTATTCTTAATATTATAAGTTGTTGTTAGATCTTAATCTTATTCCTATTAGCACAAACCAACCTGAAGCTATTCACATTTTCAAATTAAGACAACTCACTGGATGCGGTTTAGAGCTAAACATATTTTAAAATCATCATTCTATCTCTACAATGCTCACCCTGATTGGCTGGTGGCCTTACACCGGCTGCGCCCACAGGGTCCGGCCAAGCAGTCGACAACCTCATAGGCCAAATTATGAAAAGTCATTCACTCAAAAAAAACTACAAATAAGAAACAATTGTCAGAAACAGATAATTATTTTCAATAATAACTCATTTAGAAAATTCTAATTGGTTTTAAAAACTAGTAAAGGTCCTAAAGCATAAAATATGCCGTCCATTACGTAATTCCTTTAATTAATTAATTGCATCGCGAATCTGTTTAATTACAGAACCTTGAGATTCGACTCACCGACTCACAGTACCAATAAAACTATAATAATTTCAAATCTAACAAACATAGCGAAAAGTCCCACGCAAATATTTTAAAACGCAACCTGGAATCATACAGATAATATTTTTTTCAATTCCAAAATTTTCAATAAAAGCTTTTAGTACAAAAAATGTTAAAAGCATTGCTCCACACTGCCCTTACCCGACTGCGTTGAAAAAAAGATGATTAATGATGTAGGAAATTAAATAATTCGAGCGCAGGTACAGGGTAGTGGCAATTTTTTAGCTATTGTCCCTTCGTTACAAAACAGGGTGTAATTTGTGGTCATGTTTTTTTTTAATTATTAAAATGATTTTGGTTAAAGAAAAGATTTGCTGCCTCGTTGTGTAGTGGTTGCAAGCGTGACTGCTGATCGTGAAGTAGTGGGTCTGATTCTCGGGTCAGTTCTCAGTAGCAGACATGGAGTCTGGATTTGTGCCCGGATGATATAGCAATAGATTTGCCCCCTATTACATGGGACAAACATAACTGACGAAATATGGGTGGACGATTAGGTATCTCTACCTGACCCTTCAGGGTCTACAAGGCGTGATGGTATGTGATATATAAAAGAATTGAATCAGTTAGATGTATTATAGATTTCAAGCTTTCGGTGAAAGGACCACAGTAAGGTGCAGTTCTAACTACTGTCAGTTATTTAAGAAAATTATAAAACTAACAAAACGTGCGCAAAATAACTACAAAATAATAACGTCTCATAATAAAACAAAAACAGCGTGGCGAATTATAAACAAAACAAGACTTAACACCCCAAAAGAAGCAATTGACAATATAATAATTGACGAAAACAACATTCTTAATAACCCAACAGATATCGCGAACGCATTTAATAATTATTTTGTAGAAAAAGTCAAACCCCTTCCGGATAAATGAAAAAATGTAACTTCTTTAATTAATCACCCATTGAAACTCAATGTTTCTTGCACCTAGTTCACCTTACCAGATTAATAAAATTATAAACAGTCTTAAAAATACCAACAGTGTGGGATATGATGGTATTTCTACTAAAATAATTAAAGCAGTAAATGAAGAGATATGCCATCACCTGAGCCACATTCTGAACTTGTCGATTTCAACTGGAATATTTCCACAAGAGCTTAAACTCTCAATTATAAAACCTTTATTTAAAAAAGAATGCAAACAGTTTATGGTGAATTATAGGCCTATTGCATTATTGTCAGTATTTTCTAAAATATTTGAAAAATATCTTTATGGCGAACTCAATTCATACCTAGAAAAAAATGAATTATTGTGCAATGAACAAAAGGGCTTTCGACAAAATAAAACCATAAATATGGCTATTTATGAATTTATTCAAAATATTATCGGCCACGTTGACAAAACCGTTCCTGTTTGTGCTGTTTATTGCGATATGTCTCAGGCTTTTGATTATGTGGATCATAGTATACTTATCAGTAAGCTTGACGCATATGGCATAAGAGGCAATGTTTTGGACTTAATTAGATTGTGATGTAGTATGTATTTGACGTATGTATGCTTGTGTGCGTGCTTATAATAATATCAAAAATCCTAAGGTAAAAAATAAAATATATTTTATATTTCACCTTATTTTACCGAGGGGAGGTGTGATGTAGTATGTATTTGACGTATGTATGCTTGTGTGCGTGCTTATAATAATATATATTCTACCAAATATACTCAGTATTCAATCAGCATTACAGATGTTTCATTGTGTCTAAGTCCCGTCCTTATAAGATCATATTTAACGAATCGACAACAGATAACTGAAATAACCAAAGTGAATCCGAAAACAAAAAAAGAAGAAACATTCAGCTCCGTGAGGAAAAACGTTACATACGGTGTGCCTCAAGGTAGTGTGCTAGGGCCGCCGTTGTTTATTATCTACATCAACGACTTGCCAAAGGCAACGACTCAACCCATGACATTATTTGCTGATGACAGTACTGTTTCAATTGCATGTAATGACATTAATAATTATGAATCTGACATAAATAATTCACTGACATCTATAATTTCTTGGCTTGACAATAATAATTTGAAAATAAATTTATCTAAAACAAATATAATGCACTTTGGACAAAGACTACATAATCCACTAAATGTAAATTTAATTCATGATAATAACACTATAAATGAAGTATCAAATGCCCGTTTTCTCGGCCTAATTATTGACAGTAAGCTAAATTGGAATGAACACATTGACGTACTTTGTAAAAAAATCAGCAGTCAAGCATATGCTTTGTACCAACTTGCGCCAACTATCAACACGGATGTATTACTTTCGGCTTATTATGGACTGGTTGAATCTGTCCTCAGATATGGCATTATCTTTTGGGGCAACGCATCAAATAAAGAAATGGCATTCAAAATGCAAAAGCGATGCATACGTGCCATGTTCGGTATCCAAAGTACGGAGAGCTGTAAACCATTTTTTACTAAGCATAAAATCCTCACACTACCGTCACTTTATATTTTAGAGATAGCCTTATTTGTTAAAAAAAACCCCCATTTGTTTCCTCGAATATCTGACATTATAATACGAAATCGCCGGGATTTAAACAGTAAACTTCGAGTTCAGCCATCTAAGACAGCGCTAGTTTATAAAAGTGTTGTGTGCAGAGCGCCGATAATTTATAATAATATCCCGAAATGCCTAAAACATCTAAACACAGACCAGTTTAAGAAAACATTAAAGAAAATACTGACGGACAAAGCCTATTATAATATTAATGAATTTTTAAATGACAAATCGCTCTAAAAATACAAATTAAATTTATTCCATTTATTATGAATCTCTTGACTATCTACCAATTTATTTTATTTCTTATTATGATTTTAATTGTTGATTTATTAATTTATATTATTATTCTTTGTATTTTAATTGTAAATCTTATGGTCTTTCGACCTAATTTGTACACCAGCAATGGTCAAACATGTTGAGCCAAAGACATTATCTTAACACCTATAATGAGCATACCATGTAAATTATCTACACGTGTTTTTGCAAATAAATGAATTTGAATTTGAATTTAACTTAGCAATTATGTCTAGACCAATAAAGCACAACGAATTGAGCAAACATCTATGTATTTCTACCGTTTCAATCAATTTCAAATCAATCTACAAGCCATGAATTTAGGTAAACTAGACAGGTACAGGTCAATCGGTCAGTAATTGCAATTTTAATTAACAATCCGTGAATAAACGAAATAAATCAACACACATTACGATACCGCAATGCGAAAGGACCAATAATCTAAACCGCTAAAATTCTGCAATCAAAAATATTATTTTTCGTCGAAAAAACAAGCTGCAATATGTGTTGATGATAGGCAATCAACTTTAATTATAATAATTGACTATTGAAAATAACATTGCGGTATTGCGAACAACTACAGGTGAAAAAAAACTAGTATTAGCTTTTAAATCGCAGTACAATAAAGAAAAAAAAAGGAATGCGGCTTGTTTGATTTGAATACACGTGATTTCGTACTTATGTAAGAAAAAACTTAGATATAGAATCAATTGAACATGCGTAAAATTAGGCAAGAACCGATTCTGGTATAATCGTATTCAAAGCCAAAGCGCAGGTTGATAAAATCCACGGTAAATGGGGGCTAATTTAAAGAAGAGCAAGATATTATAACATAACTAGCTTTTGCCAGCGGCTTCGCCCGCGTGAAAATGACGATTTTCCATACAAACTTTCATCCCCTATTTAAATGCCTGGGTTGAATTTCGAAAAATCCTTCCTTATTCCTTCACTATATTATGAAGGGAATCTCTGTGCAAAATTTCAGCTTTCTAGGTCCAAGGGTTTGGGCTGGGCGTTGATGAATCAATCAAAGAAAGAAAGAAAGAAATAAAACATATTTATTTAATACATGCCACAAGTGCACACAACAAACAATAAATTGAAAAAATAACAGAACAAAACAAAAGCGTGTGTGCATCTCACGGCTGCGCCAAATAGGACCAGTTCAGCAAACTGCCGACCAGCTAGTGCCCGACGCTGGTTTTCAACAGGCCCTGAGATGGTGACGTAACGAACGTAAAACAGTTTAGCCCTTTCAGTTTAGTCAGTGAGTCAGTCAGGAATTCTCTTTTTATTTATATAGATAGAAAGATTGTCCCACGCGGTTAGGGAGAGGTGTACCTAGGTGTATTAGGTACACTATTAAATGTCGGTGTACTATTAGGTACACCGACATTTCACCAGGTAAAGTTCTATGCCATCAATCGGGCACAGCTCCAAACTCCATTGCTGCTACTGAGAAATAACCCAATAACGCTTTATCCGACCCAGGAGCTAAATCCAGGACCTCTTGTTCAGCAGTCGCCCTTGCAGCCATTAGAGGCAAAGAAATCAAAACATCCACAACTAGCGACCCGCCTCGGCTTCGCACTGGTGCAATGTTGATACAAATGTGAGGTATGCATACATACTACATGTCATGTAAGCCTTCCTCTTGAACCACTCTATTGCTGAAAACTGCTGTAAAATCCGTTGCGGAGTTTAAAAAATCTAAGCGTCAAACAGCGGGAGCAACTTTGTTTTGTACTATGTAAAGAAGTCACAATATCCTAACTTCCTAACTAATATTATAAATGCAAAAGTAACTCTGTCTGTCTGTCTGTCTGTCTTTGCTTCACGCCTAAACTACTGAACCGATTTGTGTGAAATTTGGTACAGACATAGTTTGGAACTTGAGAAAGGACATAGGATAGTTTTTTTTTTTTATCGCGAGATAAACCAAAAATCTGCCGGAAGTCACTACTCCACGCGAACGAAGTCGCGGGCAAAAGCTAGTACCGTTATAAATGAGACTCGCACTAACCAGGAAATCGTGTCAAGGGAGGAGGTCTATACCAACAGTGTGCAGTGCGTAGAACAAGGCCATCTATGACGACAAGCTTGATGTATGATGAAAATTATGAATTACAAATACAGAAAAGGAATAAAACAGCTCATAGGTAACTCAGGACCAAAATAGCTGCGGACTTCTAAAACTCCCTATAAAACGCCAAGTTTTATATGTATAGAACGTAAATAAAAGTGGTTCCAATAAGCTTTCGGGGTATAAAGCTGAACAATTACAGCGGGCGAGGATTGTAAAATTTTACAACGAACGAACGTACGAATGATGGCCGACTGTTGTTACTGTGATTACCAACGCCGAATTCTAAAGGCGTTTACACAAAATGGACTTGTTTTTATGTAAATTCTGTATGTGGTTCTGTTTTGTTGCTTTTATTAACAAGTAGCTTTTGCCAGCGGCTTCGCCCGCGTGAAAAATGACGATTTTCCATACAAACTTTCATCCCCTATTTAACTCCCTTAGGGGTTGAATTTCGAAAAATCCTTCCTTATTCCTTGTCTACATTATAAACGGAACCTCTGTGTAAAATTTCAGCTTTCTAGGTCCAAGGGTTTGGGCTGGGCGTTGATGAGTCAGTCAGTCAGTCAGCCAGGACTTCTCTCTTTATATAAATAGATAAATACGTAAATACTTCTTTTCCACTGTTAGACAACATTTCCCTTAAGGTTGAACAAGCCAGTCATTCTTCCATACAAACTTATGAAGGTGATTACTCCTCTGTTTGACGGTGTAGGTTCAAAATTAAAAATTGTATCAACTGGTCTTATCATTATCTAGGTCTGTATGGAAGCAGAATTGGAAAAAAATATTGATTTGGAAGTTATGAACGTCAAAACTTTCATATTTTAGCACTAATTTTAACTCATCTTTGGGCGTAAATAAGTAACGTATATAGTATGAAAAAGAAAAAAGTGAAACCATACGGACATAGATTAGTTATTAAAAAAATTTTGAACAGATACATTCAATAGATTTTTCATGAAACCAAATATACCAAAGGTCTGCATAGAAGCAATCGCGCGCCCGTTTTAGTTGTGTCTCTTTCGCTCTATGCATTTCGCTCGTGATGTCGGGTGAAATAGCATGCATTTTAGCCCCGCCCACCAACTAGTTCGTGCCGTTGGCTTGTTTACCCTTAAATCTTACTTCTGGACGGATGACCTTAAAAAGGTTGTTGGAAATGAATGGTTGTGGAAGCCGGAAGATTGGATTTTGTCTAGCAGTGCACTGCGATAGGCTTTTCTGGGTTTCAGGAAAACCAATTTTCAGTAGCAACTCCTAATTCATAGTAGTAAACAAGTCGTGTCTTATACCAAACGGCAACGTAACCGAGCCTAATTGCAATTAATCAATCTACCTAACTACACCTAGGAAATATTTTTATCATCATAGCTAACCTTGCATCACAATTAATGAAATAGTTTTAACAGAAATCATCAAATGTTGCTAACCGCACCTAAAATACTTTAACACATACCTTGTTAGCCTGTACTATATTAAACATTATACATAGTAAAACAAAAAGTATGTTTACGACATGACTATCATGCTAAAGTTCAAGACTATTCGGGGTACAATTATATCTAGGTTTTTTGCAACAATTATCGTCCGCTATTACATCTGGTAAAGGTTACATTATTTTGGTATCGTGGAAACATACGTCAAAACATAAGTACGTCATTGTTTTGATTAGTTAGTTATTAAGTGATTGACACATCAGTGAAGGGAAACATCGTGAGGACTTATCTATACAAATAAATAAAACTGAATGTCTGTTAACAATATCAAAATAACAGCTTTTTACTGAATGCATGTAAAAAGTATTACGGCACTGAAAAAGACATAGCTTTTTGTCTGTTTGCTCCGGCTAATTTCCGAAACTGCTGGACCAATTTTGAAGGAACTTTTACTGGCAGTAGCAGTTACGTTGCAGGTCAAAAGACCAAACTCTTTTCCTATATGCAGGGACCAGATAATATTAATAATTTCTCTACAATGATTTTAATCAAATTCCCCTATAACTAAAAGAAACAGTAACAATTCCGGCATGACACTTCACATTGCACCCCGGGGTGAGTTGAGCCGGGTCGCGGCGACTCCGTAACACGACACGACATATGGCACGCTCCGCACTTCCGACAATTTCACAAAAAAAGGATGCTTAAGACTGACGCAAAAAATTAAGAAGCTGCGTATGGCACGCTCTTTCAAATTGTGGGTTCTGTATAGTGTTATTCAAGCTTACATCATTTTAGTTACTTTAGTTAAATTGTGAGGGTCTCGTGACTAAGTAAACGGGTACATCATCAAAGTTAAGCAATGCCGAAGCCTTAGATTGCTGAAGATCCCTTATATACCCTACCCCTTTTTTTTTTTTGTTGGGTGGAAAATCATCGAATGACCCCCCCCCCCCCGCTTCTACTGACTAAAAACTGAACCCATGTTCCTTCTTTGCCCTTGCGTCCGGCGGGCATCCGCGGCCCCGGCGGGAATCCGTGGCCCCGGTGGGAACGTATACCCTACCCCTCAGTGCATTGAAAAGGACATTACAAAGACAAGACAAGACATGCAAGAGATCTGTCTATTGGGCAGAGCCAGCTCACGAAACTGAAGACCGACGATGGCAGGATCGTGTCCGCCAAACCGGAGCTTCTGAGAGAGATCGAGAGTTTTTATGGGCAGCTGTACACGTCAACTAGTCAACCCGTCGAAAATCTAGCGAAAGACCCCAGAGCTAGACTGACCCGACACTATACCGAAGACATCCCGGATGTCAGCCTGTACGAGATTAGGATGGCTCTGAAACAGCTTAAGAACAACAAGGCGCCGGGTGATGACGGAATTACGGCCGAACTGCTGAAGGCGGGTGGTAAACCGGTCCTTAAGGCCCTTCAGAAGTTGTTTGATTCCGTCATACTCGAGGGGAAAACGCCGCAGGCTTGGTGCAGGGGTGTGGTGGTGCTCTTCTTCAAAAAGGGTGACAATGCCCGGTTGAAGAACTATAGGCCCATCTCACTTCTAAGCCATGTCTACAAGTTGTTTTCAAGAGTCATCACGAATCGTCTCGCACGCAGGTTCGACGATTTCCAGCCTCCCGAACAAGCCGGATTCCGAAAAGGCTTCAGTACCGTAGACCACATACATACGCTGCGGCAAGTTATACAGAAGACCGAAGAGTATAACCTGCCTCTCTGTCTAGCGTTTGTGGACTACGAGAAAGCCTTCGATTCGATCGAGACTTGGGCTGTACTGCAGTCTCTCCAACGGTGCCAAATTGACTACCGGTACATCGAGGTGTTGAAGTGTTTGTACAAAAACGCCACCATGTCAGTCCGACTTCAGGACCAGACCACGGAACCTATCCTTCTGCAGCGCGGTGTGAGACAGGGAGACGTCATATCTCCGAAACTGTTCACCGCTGCATTGGAGGATGTCTTCAAGGTTCTGGATTGGAAAGGACTTGGCATCAATGTCAACGGCGAGTACATCACTCACCTTCGGTTTGCCGACGATATAGTGGTCATGGCTGAGACCATGGAAGACCTCAGTAAAATGCTCGATGACCTCAGTAGAGCTTCTGAAAGAGTGGGTCTTGAAATGAACATGGACAAAACCAAGGTTATGTCGAATGTTCATGTAACACCCACTCCTATCAAGATCGGAGACTCTACGCTCGAAGTTGTGGACGATTATGTCTACCTGGGACAAACGGTCCAGTTGGGTAGATCTAACTTCGAGAAAGAGGTCAATCGTCGAATCCGACTCGGCTGGGCAGCGTTCGGGAAGCTGCGCGGTATCTTCTCGTCCAACTTACCCCAGTGTCTCAAGACGAAAGTCTATGACCAGTGTGTGTTGCCAGTGATTACATACGGGACCGAAACGTGGTCGCTCACAATGGGCCTTATCAGAAAGCTCAAAGTCACTCAAAGGGCAATGGAGAGGGCTATGCTCGGAGTTTCCTTGCGTGATCGAATCAGAAATGAGGACATCCGCATGAGAACCAAGGTTACCGACGTAGCCCGAAGAATCGCCAGACTTAAGTGGCAATGGGCAGGGCACATTGCTCGCAGAACGGATGGCCGATGGGGCCGAAAAGTTCTCGAATGGCGACCGCGAACCGGAAGACGTTGCGTTGGAAGGCCTCCCACTAGGTGGACCGATGACCTGGTCAAGGTTGCAGGAACCCGCTGGATGAGAGACGCACGGGACCGGTCAATGTGGCGACGCCTGGGGGAGGCCTAGTTCAGCAGTGGACGTCTTTTGGCTGAAATGATGAATGATGAGATACCACACATTCAAAATGAATGTAAAAAACCTCACATGCTAATTAACGACAACTAAGGCCTCATAGGGAGGTCAAAGGATCAAAGTTGTGGGTTACAATTAAACATTTTTTTTCTGAGTACCTAATTTTAGTCACCTTTATAATGTAACTTTATATTTTTTCCAGATAACTGAGTAATTCAACTTAGTTTTTATTTACAGTCAATTTTTCTTTTAAACTAAACGTTAATAGTAGAACAGATTGAACAAAGTTCATGATCCTATAACGGTATTGTTTTTTTTAATAATTAGTGAAGTTACTTTTTTGTCCATAACCATGATATTTCTTTCACACAATCAGAACATCGTAACTTTTTCTTCATTAACGTCATCATTATTTTATCCCTTTACTCACGGATCTCCAAAACGCTAGACTACGTAAGGACGAACATACAAACTGCATGTGCGGAACATTTGTGCACATGTACGGCGCAATGTCGTCCATCTGTCGGTCACAAAAACTATCAGCTACCTACCTACCTACCTAGTACGTTGCTCTAAAGCTACGTCACTTTGTCACCGGTCAGGCAGATATTAATTAGAGTAATTAAGCAGACAGGCACTGGTTGGTGATCGAGGGGATATCTTAACAAGGTTGGTCTATTAATACTGAATAATTTTTTGCAAAATTTAGGAACTTTCGAGGTATTACCTAGCTGACATTTGTTTTTGTCCAAAATACGGGATCGAGAGAGAGGAAAGAGGTGAACTAGTCAGCTAGATGAACTGACATCCTTTGAAAATAGCTGGATCAGACTGAATGCGGAAGATACAGGACATGGTATTATGGTGCAGTTTGGGAGAGGCCCTTCCCACCAGTGGTCTGCAATAGGCTGAGCTGATTATTTTTTATTATAATCCTTACATAGTATAAAACAAAGTCGCGTCTGTTTGTTTGTTTGTTTGTTTGTCTGTATGCTTAAATCTTTAAAACTACGCAACGGATTTTGATGCGGTTTTTTTTAATAGATAGAGTGATTCAAGAGGAAGGTTTTAGTATATAATTTGAACGACAACCACGCGGGTGAAGCCGCGGGCATCAGCTAGTTTGAATATAAAAGGGTTTTAAAAGAGCGATCTCCTAGATATCAATCAAGAGAAATCTGATAAATTTCTCGGACCAATTTCTAGACTTTTCATTGGTGAACTCGAATTATAATATGACTAGAACTTGATGACTTTCGACCCAAAAGTTTGATCTATTGTTGTTACCTATCATCGCCATAAATTAACTTTTCTAAGAGCCAATTTCCTTTTACACACCTCAAAACATCACAGACAAATCTCTCGCCCACCACCGCCATAATTATAATACCATTATTTATGGCAAATGATCTTATTGAAAACGCTACTACCATAAACCCAGCATCAATCATATTTAAACAACTATGTAAGTTAAAAATCACCGAAAATTATCATAACCCGAACAGTACACTGTCTATGTCTAATTTATCTATAATATGTATGTATTTAGAAATATATAAGTATGTTTATCAGTTGTCTAGTACCCATAACACAAGCTCTGCTTAGCTTGGGACTAGATGGCGTTGTGTGATAGTTGTGGAATATTATTATTATTATTATTATGTCAAAAATCTCCCAGTAACTTTAATAAAACGTTTAAATAAATAAATATGCAAACAATTTATTTTAAACGCGTCAAAACGAGGCCCGTTCCACTAATTTAGAAAAGAAATGAGCAAATATTTATGTATAATATGGCCACATACGGCCCCATAACCGAATCATAGGGAAAAATACAGTTATACAGCGTTTAGAAGAAATAGAAGCGTTTAAACGATATAAATCTATCTGTGTTGCTTAATTAAAATCATTTAATCTGCAATCGGAATATATTATGGCAACACGGTGCCAATAAACCACAGTAATGTGTGGAAACATACGGGCAGTCATCGCAGGCGTAGACGCTCATACGGTACGGTAGAAGTATATATTTTTGTTTTTAATATTTCAGAATAATATTGCTGATAGCCCGACTATCACATTAAGTCAAGGCCCTTAAAGATTGGAAGAAACTTTATTAAGTCTTAACGTCTTGGCTCTATTTTACAAAAAAAAACTCATTATTGTAGCTGTTTTTTTCTAGCAAGGAAGAAAACACAAATAGAAACTACCACTTCATATCATTCGTATACAAAAACTCACGAAAGAAACTCATCCGTAACGGAAGATCGAAACACGTTCTGAATTCAATTTGCCCTAACATTTTTATTTACCTTTTATGGCGTCAGGAAATACCTTTTTACCCTGCAAGCGACACAGCCAGTCACTTTAACGGATACGATTGTTGACTGCGCTTTTCTTATATTATTGAGGGGAATCAATTGCGATTCAAGATATTAGAGAGACATGACTGGGTGCCGTGAGTGACATCTAAGATTCTGTTCTCAACTTATTCTGTCTCTTATTATGTCTGCCATTAATTTCAACGTTAATTTCAACTCGGCATGACAAATTTTTTGTAGAGCTTGTACAGTTATGAATTGTGTTAACGAAAATTATAATAAAGTTAAGAATACTTGTCTATTCTTAAAAGTTTCCACCAAAAGGAAGACACACGAACGTTAAGATGCGACCAATCAAGTATGTAGGTATGTTGGTTTCCATCGCTGCCGATTCACCCATATCTGCGCTCTGTTTTGTGAAAACGGGACCTTAGAAGTTTTCTTTTAACTAAAGTTAGCATAATATGTTTCATAGGTAGCTAGTGCTGAGAATGAGTGGCGTCGAAGAAATGGAAAGAGAAGTGTTAGTCGTCCGGCAGCGAGATGAACAGACGACATAGTTGCAATCGAGGGCAAGACCTAGATGAAACTGGTCCGGGATCGTGGAAATTGGCAAATTTAGCGAAGTGAATATAATGAGTTAGTGCTAGCGTTTTTAGAACCAAAACTCCATAGCGTGCACTCTCACAACAGTCTCCCGTATGATTCCATCACGACATGTCGTTCCACCAGTGCGACCCGTAACAGTCAAGTGTTTCCGCCATGTTCCACGAATCAGCATATAAATGAAAAACGTACATAATATCATCAAATTCGAAAGTACCATAAGGAACCGGAATCATTACCATACCTACTGATTTACGCAATTAGTAGGAATTTTTAATTTATTAATAGACATTTGGGCTTTATTGATTATGCCTGAGGCGGGTTAAGCGAAATGTACGGCCCCTTTATGCATAACTTAATAAGATAAATTATCTTATTACGGGAAGTTGGAAAGGTTTAGTTTTTTGGTTAAACTTGGAACTTTGGACTAGATTTAAACTAGGGTAATACGAATTGAACTCGACTCTTTTCGCAGGGATTGACGACCAGCACTGGGTAGGGATAAGTGGGAAGAGGGAAAGGAGGTCTTTGCCCTGCAATGGGGCTAAAATGGCTATTGATAAATACGAATCAGTTTTTATATTTCCTTGTGTAAATTTTTACATTTAAAGTTTATTTTATGGACTTATTGAAATCTATATAAATAAAAAGAGAAGTCCTGACTGACTGACTGACTGACTCATCAACGCCCAGCCCAAACTCTTGGACCTAGAAAGCTGAAATTTTGCACAGAGGTTCCCTTTATAGTGTAGACAAGGAATAAGGAAGAATTTTTCGAAATTCAACCCCTAAGGGATTTAAATAGGGGATGAAAGTTTGTATGGAAAATCGTAATTTTCACGCGGGCGAAGCCACTGGCAAAAGCTAGTAATTATAATAAAATTGTGGTTCAATTTTGACTTTTACCAAAAGTAAATTGTAAAATGCATGCATGTCTCATATTTTATTTCACTTTGTTTGACTTGGTTGGTCTAGCTAGCGGGTCGTACCCCGTGTCGTGGAAAGTGTTATTACTTATGTTATTCCATCAGGAATTTTTCAGAAGCAGCCACGGAGTCTGGATTTACATGGAACCTAAACATAACTGGTGAATAAAAAAACTTGACCCTCAATCATAAAAAGTTACTAAGTAGGTAAATGAATCATCATCTGCCTAGCCTTTTTCCCAACTATATTGGGGTCGGCTTCCAGTCTAACCGGATGCAGCTGAATTTTACATGGAGCGACTGCCTATCTGACCCCCACAACCCAGTTAATACTAGGTAATACGATACCCTTTGGTAAGACTGGATGTCAGAATTTCAGGTCACTGACTACCTGTAACGACTGCCAAAGATCTATATATATGGCAGCCGGGACCAACAGCTTAACGTGTTTTCCGAGGCACGGATGAAACTCGGTATGTCGGGCGGTCACCCATCCACAGACCGACCTAGGCAAAAACAGCTTTACCTAAAGATCGACCCGAGTGGCAGTTCTTATTAAGCCACGAGCTCCTCAAGTAGGTAAATGAATCAACACTACAAAATAACTACCAGTTATTTATAGTCAAAATTAGCACCGAAACACGTGTTATAAATGTTAAATGATTAACAAAACAGTTATTTACAGGATCATAATAATATAGTTGTTAATTAGGCGCTAATTAGATAGAAAGGCTATTTTGTTCGTTAACTACTGTGATCTATTGCACCCATTTCTATATTTTATAGCATAAAACACCGAACGATCGAATTTAGAGTGAACCTGTTGAATATTCAAGAAAATCAAGTGACAGTTAGGTAACAACACTACTTACTTGATACCAACTTAACTTTACCGATCATAAACCATTTGTTAACCAAAATTCAACTCTATCACTTGAAGAACAAGGTGTCTGTTTCCCAAAAGCAGGTGTCTAAGTAAATTAGTGTGCGGATCATCTCTGTCAGATCACCACACTGAAAAATGCCTCCAAGTGGACATCGGCAGCTATTGAAGTGTTAAAAAACAATAAATCACCAACAACCTGGTGATTAATTTATAGATCGACCAATGTAACTGTATCATTTATTAACTAACCTTTAACATCTAAGTATTAAGGTTGAGAATTGCTCAATAAAATGTGACATAAAGGTCAGACAAGACTGGTTTCAATATTTTACGATTTAGTTTATGGTCGTGTTATGGAGGGTACAAGACGTGAAATAGGAAAGTTTAGTGAAAGGTCGCCGAGATATATTGTCTCGCATTTAAAACACAATTTATTTGTATTTAATCAAGTCACCGTGGGTTTTTTTATGTGAGACTAAAAATAAAACTTTTTTTATACCAAATAAAGAAAAGCAAAAACTATTTTCTTTACTTTTCCGGCGTACCCACTGAAAACGGGAGCTTTTCATGCTGAAGCAAAATAAAAAGCGATAATTTAAAACTGGCCACAGCTGTCACCTTACTAGTACTATTCATAGCATAACATTACGCCTGCAATCTCCGAAGGATTAACCAGAGGTGTATCTAATATAGTAAACCCACATTTCGCCAACAGGCCACAAAATAAGACTCCTTGGCTGCAACTGTGATACCACCACTACCTACTATTATAATGTTACAAAAAAAATACTCTTTTTTTAAATATAATAGGTTTTTTTTTTATTATTATTTATTTAACGTTTACACAAAAGAATACAGAATTATACATACAAATAGCAACCAAAAACCACTAAGGTTTAAACTTGTGCTATCATGCTTGTGCATTATTATAGTATTAGTAGTAGGTAGAAGTTTTATTATAGTATTTTCATAAATTAATGTGTGCAAACCGTTAAATGCTCGATACCGAGCTCATCAACGCTAGTACTTTTCTACGATATAGTCAACCTCTGACAGCCAAAAAATGTTCCCGACCAAAATCTCATTACAGCACAATAAATTAAAGCGGGCCTCAAGCAATGCACAACAAAATATGTTAAGTCGGCGACGATATTAATTGTAATCGAAACCGGTTTGCTCCGGTTACAACCGCTTATATCCGGATAACAGTCGTAAATAACTGGGATGTCCAGTGAATTTAATGCAGTGACGCAATCTGACGGTAAGACACAGAAAAGCAATATTGGAGTAACGGGGTTTCTTTAAAGAAAATTATTGCTTTGTCCAATTGATTTATACTTTCTTAGTGATATGTAACTCTAATGCTTGGTTTCAGAAAAGTAATATTTCAGTGGAATAAAATTGCAGTCGTCTTATTTTCTGATGCAGTCATGATACTGCAGAAAAAATACTTATGCAAAGGGTAAATTAACCTATTTAAAATAAAATTATTGCAGTTGGATCCTAGAAAAATACTAGTGCGATGGAATTCTAGTTTCACGATTTGAAATTTTCTATAAGATTTGCAAGGTTTTCTTTAGCTTTCCTTTCGCCTTCATCTAGTTTTTGAACCTGGATAAAGCAAAGGTTCAGTTACGAAAGCTTCAAATGAAGAAAAAAAGAGCAGAAAGTGATCCAAAATCAACGACAGAACCAAAAAGAAGAACAAAAGAGAACGGCAGACTTCAGTAAATCACTGTTCAGTGTGCAGGTAACTGATGTTTGCCGTTCGTTATGACCTCGTTATTTATACATTTGAATTTACTTCAAAAGACTAAACTATCATAAAATATTCCACTCATACCGATGTCCATTTATAACCACATATTAGTAATATCTTCGTGCATTAGTATTCAGATAATCGCTCTACCCACGACCGCTCCAATTGTCCCACAATATATGTTTTGTTACCCAATGATGACTGATGACGTCATTTATATATATCCATATATTAAAGGTAAAACGCACAATTATAAAACTGGAAGACATATAATAAAATCGTGCCTGTAATACATGAAGGCAGGCCCGCTTCACACTTCACCAGTAATATTTAAGACTATATTAACCAGCTAACAACTTTCGAACAGAAACCCACCAAACAAAACACCCGTCTGGTCCAAGGAGTCACCCTTTTCTATAGGGGATGAAGAATTTAACACCCTGGTATTCATACCTCTAAATCTATAAGCCCTGACACTGCATCATCTCTGATCAGCTAGTTCTAAAGTGAGATGGTAACGTGTTCCAATGCAATTCTTATAAGAGTGCTATGAGCCTTCTTCGAGTTTTTACATTTGAGACAGTTTTGAACATTTGGGTGTCTAACGGTAATGTCGTAAAAGTTTATAGTGAGCTTAGATTGTGTGAGAATGTGACGAAATTATTGCTCCGATTTAGTTAACGATTTTATTGTTGGATTAAGCTTTTCCGGTGCATTGTGGATGGGACACCAAAAATGGAGAGCTTGACTAAAGTCAGTTTTTTTGCAACAAGCAACAGTTATGTAGTCATGCCGATAACTGAACTTAGATCAGTCAACTCAAAGAACGGTTTAAATACGTTTAAGATCTGTCTGAAAATAGTTTTCTGAATGTTTTATTTATTTATTTATTTTATTTATTCAGGGACAATAAACAGCTACAATATAAAGTGTTGAAACAGACAAAAAATAATTTAAAAATTTACAATATTGCAGCCCACTACATTATCCGCATATTAACAAATGAAAATATGATAATGAGTGTCACTATAATAGATAGGCAAAAAAAAACAATGACAATAATTACATCACACTAATAACAATAACAATTTAAAAAGTAAAATAAATTAAATATTAATTACATCATGCAAAAAAATAAATTAAAAGAAATTAATTAATTTTTATTAATTTTTTAATTTTTAATCGTACCATTCATGAAAAGTTCAAACAAGAAGTCTGTACTACTATAAAGTGTGAACTTCGAGACAACGATGCCTTAAAACTGTTCATTAGAATTTGATAATATTCAAACAAGTCTTATAAACATAACCCACATAGTAAGTAACGAACACATTGCCGCGTGAAGAGCTCAGCTACTTCTCACCGTAATGACGTTCACACTGGGTTTACGTAACGCACATTAATATTATAAGTACGACTCATACATATTATATTATACACCTGAGATACTTAAATTAATACTGTTTCCGTAATTAGATATTTAAGTGTCTTTCAAATATTTTGTGGTTTTTCGGCCTAAGCTCGCGTTCTAACCAAAGCAATCGCCAAGATAACTCACTACGATCAATGAGACCGAATAACGTCTTGGTGCTGACAGTGTGCGCTTTCAGTGTTTCCGAACAATAATGTCATCTTCTTCTTCTCGAATCGATGACTAAGATTTTAGAGGCAAACGCCTTACTTAAGATTTACAGAGTGCAATTAGTTTTGCACGATGGGCAGGAGAGAGTGTGGTATATCCTATGTTGGGGCTCTACAGTCGCATCGTGTCCGAGATGGAAATTCGATAAGAAGCGGCCAACTTGAACACGCAGTTTATTCAAAGATTGGCCACTGCGGATCAAATGTGTGACATATGAATGTTACGAGCGAGTCTTCACGTTTCCGATCGCTCTGGTTGTGGCAGGGGCAGGAATATTGGATTAAAATATTGATCATACACCTTAAAAACTAACGAAATCGACCATCTCAAATTTTGAGAACTAAAATGGTTTATGGATAAACGAGCAGTCACACTTTCTGATATAATCGATCTAAAACGCATTATTAATAGTTTTCCAGTAAAATAATTCATCATTTAAATCACGATCAACAATATAAAAAAGCAACGAACAGACAAACGTTATATACGAATAGATAATATAATTAGTATAAAAATGAGGCAATAAAAGTCCCTCTATGATTAAAACACGCCAATATACATCATTTGATGCCACTCGCCACAGATGGCACTTTCGATTTACATTTAAAAAATAACGACCATATTTCATAATTAGATGTTACCCAACCGAATGGCGACATCTTAAAGTATAGTTCACCCATTACCTAATGTATACCTAGTTTCTTCACTTCAAACTTAAAACATTTGAAATTATATAGCAATATATAATTTATTATACACTATGGGATGGTTCATTATGGTGGGTAATAAAAATCACTTAGTGACGTTTATTGAGCTTGTTTTTAATTAACGTTGTGTCAAAACGAGGAAGAGTCATTAGTGCATTTACGATGTACAAATTATAATTTCACCTGTAGGTATACGTTTAAAGGTTGGGGCACAAAACGCCCGCGGCCTGTATGCGCGTCTACGACTTGCACGCGGTTTAGACGCGCGTTTAACATTATTTTACACCTGTACTCCGCGAAGGGATAGATATATATATATATATTCCACAACTATCACACAACGCCATCTAGTCCCAAGCTAAGCAGAGCTTGTGTTATGGGTACTAGACAACTGATAAACATACTTATATATTTCTAAATACATACATATTATAGATAGAAATGTACTACACCGACATTTCGCCAGTTGGAGGAGAGTCAATTGCCATCTACCGGGCTCAAATTCAGACTCCGTGGAATGAGGATGCTACTAAGAATTTCCTGATGTAAAAACCTAATAACACTTTGCCTGAACCGGGAATCGAGCCCAGGACCTCATCTCAACAGTTGCGCTTGCGACCATTACACCAACGCGGCCTGACTGTTTTACTGCGCATTTAAGTCAGAGGTTAATGCCTCCGAATACTTGAGCAGATTATAATATAAGATACATTTTAATCAATGAATAGAGGAGGAGGGAATATCTTAATGAAAAGCAGTTTAAAATATTCACCAACAATTCCGTTTTCTAATTATTCAATCGTGTCCCCAATCAGAGGTAGGTATGGGTGTACCTGTTTGTACCGCACCAAATGTATCATCAATACCCCAGACATATTACCTTTTTTATTACTTAATAACTCACATTTATAAGCAATTTCTTTTAAGAAGCTATTCGGTTCGCCCACGTAATGGTATGCGCCAATCTTCGCATTAATAGTCGTCTAATGCGCTTCGTTTATACGTAAAACTGCAATTATATGTTGCTAAAAGATCGCTGGAGGGCATCGGATGTTATTGAAACTGATCTTAGACTCCCATTCACAAATCACAAAATTTAGTCATGTAATATATCAAGTTAGAGTATTTAAGACATCTAAATTATGCCTGAGTAGGACGCCAGTGTAATTTTTCATACTTGTATATGCTTTGAGATTTACATTCTCTATATGATTGAATGAAGGTAATTTTTTGATTTAGTTTTTTGTTGTATGTCAATATATTAATCTTAAACTGTCATCATATAAATCTTAATTTGTCATTATATTTCATCTCAATATTGCTAGACTATTTATACCTAATTGGTTTTATAAACTACATCGGATGAGTTGTTCCGGTCTGATCCCCCAAACCGATCCACTGCCAATATTTTTCTTCTGTTTATTCCTTTCTGATCCCCTGTAATTTATCATTCCGTTCTGATCCCCTTTTTGACACAAGTACAAGTGAAGTACAGTCAACCGAAAAACAGTTGTTAATGGAAAAATAATCCGTTTAAATTTCTATAACTTACAATTGTACGATCATCCCACAAACTACCAGGAGAACAGAAGTCGGAAGGAGGTAAATGCATGAATGGTCAACAATTAGCACTGGCTCAACAGTTCAATTAGTCTCTCCATGGAAAGTACTGTATTCATTTGCATCCAGTAAGACTGGAAGCAGACACTAACATACTTGGGAATTAAGCTAGGCAGTTGATGATGGTGTTTCCTCAACACAAGGCAAGTCTGACCTATTGCAAAACGGAAAACTCAGTCAATAATGCTCAAGCGCACCTAAACGCCACCAAAACGCACCGGGCCTCTTAGAAGATTAGACCCAACTCGGTCTTACAGAGATAAGGTCTATCCTAGCAGAGGGAACGTTAATGATCCGTTTAGCTTCTTCTTTGTAAGTTGTGCATCACAAAGAAATCGCCACTAAATAGCTTTGATTTAGGATCGATATTCCATCACACTTCTTAATTATAAGTATCGATTACCGTGAGAAACAAAACACTGGCCAATCACAATAAATTACAATTATTACGCAGTGAAAGGCACTAGTACTGTAACCTGCTTGCTAATGCGCGTTTCCTGTTTCCGATGCGCGGCCATTCTTTATTGTATGCGGTAAAAATGGTTATTATCTGTTGGTATTGAGGATTGATCGTCTTCTAATTTTTGGTCTAAAATATATGAGTTTGGGAAAGAAAATACTGATTGTATTGGCTCATCTAACGGTGTTGTAGCACCCAAATAGATGCTATTGCGTGAATCGATTTCAGGGTTTTTTTTCAGGAACGTTGCACGTTGCGTGAGAAGAAGCACGAAAAAATTGTTTCAAGAAAACTTTTAATTAAGTGATTAACTGATTTATAATACGAAATAGTCATTTAAATCGCTTTTATATCACTACATGGACCGAAAACTTGGTAAGACTCGATACAGAAGGTGGAGGGTAGGGTAGTGTGACGCTACCTTAACTCTTTGCGAACATTTCAATCTCCAGCAGTGGAGATTGAAAGGCAGAGTTTATTGGTTTAGTTTATATCTGCTATATATATATTCATAATATATTATTACGTGTACGTATTAATAAGCATTAATAAAAATAATGTATTTTTACTGACCCTACCAGTCTTCTAAGTACACCCCTTTTCTTGTAACAAATGAACCAAAAACGAAAACACCACAAATAATTACAAAGAGCACATTAAATTAATTAAAAGAGAAAAAATATTCATACTTGTTAGAAAAAAACTCAGAACATTAGTAACGTGTATACACCAACGCAATCAGTTAAGTGCGACCGGTTTTTAGAAGATTTAAATAATAAAGATACGGGATACTCGTAAACAAGCATATGCCACATACCTACCTACCTACCTACTTATCAATTTCAATTCTAGTGGCGATAGAGATTGGACAATGTGAACAGACCGTAGAGTAGTATTGAGTTCATTGGTTTGTGGATAGTTTTTGAAAGCCTCTGGGAGGCTGAGTTGTTTTATCGAACGAAATAAAAGAATTAATGAGATAAACAGTCTTTTTACAAATTGATTGTTACTATTGTGTGTCAATGAATGTAGACGAGGTAAAATGTAAGGATCGTTGCAGCTGGCGATCTGCGTACCCCCATTGGAAAAGGGTGTGAGTTTATATATTATGTATGTATGTATGTTGTGTGTGCGTGAGTAGCATTTGATAAAGAAAAACATAACCCTTTATGGTTTATTATCAAAAAAAGCTTGCTGCATACCTGTAAAATGTACCTTACGAAAAAAACCGCTCAGAAAGAGATAATAAATGCTTAGATTGCCTATATAAACGACACTTAAGTATTTAAACAAGTAACATTTACGCTTATCTGCAAATAATTAAACAAAAAATATCGGCAATAACGCTTTAATCACTTCTTTACTCAACCACACAAATGCCATATAAATGCTTATCACAAGCAACTATCCGAAAAAAATCTTAATCTATGTAAATTTTACCGTAGTAACGCGCTAAGATCAGCAATTGGTGTGTCGCAACTCCGTCATTATGTATTCATACAATAAAACAGAAATAACGAGATGTCCCACAACCAACCAGCCGACATACATACATACAAACATATGTAAGTAGGTGGATATAACTATGTAGTTATTGGTTACACGGAATTTTGGGCTATTGGTATTTTGACTATTAGATGCTATGCGAATTTACGGTTTGATATTACAAAAATTCCAATGCTTTTGACTACTGCTAAATCGTAGGTATGGAGTCGATTTTTTTTTTTCAAACGTTTCCCCACACTAGGAATTTCTCCTGTATCGTGGGTGCGTTTACAAACATTTAAACTCACATTCACAAATACCCAGACCCGGAACAACTATCTGTAGGCCATACAAATATTTGTTCCGTGCGGGGATCGAACCCGTGACACGCAGCGCAGGAGTCCAATCGCTCAGCCACTGCGCCAACCGTGCCGTCAAATGACAGACTTATTAATATATTGTAATCTACAGTTAGATTCCCAGGTCTGGCAAAGTGTTACTGGGTTTTTCCATAAGAAATTTCTCAATAGCTGCCTGAAATTTTGCCCTGTTAATGGTAATTGGTTCGCCCCCTATTACATGAGACTTAAACTTGACTAGCGAAATGTGGGTGCGCCATTAGGTGCGCCTCTGCCTAACCCTTTGGAGGTTACAGACGTATGTTAAGTATGTATCGCATCCCGTCGGGGCTGTGGATCCCGTCGGGGCTGTGGATCCCGTCGGGGCTGTGGATCCCGTCGGGGCTGTGGATATCGAAAGGTTACCGCGGCTCCGACACAAGGGCGAAGAAGAAGGAACATGGGTTTGGTTTTTAGTCAGTAGAAGTCTGACACTCCCCTTCGCTCTGCCCAAGAGCGGGGGGGGGGGGGGGGGGGTTATTCGATGATTTTCCACCCACCAAAAAAAAAAGTATGTATCGCATGTATGACTACGCTATTGATCTAAATAATGGACGAATTTTTTGACGCCCTGTAATTCTTCTCTTTTTGCTACTTGTATATATTTTATCATTATTTTAGTTCTGTAAATTGTAGTTTGTAAATATTTTAAATAATCTTCAATCATTTAGGCAGAGAGTTTGTTATGTGCGTGTTTAGCGACTAAATGATTACTTAAAGTATTTAAATATTCATGTGAATAATGAGGAGCATAGAATTAAAAAGATAAGGTAAAGTGATAATTGTAGGTATATGTAATAATTATATATGTATATAACTCTACGTAGCTTATAAAGCTGCGAGACTGAAATGGGACTGGGCAGGCCATGTCAGCCGGATGCCGCCGCAGCTGTGGGCCCGAATATCGCAGGACTGGAGCCCTGACACAGCTAGACGGGGTCGCGGTAGACCGAGGAGAAGATGGCGGGACGCCTTGGATGTCTTTCTGACCAACTGGCGAGAAGAAGCACACCATCGGAAGAAGTGGAAAGAGTGGGGGGAGGCCTTTGCTCAGGAGTGGGACAATAACGGCTAAATAAAAAAATAAAGTGCTAATGTTAATTGAGAAGTAAAAAATAAACTTCTACGTAGGAAATCAATGCAAAGTTGTTTAATCAATATCGTCTGATTTCTGCTAGGTAGCTATTATAGGTTCACCTCGGAGACAAAACTTCAAAATCTCTCATCCCCGACGTGGAACTACACAGAAACGGAACTTGACAACTGAAAAGGCATGGTGGTTGCATTTCCTTACACGTCAGGGAAGCTGAACACACTAGCTCCCGAAATAAAGGTACTCTATCCTACCTAGGCTGGCTCTGGAGCCAGGGTCTCACATTTTTCAGCAACCTGCCTTTGTTATAATTTATTTTTGGAGATTTTTTCACAGTTTTCAGTATTGCACTTATGGTCTTACTCACGGTGTCTCACTTGCGGTCGACTGTTAGAAAATGCCTATGATATTATATTCCCCTGTGTACATTTTTAAGTGCTTAAAGAGTCAAATTAATTAATTCTACCTAAAGCTGTTGATTCGATGCGCTTAATAATAACCTCACATAAATCACGATGACATACATTATAAAGTACCCGGTCTATAACATTTAAACTACGAGAGCACACACTTAAACATGAAACATCATACTCGTATTATTATTTTGAAAACGAGTTTAAATGACAAGTAAAGTAATTAATGTAAATCACGACAGCGGTGTTTGTCCGAAATAATTAAATAATGTTAGGTATTATACGTTTGGTAGAATTCCATAGATGTATCTAGAAGAATCAGGTAAATTTTAAAGATGAAAAATGCTAGTATTCTTGTAATTATTTTGATTCCGTTTAGAGGAACGAGTTCTCAGAATGTTAGATTAAGGAGTTTTAAGTGTTGTGTATTAGATAGTGATCTATGTATTTTATTGCGATAAAATGTATTAGTTTCTTGACATTGTTGCGTTCTGGGTAAACCATAGTGCAGTATCTCTATGACAGGGATGGTTAAGTTCGTTATGTGCGTGTTTTGTCCTGCGTCATATATATTACACGTAAAAATCACGAACATTCATTGCAGATAAACAGGCCAACAGAAAGTTCCTCTAAAACCTATTACATCCCACTTAACACTCACGCAAGCAACAACGAAACAAACAAGAAACCATACGCCATAAAACAATACCTAAATACCAGCCATACACTTCTCCCATCCCATAAAACTAGCTATTCGAAGATAAACATCTAACTCATCGGAATCATATAAAATTGTACTTTTATACCAGTTATTATGCTTCTTTATAACAGGGATGAACTGTTTATGGGACCAGTGGATGCCGCAGCTAACATCTGATAATAGGCTGACGAATAAAAATTGTTTACCCGTAAATGTGGGTATAAATACTGTTAGTATGGAGGGGTAATTAAGGAGTTATGTTTGAGTTTATCAAGGAGACAAATAGTGTTATTGTCGATGTTAAATGACTGTCTGCTATATGGCAATACTGTCTCCATAACCTTGTTGATTGCTGGGAATGAATCGTAATTAGCACGAATACTAAGCGAGTCAGTAAGGTATAGGAATAATTCTGACTTTACTTTTTACCCGACTGCGCAAAGCAAAGAAGGGTTATGTGTTTATCAGTCTATGTATGTATGTATGTATGTTTGTTCCTATGTGGCATTGTAGAGGCCAAACGCCTTGGCCGATTTTGATGATCCGTACGTCAATCGATTCGTCTTGACCTCGCGAGTGTCACTAAAAACATTACAATAAACAATACTCACTATAGTAACAACTAGTCGCCATATTGTCAAAATGAAAAAAAAAAAATTTGACAAACCACATCAAGTGGGGTATTGTTGAATAGGTATTTGAAAATGAATATTAGGTTTCCTTTATCATTTTTCATTTTATAAAACCGTTTAGGATATAAGTTATTAGAACAAACAATATCGCATTTCTTACATAAAACCGGATTTTTTTACGTGTACGGAATGAATATAAAATCGAATCGAAATCTACCGTCTTATAATAGTAAGTAATAACGAAGTTAATGAAAACTGACTAAAAAGTGTTAAATAAAAAAATGTAGTTAAAAAACTAAAAAACCCGACTGAAAAAACGGAAAAGCAAAAAACAAGCACATTTTAAATTAAACAAAACTTGGAAGCAGGCGGGGTTCATTTGAATATTAAATTATGAAATGAAAATAGAATGGACCCCGCCTGCTTACAAGTTTTGTTTAATTTAAAATGTGCTTGTTTTTTGCTTTTCCGTTTTTTCAGTCGGGTTTTTTAGTTTTTTTAACTGCACTTCTTCTTCTACTATCCTTTAATAATAATTTTTGAAATCGAAATAACTAATTCTCAGTTGCAGCACTTGCAGTCTTGGAGTCTAGTTCCGCGCCCCATCGATGGCAACAGGCTCACCCCCAACTACATGGGACTTAACCATGATTATCGAAATGTGGCTGTATTATTATGTACACTTTTGCCTAACTCTTCTGTGATTACTGGCGTGATGTTAAATGCTTTAGTTTGATGTGGTCATGAACATCCTAAATCTTAAGAGGATCTTTTAATAAACATTCATTTTCCTCTTAGGCATTGTGAAAATACATATTGATATTGTGTTATATTTCACGTATGATAGCATAATGCACCATAAACAAGACCTTAGACAGAACAACAGATGCTCTAATCTTACCGCAATTAGCTATAGCTTGTAAAACTGTGGTTTAGTCTCTACCCTTAAAATAGGAGATCGGACTGGGTCAAAAAAATACAATTCTGTTTAGTCCGTCAGTTAGATTATCGAAGAATATTGGGTACGTGTTTTTTTTTTTATCAAATCAATAAAAATTGACGAAGATAAAGCGCGTCAAAGATCATGGAGTGGGGCTTGGAACGTCAATTGAAGGTACAAAATGTACTATCATATGACGTCACACGAGTTTTCGAAGCACTGCATCGTCTTCATTTTTTGTTTATAAACGTGAAAAAAGAAAAAATACGTGGTTAATATTTTTTGGAAATCTATCTGACGGACTAATTAGTTTTAATTTGTCCAATCCCCTATTGTAGAACATAACATCATGCCTGTTTACCCCAGCAATTAGACAGAGGCATGTAAAGTACAAGCAAGAAAAGCACCCGCTCTACAACCTACCCATCACCACAACACATAAACGCTTACACAGCAACATTAACGATCCATACAAAGTACCCATTAACTACTAATTTAATAGGCCCAACTCATTAACCTGCACAACTCGTTAAAAACTTTCATAAAAAACGTATACTCCCGAACAAAATAGTCATAAATTCGACATTAATAACTACAACTTTCAGGGTTTTATTGTTACAGTAAAAGAGGGTAGTTTAAGTTTCGCAGGAATCACAGGTAACAACTTGTTAATGGTAGAACAATAATAGTTAATGATTCGGAAAATGCTGTATTTAATTGTAAAATAGAAAAGTTTTTAGGGTATGTTAAAAAGTTTGCAAGTTATATTCTTGTCGTTTTATGTCTGGGGTATATACGAAGGGTAAAGAAATTAAGTTTTGTTTATATAACTTACCCAGTCATATGAGTCTTTCTTTTATTGGTTGTAAAATAGTCTGGCCTAAGTTGGTTTTAGTTGGAAGCCTGACGGAAAACAATAATCTATTAAATAACTTGAAACACTCTGGTCGTTGGTTATTTGAACCGTGACTGACGCGAGAGCAGTCGATAGAACATTCTACTAAACAAAATTACTTTGGTGACTTGGTTTTTTAGAATGGTAGACACTGGCTACAACTAACTTCACTTGATCAAATATTATAAATTAGGACTACACAAAAAACTTGTGGTACCTTTGTGACTGCCTCATCATAGGTCTAGTGGTCGCAAGCACGACAGCTGAGCATGAGGTACTGCGTTGGATTCTCGCGTGGTGTGGTTGGATTCACCCGGATGATGGCAAAAAACTCATCCCCTATTTGGCGAAAAGTGAGCGACTATTATACTAAGTACACTACCAAAACTTGTGTTACCACTTGTTCTTTGAACTCTAGACAGTAAATTGTAGAACAAATAATGATTCAAACTCTTCAAGAAGCCTCTTAGATAACATTTAATTTCACAATCTTTCTTTAATCTGAACCGAAAACCCGATCTAAACGGAATCCTTTACCATGATCCGTTCTTCATTAACCATTCCCATTAACTAAGTTTAATTGTGAATGATAAACAGTTACATTACTATCGTACAATACCGATATCGTGTGTGGTCCGGCAATTAATGAGCTCACTCGAACGCATACATACATACGTGTGTATGTCCGTCTGTCCCCAGTCGCTATCTCCGTAATTTATCTAGAGCGCATACGTTTTCTATTTTATGAAGTTATTAAAGTTTTAGTTAAGTTTCTGTTACAAGTTTCTGTGGTGAAGCGAAATCGTGTAGGCAGGGGTTTTGGGTTAAAGTTTTGGTGTTGTATAAGGGGCTTTGTTTTGGTTTGGCAGTGTATATGTTTTTATGGGGTAATATAGAAGTGTTTGAGTACAGCAACGAACTAATAATCTGATGGCAAGTTTTTGAAGCCTATGTTTTTACGTTTATTTAATCCCTGAAAGTATAAGTGAGTTAATAAAATTGCAGTATGTACGTATAAATATGGGTGTCCTTTTAACTATATTATGTGACAAAGTTTTTTGTTCTTTTTCGAAAACAACTTAAAGATTTTTTTTGTGATTTAAAGGTTATGTCGTTAATGACTTTATTTATAATTAAGACAATAGCAATATCATGATGTAATAATTCAGATTATTTGTTTGTTATAGTGAATAACGAGGAGCATTATTATAGCACTGAAAGTTTACGGGCAGTTATGCATGTCAGTATCTACGAGCATGAGCAATAATATGAGTTTATTAGCTCTCACAGTGCCATGTGCTATGATTGACGCAAATAGATCAATGCCAACGCTTACTGTAACGACTAATACCCAGAAATATGATTGTTTACTCTGAAAGAATACTCGTAAAGACTTAAATACTATTCGACCTCAGCTCAGCATAACAGAATCTCTGTTGAAGCAAGCAAATAGCCCACTTAATGTCAGAAACAAAGATTTAACAGAAGAGCCGAACAAAAGCTCGCCGCTTTACAGTTCTAACCTCGAAATTTAATATTTAACATATAATTAATCCTCAAAAACTAAATTGCCATTGCGAGACCGCTCCGAACTCCGAACGCTCATAGACATAAATCATTTGTAACAAAAGCCGTGCGGTACACAGATTGCGAGCCCATCGCTAATTGGGCGTCACCATAAACCGGCCACATTCGTAACAAAAGTCAATTCTCCCAGCAAAGAGGTTGAAAAAACCTGTGGGCCCACCGTGTAACACAATCTGGTACCGCGAAAGAACATAAAAATCTGTTGGCTATTAGATTCCGCGCCGTTCGGTACGAGGAGCAAACGACATTTTTATATTTTTAAGTGAACGGCCCGCGCCCGCGCACACTCACACATGCTCACTCACACACACACTCACACGTCCATAGTGCAGGTATAAACAAAAATGTGCTAAGTAAAAAATATTATTATAGCATAATGCGCCATAAAACACGAGAGCGTCGGTGAACGGCGATGTTTCTCAAACTGTCCGAGTGCTACGCGGCGTAGCACTCTCGTAGCCGCGTAGCCGGCCGCGTAGCAGCTGATGTTTTCATGCGAAAATTGTTTGAGCTGATTATGTTGTGATTGTGAAAAATATATCCGTCTCTTTCTTATCTACAGTACTTTAAAAATGCATGTTTATAAATAACTAACGATTCGTCATCGTAACCGTGACGCGTTAATGATTAATAGATCAGAAACTACATTATTTTGACGTGCCGCACCTTATGATGATGCAAAACTGAACTAATATATTGTATTTGCGAGCTTTTTAATTAAACTCGTATTCAACATGGATTCAAAGAGTAAATCTATTATTTAAGATTTTTAACTTTTGCTTTCTAAATACTACTTGTCATCGAGAAGATTATGTGCTACTGTAATTTTTTTTCATTCCTCCTTAAAATGATTTAAATTTTACTATAATAAAATAAAAAATATCCTCACACATAATCTTCAATTAATATTAATAAAATAAAGTATCAATAAACATAATCACAACAACTTTGAACACCACAGCTCACCGGTACTTCAGCATAAACAATGTCAATGATTTCTATTAAAATCGGCCGGCATTTCGATATATACGAATTATATTAGAATAACGTCTGGGAAATCTACGCTATGTGCAATAAATAAGTCGAAAAGATCCCACTTCTAATACACACAACTCTTATAATCATTAACATAGAGTTTAGTTTCGTCTAACAGCAGTTAGGTGAGTATAGGTAATAAAAATGGTTAGTATTTGGTAAGATGTATCTGATATAATAAAAGTTTAAGGACATAATAAACTTGATCTAATATTATAAGTGAATGCAAATTGTTTTTTGTTAAGGTACTCGTAACATATGTTTTAAAAGATGTTGTTGCTCAAAGACTTAATAGAATAAGCGATTTTAAGTTTTAAGGCACGATGATAGAGTTTGGATTTCATAAATGCCGTTATTTAGCCTTGCTTTATTTTAATAAAGCGAGCTTTTAATATTGCAAGTGAAATTGAACATACCTACATCATCATTCTGTTGCCCTCATCCCAATTCATTTAGGGTCGGCGCAGCGTGTCTTCTTCTTCCATACTTCTCTGTTTCTCTGTCTCTGTTTCTCTCGTCATCTTCATGGGACAACCCTTTTCTAGCCTCATCATTCTCTTAACACAGTTCATCCATCGTTTCTTTGGTCTTCCTCTACTCTTATACCCATCCACATACACACTCAAAAACATACCTACATAATATCCATCGTTATTGTCACGGTTAGAACTATGGACACAACAATTTTATAACACGTAAGAAATTATCATCATCTCTGAGAGGATTTTTGGAAAGTCTTCTCCTGAAAGTGTATTCAGGAGATGACTTTTCAAAAATCCTTCTCAGTCTCAAACATTTCATGATCAGCGGCTTACAGTTACACTACGCATTATATTATTATGTCAGTGGGAAAAATATATAAAAATGGTATGCAGAAAATAATTTGTAAGTATTAATTTTTAATAAATTAATGTAGCCACTGCAACCAAACACTACTACTAGGTAATGCCTAAATTTAAATGATAGTATTTAAAACTTTTTTCATACAGATAAGATTGTTATCTATTTAAATTATAATAACTTAATAGTAATATGCAACATTTGATCAAGTTATACAAATAATACTCTTCACAAAAACTAATTGATCATCATCTGCCTAGCCTTTTCCCAACTATATTGGGGTCGGCTTCACGTCTAGCCGGGTGCAGCTGAATACCAGTATTTTACATGGAGCAACTGCCTATCTGACCTCCACGTCTAAGTGACACTAGGTAATACGATACCCTTTGGTAAGACTGGTTGTCAGACTTTCAGGTCACTGACTACCTGTAACGACTGCCAAAGATCTATATATGGCAGCCGGGACCAACAGCATAACGTGCTTTCTGAGGCACGGAGGAAACTCGGTATGTAACGGGTGGTCACCCATCTACAGGCCAACCTAGGTAAGTACGGCTTAACCTAAAGATCGACCCGAGTGGCAGTTATTATTAAGCCACGAGCACAGATTATCTATTATAGATGTGACAGTCACTTTTCTGCTTAGTTTCCCAGTGTTCCGTTTTGGCGCTGTTGTAGTCAGTCTATATAATATCAACTATAGAATCTTATGCATATGTCTACGTAGGTATTGTGTGTGTAATGCATATGTGCATGTGTGTGTAGTATAGTTTGGTTGTTCTTGTAATTAATGACGAATAACTGCACAATAAAAAATGGCGGCGATGACCACGTGACTGCATCATCGCGACAGCAGCGCTATATCGGAACATTTGGAACTAAAGCTGTCACAGGCCTGACCACGAGCTTCTCTACCTCTCTTTACACAAATTAATTGATAAGCTTAGTAAAATCCATAATGACGCTCCAATGTCATTTCTCTTCGATGAAAACGTCATAAAATTCTCCGAAATGGCAGTTAATTAAATAACGAATTAATTAATAGGTTTATCATTATGACCTTATCAAGTTATTGACGTGAGAACTGGAATTTTACTGACGTTTTTGATTCTAAAAGATAAGACTACGAAATAAAGTTGTAATTTTCAAGTTTACCGATAGAAAACATGATTTTACTTTTAATACAGGCTATTTTTATGTGGAATGTTCAAATAATTTTCATAAATTAAACTTATGTGATCTTTCTGCGCTTTTTGATCTAGAAAACTTACAAATACTGAAAAAAACATGAATATCAGTTTTTCAATTTAAGAACATTTTTTATAATGCGAAGGAAAATGCAAATGAAAATGTATTATTACAAGATAATACGAAATTATTCCTCAATTGTTTCTTTGAATTGCGAGTTCTAATGGGAAATACCACTTTAGTTAGACTCAGTTTCCTCTCTCATTCTTAAATTTTGACTAGAATCGGGTCTCCGTCAATCGTTTTCATAACGTATTTAATATTTAAATGCATTTCGAACTTAATAGTAATTGAATATTAAAAAAATATAACACCAAACTTGAGATTCACAGCCAACTTGCAACTCAATGCAAATGATAGCAGAAATTATAAATACATCGAGTAAGCGTAGCATTATTATTATTCGTCAATCCTAATGTGTTCGTGTCTGTACATACCTATAAATTTATGTAAACTAAGAGTTTCACTGATGTAACCTATATTTAAAAAAAACATATTCTAATAATACGGTCAAAGCCTGAAGAAAAAAGTATGGCTCTTGTAACAACAAAAGCACAACTCCAAGACGCACCAACACCAGCAGCTGACTTACCTTCGCACCAAAGCAGAACGCTAAACCAAAACAAGTCACAAACAGTAGGCAGCAAGCAGGGGACCACATCACCAACACACATATACGCACCCAGAACGCGGGAAGACTCGGCTGCAGTCTGCTCTGAAGGTCAGGGTCGGAGAGAGCACCCCTGGCGAGGGAACCCGTCGGAGACGCCGAGAACCTCTTGCCGCGACCCGCACGCGCCTCGCCACCAGCCTGTGCATGATCACCGTCATACCTCGCACCCGTGTCACACACTTCGATGGACCCTGCCATGGATGGCCTGGATCTAGGGTACTTATAGGGTCTATACTAGGGCAGGTTCGCACCTGGATTAGCTGCTGGGTTGTCGTTTCTAGGGCTACGGCTATCTACGTTGTACTACGGTTTGTTTTAGGTCAACCTGTGACTCACGGTTTTGTCCATTGGTTTGTAGTGCCAAGGTGTTGCACCGGCTTCCAAGTGGTTGGTTGGAGTTAATAAAGTATATAAAGGAAATAAATAATAAACAGGAGAAACTTAAAATAACTATTTATATAAATATACCTACTCGATTGAAAATAATAGTACAACACTATTTAATTTGTACAATAAATCAAACCATTAATAATAAATTAATGATGTTTTGAAATAAAAGTAATAAAATAACAATAACTTCATAGTCTCATCTAATAGAGCACTATCACTGTTGAGACTGTAAAATTTATTATTCATAACATAAATTTATAATAATTGAATAAATTATTCATTAAAAAATAAAACACTTATTAAATAATGAATAAATGAATCTTATTTTTTAATTGTCAATTGAAAACGACTTTATGGATTAGAACGCGTTTATTATTGGAATACTTTCAAAATTAAAAGTTGAATAATAATTTATGAATAATTAAAAATATTAGCATTCAGATAATCGCAGCATTTTTTAAAAATAATTTTCCAGTCTTAACAGTTCTAGTAAGAAGTAATGTTCTAGAAACACCACTTAAAAACACTATGAAGCCGTATATTATGGACAGTGGTACATGCAGAAGTCATGAATGAAGAATAAAATTGAAGGAAGACAGATTGCCCAGTGCCCAGTGGGAAGCATCGAAATGTGTGATCGTGTTGCGACTAAAAAGCATTCTATTAGAACTAAAAAATTGTGCAGACGACACGGACTTAACATAATTCCGAAAATAAATTTAATTACGAAAAAAACGCGATACACGTCACTAATTTTAGAAAAAAAATAGCTTTATTTGCGTCATTCGTGTTGGGATGACTAACTAAGTGCAATAAATGCATTCCAATGATAGGTCAACAAAGATATTATTTTGTATCAACGACGATATTTAAACTTATTTTCATTTTTTTTTAAATTAATAATGGTTGATTGTACACCAAAAGAAGCAATTGAAAAAAAACCGTGTTGTCTACACATAACAGTTTATTTTTGAAGAGACAGTAAAATATATTGACGTGACGCGACCAATACATGTATGCAGATAGATGACGCAATAAAACCAATATATTTAACTCTCTCCTCTTCTGTACACAAATAACACAATAAATTAACTAATAACTTCTGTTTAAGATCACTTTCTAGTGTTTTGTATGGAAATCACACAATAATGTACGGAAAAGTACGAAAGATGTTAATATATCAAAACATGTGATAAATATTGTCATTCTTATAATTTGATGTTAGCTTTAACATTGGTTATTAACATAATAAAACAGTTAAAATAAAAGTTTGCTAAAATATTTTGTTAAAAAGATTTTACTCTGATTATGTTTATTAGTAACAAATACATAAATGTTAATGCATTTAGTAGACAAAGACTATATGCGGTGCTGAACAAGGCCTAGGTAAATATTAAAGCTGCCTGAAGTAAGGAAAAATCTTCGGGAACCGCTTATTTATACTATCTCATCAGAAGGTTAAAATGGCTTGCAGACGACCGAAAATCGCAATGCAGGATTTATATATTTTTGGAAACTAGACCAATATATATTTCAGTAAACTGTCCCATTTCCATTTAACCTGACCTGAAACAATCAGGTGTCTCGTAGGCCAAGTGCTAAAAAGGGACGCCGAAATGGCAGCAATTTATAACTTTGTGCATTGGAAACTAGGTGATTCCAGAAACAACTGACCTGGAGGCCTAAAAGGGCCGATTTAGCAGAATTAGAATAGGATAATAATATTAATCACGCTAATATAATAATATCTTTAAATGGAAATGGAACAGCCTACAGAAATACATATTGGTCTCGTTTCCAAGAATAAATATATTTTGCATTGCATTTGTAGGTAGTCTGCAATTACCTCCCTACGATCGTTCTGTTTGTCCAAGTCCAAGTCAGCTTATGAAACCATGCCGCAGATGTGCCGATCATTGACACCATAATCGTTGGTTTTGGCAGTTTTGGTAATCTCCTAATTGACATGATTCATTATGGTTGTCCAATGGCGTGCCACTTGAATAACATAATGAACTATTGTCACAATAGTAAAGGCATTATCGTGGTATAAAAAATAGCAAACTCTGCAGTAGACAGCAGACCCCTTTTTTGCAAGGTGGGAAATCATCAAATGACTCTTCCCGTTCTGGGTCAAGCAGTAGGAAGTTTCAGACTTCTACTGGCTAAAAACTACCCATGTTTCTTCTTAGCCCTTTGTGTCGAGGCCGCAGTATAAGACAGCAGACCCGTGAACTATACCCTGAACTACTACACTACGTTTTACGATTAGTGCTGATCACTTAAGCATTGCATCGTCAGCCAATAAGGCCGTCTAAAAATAAAACCTACAAGACAACATACCACCCAAATCGCACTAGTAACAGAATCGTTTGAAACAATACTGGGGTACTAAACATCGCCGTATTGTACTAAAACGTCCATTCGTAGTGTAATGGCGCAGTAAATCTATACCAACAGATCTACAAGCAGTTTTACACACTATTTGTGTGAAGAAGTGGTATGTAATGGATATTGGCGTGGTTTTTTGACGGGTTCATTGTTATGGGTAAAGTAAAACTCGGTATATAATATGTTTAGCAGTTGTGTATGTGAATGCCATCGCTACGAAATCAGCAAGAAAATAAAGATAAACTCCTTCGCAATATCCTTGTCACAAAGCCAACCATTAGGTCGAGAGTAAAATATCAATGATCCCATTGATATTTTACTCTTTGTATCAACAAAGTCACAGTTGAAATAACTGGAAAAGGACTGTATATTATGATTAACGTTTGGACTTCATATATTAACTGCGTTTTATAAGGGTATTACATGTCGTTCCCAGCGAGAAGAACGCGGAAAGTCAACCCGATTCCCACCATACCAGAACAACAAGTTATAATCATCTTCTTTCACCAATCATTAACAAAAAAAGACCCTAATCCTCCACCTACACACAAATTACAAATGAACACGGCCTTAATCATGAAAGCCATAAGCCTTCCGCGGCACAGGACCGGTTCGATAGGACACAAGCTATCAATGAGCGGCGAACGTGCCAAATCCGGTGAGATACGAGCGAGTCATTGATTTGCCAGACGCGTCACCTTCCGGTCTGGTAGATCGTCTGCCATCGTGCCATGTGCCAGCTTACGTACCGTTATTAATTAGAGAATTTGGGATATTATTATGACGAAGATATAATGCAACTGAGTGTTAGAAGATGCGGTTTCCCGACAAAGGAAAGCACAGCCCTAACCAGTGTTAATTGTAGCTGTCCACTAGAACAGTATCACACTCTTTTAAAGGACTTCAAAAAAAGGTACATTTGAAAGGCAAAAAAAAACGTCAATGAAACCAACAAAGTCGCTGACTACTGAAAATAATTTTAGGGATTTTTAGTATTCTCTTTTGGTAGGCGGTTGTTATTAAAGGAGTTAGGTGCTGAAGTGACTTCTGTCCATAAAAGTTATGTAGCTCCTGGTTAGACTAAACATGTCCCTGATCAAGAAGAAAGAAGTAGAATTACACGACTTGTAGTTTGATAGTTATGCAACACAAGCAGGAAAAATACTTAGACGAAATACTTACTAGCTAATAAGTAGCGTTCTACATCTCTTTCTCAGGCATTTTTTCAGGATCGTATCGTATCACACGTATTCTATCAAAAAAGGACCTTTAAGGAAGCAAGCTCTGAATAGTCTAAATTACTCTATTTTGAACAAATCTAGATTTGGCACTCTTGTTCTAGAAAGAAATAATGTAAATCATTTCACATTTCAAGGCGGTGTCCCAAAACGGCGACATTATTGTCTTCAATGACATCATACATTATTATACTTATTCAAATTGCTATACATAAAGTAATGCTTGCCTAATACGGAGATAGACTGGTTTATCCCAAACACAATACATGACAACTTTAATACGTAAATGCCATATTTTATATTTACCTCAAGAAGTTGTTCTTGGCAATGTGTAGATGTTACTCAGAACACATTAATGATTGTTTACGCAGATAATATATAAATGTTAATTGAGTTTACTCGTGAGTACCTAAAATAACATAGAGGGCAAGTTTTTTTTTACTATTTCAAAGCATTGACCTTATCGTAATATCATTTTGGGTTTAACTTCGACCATCAAATTACCTACGTAACATTCTGTAAACTGCTGAAAATGATATCTAGGTATCTACACTAATCTTATATTTAAAATGTCACTTACGGGATATCTTCCGTGATTATCATATGTTTTGAGTTCCCGATATTTCGACGCTGTTGCAAGCGCCATGATCGCGGGTTAACTGGAGAATGCGGGTGGATGGAAAAAATCCGAACCGAACCGAACCGAACCGAACCGTGAAAGCTTAAAACAGTGTTTACACTAATCTTATCTTGCAGTAGTAAGCTACATATTACAAAAGCGTAAAAAATTGACGATTGATGAATGTTTTCTGACTACTCTTTCTCGCAACAACAACTAAACGGATTTGGATAAAATTGGATAGCAAACAGATAGTTTCTAACCTGGATTAACACATAGGATATTTTTATCTACCTGTATATAGGATCCCGTAGGTAGGGCAATCACCGAACTCCACGCGGGCAAGTCGTGGGCATTAGCTAGTTATCCCATAACATGAGCGGATTCATAATCGCAGTAAATTGATTAAAAGACTTATTGGAAGAGGTAACATTATAGTCTCTTGACGTCATTCTTAAAAAAACTGCATAGGTACTGGTTAATTCCAAGCCAACTAATAAACAGGTAAATCTTAACTTAATCGCTTTTAAAAACTGAGTATTAAAAGTTCAATAAAGTAACTTTTATTATTAATGTTCTAACGGCAAAGCATTCAAGTTTTCCACTAACTTACGGATGCTTATCAATAAGCATTAAACATTCAAGTTGTATAACAATTTTATGCGCAAACAAGTCATATTTATACGAATAGAATTTAGGAATCCTCATTGTAATAAAAATAGTGATGTAATACCATAAAAACTCGACAATTACTTTTGTGGGTACATCGAAATTTGAGAAGATAGCACTCTGTGGCGACATCGACCGAAACCGGTATGAAATACATAAATTTTATTTTAAAAAAGACGGGCCGTGCCCACACTTAGCTGAATTGGTTATTATCTCATTCCATAGGTACTCATGAGATTCATTACACACTTATTGGCTAGAGAACGAATAAAACCATTTTTGTAGCGGACTAGTGATGCGATGGAGGTCGATATCTACCTTAAACATTATTGTATCGATATCTCCACTGAGATATATTTTTTAGCAAGCTGAAGCTTATCAGGATAACTTGCTGCTGTAGTCACACGAATTAATTGACCTACTGTTAAGTACGTTGATGAGTAATTTTACCAGCAAATAAAGGAAAATCAATAACAAAAGTTTTAAGAAACCACGATAACTGTTTTCAGTTTTACCAAAATCTATATTTTTTGCAAGCATTGGCCATGGGTGCAAGATTACAGAATTTATAGTCTTTAGTAAACCTCTAGAGGTTGTGGATTTGCTTGTGGCTCTACCAGCGCTCTAAGAGACCGCGCAGCTTCTTGCTTGGCTTAGTTAAATTTTGATCGAGCTTACATTGGAGGCTGCATTAGCCATCGACTGTTCGATAGACAAATTCTATCGACAAAAATGCACTTAACAACTCACCCCCAACACTAGACCGAAACCAGTTCGCGCGTTAATTGCGGTACCAAATTCGTATCAGAATCATTTGAATATCCGTAATTTATGGCAACAGGCAACTGAGTCTCATCTCAGTACTATGTGTGTTAACGTCCGCATACATTATGTTGTTATGTTGGCAACGCGACCATATGCTGTGCTTTTTGAATATTTCTTATTATAATCTAGGTGGGGCTGGCTGATTATTTTTGTTTGACTTTTTTTGTTGAAAGAGGCGTTATGTTTCTCTTTTCTTGCGATATACGACAGTGTGTGCTTTATGAGAGATTTTATGGCGAATTGTGAAGAGTTATAGGTAATTCTGTATGCTCTGTATGGTGAACTGTGCAAAGTGTGAAGGTATCATCAGTATAGATGGCGTTAGGTTCTTTTCCTGTTTTTGTTAATCCGTTCTTCTCAGGAGGTACGGTAAGAAAAGTGGATTTTCAAGTTACTCCAATTTCTCATTACAGAATAAATCATTGTATTTAAATTTTCAGATCACTGAAATTGGCAAAAACGATCACTCTGGCCAGATATGCAATAAAACAGTCTGCTCGAAATCTAGTTTTTGGGCAAATCGCAGATATGTCATCACGTTATAACAACGATGGTAAAATAAGAAAAAGAGAATGTGGCACTCGGAGACTGCCGCGGTAAAGCTATTGCATAGCATTTTTTATCAATTATTTAATTTGACAACCTCAGTTGACAACCTTGTTATTTTCCGTAACCACAATAGCAACCTGGTTGAAAATTTCCGTTACGGAATTTCTGGATTCGCTCTCCACGCTCAAGGCCCGCGATAGAAGCTATGCAATAGCTTAATATGAGAAGATAATTGCACTCGGAAATCACAACTACAGCTCCGCATGTTACAGCCTGATGAACAACATGTCTCGACACAAACATTTATAATTAAAAACTATCAAATCTAAGTACACACCTGCTTAATAAAAAGACAAAGTAACACACAACCAGTTGCCACAATTAACATATATGTTAATACAATCTTCACAAAACTTATAAAGAGAGCGATGACCATTTTAATGTTATTTGTGTCTCAATGTTAAAAGTATTGCTAGAATTTTATTTAACGAAACTTGTTCGACTATCCTCTCAGAATTTGTGAACCCACGAGATTGTTAAATTTTAATGCCATATTGGTTTAGATAAAATTATGATGATGATTTCGATTACGGTTGTTGGCAAAATTGCATTTGTGTTACATAATTGCATTTTGTTAAATTTTCCGATGTATAATTACGTAGGTATTTTAAAAGCTAGATCAAAATAGATAAAACAATAAAAACTTTGGTAAAATACTGCTTATCAAACTGATTTCAGTCTATATACGGTTAGACATATTAATTTGACTATGAGCCAACAAATCAACGTTCTCACTGATTGATTGACAGCGTGGACGATACGCCCAACCCAAACCGTAGGACCTAGAAATCTGAAATTTTGCAAGAAATATATGGCAGTATGGATAAGCAAGTAAACAAACTTGAAAAGCCACGGGAGAGGCCTTTGCCCAGCAGTGGGAAAGCGTAAGCTGAAAAAATACTAGTATTTGCCAAAAACTATTAAATGCGGAAAAGTCGCAGGCAGTTGATTTTAATTAATTTAAGCGGTTATGTTAGGTATGATTGAATTATTAGTATTGAATCACCGACATTACCTTTACAATCAAACCGACAATAATTGCAAAAAGACATAAAACACAATTAAAAACGTCGTGTGAAGTATTCCCAAACGCACACCGGTGTACGAATTCATCAAATTGTGAATCACCAATGACGTCATCGGGTCTTTCACGAGAAATTAGTGAAACAACTACCGACCTATATGACGTATCGGAAATTACGCAAAAAATCAGGTAAACGTTTCTTAGATTTGCATTATACTTTCCTACCTCCGACTTATCTACTAAATAAAGCTTCAAGAAGCCACTTTGTTTAGGTTACAAACTCTACTGAAAGTTTATCTTATTTCAGTAATATTTTAGTGTGACTCTGCTTAAGAGTCAGATGAAAAGAAAACGGGAAAATCGTCACGCACGATCCTAAAAAGTCAGTAAGTAAGTAAACCAACAAAGATCTGATAGGGGATGCTATAAAAGAAAATTGTATAGGACTTCCACAATATCGCCATCATCCAGATGTATGAACGTGGACGAAGAAAAACAAGTGTTAGTATCGGAGTTTCTGTTAACCCTCCCATGGGAAAAGGCGTGAATTTATGTGTTTTCCATGATAATGATTGTAAATATTTTTAGCACAAAAAAAGTTAACTAGAAAACGATTCGAAAACTCAACGAAATCCGCTGCCAGTGTATCAAAAATCACCATCTTTATGACAAACATTTTGTCCTCATTATCATAACATTCACTTAAACACAAATACATAAACATATAGCGTCCGTCCGTAGGTGAGGCGTACCTATATGGCAACATTATACAACAAGACATTTATGTACTTTTTCTAACTGTACACATTGCAGACTGCGACATTCTACGACATTTTTTATTAAAAACCGGTACTAGTGGTTTAAGATTATTGTATGTTCGTGTTAAAAATGTTTGGGAGTTTTCGTTTTTCCCACATTGGATTACAGTTGTTTGTGGTAAGTAGATGTAAGTTAGGAAATCGATTGTTTTATAGCGGTCGAGAGCGGTTATTCGTTTGTGATTTGTAGTTTACAAGAGGCTCTGTTTTTGTGTTTTGAATAGATTTATTTGTAAAACTATTGTTATAAGAAGGCTTAGTGTATATATCATTTAACAAATGAATGATTATGATACAATGTTACTCGAAGTAACCACAAATCATAAAGTTTTACGAGTTGTAGTTAATTTAGAAGATGTCAGAAGTTCCTATCTCACTAATTCTAAGAAGTAACGCCGAACGCAACACACAGGTCAAAGGCCTCTTTGAAAGTCTAGAATTTCATTGTCTATAACTTTACTTGATCAACTATTTAGTTGCATAGATTGTAGAATATATAATAGTATAATGCAAGACGGTTTATTTGGCACTTATATGGCTTTGTCATGAGGGCGCTTCTGGCAACGCCACATTCGTTAAATTATCTGTATAAATTGTTTGTTGAAATAAAACCATAATAAACCTCTGTACAAATTATACGACAAGAGATTTTCACCTGTATCTATTATAAATAAATCGAAGTGATTACTGTGAGTAACAGATTACGAGAAGGCCAATCAATTCAATGGCAATTACATTTTAATCAACATACAACCCGAGACTGGCCTACAAATTGCAAAAACAGATTTCGCGGGCTACCCTGCCACTTTCACCTATGATTTTTATACCGCAGTTTTATAGTTGCTTGAAATCAGAACTGTCAAAGGTTAGAAATCTTGGTTTCGCTTTCTTTCACGGTTCTTACTTGGTTCTAATCCTTGTCTTTTGCATACAAATGGTTGCATAATTAATTATGTATTTATACTGAAGTTCTTACTTTAACTTGACTAAAGATACAAGTTTAGGACTTGATCAAAGATTTGTTTCTTAGTTGGTACAGTACAACAGGAGCCCTTGAACGATCGATCAAGCTTTAAGCAAAGCTTAATCATTTTTAAGCCAAGCTGTCACTTGTTAAAAACGGATGAGGCTGCAATGATGGAGGTCGGATCACTTCAACGAAAATTAACTTCAAATACCTGCTCAGATGAGTAACTGGCTTATAGGTACTTAAAAATTGCGTTATATTCTGCTTAGTAATTTCGCGGTTTTGTTACCTTATTTATGATGAAGGGATTAGAAAGATTTATAGTGCAATTATGTTTTTTAAAGAGGTAACCAAAAATGGTAAAAATAACAAGATGCTTTAGAGGTATTTGCAACGGAAGTACATTGGGATGATATGCAGGTACAAAACCCGGTATGGGTCACTTTATAAATAAGTGATACTAATTTAATAAGGTAAAAAGGTTTACAAAGAGTTTAAGGAATGTGACATATTAAATTGGCTGGCCAAAGCGCCTGTGGCGGTTAATTTGTATTGCACCAAATTCATTTACATACGGTTTAACGTCGAGTCAATTAGAGGTTATATGAGACGAGGTTCCAAAAAACTTGTTAAACCACAGAAACGTAAATGTTTTAAAGTTATGAAAAAAAAATGGCGCCTTTTGCCAGAATAAGTTAGCTATAAAGATAATTACAATTTTGAATCCGTATTAACACAGGTAATTCCGCGAGGATTCATTTTAAAACCAAAAATGTATAATCAAAATAATCACATTCCAAAACTCGAATTCTAAAAAAATTGCGCAAAACTGCCACCCTCAAAAAAAAAACAATTCGAACTCACGTCACAAATCAAAACCGATTCCATTTTTAATTTCAAACGTTTTTTTACGTCACTACGAGTATCATCCATAAGTTTTTTTTACAGTATTTACGCCCAGGACAATGCAACGAATCATGACTTTAGAGATAAATGGAATATGAGCTGAAAAAAAGGTCCGTGATGTCCAATTTAAAGTGGATACAGAGGGCTTTATAAAAACGAAAGTGCATACAGGTATATTATTGTTGTGTGGGACGATGGATGTGGTAAAAAAATGTAGAGGCGGTATTCTGTGAGGTTAGGTTTTAGTTTGTAATATTTTGCAGACAGATTGAACTTTATAATAATATAATAATTGTAGTTTAACATGAATTTGTACAAGAATATCGTAGATCATGAAAAGCCTTTGTGCCCTATGGCCTTCAAAAAACAAGAAAGGTCAGGTTGGTGCCAATTCTCATTATAATGACTCTTTCTTGTCAAGTATTGACAACATCCACTATGTTTATGTTGTAAAATAATTTTGAAAGGTTTCAATTGGATACGATTTTTTTTAGGGTTCCGTAGTCAACTAGGAACCCTTATAGTTTCGCCATGTCTGTCTGTCTGTCTGTCTGTCTGTCCGTCTGTCCGTCCTCGCTTAATCTCTGTGACCGTTAGCACTAGAAAGCTGAAATTTGGTACCAATATGTGTATCAATCACGCCGACAAAGTGCTAAAATAAAAATTGGAAAAAAATGTTTTATTAGGGTAGCCCCCCTATATGTAAAGTGGGAAGTGATTTTTTTTTTAATTTTAACCCTAACGTGTGATATATTGTTGGAAAGGTATTTAAAAATGAATAGGGGTTTACTAAAATCATTTTTTGATAATGTCAATAATTTCGGAAATAATCGCTCCAAAAGTAAAAAACAAAGCGTCCCCCCCCCTCTAACTTTTGAACCATAAGTTTAGAAAATACGAAAAAAATCTGAAAAGTAGAACTTTATAAGGACTTTCTAGGAAAATTATTTTGAACTTGGATGGAAACAACAGATGGAAACTGCAGTTAACCAATATAATTTGGTCCCTGAATCGTATGAGCGCCTATACAATCCAGAGGTCAAGTTTCATTGGCCCGTATTTCAAACAAAAAAAGAATTATTACTACGGAACCCTACACTGAGCGTGGCCCGACACGCTCTTGGCCGGTTTTTTTTTAATACATGCGATTTTGCCGCATCCAAACTACCTTACTCCTCTAAACCCCAACAAAAGGTAGATCCAGTAACGAGATATGATATTATTTTTTTGTGTCCGTCTCGGGGGTGGCCGGGGGTGTAGGTACCCCGGCACAGGGGCGCGGGGGGGAGACAGGGAACCGTCAGGTGGATTCCACTTCGCAACGCATTGTCGTATTGTTAACTTATCGCGGCATACGATAATTTATGAAGGGTGAGGTGAACGTGAGAATCTCGGGCCAATGGTCCTGAGCCTGTGATGTTTAGTTAGGTGTCCGTACTAAGTTTACTAAGGGCCAAAGTGTTATGTGGTTTTGTTAGGTATTTTGGAAGAAAAAAGTGGATTTGTTGTTGGTCTTTCGGTTTTGATATTAAATGTTTTGGCGACAAGGCACGGGCAGTCTAAGATGTTTGTTGTCACCGGTCTGTGTAAATTCACACTGTAGTGGCAGGAGCGATTGGTCAGTTTGCTAATCCAAACAGAACTTAGAAAGTTTTTATAGTCTGCCGCTCTACCTGAGGCGAAAACAAATTCAGCATTTACGGTACTTATTTATGAAAACTAAATTTAAATGTATAGGTACACAGGTATGCATAACTAGCTACAGTAAATCGACTAATGCTTTATGGCGCATAAACTCTATGTACAGTCCAACTCCAATCCCTGCAATCACTGACCTCTCTTCTTCTTAAAAAGAAGGTCCAGGTAATGAAGACACTGACTGCAATATAGCATGCTTCAGATGATCCCTCTTCTTCTTAAAAATAAAGAGTCAGGTACACTAACTGTACAAAAACATTGCAGCTTCTTTCAGCAGCTTCCTCAGCAACATTCCTAGACTCAAACCATATTAGTATTTCAAATCTAATCTCGCGACAGAATCCAAATGACTGCAGACAGAAGTGTAAACTTTCAAACACAACACAAGTAGGTACTGCACAAGTCGGCGTTGGGTGACGGCGACGCATGCCAGGAATCTTAATATAATATCAATTTCGCTGCGTTCAACACACTTCAAATTCGCGGATGTATAGGGCTGGGGAAAATTAAATGCAGTGAAATATTATCTGGTATTTTCATTGCAAGGGTTCTAAGATCCATGGTCTACCCCAGTTCCAGACAGGGTCGTAGTAAGAGACGATCTGTTAGATGTCAAAGGGACACTCATGTTTTCTCAAGCAGAGTGGTAGTAGTGAAATCGGTCAAAGACGTCATCGAATCTATCTAGACACCTAAGGAAAATAAATAAGGACTTATCCACTACACACTATTCTGTATTATTGAGTAAGAATAGACAAAAAGTAAGGAGCCGCGCGTACCAGTATTTAAAGAGGAGAGCGATGGACAAAAAGCCCGTTGTAATAAATGCAGAAGTTTTAGACTGGTTACGAAATACTCTTGTAAGCATACTTCTCAATAAACCCCATATAAATAACAATATGACAACCAACATCATTAAAATAAGATCCCAAAAGACTGATCGACGCGATTTAATACAAAAACGTGCCAGTAAACTTAACAATTGCCAATCAAAATAAAAATCAGTTTGGGATCGAAAACGGCTTGCTGATTACAATCACACATCCCTCCGAATCATCCATAACCGGAGAACTTACAAAAATCCATTACCGAAACATTTTCCACAAAGAAACGCATACGGTACAACCCTACGACCACTCAGGTACCTCTTATCGCGCCATCTTTCCACTCATATTGTTTATTTCCTTCACACTTATACCAAATTAAACACACTCAACAACACGCAAATATCACCCTTATTTTAAACAAGCTAAGGTGTATATAAAGTGTGGGCTAAGTTTGTAATGCAAGTACAGAACTTCATCTTTGTCGCAGCGTGACGTTTCATTAGAGCTTCAAGATTAACTTATTAAAAGCATTCGTGTTCTTTTTTCGAAATGTTCGTACGCTTTGAAGTTTCAAATGCGCGCGCAAATGGATATTTTTGAAGGGATGATGTCACTCTATGGTTTTATATTTTTTTATAAGTGTTGCCAGTACATGTATTACTTTACATTGGTTATGGTTAAGTGTGTGTGGGAATGTGATTCCGTTTAGGGACAGATAAGTTACTGATTGTGTTTTGTTTCTTGTTTTTGCTAAATAAAAATCTTGTGCGGATTATTTTTGGTGTTTGTTATTTTTTTAAGTACCTATACTTAAAGGTACCTACCTATATTTTTGAACGAATGAGTTTATTTAGGTATGACTAATTCTTAAAATTCTAACTAATCTTACTGCAGTTTGACGCAATTTACATAGAAAGATTATCCGATCGCCAACTTAATTCTTGAAAAAATATAATCTTCCTCAGTACAGGAAAACTAACCAAAAAATCTCGGATAAAAATATTGAGTTTCCTTATTACTAATTAGTTAAATTTTTCAAATGTATTTTCCAGGACTACAAAAAAAACTAAAATAAAAGAAAAAACGTCTTTTAGACAAAACCGGGTAAATACAAAGTTGTTTAGCAGAATGATCAGACTCCTTTTTGAATAATGCGAAGTATGGAACCTATAGACACAGGTCATAATAATGCCCTATCTAACGGTGCCCACTTCACCAAGTAGTCATCATCATCATCATCAGCCTATAATTGTTCCCACTGCAGGGACTCAGGCCTACTCTCTAGGAGAGGGATGGGCTATAATCCACCACGCGGGCCCAGTGCGGATTGGTAGATGTCGCATATCTTCGAATTTTTGGTTCTAAGACATGCCGGTTTCCTCACGATGTTTTCCTTCACCGTTTTGAGAGCAGTATTGATGAAATAAATTACACAAAGTAATGCGCCTGCCTGGGTTCGAACCCACGACCAACTGTTCGTAAGTCGGGTATATCACCAAGTACCTAGTAGGTATATCTTTTTTGGAGGGTTCTCACCCTCTTCAATCATCAAATTACTCCTCTCGCTTTGGTAGAGCGGTAGGGAGTGTCAGACTTCTAATGACGAAAAACCACCAATGTTCTTTCTAAGCCCTTTGTGCCGAGGCCGCGGTAACTCTTTCGAACAACCCGCAAAATTAGGTAAATCTATGTTCATAATTAACTATGCACATACAAATTCATATAGGTAACATAGCCGCAATTACAGTAACTAAACTAACTTCTAAGAACCGAACGATTACCTACATAAAAACTCCAACACATCAACGATCAATCCTTTATTCCTTTCAAACAACTTTCACTGCGCGAATCCTCGCCAACTGTCAATATAGGCAGAAATCAAAAGATGCGCAAGACTTGCTCGCGCCGCGGCTCCACCTGCCGCCGGCGACGCTTTGATCGTTAATAATAACAATTATCGCGTGCGCCCGCGACGCGCCGGAAGGTGACCCCCGGCGAGACGGTGTTGCCAGGACTCATGAGGAAATACTACCGTTTGGGAAAGGGTTGACATGGGAATTTGTTTTCGAGTTGATGGTAAATGCTGGGCTCGATAAACCACTTGCAATTTGGTAAAAGTTAAAGAAGTCGAAAGAATGTAAATGGGAAACGCTTTTTCCTATTGTACAGGATACAAACAGTGATAATTTGTATCTTCAATTTACTAACATATTACTAAAAACCCGACAAGCAGAGACAGAACTACACTAACACACATTTGCTTATCCTAATCCTACGAGTACCTACTCCTTCTATCAAATTCTCGATGATCTTAAAGATAAGACTAATGTCTGTGAATCCGTTTTCTTTCTTAACCCTGCAAGGAAAACGCTGAACAATCCCACAAATATCCCCACTCCACCAAAACACCAGTTCATCTGGCAACCCATCAAAAAATTCGCAATTGTTCCACAACGCCCATTGCCAAGGCCACGCAGGGCGCGCGCGCAGCCGGTCCGCGCTCTTTTTGTTCCTCGCGCATGCGCCAGCGCAAGTCAAGGGCACGGTGACCCACTTCCTGCGCTGCCTTCGACGCGCGAGCACGTGTCCCGAGCAGATGCTACACTTGTTTGTTTTTAAAATGATTTTTATGGGGGCTTTTTGGAAAGGCAGGTGCTGAAAATGTTTGTATGATAATTTTGGTAAAAATATAGAAAAAAATATGCTTTTGGCGAATCCAGATTATGGATATTATGATAATGTGGGTAAAGGATGTGGTCGCTCAATTTTATCCTGTTATAATTTTGAGAACAGCGGTTGATAAGTAGACACCGCTATAGTTAACAACGAATTCTGTTCCAACCAAGCTCATGCAACTAGACTTACTACTTCAGTAGTAGGCACGTTATTGTAATGGCGAAATTCTGTAAATTTTAGGACATTCCCATTAAGGTTACATAAGCTGTATTATTAGAATCTATATGTATTCTTTTTTACTATAATAAGTAATTAAGTTTTTATGAATCAGTCACGAAATATCTGATCATTGTATGTAGAAGAAAACCAAATCAGTTCTAAGCCTAAGCAAGGCCCAAAACTAACTCATTAACGAAGACAAAAACGCAAAACAGAATCAACCTAATCTCCTTACAGCTTCAAGCGACAGCGCATCACAAACTAGCCACACAATCAAAAACCAGCGGAACAAGACCAACAGGCCTTTTAGCGTACCGCAGGCCTTGCTCCAACAAGAGGTACCCAATCACACCTACATAGACAATAAAAAATTTAACATAGCCATATAACACGCATATAAACGACGTAGCGAGGCAATACTCGTAGATGCTATAATGCCTTTCACATGAGATTAGCCACGTACTCTCGTCGTAAATATATAGATATCTATAAAAAAACTTAAGAGTAATGGTGTTTCGCAATTACATGTGTTAAGGCTTATGTTTTGGTTGTTGGATTAGGCTGGTGTTATTTTTAATAAGATGTGAGATTTGTTATAATGTTGGATTTTATTTTGAAAGAATGTCTACTCTGTTCTGAAAAAATGTCTCATTATAAAGACTTTGATGTAAAGGACACGACTTGCAAACTGTTACCATAAATTAGGCAGAAATATTTGCTGAATGTATGGTCAATCAGTAACAATATTCATCCTGTATTTCAGTGGTCTATATTTCAATACGAAGTAAATAATATTATTTCTAGGTGCATATGAAAAACTTTTAATGTCATTAAGTTTGCCATCACCAATCTGAACATTGCCATCAAGCATACGTCTCATCTCATTTTTGGAGGCTTAAGTAAATAATGAATATTGAGGTAAAAATTTCTCCAAAAATATAAAAAAACTTTAATAGGAAAATGTAAAGAAATTCTCTAAAACCTACGCTTACGAAACCCTGGTGCGAACATAATTGACAACAACATAACTATCGAGAATATCCGCGATAATATATTTTAATATCCGCATTGGGCTCACAATCAACCTCATTTACGAAAACCTATAAAAACCCAAAGAACTTTAAAATATTAAATAATCAAGAAATCTAACAGTATACTACACAAATGTTGCCATCTTCTTGTTGCATAACTGTTTGTACACATAAGCAAAGATAATCCGCTTATTCTAAAACGTTACATACACTAAATAAATGTCACAGAAGAAATTTACATGACGGCCATTACGGGTATTGATTTCCAAAATTCATAAATTACGTTTCTATGTAACGGTGAAACCAATAAGTGTGATCGTCGAGATAGGTTTACATTGGGCCATTAGATCAGCGGTAGAGAGAATGTTACAAGAAATATTTATTATTGACTAAAAGTTGTCCCATGAAAAGATCGTTGAACTCTTTAAGTAAGCAGTAAGTAAGCCATAAGTTACTAAAAGGGATTTTTTTTTCAGAACAGTAGTTTGGGCAACTTTGCACTACTAAATTAATGAAAATTCTGAATACTCGTACATGAGGCTCAATATAATAATAATAATAATAATAATATTCCACAACTATCACACAACGCCATCTAGTCCCAAGCTAAGCAGAGCTTGTGTTATGGGTACTAGACAACTGATAAACATACTTATATATTTCTAAATACATACATATTATAGATAAATTACACCCAGACACAGAACAAATGATCGTGCTCATCACACAAACATTTGTCCTGGGTGGGAATCGAACCCACGACCTCCGGCATAGCAGTTAGGGTCACTAACCACTAGACCAACAGGCCAGTCTAGTCAATTATGATAAAACTTCTGTGTCCGTAAGAAATCACAGATAAATTCTATAACTACCTAGGATGTATTTTAAAAATTCCTAATTTTCCAGAAATATTTATCAGAACTGTCTCAACTTTTGCTTTTCCAAATCGCTCAAGCTTATATCTCACATCTGAATTCCGCTGATTTTCTGGCCACATATTTACGTGATTTAAATAAAAAACAGTACGAAACTACGGCCACAGTGTTAGAACTATTTATATTATAATTTGTTTCCTGTTCTGTGTGCGACTTTCTATTGTGCTTTAAATTTATTTAATTTGAACATCTCCGTGACGTATTGGAACCAATGTTGGGCAATATGGACAGGCTTAAAGTGGCATGGTAGCCATAAGGCTATTAAGAAAATACCGATTTGTAAAATTTTTATTTATTTATTTATATATCTTTATAATTGTTACTTTGAGCCATTTTCTGAACGGGTTATATCAAGGAATAGTTTAACGTGGTTGTGCAGATATCGTGTCCTGCTTGTCCTGTTACTTGCCCATATCGGAACTAATCCTACTGAAAGTGCCAAACTCGTCGCCAAATTTTAGGCTGACTCAATTTAAATTGTTATTGTCACGCTAAGAAGATTGGCTGATAGGAAACATACTTATGTACAGTATATATTAAAGTTCCACAAGCCTGCAATCGATCAAAAGCCTTGGTTTTAACAAAATAAATAGAAACACATCGTTAATTTAATATAAGTTTGTTTACGCTTATAAACGGCATGTCTCCTCTAGTCTGCAATCATAAAATCGCAGCCATTACATAATTCACAAAATGTTATTGTATTTATAGTCAAAACTATTGATTTACAATATGTCAGAGTTTATGCAATCAATAAATTCTAAAAGGACAGTGATAGTTGTCTTGCAAAACAATATTACTTCACAGCTCATCAAATGCTCTACTTTTACGTCGTAAACACCCCAGACTTTGGCCACAAACATTGGTGTTACACAGACGGCCAACAGCCAATATACCAACAGCTATCAATTGGTTTCAATACTACTCTTGAATTATTCATGTAACGCGAAACTCACACATCTTGAGTTAAATCTTGTTTATATTTATTATTTTTATTAGTAATATCCTACGACCGACGCACCTGCCTACTGTGAATATAAGCAAAAATTACAATATGAATAAAATATTATTTTAATATGAATAACTATAGAGTGAAGCGGTTTCATTTTGAATGGACTCTTCATCTATACGCATAAATTGAAGTCGCTACTCACGTCTGTTTGGTGACCGCTCGAATCTTCTAAAATACACACTGAATTTTCAGCGATTTTCAACATCATTTAGAGGGTTTATTCAGAAAGTACATTGGTGATCACCCATTACATATTGAGTTTCCTCCGTGCCTCGGAAAGCATGTTACGCCGTTGGCCCTGAAGGCTGTCATTTGTAGATCTTAAACTGTCATTACAGGTAATTAGTGGCCTGAAAGTCTGATAACCAGTCTTAGCAAGGGGTATCGGTTTACCCAGTACCCAATGACTGGGTTGTGGAGGTCAGATAGGTATTCAGTTAGACTCGAACCCGACCCCAGCATAGGAGAACTGGCGAGTAGGATTATTACGCAGGGCAGTATATGTAATTTTCGACTACCATAGTCAAATTCGATTCATGATTGGCTCTCTGTAGCTATGTGTTCGCTCTTGTGCGTTACTGTTGTTTTTCTTTTTTACCCGACTGCGCAAAGCAAAGAAGGGTTATGTGTTTATCAGTCTATGTATGTATGTATGTATGTATGTTTGTTCCTATGTGGCATTGTAGAGGCCAAACGCCTTGGCCGATTTTGATGATCCGTACGTCAATCGATTCGTCTTGACCTCGCGAGTGTCACTAAAAACATTACAATAAACAATACTCACTATAGTAACAACTAGTCGCCATATTGTCAAAATGAAAAAAAAAAAATTGACTCACCATGTCAAGTGGGGTATCGTTGAATAGGTATTTGAAAATGAATATTAGGTTTCCTTTATCATTTTTCATTTTATAAAACCGTTTAGGATATATAACGATTTAAAGTTATTAGAACAAACAATATCGCATTTCTAACTTATAACCGGATTCTTTTACGTGTACGGAATGAATATAAAATCGAATCGAAATCTACCGTCTTATAATAGTAATAACGAAGTTAATGAAAACTGACTAAAAAGTGTTAAATAAAAAAATGTAGTTAAAAAACTAAAAAACCCGACTGAAAAAACGGAAAAGCAAAAAACAAGCACATTTTAAATTAAACAAAACTTGGAAGCAGGCGGGGTTCATTTGAATATTAAATTATGAAATGAAAATAGAATGGACCCCGCCTGCTTACAAGTTTTGTTTAATTTAAAATGTGCTTGTTTTTTGCTTTTCCGTTTTTTCAGTCGGGTTTTTTAGTTTTTTAACTACATTTTTGTAACTATTTTTTTTAATATTAGTTGATGTTTACTGGATTTAATTTTGTTTGTAATTTGTATTTCGGCGACAAATAAATATTTTTTCTTCTTCTTCTTCTCCTTAACCAATAGGATTTAAGTAAGTTTTCAGTTATTTTGTATAAATATCGTAGTGACAATAAACCATTTACCATTCACAAAAGCATTGCTTTACTGAGCAGTCCCAACTGGCCCATACAGGCAAAACCGTGGCAATAGGCTAGTTTAGAGTAAATGGCAATGAATTTATTTTACGATATTTTTGGTCTAGACATATACCACTGCGTTAGATAGTAACGGTCATTATGTTGCAAATAACTAAAACAAGTTTATTGTTATATGGACTGTCTATGGGAAAGAATGGAGAGATTTTATGACTAGAAAAAAACTATTAGGGACTGATTGCTTGTTTTTATATGAAGTTATACAAAGCAAAGGAAACTAGATCGTCTTGCGAATTATGTCATTAAAGTTAACAGGAGTTTTTCTTGAACTTGGCGACCTAATTCTTATTAATTGTTTAGATCATTTTTCTGCACATTTGAAAGTATTACCTACTTCATAAATAGACTGATTTCCTGCCAAAAACTTATTATTTCAGGCTTCTATTAAATCCATACGAATAGTGACTGTAAATATCCATTTTATTCAAACCTTTGGGTGTTCTGTCACCTGCCTTAACACTTTTATACGCCCTATTGTGTTACATCAGAACAAAATAAACAACAACATAACAACAAGTACACCAAAAAAAAAACAAAACACAATCAGAACGCAATTCAAAAAGACAACATTAACATAAAAATAAAAGCCTCAAAACTCTGCGCACACGCACCGCACGCACCTTGCCATTATCATCCCACTACTGTTCAAAGAAAAGCTTTCCACCGACAAAAAAACGGGAACTGGTTCACGCAGGATCCCGTTGCGTAGCGGGACTGCGGGATCCCGCGGGATTGGCGCGGGCGCAGGCGTCTACGCACAAACCGACACACGCATACCTTTGTATATTGAAGACAGGTTTCGGACGTTATCGTGGAATACTGGGTTAATTTTTTGTTTGTTATTTTTTAATTATGAAGGAACCTGTGATAGGCTGACTGGCTGATTTTATTCGGGTGTATGACTTTGTGAATTATTATTATCAACATTTCCATGATTAAAGCCTTAACTGTAATAAATAATGTGTTACCAAATGACTGGCGTTAGTTTAACGCAATAAGTTTGTTTTGCTGAAAATTTTCTTTTCAGTGAACTTAGCAGCTGCGGGCAAGGAATAGGGGATCGGACAAAAAAAAACTAATTAGTCCATCAGATAGATTTTTTCAAAAAATATTGACCACATGTTTTTTCTTTTTTCACGTAAACAAAAAATGAAGACGATACAGTGCTTCGAAAACTCGTGTGACGTCATATGATAGTACGTTTTGTACCTTCAAGTGACGTTTCAAGCCCCACTCCATGATCTTTGACGCGATATCGCTTCGTCAATTTTTATTGATTTGTTAAAACAAAAAACACGTATCCAATATTTTTCGATAATCTAACTGATGGACTAAACAGAATCATATTTTTTTGAGTCAGTCCGATCCCCTATTGCCAGATGCAAGCAATATTGGAGGCAGCATAATTATACTGAGCCGTCCAAACTGTAGAAGACCGTATAACTTGGAGATACCTCGTCTGTAGTCACGGTCCTTGGCAAAGAGGTAACATCGAACAAGAGTAGTGCTTTATAGCTAAATGGATATTTTATCGAGAAATATTGTTTTGAAAAAAAATACTACCATATCTGAAATACCAAGAAGCAAAAATTGTTGTCACTTAGATTAGCACGTCTTCAAACACTGTTCTTAAAATATCTCTACCCACGCTCTGTAAGATCTAGTACCCATTAGGGCTAATGTTAGCACGTATGTCACGCTAAGACTGCTCCCACGTAAAATAGATAAAATCGTTAACAAAGCTGTTATAAAATGATATACATGTTTTATCTTATTGTTGACTTCTGTTTACATAAATCATATAATTTTGAAATGTTTCATGCGCTATGGATTGGCTGTTGTTTCTCAAATGGAACGGGTTATGGTTTATCCGTATGTAGTGTAAATGCCAATTTCATACAAATTAGATTAACCGTTGACGCGTTGGTTTGAAAAGGTGGCAGACAAACACACAGACACGATTACTTTCGTATTCATAATATTGATATAGCTTTGGACAGGTCCATGGTATCACTGTTCTTTGGAGTTACTGGTCCTTGAAACCAATGGTCCTGATATCCATAAGATAATATCAAATTGGTTGCGCATGACAGAGATCTATACGCCTACAATATAATTATCCAACTTTATTAATCAAATGCCTATCAATCAAAGCTATTTCTATTTGCAAACATTCGGCGCCATGTGATTCGACGTAGTAACTTTTGTAATGACGTATTGCACTCTTCTTTCATGAATAAAGTGTCGATGGCACAGAAAAGTCTGCCCTAAGTATCCAAAGAATCTAAAAATAACATCGTAAGCTTGTACATAGAGTAACAACGTCCGAAAGCGCGGCAAAGTATAAATAGCGTGTTCATTAAAATGGTGACTTAGCTTTGAATCCAATTAACTTCAAAGGCTCGACGTTAATGCGTCGGTGCAATTACGCGCATGTGCGCACGGACTGCGGTCAAAAGTGTCATACGTTTCGGAAAAAAAACTAATAAAGTATGTTGGGTTTTTAATATGAAGTGATCTTAAAGCTCTTATTTCAATTTTGCTTTAATGACTTTGGTGAAAATGAGATTTGAAAAATATGTAGCAGTTATTTATAGAACACTTGCTTCACTATTATAAAATATTAAATATTGTGATAAATTATGGATTCAGGATTTACCAGGATTAACTATGTTATAAGCTTCCCAGAGAAAACCGTTAGAGACAAGACAGAGTGACGTTACGATCTGTCAAAAATGACGTTGACATTTAATGACACACTGATAAAGACGCCTGTCAAAAAAATAGAATTATAGAGGAACGTAACAGACATCAACCGCTAAGTGATGGTAATGAAGAAGACGTTGAAACGACATCAAATAATCTAGGCAAAGTACACGCGTAAAAGAAGGTACATCAATGTGAACTTGTAACTGTAAATCTCACATCAATAGATATAAAGATAGAACAGGACACAAAACCCGCATAGCAACACAACACCCAATTCAAATCTGACAAACAAAATCACACAATCCAAATAATTCAACAATCGACTCCCAAATAAGACATTACAATATAAGACATTACAATATAACGTGACGGCTCCAAGCAGTATAAAATAAAACAGAATCATTAGAATCAAGGAAACGTTTGTCAAAACAACATGAGTCAGAATCGTTCGCACTTGGACATGAATCGTAAAGTTATTGATCGCGAGTTCGAAGACCTGCTATAAGCAGACTTACATAGTAATTCGTAGGATAATTACTTTTAATTGGATACCAGTGGTGAGTGAGGATTTGGATTTTATTTGTGCTGTGATTGCAGATTGAACAAGCGATGACTGGTTATAGGATTTTATCATGATTTCACGATTTTAAAAGGATTATTTCCGGCAAGTCTTCATAGGGGACACAAGATGACTGTCTTTCTTTCTTTATCGTGAATTTAGCGCCTAAGGTGGTATCAGAGCCTCAAAGAGATGTCAGCAATATGGAAGGGGCCCGCAAGGGCCGACGCCCGTCGGGGCTGTGGATATAGAAAGGTTACCGCGGCTCCGACACAAGGGCGAAGAAGAAGGAACATGGGTTTGGTTTTTAGTCAGTAGAAGTCTGACACTCCCCTTCGCTCTGCCCAAGAGCGGGGGGGGGGTTATTCGATGATTTTCCACCCACCAAAAAAAAAAAAAAAAAAGGTGGTATCAGAGTATTTATGCCGCCCATGCACCTCTGACTTGGCTTTACATGACGTCAAGAAATATATCTCCGGCATGCTGGTTGGTTTGCTCCAGATGTGACATAATATTTGTAATTCCCCAGGATTAGGTTGAAGTTTACTTAAGGAACACCCAGATTTCACTAAATCTAGACTTCAGACAAGTGAAAAGTGGTGATTCAGTTTCTTTCAGACTTTCATTTGAAGTTCTCTACGTAATTTATATCACGTACATTTTCACCGATGAGTTCGTTAAGATGCCCTCGAAATATTTCGTTTGAGAAATAAATAACTTATAGAATGAAAGACCACCCGTCATTACATATCTGAGTAAGAAAGCAATCAATAAACCGAACAGCAATTTACAGCATCGAAAACTTATGTTAAAAAAAAAACGAAGATTTACATGAAAAATGCTAGCTATTTTATTAGTAGATGCCAATAAATACTGTTTACGACTATGCAGACAGTAATAAAAGTATTTTATAAAAACCAAGTGCAAAGAGACGTGAAATAAATGGTAAAATTTACTATGTCTTGTAAATTATCAGCTGAATTAAAAGGTCGAGATGGACATTCTAAGAAGGATTGCGAAGAAATCAATTTTGTTTCTCGAAAATAGTGATTACATCTGTCTAGACACGATGTCTGGTCCTAATTAAGAATAAGGTAGATTGTTTATTTCCTGCCAGTATACTTTTGTGCCCTTAATATTAAAAGTAGCAAACTGGAGTCGAACCTGTGGTCGGTAAATGGTGAATGGCTAAACATCAGCTGTCGTCAGATATGATTGGGATAAACAACTGTTCAGCTAAACTATTCATAAGAATGTCTACTTTTGTAGTTATTATGTATGTATACCTATCACGCCTGTAATTCCCGAAGGGGTAGGCAGGGGTGTACCTAATTGTACACCCACATCAACATTATCATTATTATCTTTTCAAAGAAAGTAGTCTGCACAGATAACAGATATATACATGCACATTGCACAATACCTCCCTTTGCATATAAATTAGTCCTTAGGGGATCGGACAAAAAAAAACTAATTAGCCCGTCAGATAGATTTTCAAAAATTATTGGAAACGTATTTTTTCTTTTTTCACGTAAACTTATAATGAAGTGCTTCGAAAACTCGTGTGACGTCATATGATAGTACATTTTGACGACACAAGTGACGTTTCAAGCCCCACTCCAAGATCTTTGACGCGATTTGTCTTCGTCATTTTTTATTGATTTCATAAAACAAAAAACACGTATTCAATATTTTTCGATAATCTAACTTACGGACTAGAATCATATTATTTTGACCCAGTCCGATCCCCTATTAAAAGTCAATTGATATAATGAATGTCAATCCGTACATCTCAATGACTAGTCTAAGTAGCCAACATGTAAACGCAGACTAGTCGTATAATTGTAACTAGTATTTGCGTGGCTGCGCTCGCTGCGCGCAGCTCGCGGGTCTGCTTACCTACACCTGCCTACTACCTACCTACACCTACCTACTACCTACCTACACCTACCTACTACCTACCTACACCTACCTACTACCAACCTACACCTACCTACACCTACCTACCTACTACCTACCTATCACCTACCTACTACCTACCTACACCTACCTACCACCTACCTACACCTACCTACCTACACCTACCTACTACCTACCTACACCTACCTACCTACACCTTCCTACTACCTACCTACACCTACCTACACATACCTACTACCTACCACCTAACCTACTACCTCCTACTACCACTAAAAGAACATTACCCTAAAGTTTGCTTGTCGTCGCCCCTGAGTTACGCTTCACCCACTCAACCTTCGTTACGCTAAGGAGGTCGCCGGCTCGCTTCGCTCGCCACCTCCCCCCTTCGCTCCACTCGGTCTTGCAGGTTCGCTCCACTCAGGACCTACCTACCACCGGAAAGCTATCATGACATTATCCCTACGCTACGGGGGTCGCCGGCTCGCTTCGCTCGCCCGCTCCCCCCTTCGCTTTGCCGCTGTACCACCACCGGACAGGTTTCGACGCCTACTATAATATTTGTTAAAACACCTAATGGCTATCTCTAACCGTTATGAAGTTACAGCCCTTTTAATTTTAGGGGAGGTTGGGGAGGGGAGGGTATACAAATTTCAACGCCCCTCAATAGTTTTATGTAAGAAAAAAAAAAAAAAAAAAAGTGAAAAAAGGGGGGGTGAGGGGGGGGGAGTCTCGAAAAATGATTTCGATTAACGCAAAGGCCCCTCTAAATGAATCTGAAAAAAAAATCGTTCCAAGTCTCTTAACTTTCGAGATTCGCCTAATGGGGGGGAGAAGGGGGGCAAGGGGGGCCACTTTGAAAAATGATTTTTACTTTACCGAACCTCCTCTATACGAATCCGTAAAAAAAAAAAAATATGGGTCTTTTAGTTTCCGAGATACGATAGGGAGGGGGGAGAAGGGGGGGGAAAAGGGGGGGTTTCGGACTTTTCCCATACTCACCAGAGTTACTTGTTTACGAATCTGTCAAAATATACCCACCTCCCCATCCAACATCTGGGAGAACAATGATGTCAGTGAGTGAGTGAGTCAGTCAGTGGTAGTTTAGCTTTATATAGTATAACTAGTATTTGCGTGGGTGCGCGAGCTGCGCGCAGCTCGCGAGGCGTGGAGAGGGGCAGAGGGGGCGCTTTGAAAAATGATTTCGACTAACGCATTGCACCTCTCAATGAATTTGAAAAAAAAATGTTCCAAGTCTCTTAACTTCCGAGATCCGCCTAAAGGGGGGGGTGAAGGGGGGCAAGGGGTTCAAATTTGAAAAACTGATTATACTTCCCCGAGCCTCCTCTATATGAATCTCACGAATGACACCACCTACCTACACCTACTTACCACCTACCTACACCTACCTACTACCTACCTAAACCTACCTACCACCTACCTACACCTACCTACTACCTACCTACACCTACCTACACCTACCTACTACCTACTACCTACCACCTACCTACTACCTACTACCCCTACCACCTACCTACTACCTCCTGCTACTACTAAAAAACATTAACCTAAAGTTTGCTTGTCGTCGCCCCTGAGTTACGCTTCACCCACTCAACCTTCGTTACGCTAAGGAGGTCGCCGGCTCGCTTCGCTCGCCACCTCCCCCCTTCGCTCCACTCGGTCTCGCAGGTTCGCTCCACTCAGGACCTACCTACCACCGGAAAGCTATCATGACTTCATCCCTACGCTACGGGGGTCGCCGGCTCGCTTCGCTCGCCCGCTCCCCCCTTCGCTTTACTGGTACCACCACAGGATAGGCCCCTTTCAATGAATCTGAAAAAAAAAATGTTCCAAGTCTCTTAACTACCGAGATCCGAAAGGGGGGGTGAAGGGGGGCAAGGGGGTCAAATTTGAAAAATGGTTTTAACTTTCCCGAGCCTCCTCTATACGAATCCGTAAACAAAACAGAAAAAAAGAGGTAAAAGGGGGGGGGGGTTGAAGGGGGGTGAGGGGGGGAGTTTCGAAAAATGATTTCGATTAACGCAAAGGCCCCTCTAAATGAATCTGAAAAAAATAATCTTCCAAGTCTCTTAACTTCCGAGATCCGAAAGGGGGGGGATGGAGGGGGGCAAGGGGGTCAAATTTTCAAAATGGTTTTTACTTCCCCGAGCCGCCTCTATACGAATCCCTAAAAAAAAACACGTAAAATCTCTTTATTTCCGAGATCCGCCTAAAAGGGGGGAGAAGGGGGGCAAGGGGGGCAACATTGAAAAATGATTTATACTTTCCCGAGCCTCCTCTATACGAATCCGTAATAAAAAAAAAATACGGGTCTCTTAGTTTCCGAGATATGATAGGGAGGGGGGAGAAGGGGGGGGGAAAAGGGGGGATTTCGGACTTTTCCCATACTCACCAGAGTTACTTGTTTACGAATCTGTCAAAATATACCCACCTCCCCATCCACCATCTGGGAGAACAATTCTGTCAGTCAGTCAGTCAGTGAGTGAGTCAGTGGTAGTTTAGCTTTATATAATAGAATAACTAGTATTTGCGTGGGTGCGCGAGCTGCGCGCAGCTCGCGAGGCGTGGAGAGGGGGAGAGGGGGCGCTTTGAAAAATGATTTCGACTAACGCATTGCACCTCTCAATGAATTTGAAAAAAAAATGTTCCAAGTCTCTTAACTTCCGAGATCCGCCTAAAGGGGGGGTGAAGGGGGGCAAGGGGTTCAAATTTGAAAAACGGATTATACTTCCCCGAGCCTCCTCTATATGAATCTCACGAATGACACCACCTACCTACACCTACTTACCACCTACCTACACCTACCTACTACCTACCTAAACCTACCTACCACCTACCTACACCTACCTACTACCTACCTACACCTACCTACTACCTACCACCTACCTACTACCTACTACCCCTACCACCTACCTACTACCTCCTGCTACTACTAAAAAACATTAACCTAAAGTTTGCTTGTCGTCGCCCCTGAGTTACGCTTCACCCACTCAACCTTCGTTACGCTAAGGAGGTCGCCGGCTCGCTTCGCTCGCCACCTCCCCCCTTCGCTCCACTCGGTCTCGCAGGTTCGCTCCACTCAGGACCTACCTACCACCGGAAAGCTATCATGACTTTATCCCTACGCTACGGGGGTCGCCGGCTCGCTTCGCTCGCCCGCTCCCCCCTTCGCTTTACTGGTACCACCACAGGATAGGCCCCTTTCAATGAATCTGAAAAAAAAAATGTTCCAAGTCTCTTAACTTCCGAGATCCGAAAGGGGGGGGGGGGGGTAGAGGGGGGCAAGGGGGTCAAATTTTTAAAATGGTTTTTACTTCCCCAAGCCTCCTCTATACGAATCCCTAAAAAAAAACCCGTAAATTCTCTTTATTTCCGAGATCCGCCTAAAGGGGGGGAGAAGGGGGGCAAGGGGGGCCACTTTGAAAAATGATTTTTACTTTACCGAACCTCCTCTATACGAATCCGTAAAAAAAAAAAAATACGGGTCTCTTAGTTTCCGAGATACGACAGGGAGGGGGGGGAGGGGGGGCAAAAAGGGGGGGTTTCGGACTTTTCCCATACTCACCAGAGTTAGTTGTTTACGAATCTGTAAAAATATACCCACCTCCCCATCCACCATGTGGGAGATCAATTCTGTCAGTCAGTCAGTGAGTCAGTGGTAGTTTAGCTTTATATAGTATAACTAGTATTTGCGTGGGTGCGCGAGCTGCGCGCAGCTCGCGGGTCGACCTACCTACACCTACCTACTACCTACCTACACCTACCTACTACCTACCTACACCTACCTCTACCTACACCTACCTACTACCTACCTACACCTACCTACTACCTACCTACACCTACCTACACATACCTACTACCTACCACTTACCTACCTACTACCTCCTACTACCACTAAAAAACATTACCCTAAAGTTTGCTTGTCGTCGCCCCTGAGTTACGCTTCACCCACTCAACCTTCGTTACGCTAAGGAGGTCGCCGGCTCGCTTCGCTCGCCACCTCCCCCCTTCGCTCCACTCGGTCTCGCAGGCTCGCTCCACTCAGGACCTACCTACCACCGGAAAGCTATCATGACATTATCCCTACGCTACGGGGGTCGCCGGCTCGCTTCGCTCGCCCGCTCCCCCCTTCGCTTTGCCGCTGTACCACCACCGTTTTCAACGCCCCTCAATAGTTTTATGTAAGAAAAAAAAAAAAAAAAAAGCTGAAAAAGGGGGGGGGGTGAAGGGGGGGTGAGGGGGGGAGTCTCGAAAAATGATTTCGATTAACGCAAAGGCCCCTCTAAATGAATCTGAAAAAAAAATCGTTCCAAGTCTCTTAACTTTCGAGATCCGCCTAAAAGGGGGGGAGAAGGGGGGCAAGGGGGGCCACTTTGAAAAATGATTTTTACTTTACCGAGCCTCCTCTATACGAATCCGTAATAAAAAAAAAATACCGGTCTCTTAGTTTCCGAGATACGATAGAGAGGGGGGGGAGGGGGGGCAAAAAGGGGGGGTTTCGGACTTTTCCCATACTCACCAGAGTTACTTGTTTACGAATCTGTCAAAATATACCCACCTCCCCATCCAACATCTGGGAGAACAATGATGTCAGTGAGTCAGTCAGTGAGTGAGTGGTAGTTTAGCTTTATATAGTATAACTAGTATTTGCGTGGGTGCGCGAGCTGCGCGCAGCTCGCGGGGCGTGAAGAGGGGGAGAGGGGCAGCTTTGAAAAAAAATTTCGACTAACGCATTGCTCCTTTCAATAAATCTGAAAAAAAAAATGGTTCAAGTCTCTTAACTTCCGAGATCCGCCTTACTACCTACCTACACCTACCTACTACCTACCTACACCTACCTACACCTACCTACACCTACCTACACTTACCTACACCTACCTACACCTACCTATACCTACCTACGCCTACCTACTCAACCTTCGTTACGCTTCACCCACTCAACCTTCGTTACGCTAAGGAGGTCGCCGGCTCGCTTCGCTCGCCACCTCCCCCCTTCGCTCCACTCGGTCTCGCAGGTTCGCTCCACTCAGGACCTACCTACCACGGGAAAGCTATCGTGACATTATCCCTACGCTACGGGGGTCGCCGGCTCGCTTCGCTCGCCCGCTCCCCCCTTCGCTTTGCCGCTGTACCACCACCGGACAGGTTTCGACGCCTACTATAATATTTCTTCAAACACCTAATGGCTATCTCTAACCGTTATGAAGTTACAGCCCTTTTAATTTTAGGGGAGGTTGGGGAGGGGAGGGGAGGGTATACAAATTTCAACGCCCCTCAATAGTTTTATGTAAGAAAAAAAAAAAAAAAAAGTGAAAAAGGGGGGGGGGGTTGAAGGGGGGGGGTGAGGGGGGGAGTCTCGAAAAATGATTTCGATTAACGCAAAGGCCCCTCTAAATGAATCTGAAAAAAAAATCGTTCCATGTCTCTTAACTTTCGAGATTCGCCTAAAGGGGGGAGAAGGGGGGCAAGGGGGGCCACTTTGAAAAATGACTTTTACTTTACCGAGCCTCCTCTATACGAATCCGTAAAAAAAAACACTTCAAGTCTCTTTGTTTCCGAGATACGATAGGGAGGGGGGGGGAGGGGGGGGAAAAGGGGGGGTTTGGGACTTTTCCCATAGGTTTGAGAGTTAGTTGTTTACGAATCTGTAAAAATATACCCACCTCCCCATCCACCATCTTGGAGATCAATTCTGTCAGTGAGTCAGTCAGTGAGTGGTAGTTTAGCTTTATATAGTATAACTAGTATTTGCGTGGCTGCGCTCGCTGCGCGCAGCTCGCGGGTCTGCTTACCTACACCTGCCTACTACCTACCTACACCTACCTACTACCTACCTACACCTACCTACTACCTACCTACACCTACCTACTACCTACCTACTACCAACCTACACCTACCTACACCTACCTACACCTACCTACCTACTACCTACCTATCACCTACCTACTACCCCCTACTACTACTAAAAAAACATTCCCTAAAGTTTGCTTGTCGTCGCCCCTGAGTTACGCTTCACCCACTCAGGACCTACCTACCACCGGAAAGCTATCATGACCTTATCCCTACGCTACGGGGGTCGCCGGCTCGCTTCGCTCGCCCGCTCCCCCCTTCGCTTTACCGGTACCACCATTTTACTTCCCCGAGCCTCCTATCCTATACGAATCTGTAAACAAAACAGAAAAAAAGGGGTGAAGAGAGGGGGGGGGGGTGAAGGGAGGAGAGGGGGGGAGTTTCTAAAAATGATTTCGACTAACGCAATGCCCCTCTATATGAATCTGAAAAAAAATTCGTTCCAAGTCTCTTAACTTCCGAGATCCGAAAGGGGGGGGTGGAGGGGGGCAAGGGGGTCAAATTTTCAAAACGGTTTTTACTTCCCCAAGCCTCCTCTATACGAATCCCTAAAAAAAACACGTAAATTCTCTTTATTTCCGAGATCCGCCTAAAGGGGGGGAAAAGGGGGGCAAGGGGGGCCACTTTGAAAAATGATTTTTACTTAACCGAGCCTCCTCTATATGAATCCGTAATAAAAAGAAAATACGGGTCTCTTAGTTTCCGAGATACGATAGGGAGGGGGGGGAGGGGGGGCAAAAAGGGGGGGTTTCGGACTTTTCCCATACTCACCAGAGTTACTTGTTTACGAATCTGTCAAAATATACCCACCTCCCCATCCACCATCTGGGAGAACAATTATGTCAGTGAGTCAGTCAGTGAGTGGTAATTAAGCTTTATATAGTATAATATAACTAGTATTTGCGTGGGTGCGCGAGCTGCGCGCAGCTCGCGAGGCGTGAAGAGGGGGAGAGGGGGAGCTTTGAAAAATGATTTCGACTAACGCATTGCACCTCTCAATGAATCTGAAAAAAAAAAAAACAATGCAGCTCGCGGTACTACCTACCTACCTACACCTACCTACTACCTACCTACACCTACCTACTACCTACCTACTACCTACCTACACCTACCTACACCTACCTACACATACCTACTACCTACCTACTACCTCCTACTACCACTAATAAAACATTACCCTAAAGTTTGCTTGTCGTCGCCCCTGAGTAACGCTTCACCCACTCAACCTTCGTTACGCTAAGGAGGTCGCCGGCTCGCTTCGCTCGCCACCTCCCCCCTTCGCTGCACACGGTCTCGCAGGTTCGCTCCACTCAGGACCTACCTACCACCGGAAAGCTATCATGACATTATCCCTACGCTACGGGGGTCGCCGGCTCGCTTCGCTCGCCCGCTCCCCCCTTCGCTTTACCGGTACCACCATTTTACTTCTCCAAGCCTCCTATCCTATACGAATCTGTAAACAAAACAGAAAAAAGGGGTGAAGAGGGGGGGGGGTGAAGGGGGGGAGAGGGGGGGAGTTTCTAAAAATGATTTCGACTACCGCAATGCCCCTTTATATGAATCTGAAAAAAAAATCGTTCCAAGTCTCTTAACTTCCGAGATCCGAAAGGGGGGGGATGGAGGGGGGCAAGGGGGTCAAATTTTCAAAATGTTTTTTACTTCCTCAAGCCTCCTCTATAGGAATCCCTAAAAAAAAAACACGTAATTCTCTTTATTTCCGAGATCCGCCTAAAGGGGGGGGAGAAGGGGGGCAAGGCGGGCCACTTTGAAAAATGATTTTTACTTTACCGAGCCTCCTCTATACGAATCCCTAAAAAAAAACACTTCAAGTCTCTTTGTTTCCGAGATACGATAGGGAGGGGGAAGAAGGGGGGGGAAAAGGGGGGGTTTCGGACTTTTCCCATTGTCATGAGAGTTGATTGTTTACAAATCTGTCAAAATATACCCACCTCCCCATCCACCATCTGGGAGAACAATTCTGTCAGTCAGTGAGTCAGTCAGTGGTAGTTTAGCTTTATATAGTATAACTAGTATTTGCTTGGGTGCGCGAGCTGCGCGCAGCTCGCGGGGCGTGAAGTGGGGGAGAGGGGGCGCTTTGAAAAATGATTTCGACTAACGCATTGCCCCTTTCATTGAATCTGAAAAAAAAAATGTTCCAAGTCTCTTAACTTCCGACATCCGCCTAAAAGGGGGGTGAAGGGGGGCAAGGGGGTTCAAATTTGAAAAACGGATTTTACTTCCCCGAGCCTCCTCTATATGAATCTCACGTATGCCACCACATACCTACACCTACCTACCTACTACCTACCTATCACCTACCTACTACCTACCTACTACCTCCTACTACCACTAAAAAAACATTACCCTAAAGTTTGCTTGTCGTCGCCCCTGAGTTACGCTTCACCCACTCAACCTTCGTTACGCTAAGGAGGTCGCCGGCTCGCTTCGCTCGCCACCTCCCCCCTTCGCTCCACTCGGTCTCGCAGGTTCGCTCCACTCAGGACCTACCTACCACCGGAAAACTATCATGACATTATCCCTACGCTACGGGGGTCGCCGGCTCGCTTCGCTCGCCCGCTCCCCCCTTCGCCACAGGATAGGCTCCTTTCGATGAATCTGAAAAAAAAAATGTTCCAAGTCTCTTAACTTCCGAGATCCGAAAGGGGGGGGGGGGGTGAAGGGGGGCAAGGGGGTCAAATTTAAAAAATTGTTTTTTACTTCCCCGAGCCTCCTCTATACGAATCCCTAAAAAAAGACACGTTATGTCTCTTTATTTCCGAGATCCGCCTAAAGGGGGGGTGAAGGGGGGCAAGGGGGTCAAATTTTAAAAATGGTTTTTACTTTCCCGAGCCTCCTCTATACGAATCCCTAAAAAAAATACGGAAATACTCTTAAATTTCGAGATCGGCCTAAAAGGGGGGAGAAGGGGGAAAAGGGGGGCCACTTTGAAAAATGATTTTTACTTTACCGAACCTCCTCTATATGAATCCCTAAAAAAAAACACTTCAAGTCTCTTTGTTTCCGAGATACGATAGGGAGGGGGGAGAAGGGGGGGGAAAAGGGGGGGTTTCGGACTTTTCCCATACTCACCAGAGTTAGTTGTTTACGAATCTGTAAAAATATACCCACCTCCCCATCCACCATCTGGGAGATCAATTCTGTCAGTGAGTCAGTCAGTGAGTGGTAGTTTAGCTTTATATAGTATAATAACTAGTATTTGCGTGGGTGCGCGAGCTGCGCGCAGCTCGCGAGGCGTGAAGAGGGGGAGAGGGGCAGCTTAGAAAAATGATTTCGACTGACGCATTGCACCTCTCAATGAATCTGAAAAAAAAAATGTTCACCTACCTCTACCTACACCTACCTACTACCTACCTACACCTACCTACTACCTACCTACACCTACCTACACATACCTACTACCTACCACTTACCTACCTACTACCTCCTACTACCACTAAAAAACATTACCCTAAAGTTTGCTTGTCGTCGCCCCTGAGTTACGCTTCACCCACTCAACCTTCGTTACGCTAAGGAGGTCGCCGGCTCGCTTCGCTCGCCACCTCCCCCCTTCGCTCCACTCGGTCTCGCAGGCTCGCTCCACTCAGGACCTACCTACCACCGGAAAGCTATCATGACATTATCCCTACGCTACGGGGGTCGCCGGCTCGCTTCGCTCGCCCGCTCCCCCCTTCGCTTTGCCGCTGTACCACCACCGTTTTCAACGCCCCTCAATAGTTTTATGTAAGAAAAAAAAAAAAAAAAAAGCTGAAAAAGGGGGGGGGGTGAAGGGGGGGTGAGGGGGGGAGTCTCGAAAAATGATTTCGATTAACGCAAAGGCCCCTCTAAATGAATCTGAAAAAAAAATCGTTCCAAGTCTCTTAACTTTCGAGATCCGCCTAAAAGGGGGGGAGAAGGGGGGCAAGGGGGGCCACTTTGAAAAATGATTTTTACTTTACCGAGCCTCCTCTATACGAATCCGTAATAAAAAAAAAATACCGGTCTCTTAGTTTCCGAGATACGATAGAGAGGGGGGGGAGGGGGGGCAAAAAGGGGGGGTTTCGGACTTTTCCCATACTCACCAAAGTTACTTGTTTACGAATCTGTCAAAATATACCCACCTCCCCATCCAACATCTTGGAGAACAATGATGTCAGTGAGTCAGTCAGTGAGTGAGTGGTAGTTTAGCTTTATATAGTATAAAATTAAGCTTTATATAGTATAATATAACTAGTATTTGCGTGGGTGCGCGAGCTGCGCGCAGCTCGCGAGGCGTGAAGAGGGGGAGAGGGGGAGCTTTGAAAAATGATTTCGACTAACGCATTGCACCTCTCAATGAATCTGAAAAAAAAAAAAACAATGCAGCTCGCGGTACTACCTACCTACCTACACCTACCTACTACCTACCTACACCTACCTACTACCTACCTACTACCTACCTACACCTACCTACACCTACCTACACATACCTACTACCTACCTACTACCTCCTACTACCACTAATAAAACATTACCCTAAAGTTTGCTTGTCGTCGCCCTTGAGTAACGCTTCACCCACTCAACCTTCGTTACGCTAAGGAGGTCGCCGGCTCGCTTCGCTCGCCACCTCCCCCCTTCGCTGCACACGGTCTCGCAGGTTCGCTCCACTCAGGACCTACCTACCACCGGAAAGCTATCATGACATTATCCCTACGCTACGGGGGTCGCCGGCTCGCTTCGCTCGCCCGCTCCCCCCTTCGCTTTACCGGTACCACCATTTTACTTCTCCAAGCCTCCTATCCTATACGAATCTGTAAACACAACAGAAAAAAGGGGTGAAGAGGGGGGGGGGGTGAAGGGGGGGAGAGGGGGGGAGTTTCTAAAAATGATTTCGACTACCGCAATGCCCCTTTATATGAATCTGAAAAAAAAATCGTTCCAAGTCTCTTAACTTCCGAGATCCGAAAGGGGGGGGATGGAGGGGGGCAAGGGGGTCAAATTTTCAAAATGTTTTTTACTTCCTCAAGCCTCCTCTATAGGAATCCCTAAAAAAAAAACACGTAATTCTCTTTATTTCCGAGATCCGCCTAAAGGGGGGGGAGAAGGGGGGCAAGGCGGGCCACTTTGAAAAATGATTTTTACTTTACCGAGCCTCCTCTATACGAATCCCTAAAAAAAAACACTTCAAGTCTCTTTGTTTCCGAGATACGATAGGGAGGGGGAAGAAGGGGGGGGAAAAGGGGGGGTTTCGGACTTTTCCCATTGTCATGAGAGTTGATTGTTTACAAATCTGTCAAAATATACCCACCTCCCCATCCACCATCTGGGAGAACAATTCTGTCAGTCAGTGAGTCAGTCAGTGGTAGTTTAGCTTTATATAGTATAACTAGTATTTGCTTGGGTGCGCGAGCTGCGCGCAGCTCGCGGGGCGTGAAGTGGGGGAGAGGGGGCGCTTTGAAAAATGATTTCGACTAACGCATTGCCCCTTTCATTGAATCTGAAAAAAAAAATGTTCCAAGTCTCTTAACTTCCGACATCCGCCTAAAAGGGGGGTGAAGGGGGGCAAGGGGGTTCAAATTTGAAAAACGGATTTTACTTCCCCGAGCCTCCTCTATATGAATCTCACGTATGCCACCACATACCTACACCTACCTACCTACTACCTACCTATCACCTACCTACTACCTACCTACTACCTCCTACTACCACTAAAAAAACATTACCCTAAAGTTTGCTTGTCGTCGCCCCTGAGTTACGCTTCACCCACTCAACCTTCGTTACGCTAAGGAGGTCGCCGGCTCGCTTCGCTCGCCACCTCCCCCCTTCGCTCCACTCGGTCTCGCAGGTTCGCTCCACTCAGGACCTACCTACCACCGGAAAACTATCATGACATTATCCCTACGCTACGGGGGTCGCCGGCTCGCTTCGCTCGCCCGCTCCCCCCTTCGCCACAGGATAGGCTCCTTTCGATGAATCTGAAAAAAAAAATGTTCCAAGTCTCTTAACTTCCGAGATCCGAAAGGGGGGGGGGGGGGTGAAGGGGGGCAAGGGGGTCAAATTTAAAAAATTGTTTTTTACTTCCCCGAGCCTCCTCTATACGAATCCCTAAAAAAAGACACGTTATGTCTCTTTATTTCCGAGATCCGCCTAAAGGGGGGGTGAAGGGGGGCAAGGGGGTCAAATTTTAAAAATGGTTTTTACTTTCCCGAGCCTCCTCTATACGAATCCCTAAAAAAAATACGGAAATACTCTTAAATTTCGAGATCGGCCTAAAAGGGGGGAGAAGGGGGAAAAGGGGGGCCACTTTGAAAAATGATTTTTACTTTACCGAACCTCCTCTATATGAATCCCTAAAAAAAAACACTTCAAGTCTCTTTGTTTCCGAGATACGATAGGGAGGGGGGAGAAGGGGGGGGAAAAGGGGGGGTTTCGGACTTTTCCCATACTCACCAGAGTTAGTTGTTTACGAATCTGTAAAAATATACCCACCTCCCCATCCACCATCTGGGAGATCAATTCTGTCAGTGAGTCAGTCAGTGAGTGGTAGTTTAGCTTTATATAGTACCCTACCTACACCTACCTACACCTACCTACACCTACCTACACCTACCTACACCTACCTACACCTACCTACTACCTACCTACACCTACCTACTCAACCTTCGTTACGCTTCACCCACTCAACCTTCGTTACGCTAAGGAGGTCGCCGGCTCGCTTCGCTCGCCACCTCCCCCCTTCGCTCCACTCGGTCTCGCAGGTTCGCTCCACTCAGGACCTACCTACCACCGGAAAGCTATCATGACATTATCCCTACGCTACGGGGGTCGCCGGCTCGCTTCGCTCGCCCGCTCCCCCCTTCGCTTTACCGGTACCACCATTTTACTTCCCCGAGCCTCCTATCCTATACGAATCTGTAAACAAAACAGAAATAAAGGGGTGAAGAGGGGGGGGGGGGGTGAAGGGGAAGGAGGGGGAGTTTCTAAAAATGATTTCGACTAACGCAATGCCCCTCTATATGAATCTGAAAAAAAATTCGTTCCAAGTCTCTTAACTTTCGAGATCCGCCTAAAAGGGGGAGAAGGGGGGCAAGGGGGTCAAATTTAAAAAAATGGTTTTTACTTCCCCGAGCCTCCTCTATACGAATCCCTAAAAAAAAAAACACGTAAATTCTCTTTATTTTCGAGATCCGCCTAAAAGGGGGGAAAAGGGGGAAAAGGGGGGCCACTATGAAAAATGATTTTTACTTTACCGAGCCTCCTCTATACGAATCCGTAACAAAAAAAAAATACGGGTCTCTTTGTTTCCGAGATACGATAGGGAGGGGGAAGAAGGGGGGGGAAAAGGGGGGGTTTCGGACTTTTCCCATAGTCATGAGAGTTAGTTGTTTACGAATCTGTAAAAATATACCCACCTCCCCATCCACCATCTGGGAGATCAATTCTGTCAGTCAGTCAGTGAGTGGTAATTAAGCTTTATATAAGGTCCCATTAAAATAGGTGGACAAATTTTAACACAGGGTTCAGTACGCCTAACCAAAGATATCCAAGTAAAAAAAAAACTGATTAAAGTGATTTTTTTGACATAAAATGTTGGGTAACGTAACACTTTTAGTGTATTTTCGCTAGCTGTTTTATTTTCTTTTAGGTATCTTATGCGTTTTTCTTATTTTCATTTTTTACCATTGTCCTTATTTTGGTGGTCTGAATGATTTCTAAAATTTTGTCCACCTATTTTAATGGGACCTTATATAGTATAATAACTAGTATTTGCGTGGCTGCGCGAGCTGCGCGCAGCTCGCGGGTCGTGAGAAGGGAGACCTGCCTACCACCGAGGAAAAGCTATCGTGATGTCATTCAACGAACCCAAATGTTGCCAGCTAGTCAAAGTCTTCATTCTAAAAGTCTTTACTTCTACTTTCATGTTTTTGGGCAAAATCTGGGAAAATATTCTAAAAATGGGGATTTTTTTTGCAACAGGCAACATTACTTAACGAAATACACAACCGGGACAACACAATCCGGTCAGAAGGTGCCGGCTGTCCCATTTATCGTGTCGAAAATTGAAATTTTTATCATTTTTCCAAGATGGCCACCACACTGTCCGCCATCTTGTTTTTCTGAAAAGTCTTAATTTTTCTGAAATATCGAGGATACAAACTACCGACTGGTGTACTTGGTGTTGCCAAGTTTTAAGTTTGGTAGAACAAAAGAATTCGCCAAAGTCGGTTCTGATCCGAAAATTCAAGCCCCAATGACTCTCGGGGTTGCCAGCTGAAATTGATGAAAATGGTCAAATGTTATTTGAGGCACCCCATTATTTGTGTTTATGTAAAATTTCCATTCAAAATGTCGTTATTTCCACTGTTCATGGTTTTGGGAAAAATCTGGGAAAATACCCTAAAAATGGGGGAAAAATTGGCGTAAGGTAACACTCCACAACAAAGTACACAATCGCTTCATACAACACAATCCGGTCGGGGGATGCCGGCTGTCCCATTTATCGTGTCGAAAATTGGGATTTTTCATCATTTTTACAAGATGGCCGCCACACTGTCCGCCATTTTTTTTTCTGAAAAGTCATAATTTTCCTGAAATCTCAGGGATATAGGCCACCAACTGGTGTACTTGGTGTTGCCAACTTTTGAGTTTAGTATAACAAACTAATTCACCAAAGTCGGGTCTGACCCAAAAATTCAAGCGCAAATGGCTTTTGGGGTTGCCAGTTGAAAGTGATGAAAATGGTCAAATGTCATTTGGGGGACCTCATTCTTGGTTTTTATGTAAAATTTCCATTCAATATGTCGTTATTTCTACTTTTCATGTTTTCGGGGGAAAACTGGGAAATTTCCCTAAAAATGGGGAAATTTTTTGCGTAAGGTAACACTCCACAACAAAGTTCACAATCGCTTCATACAACACAATCCGGTCGGGGGATGCCGGCTGTCCCATTTATCGTGTCGAAAATTAGGATTTTTCATCATTTTTACAAGATGGCCGCCACACTGTCCGCCATCTTTTTTTTCTGAAAAGTCATAATTTTCCTGAAATCTCAGGGATGGAAGCCACCAAGTGGTGTACTTGGTGTTGCCAACTTTTGAGTTTGGTAGAACAAACTAATTCGCCAAAGTCGGGTCTCACCCAAAAATTCAAGCGCCAATGGCTCTCGGGGTTGCCAGCTGAAAGTGATGAAAATGGTCAAATGTCATTTGGGGGACCCCATTCTTGGTGTTTATGTAAAATTTCTATTCAAAATGTCGTTATTTCAACTTTTCATGTTTTCAGGGAAAATCTGGAAAATTTCCCTAAAAATGGGGATTTTTTTTTGCACCAGGCAACACTCCTTGAGGAATCACATAACCGGTCTATACAACACAATCCAGTCGGGGGATGCCAGCTGTCCCGTTTATCGTGTCGAAAATTTGGATTTTTCGGCCTTTTTACAAGATGGCCACCACTCTGTCCGCCATTTTGTTTTTTCTGAAAAGTCATAATTTTCCTTAAATGTCAAGAATATAGGCCATCGACCGGTATACTTGGTGTTGCCAACTTTTGAGTTGGGTAGAACAAACTAATTCGCCAAAGTCAAAAAGTCCCAAAAATGAAAAAGTTCAATATTTTTTGGGGTTGCCAATTAAAACGAACCAAAATGGTCAAATGTCATTTGGGGGACCCGAATGTTGCCGGCTAGTCAAAGTCTCTATTTAAAATGTCATTATTTCTACTTTTCATGTTTTCGGGGAAAATCTGGGAAAATACCCTAAAAATGAGGATTTTTTTTGCACCAGGCAACACTCGTCAACAAAACACACAACCGCTCGGTACAACTCGAACCCGTCCGATGTTGCCAACTACCCGAAAAATGCATTTGAAAAAAATAAAAAAATCCAGCTTTTTACAAAATGGCCGCCGCAGCGTCCTCCATCTTGGATTTTCACAATGTCATAATTTTTCCTAATCGCCATTGAAATTACCAACAAATTGGCAAACTCTATGTTGGCGGTTCTAGAATTTGGTAAAAGAAAACAATTCGTCAAAGTCGATTGAAAAAAGTCGACAATTTCAAAACGTCCTGGCGCGGCCGCCATCTTGTTTTTTTTTTTTTTTTTACTTTTTTTTCAAATGTTTTTACATTTCGTATAGGACCTCTGAGTCGAAATCCATCCAAGTCTTTCCCCCACCGAAACCGGAAATGGACTCGCCCTCCATCTTGGATTTGAACTTTCCCTATAATTTTCCTCTACTCGATTGGTCAGATTACACATTTTTGCAAAACATACCCCTAACCCATCTCTCACCCATTCCGAGAAACGACATGTCAATCAGTCAGTCAGTGGCTTTGTAGTTTTATATAACTATAACTAGTATTTGCGTGGCTGCGCGAGCTGCGCGCAGCTCGCGGGTCGTGAAGAGGGGGAGAGGGGGAGCTTTGAAAAATGATTTCGATGCCGGCTGTCCCATTTATCGCGTCGAAAATTAGGATTTTTCATCATTTTTACAAGATGGCCGCCACACTGTCCTCCATCTTTTTTTTCTGAAAAGTCATAATTTTCCTAAAATCTCAGGGACATAAGCCACCAACTGGTGTACTTGGTGTTGCCAACTTTTGAGTTTAGTAAAACAAACTAATTCGCCAAAGTCGGGTCTGATCCGAAAATTTAAGCCCCAATGACTGTCGGGGCTGCCAGCTGAAAAGAATGAAAATGGTCAAATGTTATTTGAGGCACCTCATTCTTGGTGTATAAGTAAAAATTTCAATTAAAATGTCGTTATTTCTACTTTTCATGTTTTCGGGGAAAATCTGTGAAAGAACAATGGCCAAATTTCTATAGGAGCTGGACCCGACTTTTATTTTTCATGTCCCAAAACAAGCTATAGTTTAATTGGTTTGTTTATAAGTTGTAAACACCATCCTGTTGAAAAATCGTATCTAAATAGCCACGATTTTTTTAATAACGTCAACAATACTTTTGAGGTTAGAATCAACAACTACCTTTAACCCGACTGCGAAGTAGCCTAAAAGTGTAGTTAGCGATAAGCGAAGAGGCTTATTAGAGATCTCGTTCCCATTTATTTCGATTTCTCTCAGATAATTACCCAAAAAATGGGACATATCTCAAACCGCACTCCTTGTCTGTCCATGAGTCTCCTAGAGTTCGATTCTGTTCGATGTCACAAAAAGAGCCTTCTGTCAAGCCGTCTCGTGGAGTCTGGGCCGCTTCGACGGCAGATTTTGACCGACAATTCAATGAAAACTACACCTATTGCTCTAACTTTCACAGCGTATAGTATAAAAAACAAGGATGGCATAATAATTATCATCACACGTGAAGTCTTATAAGAACGACTTCAAAAAAGCCTAAGCGGATCGATGACCACAGATTATGTAACTTGTCGATCACAAATGACGTTCCGTTGTACGTGAACAAAACGCTAAGTGATAAACGTTGTCGTTTGAGTCGCTAAGCTTACTATGAACCTACATAATTATTTTTATGACAAGAATCTAGTACATAATAAATAAATATAGTAGTTGAAATTGATGCCTGCGTACTAATTGAATTGAATTAGGATGAACAACTATTCAGAAAAACGTGAATAATTAGTCTTTGAATACCAAGTCCTTTCATCCGCGAAATGAATCGTAATTAGGTGCGTTCCAGTGCGTCCTGAAACTATTATTTTAATTATTTCGAAACAGTTACAAGAACACAAATAAATGGATAACTTTTTTTTGTGGCTACTTAGAGAGTTATTTCTTGCGTTTTTTAAAACCTTAATTAATAAGGGTTTTTTTCATATATATGCCATATTGGGACACCATCGTTTCATCGTCAGGTACGATTTGGCCGACCTTCTTTCCGTAAAAATGGGGATTTTTTTTGCCCCAGGCAACACTCCTTGAGGAATCACATAACCGGTCCATACAACACAATCCGGTCGGGATATGCCAGCTCTCAAAATTATCGTGTCGAAAATTGGAATTTTTCATCATTTTTACAAGATGGCCGCCACACTGTCCGCCATTTTTTTTTTCTAAAAAGTCATAATTTTCCTGAACTCTCAGGGATATAGGCCACCAACTGGTGTACTTGGTGTTGCCAACTTTTGAGTTTAGTAAAACAAACTAATTCGCCAAAGTCGGGTCTGACCCAAAAATTAAAGCGCCAATGGCTCTCGGGGTTGCCAGCTGAAAGTGATGAAAATGGTCAAATGTCATTTGGGGGACCCCATTCTTGGTGTATAAGTAAAAGTTCCATTCAAAATGACGTTATTTCAACTTTTCATGTTTTCGGGGAAAATCTGGAAAATTTCCCTAAAAATGGGGATTTTTTTTGCACCAGGCAACACTCCTTGAGGAATCACATAACCGGTCTATACAACACAATCCGGTCGGGGGATGCCAGCTGTCCCGTTTATCGTGTCAAAAATTGGGATTTTTCGGCCTTTTTACAAGATGGCCGCCACACTGCCCGCCATCTTGTTTTTCTGAAAAGTCATAATTTTCCTGAAATCTCAGGGATAAAGGCCACCAACTGGTGTACTTGATGTTGCCAACTTTTGAGTTTGGTAGAACAAACTAATTCGCCAAAGTCAAAAAGTCCCAAAAATTAAAAAGTTGAATATTTTTTGGGGTTGCCAATTAAAACGAACCGAAATGGTCAAATGTCATTTGGGGGACCCCAATGTTGCCGGCTAGTCAAAGTCTCTATTTAAAATTTCATTATTTCTACTTTTCATGTTTTTGGGGAAAATCTGGGAAAATACCCTAAAAATGGGGATTTTTTTTTGCACCAGGCAACACTCGTCAACAAAACACACAACCGCTCGGTACAACTCGAACCCGTCCGATGTTGCCAACTACCCGAAAAATGCATTTGAAAAAAATCTAAAAATCCAACTTTTTACAAAATGGCCGCCGCAGCGTCCTCCATCTTGGATTTTCACAATGTGATAATTTTTCCAAATTGCCATTGAAATTACCAACAAATTGGCAAACTCTTAGTTGGCGGTTCTAGAATTTGGTAGAAGAAAACAATTCGTCAAAGTCGAGTGAAAAAAATGGACAATTTCAAAACGTCCTGGCGCGGCCGCCATCTTGTTTTTTTTTTTTTTTTAACTTTTTTTTTAAATGCTTTTACATTTCGTATGGGAACTCTGAGTCGAAATTCATCCAAGTCTTTCCACCACCGAAATCGGAAATGGACTCGCCCACCATTTTGGATTTGAACTTTCCCTATAATTTTCCTCTACTCGATTGGTCAGATTACGCATTTTTGCAAAACATACCCCTAACCCATCTCTCACCCATTCCGAGAAACGACATGTCAATCAGTCAGTCAGTGAGTGAGTCAGTGGTCTTGTAGTTTTATATAACTATAACTAGTATTTGCGTGGCTGCGCGAGCTGCGCGCAGCTCGCGGGTCGTGAAGAGGGGGAGAGGGGGAGCTTTGAAAAATGATTTTGACTTACGCATTGCCCCTTTCAATGAATCTGAAAATAAAATTGTTACAATTCCCTTAACTTTCGAGATCCGCCTAAAGGGGGGAGAAAGGAGGCAAATCGGGCAACTTTGAAAATGGGGCAAAAAGGGGAGGTTTTGCTCTTTTTAGCTACTCATGAGAGTTACTTATACGCTGCACCCACTCAACCTCCGTTACGCTACGGAGGTCGCCGGCTCGCTTCGCTCGCCACCTCCCCTCTTCGCTCCACTCAAGACCTGCCTACCACCGAGGAAAAGCTATCGTGACCTTATCCCTACGCTACGGGGGTCGCCGGCTCGCCACCTTCCCACTTCGCTTTACCGGTACCACCGCAGAATAGGTTTCGACGAGTACTATATTACGCTACGGAGGTCGCCGGCTCGCTTTGCTCGCCACCTCCCCTATGTTGCCAGCTAGTCAAAGTCTTCATTCTAAAAGTCTTTACTTCTACTTTCATGTTTTTGGGCAAAATCTGGGAAAATACCCTAAAAAATTTAGATTTTTTTTGCAACAGGCAACATTACTTAACGAAATACACAACCGGGACAACACAATCCGGTCAGAAGGTGCCGGCTGTCCCATTTATCGTGTCGAAAATTGGGATTTTTCATAATTTTTCCAAGATGGCCACCACACCGCCCGCCATCTTTTTTTTTTTGAAAAGTCATAATTTTCCTGAAATCTCAGGGATATAGGCCACCAACTGGTGTACTTCGAGTTGCCAACTTTTGAGTTTAGTAGAACAAACTAATTCACCAAAGTCGGGTCTGACCCAAAAATTTAAGCGCCAATGGCTTTTAGGGTTGCCAGTTGAAAGTGATGAAAATGGTCAAATGTCATTTGGGGGACCCCATTCTTGGTGTTTATGTAAAATTTTCAATTCAATATGTCGTTATTTCTACTTTTCATGTTTTTGGGGTAAATCTGGGAAATTTCCCTAAAAATGGGGAAAATTTTTGCGTAAGGTAACACTCCACAACAAAGTACACAATCGCTTCATACGACACAATCCGGTCGGGGGATGCCGGCTGTCCCATTTATCGTGTCGAAAATTAAGATTTTTCATCATTTTTACAAGATGGCCGCCACACCGTCCGCCATCTTTTTTTTATGAAAAGTCATAATTTTCCTGAAATCTCAGGGATATAGGCCACCAACTGGTGTACTTGGTGTTGCCAACTTTTGAGTTTAGTAGAACAAACTAATTCGCCAAAGTCGGGTCTGACCCAAAAATTCAAGCGCCAATGGCTCTCGGGGTTGCCAGCTGAAAGTGATGAAAATGATCAAATGTCATTTGGGGGACCCCATTCTTGGTGTTTATGTTAAATTTCCATTCAAAATGTCGTTATTTCTACTTTTCATGTTTTTGGGGAAAATCTGGGAAATTTCCCTGAAAATGGGGATTTTTTTTAAACCAGGCCACACTCCTTGACGAATCACATAACCGGTTCATACAACACAATCCGGTTGGGGGATGCCAGCTGTCCCAATTATCGTGTCGAAAATTGGGATTTTTTATCATTTTTACAAGATGGCCGCCATAGCATCCGCCATCTTGTTTTTCTAAAAAGTCATAATTTTTCCTAAATGTCAAGATTACAGGCCACCGACCGGTGTACTTGGTGTTGCCAACTTTTGAGTTTAGTAGAACAAACTAATTCGCCAAAGTCAAAAAGTCCCAAAAATGAAAAAGTTCAATATTTTTCGGGGTTGCCAATTAAAACGAACCAAAATGGTCAAATGTCATTTGGGGGACCCCAATGTTGCCGGCTAGTCAAAGTCTCTATTTAAAATGTCATTATTTCTACTTTTCATGTTTTTGGGGAAAATCTGGGAAAATACCCTAAAAATGGGGAATTTTTTTGCACCAGGCAACACTCGTCAACAAAACACACAACCGCTCGGTACAACTCGAACCCGTCCGATGTTGCCAACTACCCGAAAAATGCATTTGAAAAAAATCGAAAAATCCAACTTTTTACAAAATGGCCGCCGCAGCGTCCTCCATCTTGGATTTTCACAATGTCATAATTTTTCCCAATTACCATTAAAATCACCAACAAATTGGCAAACTCTTTGTTGGCGGTTCTAGAATTTGGTAGAAGAAAACAATTCGTCAACGTCGAGTGAAAAAAGTCGACAATTTCAAAACGTCCTGGCACGGCCGCCATCTTGTTTTTTTTTTTTTTTTTTCTTTTTTTTTAAATGGTTTTAGATTTTGTATAGGACCTCTGAGTCGAAATCCATCCAAGTCTTTCCCCCACCGAAACCGGAAATGGACTCGCCCTCCATCTTGGATTTGAACTTTCCCTATAATTTTCCTCTACTCGATTGGTCAGATGTCACATTTTTGCAAAACATACCCCTAACCCATCTCTCACCCATTCCGAGAAACGACATGTCAATGAGTCAGTGAGTCAGTGGCTTTGTAGTTTTATATAACTATAACTAGTATTTGCGTGGCTGCGCGAGCTGCGCGCAGCTCGCGGGTCGTGAAGAGGGGGAGAGGGGGAGCTTTGAAAAATGATTTCGAATAACTCATTGCCCCTTTCAATGAATCTGAAAAAAAAACACGTAAAGTCTCTTTGCTTCCGAGATCCGCCTAAAGGGGGGCTGAAGGGAGGCTAGGGGGCCAATTTTGAAAAATGGTTTTTACTTTCCCGAGCCTCCTCTACACGAATCCCAAAAAAAACACACGTAATGTCTCTTTACTTTCGAGATCCGCCTAAAGGGGGGAGAAAGGGGGCAAATGGGGCAACTTTGAAATAGGTAGGAGGGGAAAATGGGGCAAAAAGGGGAGGTTTTGCACTTTTTAGCTAGGTACTCATGAGAGTTACTTATACGCTTCACCCACTCAACCTTCGTTACGCTACGGAGGTCGCCGGCTCGCTTCGCTCGCCACCTCCCCTATGTTGCCAGCTAGTCAAAGTCTTCATTCTAAAAGTCTTTACTTCTGTTTTCATGTTTTTGGGCAAAATCTGGGAAAATACCCTAAAAATGGGGTTGTTTTTTGCAACAGGCAACATTACTTAACGGAATACACACCAGGACAACACAATCCGGTCAGAAGGTGCCGGCTGTCCCATTTATCGTGTCGAAAATTGGGATTTTTCACCATTTTTCCAAGATGGCCACCACACTGTCCGCCATCTTGTTTTTCTGAAATATCGAGGATACAAGCTACCGACTAATGCACTTGGTGTTGCCAAGTTTTGAGTTTAGTAGAACAAATGAATTCGCCAAAGTCGGTTCTGATCCGAAAATTCAAGACCCAGTGACTCTCGGGGTTGCCAGCTGAAAAGAATGAAAATGCTCAAATGTCATTTTAAGCACCCCATTCTTGGTGTTTATGTAAAATTTCCATTCAAAATGTCGTTATTTCTACTTTTCATGTTTTCGGGGAAAATCTGGGAAATTTCCGTAAAAATGGGGAAAATTTTTAAACCAGGCCACACTCCTTGACGAATCACATAACCGGTCCATGCAACACAATCCGGTCGGGGGATGCCGGCTGTCCCATTTATCGTGTCGAAAATTAGGATTTTTCATCATTTTTACAAGATGGCCGCCACACTGTCCGCCATCTTTTTTTTGAAAATTCATAATTTTCCTGAAATGTCAAGGATATAGGCTACCAATTGGTGTACTTGGTGTTGCCAACTTTTGACTTTAGTAGAACAAACTAATTCGCCAAAGTCGGGTCTTACCCAAAAATTCAAGCGCCAGTGGCTCTCGGGGTTGCCAGCTGAAAGTGATAAAAATGGTCAAATGTCATTTGGGGGACCCCATTCTTGGTGTTTATGTAAAATTTCCATTCAAAATGTCGTTATTTCTACTTTTCATGTTTTCGGGGAAAATCTGGGAAATTTCCGTAAAAATGGGGAATTTTTTTAAACCAGGCCACACTCCTTGACGAATCACATAACCGGTCCATACAACACAATCCAGTCGGGAGATGTCAGCTGTCCCAATTATCGTGTCGAAAATTGGGATTTTTCGGCTTTTTTACAAGATGGCCGCCATAGCATCCGCCATCTTGTTTTTCTGAAAAGTCATAATTTTTCTAAAATGTCAAGAATACAGGCCACCGATAAGTTTACTTGGTGTTGCCAACTTTTGAGTTTGGTAGAACAAAGTAATTCGCCAAAGTCAAAAAGTCCCAAAAATTAAAAAGTTGAATATTTTTTGGGGTTGCCAATTAAAACGAACCAAAATGGTCAAATGTCATTTGGGGGACCCCAATGTTGCCGGCTAGTCAAAGTCTCTATTTAAAATGTCATTATTTCTACTTTTCATGTTTTCGGGGAAAATCTGGGAAAATACCCTAAAAATGGGGTTTTTTTTTGCACCAGGCAACACTCGTCAACAAAACACACAACCGCTCGGTACAACTCGAACCCGTCCGATGTTGCCAACTACCCGAAAAATGCATTTGAAAAAAATCTAAAAATCCAACTTTTTACAAAATGGCCGCCGCAGCGTCCTCCATCTTGGATTTTCACAATGTCATAATTTTTCCAAATTGCCATTACAATTACCGACAAATTAGCAAACTCTTTGTTGGCGGTTCTAGAATTTGGTAGAAGAAAACAATTCGTCAAAGTCGAGTGAAAAAAGTCGTAAATTTCAAAACGTCCTGGCGCGGCCGCCATCTTGTTTTTTTTTTTTTTTTTACTTTTTTTTTAAATGCTTTTATATTTTGTATAGGACCTCTGAGTCGAAATCTATCCAAGTCTTTCCCCCACCGAAACCGGAAATGGACTCGCCCACCATCTTGGATTTGAACTTTCCCTATAATTTTCCTCTACTCGATTGGTCAGATTACACATTTTTGCAAAACATACCCCTAACCCATCTCTCACCCATTCCGAGAAACGACATGTCAATCAGTGAGTCAGTGGCTTTGTAGTTTTATATAACTATAACTAGTATTTGCGTGGCTGCGCGAGCTGCGCGCAGCTCGCGGGTCGTGAAGAGGGGGAGAGGGGGAGCTTTGAAAAATGATTTCGCCTAACGCATTGCCCCTTTAAATGAAGCTTAAAAAAAAAATCCAAGTCTCTAAACTTCCGAGATCCGCCTTACTACCTACCTACACCTACCTACTACCTACTACCTACCTACACCTACCTACCTACTACCTACCTATACCTGTCTACTACCTACCTACACCTACCTACTACCTACCTACACCTACTTACTACCTACCTACCTACACGTACCTACTACCTACCTATCACCTACCTACTACCAATAAAAAACCATTACCCTAAAGTTTGCTTGTCGTCGCCCCTGAGTTACGCTTCACCCACTCAACCTTACCTACCTACTGTTAGACGAATAAAATCGGATCTACATGAACAACACTAATTGTCTCGCGTCATGGGGACATCCCTACGGCGTTTGACAGTTGGCTACTGGTGGGAATCCCCGCGCGTGTGTACTGTGGAACGATGTTCGATTGTTTTGCGAAGAGTCTAGAATATGTGTAAAATAAATCCTCGAAGTTAATAAGTTGTGTTTAATAGTATTCAGAAGTGCGATTTACCTATGCTTACAAAGTATAATTAGTTAAAAAGTTTGGAGTGATTCTTGTAGAAAAAAAAAAATAAGTAACCTACTTTCGTTCATACTTGAGTACATTTTAATTAAAAAGTGGAAAATAGTTAATTTTGGATTGCAAAAATGGATGCTCTTAATTGTACATGTGTGTAACTAACTTCTTAGTGCTCAATCGAATATATTTTTCAAACATTTTGTGTGGTGTTAACAAACATTTACCTACAAATTGTATGAAGTAGTGCTCGCCTGGCGCTGTTTTCTGTATTTGGGTAAGATCAAACCAAGGCAACGGTTTGGTTGACATTCCCCTATGCCAGGAATTGTGACTACCTGCTTGAAATCTCCAAATCCTTCAATTCTTTGGTGAGATCCATCCATACTTTTATGTAGATAATAAGACTGATTTTGCCTCCATAATATTATCATGAGACATTATAAAGGTGTAACAAAGCAAGCCTAAACTAATTACAGTGATTATCATAGGACAAATTAAAACAAAATAATTGCAAAGAGACTTTTTATACTTTATTAAATTTCTATTGTTTTGGTGTGAAGTGATTAAACTTTTAAAGGGACAAGTGCAACACAAACTGTATTGTTGTGTGTGTACAGTATTGTATTATTTATTGTGTTGTTAAGGCCTTATTTTAATTATAACCATGGGTCGGCATAAGAAGAGGCATAGGTCTCCTAGTTCTACCTCTTCAAGTTCCAGCTCTGGGGAAAAGACTATTAGGAAGAAATCTCATAAGAAGGATTTAAAGAAGAAAAACAGTAGGATAGAAGCCTTAGAGGGGCTGATAAGAGAATTAAGAAAGAAGACTGACCATCATACTGGAAATACATCCCAGCCCTCTGTAGTACGCTACGTGGGTCGCAATGATTTTATACCAGTGTTTGATCCACAGACCTCCCCGGTCTCTGTTGATCATTGGATCCGGAACTTGGAAGGAATTGCCAATATGCATGGTTGGGACGAACGCACACTTATATGTAACTGTACTGCTAAACTTGGTGGCTATGCGAAAAGCTGGTATGAACACCAAGTATCCTATGAAATGAGTTGGATTGAGTGGAAGGTAAAGTTAATTAAAGCATTCCCTTTCACTAAAAATAAACTAACACAAATAAGAGAATTAGTGAACCGAGTCAAGAAGCCTAATGAAGACTCTATTGAATTTTATTATGCTAAACTCGGGATTGGAATGTCATGCCATTTGAGTGATGAGATCATTACCGAAGCTATCATAGGTACACTTGGGAACCAACTATTAGAGATTGGTGCTAAATCAGCTGGATGCCGGGACACCAATTCCTTACTTCAGTACTTGGCTAGTATCAACACTTCGGTTGCTGTCAAAGAGCAAGACAAACCTGAAACTTCAGTGAAAAGTCAACCTGGACCAGACAGGGTGACAAAGTGTTTCTCCTGTGGCAAACCTGGTCACAAAGCAAGTAGGTGTCGCAAAAATGGAAAGGACAACAGAGAATGCTCATTTTGCAAAATATCAGGTCACACTGAAGCTGAGTGTTTCAAAAAGAAAAATCAGAGCAAACATTGTTCTTTCTGTAATATTGATGGTCACACATTGGAAGAGTGCAGAAAGAAGTCTAAAACAAAATAATTCTAAGACTACCTACATATTGTATTGTATCTGTGACCGTTAGCTAGAATAAGTTTATTACATTATGTTATCATATGTTCTCATCTTCTCTTGTAGTTGAGGGTGTGGAGAAGGTGAATGAATTTTATGTTGTGCATGATGACCTACAAGAAGTTGATGTTCTCATAGGACAGCCTTTTACAGTGCAACCAAACATAGTTATTGTAAAAACCTCGACTGAGCTCAACTTAAATGAAGATCAAATGGCTTTGCAAGTAACTGACTTGTGTGATTCTTTTGGCAAGATAAGGTTGTATCCTCAAGCTGATACAAAAATTACCCCTGGAGTCAACAAACTGTCGGTGAGAGCAGATCCCATTGTTGACGGTGTTATGCTTATCAGACTGAGCGAACAAAGAAAACCATTATGCGAAAAGGATATTATAGGTGATAGTGTTGAATTACATGAGGGTCAGGCTTTTTTAAAACTTATCAACCAGACAAACCGGACCCTGGAATTAAAAGAAAATGACTGTGTGGCCAGAGCAGAATTGGAAGACCATTGCTGTGATAATATTTAAGTGGGTGATCATTTAAATGAAGACCAGAACGCATCCTTTTGTTAGTGACCAAGGGACAGGCAAGTCGCCTTTAGAGTTGCTGTGCAGCTTAAGACCCCGTTTGCCCAATGATTTGCATGGGGCAGTCTACAATGAAGACATATCAACTTCACGTGACGAGGCTGCCCAAACTATTGAAAAAAAAAATGCAGTTCAGATGAAAAGGCGTTACGATAAAGATCGGCGAGTTGTAGAACCGCTACTTATAGGTCAGCTGGTTATGGTAGAGCGAAAAATATTACGTCCTGGTCTAACAAGCGGAAAACTCGTCCAGCGATACGCGGGACCATACAAAATAACAGCTGTATTACCCAATGATCGCTATGAGGTCACATCGTACACGAAAGGCAAACAAGCGTATAAAAATATAGTTGCCCGTGGCAAGATTAAGATCTGGCATGATGGACGTCGAGACTCCTCGTCTGATGAGGATCTGACAGAGCAGTCGTAAGGTGCTCTTTTATCGATTACCATGTAATTAATTTTTCTTATATTTCATGACGTACGATACGTATGCCTCGGGGGCTTAACCAATATCACTCTACTATCACACTTGCCTAAGGGGCCTACATAGTGTTCACTTAAGTGTTTGCTTCCGGAGCCTTACAGCACAAATCTTCTCTAATAACTCTACTATCACACTTGCCTATGGGGCCTACACAGTGTTCACTTAAGTGCTTGCTTCCAGAGCCTTACAGCACAAATTGTCAATTGCTCTATCATCACGCTTGCCTAAGGGGCCTACACAGCGTTTATTGAAGTGTTTGCTTAAGGAGCCTTATAACACAAATTGACAAAAGTTCTATCATCACGCTTGCCTAAGGGGCCTACACAGCGTTTATTGAAGTGTTTGCTTAAGGAGCCTTATAACACAAGTTGTCAATAGCTCTATCGTCACGCTTGCCTAAGGGGCCTACACAGCGTTTATTGAAGTGTTTGCTTATGGAGCCTTATAACACAATCCTCTGCACGTTAACAAACAAACGCTTGCCTAGCGGGGCCAACACAGCGTTTACGTGCTTGCTTTCAGAGCCAGCAGGCGATTGCCTAGTTGCCTACGGGGCCTAAATCATGATACCCAAGACTTGCCTACGGGGCCTCACCATTGGGTATTCAGTCGTTGCCTTTGGGGCTACATTTTGTGTTTTACGCTTGCCTTCGGGGCCTCACAGCGCTAACATCTCTTGCCGAGAATGGTGAAGATCGCCGGTTGAACCCTGCAGCGAGTACCTACACGACTGATCTGGCGTGCCAAGCTGAGGACTATCTCCTTCGGGGACCGAAGGACTGCAGGATGGCCGAACTGTTAGACGAATAAAATCGGATCTACATGAACAACACTAATTGTCTCGCGTCATGGGGACATCCCTACGGCGTTTGACAGTTGGCTACTGGTGGGAATCCCCGCGCGTGTGTACTGTGGAACGATGTTCGATTGTTTTGCGAAGAGTCTAGAATATGTGTAAAATAAATCCTCGAAGTTAATAAGTTGTGTTTAATACTACCTACCACCGGAAAGCTATCATGAGATTATCCCTACGCTACGGGGGTCGCCGGCTCGCTTCGCTCGCCCGCTCCCCCTTCGCTTTACCGGTACCACCACAGGATAGGCTCCTTCTGACCGGATTGTGTTGTTGATTGTGATGAATCTGAAAAAAATTATGTTCCAAGTCTCTTAACTTCCGAGATCCGCCTAAAGGGGGGGGGTGAAGGGGGGCAAGGGGGTCAATTTTAAAAAATGGTTTTTACTTTCCCGAGCCTCCTCTATACGAATCCGTAAACAAAACAGAACACGAATTTAAAAAAAAAGGGGTGAAGACGGAGGGAGAATGAAGGGGGGGGGGGGGGGGAGAGGGGAGCTTTGAAAAATGATTTCGACTAACGCATTGCCCCTTTCAATGAATCTGAAAAAAAATATTACAAGTCTCTTAACTTTCGAGATCCGCCTAAAAGAAAAAAAAAAAAAAAAAGAAAGGGAAAAAAGAAAAAGAAAAAAAAGAAAGGAGAACACAATCCGGTGGGGGGATGCCAGCTGTCCAATTTATCGTGTCGAAAATTATGATTTTTCATTATTTTTCCAAGATGGCCACCACACTGTCCGCCATCTTGTTTTTCTGAAAAGTCTTAATTTTTCTAAAATATCGAGGATACAAGCTACCGACTGGTGTACTTGGTGTTGCCAAGTTTTAATTTTGGTAGAACAAAAGAATTCGCCAAATTCGGTTCAGATCCGAAAATTCAAGCCCCAATGACTCTCGGGGTTGCCAGCTGAAAAGAATGAAAATGGTTAAATGTAATTTGAGGCACCCTATTCTCGGTGTTTATGTATAAAATTTCCATTCAAAATGTCGTTATTTCCACTATTCATGTTTTTGGGAAAAATCTGGAAAAATACCCCAAAAATGGGGGAAAATTTTGCGTAAGGTAACACTCCACAATAAAGTACACAATCGCTTCTTAAAACACAAACCGGTCGGGGGATGCCGGCTGTCCCATTTATCGTGTCGAAAATTAGGATTTTTCATCATTTTTACAAGATGGCCGCCACACTGTCCGCCATCTTTTTTTTCTGAAAAGTCATAATTTTCCTGAAATTTCAAGGATATAGGCCACCAACTGGTGTACTTGGTGTTGCCAACTTTTGAGTTTAGTAGAACAAACTAATTCGCCAAAGTCGGGTCTGACCCAAAAATTCAAGCGCCAATGGCTCTCGGGGTTGCCAGCTGAAAGTGATGAAAATGGTCAAATGTCATTCGGGGGAACCCAGTGTTGCCGGCTAGTCAAAGTCTCTATTTAAAATGTCATTATTTCTACTTTTCATGTTTTCGGGGAAAATCTGGGAAATTTCCCTAAAAATGGGGAAATTTTTTAAACCAGGCCATACTCCTTGACAAATCACATAACCGGTTCATACAACACAATCCGGTCAGGCGATGCCAGCTGTCCCAATTATCGTGTCGAAAATTGGGATTTTTCGGCCTTTTTACAAGATGGCCGCCATAGCATCCGCCATCTTGTTTTTCTGAAAAGTCATAATTTTCCTTAAATCTCAAGAATATAGGCCACCGACCGGTGTACTTGGTGTTGCCAACTTTTGAGTTTGGTAGAACAAACTAATTCGCCAAAGTCAAAAAGTCCCAAAAATGAAAAAGTTCAATATTTTTTGGGGTTGCCAATTAAAACGAACCAAAATGGTCAAATGTCATTTGGGGGACCCCAATGTTGCCGGCTAGTCAAAGTCTCTATTTAAAATGTCATTATTTCTACTTTTCATGTTTTCGGGGAAAATCTGGGAAAATACCCTATAAATGGGGAATTTTTTTGCACCAGGCAACACTCGTCAACAAAACACACAACCGCCCGGTACAACTCGAACCCGTCCGATGTTGCCAACTACCCGAAAAATGGATTTGAAAATAATTGAAAAATCCAACTTTTTACAAAATGGCCGCCGCAGCGTCCTCCATCTTGGATTTTCAAAATGTCATAATTTTTCCCAATTGCCGTTACAATTACCAACAAATTAGCAAACTCTTTGTTTGCGGTTCTAGAATTCGGTAGAAGAAAACAATTTGTCAAAGTCGATTGAAAAAAGTCGACAATTTCATAACGTCCTGGCGCGGCCGCCATCTTGTTTTTTTTTTTTTTTTACTTTTTTTTTTAAATGCTTTTAGATTTCGTATAGGACCTCTGAGTCGAAATTCATCCAAGTCTTTCCCCCATCGAAACCGGAAATGGACTCGCCCACCATCTTGGATTTGAACTTTCCCTATAATTTTCCTCTACTCGATTGGTCAGATTACACATTTTTGCAAAACATACCCCTAACCCATCTCTCACCCATTCCGAGAAACGACATGTCAATGAGTGAGTCAGTCAGTCAGTGGCTTTGTAGTTTTATATAACTATAATAACTAGTATTTGCGTGGGTGCGCGAGCTGCGCGCAGCTCGCGAGGCGTGAAGAGGGGGAGAGGGGCAGCTTAGAAAAATGATTTCGACTGACGCATTGCACCTCTCAATGAATCTGAAAAAAAAAATGTTCCAAGTCTCATAACTTCCGAGATCCGCCTAAAGGGGGAGAAAAGGGGGGCAAAGGGGTCAATTAAAAAAAATGGTTTTTACTTTCCCGAGCCTCCTCTATATGAATCTCACATGTGCCACCACCTACCTACACCTACCTACTACCTACCTACCTACACCTACCTACTACCTACCTACCACCTACCTACCTACTACCTCCTACTACCAAAAAACATTACCATAAAGTTTGCTTGTCGTCGCCCCTGAGTTACGCTTCACCCACTCAACCTTCGTTACGCTAAGGAGGTCGCCGGCTCGCTTCGCTCGCCACCTCCCCCCTTCGCTCCACTCGGTCTCGCAGGTTCGCTCCACTCAGGACCTACCTACCACCGGAAAGCTATCATGTCGATATCCCTACGCTACGGGGGTCGCCGGCTCGCTTCGCTCGCCCGCTCCCCCCTTCGCTTTACCGCTGTACCACCACCGGACAGGTGCCTACTATAATATTTGTTCAAACACCTAATGGCTATCTCTAACCGTTACGAAGTTACAGCCCTTTTAATTTTAGGGGAGGTTGGGGAGGGGAGGGGAGAGTATACAAATTTCAACGCCCCTCAATAAGTAGTTTTATGTAAGAAAAAAAAAAAAAGTTGAAAAGGGGGGGGGGGGGGGGGGCGAAGGGGGGGGGGGGGTGAGGGGGGGAGTCTCGAAAAATGATTTCGATTAACGAAAAGGCCCCTCTAAATGAATCTGAAAAAAAAATCGTTCCAAGTCTCTTAACTTTCGAGATTTGCCTAAAGGGGGGGAGAAGGGGGGCAAGGGGGGCCACTTTGAAAAATGATTTTTACTTAACCGAGCCTCCTCTATACGAATCAGTAAAAAAAAAAAAATACGGGTCTCCTAGTTTCCGAGATACGATAGGGAGGGGGGAGAAGGGGGGGGAAAAGGGGGGGTTTCGGACTTTTCCCATACTCACCAGAGTTACTTGTTTACGAATCTGTCAAAATATACCCACCTCCCCATCCACCATCTGGGAGAACAATTCTGTCAGTCAGTCAGTGAGTGAGTGGTAGTTTAGCTTTATATAATAGAACTAGTATTTGCGTGGGTGCGCGAGCTGCGCGCAGCTCGCGAGGCGTGGAGAGGGGGAGAGGGGGCGCTTTGAAAAATGATTTCGACTAACGCATTGCACCTCTCAATGAATTTGAAAAAAAAATGTTCCAAGTCTCTTAACTTCCGAGATCCGCCTAAAGGGGGGGCGAAGGGGGGCAAGGGGTTCAAATTTGAAAAACGGATTATACTTCTCCGAGCCTCCTCTATATGAATCTCACGAATGACACCACCTACCTACACCTACCTACACCTACCGACTACCTACCTAAACCTACCTACCACCTACCTACACCTACCTACTACCTACCTACACCTACCTACTACCTACTACCTACCACCTACCTACTACCTACTACCCCTACCACCTACCTACTACCTCCTGCTACTACTAAAAAACATTAACCTAAAGTTTGCTTGTCGTCGCCCCTGAGTTACGCTTCACCCACTCAACCTTCGTTACGCTAAGGAGGTCGCCGGCTCGCTTCGCTCGCCACCTCCCCCCTTCGCTCCACTCGGTCTCGCAGGTTCGCTCCACTCAGGACCTACCTACCACCGGAAAGCTATCATGACTTTATCCCTACGCTACGGGGGTCGCCGGCTCGCTTCGCTCGCCCGCTCCCCCCTTCGCTTTACTGGTACCACCACAGGATAGGCCCCTTTCAATGAATCTGAAAAAAAAAATGTTCCAAGTCTCTTAACTACCGAGATCCGAAAGGGGGTGTGAAGGGGGGCAAGGGGGTCAAATTTGAAAAATGGTTTTAACTTTCCCGAGCCTCCTCTATACGAATCCGTAAACAAAACAGAAAAAAAGAGGTAAAAGGGGGGGGGGGTTGTAGGGGGGTTAGGGGGGGAGTTCCGAAAAATGATTTCGATTAACGCAAAGGCCCCTCTAAATGAATCTGAAAAAAATTATCTTCCAAGTCTCTTAACTTCCGAGATCCGAAAGGGGGGGGTGGAGGGGGGCAAGGGGGTCAAATTTCAAAATAGTTTTTACTTCCCCAAGCCTCCTCTATACGAATCCCTAAAAAAAAACACGAAAATTCTCTTTATTTTCGAGATTCGCCTAAAGGGGGGGAGAAGGGGGGCAAGGGGGGCCACTTTGAAAAATGATTTTTACTTAACCGAGCCTCCTCTATACGAATGAGTAAAAAAAAAAAAATACGGGTCTCCTAGTTTCCGAGATACGATAGGGTGGGGGGAGAAGGGGGGGGAAAAGGGGGGGTTTCGGACTTTTCCCATACTCACCAGAGTTACTTGTTTACGAATCTGTCAAAATATACCCACCTCCCCATCCACCATCTAGGAGAACAATTATGTCAGTGAGTCAGTGAGTGAGTCAGTGGTAGTTTAGCTTTATATAATAGAAGAATTAGTAAACCTAGCGCTATAAAAGTTCGACCAAGTAAACTACAGACTTGATACAAATGACTGTGTGTACGTTTAGGCCGCTAATTCATCATCCGCCAAACCTTTTCAAATTGATTACTTGAATAAAAGTCTCCCTTTTCTCCCTCAAAACCTTTGCATTTTGTGCGATTTCTGGTCACACCTGTCCTACAAACATGGACAGACCGCTACAGTTCGTTTCAATTTTTGTCATCATTTCAGCCCGTAATCACCCACTGTTGGGTATAGGCCTTCCCTTTCCTCTGCCAGTCTTCTCTGTTTTGTGCGTCTCTCATCCATCCATTTCCATTCATCCATTCCATTTGAGGTCTTGACGATATCGTCCACCCAACGCTCTTTAGGGCGACCCTGGTTTCTCACGCCTAACCTTGGCCACCATTCGGTCAGAATCTTACTCCAACGGCCATCGCGTCTAGCCAAATGTCCTGCCCAACTCCATTTTAGGCGTATCGCGTTAATTCGCGTTGCGCACTCGGTCTAGTAGGGTTATGCCGAGCATAGCTCGCTCCATGGCCCTTTGTGCAACTTTTATTCGGTGCACACCACAGTCTCCTTAGTGAGCGTCCATGTCTCGGCACCGTAGGTCATCGTTGGCAGGACACATTGGTTGAAAAGGCGGGTTTTTAGGCACTGGGGTATCCTCAATTCTTGTCTATTGCATAAAATGTTTTCCTAGGTAACTCAAGTAATTACTCTAACCTAACTACTCGTATAGTTAAGGGTATTAATCATCGCCAAAACTTTCGTACCAAGAACCATAAAAGGATCCAATTTCGGTCAAGTCTAAACTATCGTATGGCCTGGATGTACACCCATATGGTCATTACGCGTAAGTAACATTATTTATGGTCCATAAATCCGCGGGAGCTCATTAGTGTGTGGGCACCTTTATAGCAACCGATGAGCTGTTTACATTTTATATTTATTTCTAACTACGTCTTTACTTCAGTTATTTACGGGCTTAGAGGAGATAACAAGCTTTGTGGGCTAGGGGAGATAGGATATTGATGGAATTTAAATTTCTTTTAAGCTATTGCATAGCTTCTATCGCGGGCCTTGAGCGTGGAGTGCGAATCCAGAAATTTCCTAACGAAAATATTCAAGATTCAGTATTCAACCAGGTTGCTATGGTTACGGAAAATAACAAGGTTGTCAACTGAGGTTGTCAAATTAAATAATTAATTATTTGCTGTTGATAAAAAATGCTATGCAATAGCTTTACCGCGGCAGTCTCCGAGTGCCACATTTAGTTTTTTTCTTTCTGTCTTTATCACGTGGTTAGTGAATAAACTGATGGCAGACTTTTATACTCCCCGGCCTCTGATTTGCCGTCGAGAAATAACTCTCAGGTATGCTGGTTTCGCCAAGTAATAATAATTATACAATACGCAAATGAATTCGGGAAATCGGAAAGGCTTGTTTGGGTTCGAACTCGAGACCTATATATAACAGACTATCACTGCTCAAATTTCGGACGTCGTCGGAGCTAAATAATAACAGCCACTAGAGCATCGAGATATAAGTACTAACGTACTAGAGAAGCTACGTCAAATAACTGAATTGTCCTATTCTTCGTAATTTGAATTTAGTTCGCTGCAGCGCTAAAATAATAACAATTCGTCTAAACCGTAACTAATTTACCACAGCGCTAGATTTGCTGCGGAAGTGTATTTATTCTCGGCAAAAAGGTCTTAAGCGCCATGTAAATCACGGCACTTACGCGTTTTCTTCGACAAAGTGCAAGACAAAGTGCGGCGCGATCGCCGCAGTTGAACGAGACAAAGTATAGGAATTTACGGTGTCTTCTCTAGTACGTTAGTACTTATATCTCGATGCACTAGAGTCAATCTGAAGATTGACTCTTTAAACCACGCATGCTTAGGTTTGGCCATGGATGGGTGACCACTCTATACAGATCCAGTTTCCTCCTTGCCTCGAAAAGCACGAAAAGCCGTTTATCTGTGACAGACGTTACAGGTAGTCAGTGGCCCGAAAGTCTGATAAAACCTGTTTTACCTAGGGGTATCGTAAACTGGGTTGTGGAGGTCAGCTAAGCAGTCGCTCCATGTAAAATACTAGTATTCAGCTGCATCCGGTTAGACTGGAAGCCGACCCTAACATAGTTGGGAAATGGCTAGGCGAAGGGGTAGTTCCTCTATAAAACTTCAAACGCCAATTTAAGAGGTCCATCAATAAACTCAAAAGTGATGCTGACCAGATTTGCACAGGATCATGACTCACACAATGAAACCCTACGAATTGCTCAGAGAAGTGTTTTATTTTTTAATTCTGCGTAGGAATGACGCATAAGGTACCTACATAGAGCCAAAAACATTCACTCCATGTCCAAAATTTCCCGCCTCAAATTACAGTGAGTTAAACTTTTTGCTTTCAAGCCATTAGAATATTCAAATATTTTTTGCACAAAAAGTCCGAAATAGAAAACAATGCGGGCCTGTTTTGGCTCTGCGATTATCCGAACAAGTATTTCTTTTGGATAAGGAATCGCGAATATCCCGCTACATAGTATTATAATAACAGACTGTTAGACATTTGGGGGAGGTGTCGCAGTTATTGGTTATAGTTGTCTAAATAATAAAAAAATTGAATTCATGAATTAAACGACAAAGCTGTTGAGCACGCAAGACAAGTGGGAGGATTGTAGGTGAACGGGCAAAAATAATTAAAAATAATTGCCCGTGGTACACCTAGGTGGACTACGCAGGTGGACCACGGGCAATAAACGGATAAGTAGGAGAACAAAAAAGGGTTTAGGGGAGGAGAAGAAATATTTTCTCAAAAATCGTCATTTTACACGATGGTAGCGCCATAGCGTAACGCTTATTGTAATAGTTATACTGTGGTAGCGCCATTGGCTATTCGGCTAGTAAAATAATTAAGTATAGAGCTTTTCAAAGAAAAATCAGGTGTCATCAATTAAAATACGAACAGTTTTCAGAATAAAAAGCTACGAACAGCAATAATACAGACCACGTGGTGTACTTAACGTGCCTTATGGCTTATACACATCAATGTAAGATAAATAATATAACACAGCTAATAAAACACAACAGGTTGTAAGTAACATTACGTAATTATAATACTACTTTTTACTATAGTTATTAAAGGTTTTACGATCACATTAAAAATCGTAGCAACACCGAACGAAGTAGAAATACTCTTTCAAAGTAATTATAAACTTCTTCATAATTTTGTTCACGTATCAACTTCGGTATTTAATATTTAATGATTAATTAAATCAGCATCTTAAAATACCAGTTAATAATAAACAAGATAAGATCTCAAACATAGAATCATATCAAAAATGCAGTCCTAACCTCAACTCCATATTTATAAATTCGTCTCTCCCGATAACTGTCGCCTGCACCTTAGTCGCCAAAAAATCAACAGTTGCCTCGCCGCCATCTTGGGTCGTATTTAATTGACTTAGAAAAATGCCTGGAATAATGCTAGAGTCTTTTATTTATGTCTCCAGTGTCCATTTGAGCGCTTTGTTTCCGCGTCTTATTTAGAAGGGCTTGCTAACTTTAGAGACGGTAAAATGTATTAATAAAGAGTTGGGAAGGGATAGAATAGGTAGACAATAAACATGTGTGATTTAAAAATTAAATCAGAAAGAATTTCACGATACCTTGATTTATATGACAGACCATACCTAAGCAACAGTTACTTTATTTAGGTACCTAATTTGGAATCGTTTGATGGATCCGTGAATGAAAATATTTAAATTGGATTAGTAAATGTTTATGGTAAAGCGTTGAAAATAGTACATTTTGATACAAGTGCGGAAAGTTTGTTATTGCATTCGAGGCAGATTGAACACCCGAGCCGTATGGCGAGGGTGTTCATGAGGTCGAGAAATGCAATAACAAATTCCCACGTGTATCAAACGACGTTTTTCAATACACTTTCGAAGAAATTAACTAAAAACGTTATGTGTTTTTGTCAACAAATTTGATGAGACTATGATTTAATTTACTTTTTTTCCGCGGTTTGATTTCGCCAGGTTGAAAAAGAAGCAAAGGTATAAAGCCGCCAAACAGCCTCACAGGAAAAATATAAAATTTAAATATTTTTTAATTAAGAACACAAAAAAATGCTTACTTGTTCATAAAAGTAAATAATTGTTTAAAATATTTACGTTTATTAGTAGTATTCTTTTTACAAACACAATTTAAATATTCAAAAAATATTTACGCTGTAAAGACGCAGATCAAAATGGCGAGATTAAAAAAAAAACACGCCTGCTCTATAATAGTCAGTGGTGTTTTTTTTTAATTTCATAAGTTTTAATCGAATTACCGCTGCTCTATGATTACAGCGTGCGGTAATAATATTACAGCACGCTGTATTCTTATTACCGCACGCGTGCGAAATATGATGCATGTCGAACCTAATCGTAGTGCAATAAGAGCTAGTTTTCGAGGAAGTGTATTGAAAAAGCTGTAATCATACTGCTTAACTAAATCTGTCAAATCAATTAAGCTATCTAAGGATAGGTATGTATGCCAAATTCCTTATAACTTTCGTGTCGTTGAATCTAAATTGTGAACATGTAAACCTTGCCTTCAGTATAAGCAAAGACGTATGAACATTAAAACAGGAATGAGGCATTAAACTTATTGACCAAAACAATTTTAAATTCACATATATACAGATAATACTTTGTGAAAAGAGAGAGAAGCATGCAAAGTATGAAAATGTCGAAAATGTCGACAATTCTCGATGTTTCCCGAAGCAGCTTTACGATGTGATACTTCACGCTTCCAGTTGCGAAGCTAACGACGACTGTCATACAGACGGATTGGCAAGATGACCGTTCGTAAGGCTGAAACTATATGAGCGGTCAGTTTGCCTGTCCCTCCATAGGAAACCGAGGGCGACTAGTGCTGTTAAAGCATTGGAATATATCGAGAAAAGCGCTTTTTATTTGCAACTAGCTGACCCGCGCAACTTCGTCTGCGTCACATAATATAGATTATTCCTACCTACTACCCTACCTACCCTACCTACCCTACCTACCCTACCTACCCTACCTACCCTACCTACCCTACCTACCCTACCTACCCTACCTACCCTACCTACCCTACCTACCCTACCTACCCTACCTACCCTACCTACCCTACCTACCCTACCTACCCTACCTACCCTACCTACCCTACCTACCCTACCTACCCTACCTACCCTACCTACCCTACCTACCCTACCTACCCTACCTACCCTACCTACCCTACCTACCCTACCTACCCTACCTACCCTACCTACCCTACCTACCCTACCTACCCTACCTACCCTACCTACCCTACCTACCCTACCTACCCTACCTACCCTACCTACCCTACCTACCCTACCTACCCTACCTACCCTACCTACCCTACCTACCCTACCTACCCTACCTACCCTACCTACCCTACCTACCCTACCTACCCTACCTACCCTACCTACCCTACCTACCCTACCTACCCTACCTACCCTACCTACCCTACCTACCCTACCTACCCTACCTACCCTACCTACCCTACCTACCCTACCTACCCTACCTACCCTACCTACCCTACCTACCCTACCTACCCTACCTACCCTACCTACCCTACCTACCCTACCTACCCTACCTACCCTACCTACCCTACCTACCCTACCTACCCTACCTACCCTACCTACCCTACCTACCCTACCTACCCTACCTACCCTACCTACCCTACCTACCCTACCTACCCTACCTACCCTACCTACCCTACCTACCCTACCTACCCTACCTACCCTACCTACCCTACCTACCCTACCTACCCTACCTACCCTACCTACCCTACCTACCCTACCTACCCTACCTACCCTACCTACCCTACCTACCCTACCTACCCTACCTACCCTACCTACCCTACCTACCCTACCTACCCTACCTACCCTACCTACCCTACCTACCCTACCTACCCTACCTACCCTACCTACCCTACCTACCCTACCTACCTACTACCCTAACTACCTACTACCTATTGCCTTTTTTTTTTTTTTTTTTTTTTTTTTAAGTATCCTATGTCCTTCTCCTGGTTCTTAGCTACCTCCCTACCAATTTTCATCTAAATCCGTCCAGCCGTTCTTGAGTTATAAATGGTGTAACTAACACGACTTTCTTTTATATATATAGATAGATGTGTGCATTTTATCTTTAAATGTCAAATTTAAATTGTGAATTGCACATTTAAAGCTAAAAATATGTGAAAAGAATGAGAAGCATGCCCACTATCAAAAGATTTCACTGAGTAGAAAAACAAGCGTCAACTTTTCCCGATGTTTCCCGAAGTACCTTTACGATGTTATATTTCACGCTTCCTGTTGCGAAGCTAACGACGACGGTCATACAGACGGATTGACAAGCTGACCGTTCGTAAGGCTGAAACTATATGAGCGGTCAGTTTGCCGGTCCCTCCATAGGCAACCGAGGGCAACGAGTGTTGTTACAGTATTGAATAAGATAATAAGAGAAGCATGCCAAATGTCACAATGTTTGAATGAGTTGAACAAAAGCGTCGACATTTCCCGATGTTTCCCGAAGCAGCTTTACGATGTGATGCTTCACGCTTCTAGTGGCGAAGCTAACGACGACGGTCATACAGACGGATTGACAAGCTGACCGTTCGTAAGGCTGAAACTATATGAGCGGTCAGTTTGCCGGTCCCTCCATAGGAAACCGAGGGCAACGAGTGTTGTTACAGTAATGAATAAGATAATAAGATAAGCATGCCAAATGTCACAATGTTTGAATGAGTTGAACAAAAGCGTCGACATTTCCCGATGTTTCCCGAAGCAGCTTTACGATGTGATGCTTCACGCTTCTAGTAGAGAAGCTAACGACGACGGTCATACAGACGGATTGACAAGCTGACCGTTCGTAAGGCTGAAACTATATGAGCGGTCAGTTTGCCGGTCCCTCCATAGGAAGCTGAGGGTGACGAGTGCAGCTTTGAAATAAAGCGACAAAAGCGCCTTTTGGTAGAAATATATACTGTGCTAAGCTTGGTGGAATGGAACAAGTGTTAAGAGTACAATAATATATTTTTAGTAAGTAGACAATTAGTGAAACATGAACAGAAATTTAAGAATAAGAAATAGGTATATGGATTTTACAATAGCCTGCAGTCAGGGCAGTTCAGAATGTGCGTAATAGGTATTAATATATAATGTAATCATTATTTTGTAGTGAGTTATTTAAGAAAAAATTGAGCAGCACTTCTGTTTCAAAGGTCAGTAATTGGTGTTCACATATTGCACTAATGCACGATCTGAACACCCTCCTAGTACACCTAGAAACTGCAGAGATCGACGTGTCATTCTTGCTACCTCACGGTAGCAATATTCAGCACATGAATACAGAAGATTTTTCGCGTCGATTCCTTACACGTGTATACTGTTTACAATATTTACAATTCACATGAACTCAAAGCCCTCTCTATTCCCCCTAAATCCTGTGCACCAAAACATAGTCGGATTCGTAACTTTTTATTCGGCAAACTGTATGCCTTCGGAATGTAGGCAGTACCGCATAATGAGGGGACCGAAGCTCTAAATTTATTACGACGCCGCCACTGTTTCTCAGAAACTACTGAATTATTCGCGAGCGGCGCGGCTGCGGAGGTATGCGCCTTCGGTTCCCGGCACAGGCACAGTTATGTACGATATTCTTACGTAAGACGGAGAAAAACTTTGACAAAGTATCGACTGTCTAATTGGGTTATTATGTGCGGCCAGGATATTTACGGAACGTCCATGTTAGAAATAGCTTAAAGCTCTTCCCAGAATATGGAGATGGCTAACATGATTAATAGAACAATGCCCTTATTAGATTACAAGTTAGACCTCCCAATTAAATCGGAGAATAAATGCATTGGAAACAAAAAATAAACAAACATTCTAGCCTTGAGAGCAACCCATTTGTAACCTTATAGGAACTGAAAAAGTTTGACGTCTCTTCACACGACCTTATAGCGCATTCAACAAAAAACAAATAATCCTAAAATCCCGTAGCGATGCCACGATCTAGAACCATATATAACGCCTATTACCTGAGACCAGCCAACGGAAAATTAGGCAACATTCATGTTCATACATTTCCTTAGCGGTTCTGCAGACGGTACACACACATGGATGAGCAGACAGAGAAGTACACTACATTACTACTTACTTTCTGACACGCACTGCGCACCGCACACATGCATATCCCCTGTTTATCCTGAGGTCTACACACCCAAGTAACACATTTTGTGACAAAAGGCTTGCATATAGAATATTTTTGGAAACTTTAGTAATAAAATCCACCGTGATTAAGTTCTATAAAGGTGGTTAGAACCGATAAGCAACCTGTATGTTACCAAAGGGAGAAAAATTGCAACTTATTTATAGATGCAAAAGCGATGCATAAGAGTTCGAATTGTTATCCTGAGTGGCACTAGGAACTAACGGTGCAAATTGCGCGCCGTAAATGAATGATTGAACGATAAAGCGATACAGTTCATTCGTTGAGTGACAAATAAGATCCTAACAAGTTCTTATTTTCGGTGGAGATAAACAACAACGGCTTTGTGTTATGGCAGCTTTTATTTGTGATCTATTTTGCGAGTATTCAAAAATTATGTGTTTAACGCAGGATAACCATCATGAGCCCTTGCAAATGGTTTTTTATTGTGAAACCATGGTATATTTACTAAGTAAATTTTGATGCGCCTTCGATCTAATCAAGAATTAGCAAAAAATATGCGGTGATCAAATAAATAAGATAAAAATTTGGTTGTTAAAAACCTAACATTATGGTTTAACAAAAAGTTTAATGTCAAACTACATCAGAAACAGTTATCAAAACTCATTTTATTGTATGTTATTGTAATAAAATATCATTCAACAAGATACTTTTCAAGGACTCCATTTTTAAAAATGGCGATTTGAAATAGAACTTGCAGGTCATTTTTACACTCATTTGTTACCATAATAGAGCTCCTAGGTCCAAAAATCCCTTATTAGTACCTAGTAGTGATTATTTTCACTTAACAGGTCTCGTTGCCCTTGCGTTGAATTGGGGATCCTCAAGACGGGTACAAAACCCATTTAGGAAGGTAAATAAAGTAAAATTTAATTTAATTGTAAATGTTGGCTGGAATCCTCGACTTTTATGATGCCTGATTTCCTACTGATAGTTTGCAAAATTTCATTTTTCATTTATACAAGAGACATTCAGAAGGGTAGCTGATCATGCCTTGCCTACCAATCTGTGATTTACACCGTATAACGTAAGTAGATTAAAAAAAATACAAAGTGAACTAGTGATTTCATAACTGTTTCACAAACTATTCAATTAAGTACCTAAAATGTAGGAAATTTACTTATATACAAATCATACTCCATTTAAATTTATTAATATGTACGGAACCTGCGATAGTGTTAGAACTGTAAGATCTTAATTGGTTCTAAATGAGAGAAAATTGTTGCTTAAGGTTTTCAAGAACCATCTTTTGGAATCGATCTACGCGTTACAGTGGCATATTAGAGTATATTAGACCTTACAAAGGCAAATTACACTAGGTTCCAAATGAGCTGCAATAATAACTCTTGAGTCACTACAGGTGATAAGTAACTTATATATACTACTTATTTAGTACTAAAGGTGCCAAATAAGGAAAAATTACCACCTATTAAGGTACGGTTCTTAATGGGAGATTTTAAGATGTCTTAAGCTTCTTTGAGTTCTAAAAGATTTAAAATTGAAACCTATATGCGTCTATAACTCATAAATTCGGCCTAGTGCCACCATAAGTTATAAAGCAGGAACAAAAATCACTCAAAAGCAACTGTTAGTGATAAGAGTTACTCATATGGAAATTCGAGCGCTGTTTGCATCTATAAGTAATACCGTACACTCTTGCATCACTTAAATGCTACCTACAGTTGCAGAATAAGTTCCAAAATACACTAACGTGCTACTTGGGCAGCTATCCCGCTCCAGACACCCTTCTTCCCTTTTAAACTCAAATAAAGGCGACCTAGCTATGTGTGCGTGCGATGACGGCCGTCCCTAACAAGTCTTTACGCAGCTCCTTGACCACAGACATAACACAGAGGCACGCAGACGGACCAACACAGCAAAGAAATTATATCAGTAGGTCAGACGGCCTTGTGCGATTCACGGAACGGCGTCCGCGCATGACTTGCCACGCCCACCGCGCACCCGCTGCGGTGGGGGAGGGGAGGTCGATAATTAACATGTGTATACCAAAAAGTAATTGAAACTTAATGTTTGCAAACAGGTAATTAAACTGGGAAAAAACAAGAATTTTGGTGATGTTATGAGGAAATATTTGATTAAAACCTTCATTGATGATTTGACCATGTCTTTACTCAGAAAAAAATCGTTCTACAAAGGTATAGATTTAACAAACTTCATTCATAAAAGATAGACAAAACTAACACTTGTAAGAATCACTAAAACTATCCAATCCGGATAATACACCTAAGACTAAACTAATAAAGAAGGTGGAAAAATAACAATCGATTCACAACCACAATACTATGAACTGAAGACGCTAAACAAAGGAACTAACAAAAAAAAAAGTTGCTTACATCAACGTGTCCTTCGGCATGGCTGCATCTAAACCTTTTCCAGTCCACACACTCTCGCAGTGAAATAAACATAAAAGCCTCTAGCAAGATAAACAGGTATTTACATTCAAAAGAAATATCGCGATATATTGAGATGTACAATACAATTGGGTAATAATACGTCTAGGAGCAAACATAGCACACTGGCATGAAGTAATTGAAGGAGTTCTTGTGGTACAGATGAACTATATAAAAACTACATGTACCTATGTGACCTATGATACTAGTCGATATTGATAGTTGCTATTTCTATTGGTATGTGTAACATTCAGTTATTTTACTATTAACCATATTTAGCTATTTGTTAGTTAAGTCTACCTGATTTCCACCAGCAACAAAAACTAAGTAAATAAAATGGCATCTTACTTTTTGTGGGTTGAACACTGTTTAACAAAAATCTCGAATGTCAAATTCAATTTGACATATTTTCTGGCCCATCGTAATATAACTGGTATGGCGCTAATGTCGCATTCGTGCAAAATCCAAAAAGACATTGAATCTAGCAAGAAGTAAAAGAAATACCTAGTGTTGCTATAGCAAAACAATCAATAAAACTAGCCAAAAATATGTGGTACTCGTGTAATCACACAAAATCTGCGCAGAGTAAGGATGTCAGTTAATTGCTCTTGCGCAGAAATATGACGGGTTTATTAAGGCGATGACACTGATAATTACTCACTTATTCTGTGTCAAATTGTTTATAATTTGGCAACATTTTGAAAGTGGAAATAGAAATGTCAGTGTCATGTCAATGTCTAAAAATACAGATAAAAACCTACTTGACAAGATTATGAATGAACACACTGAAAGCTTTAAATCTCTTAACGTGGCCCAAATCGCTTTAAATGTTGATGTATGACATACTTAAACCTAATATGCGAAATTGGTCTACTCTTTCACATAGGTAGACCCACAACTGTGTGTATTACTGATGTCCTCCACTGAGGACACTCCTGTGTACTAGCAAAAAGGCGTCGACGACGTTCAATTGAATAATTTGGGTGAATAAGAGCGAATTGCATGTACCTAGAGAAGTGTAGCTCCGTTGAGGCAGACTTAAGAATGTTAATATATATTTATACTCATACTGTTATTTTTACAGTAAACCTGTATTATGCTACTGTTGGGAAAAGGTCTTCTCATGGTTTCTAATTTTTTCGATCTAGTTCTAATGGGACATCTCAAGAACACCATTTTATTACCATATTAAATTAATATCTTCAGCCAACTAACAATGCAAAAACGTATTTATTCAATAACTTTAGTTTATTGTAGCTTTTTACTTATTATCAATTTATTAGCAATTATGACAGATATCAATGGACAAAAATGAAATATTCGATTTTATCTTCGATCGAATGAGTTATTTGTGAATGTGCTAACAGTAACCTGTTTTAATATTTGGTAATAACGATCCTAACTGGGCTTTTGTGATTTATGGCTTTTTATTTATATTACCATTTTTAATTTATTCTTCAATAGTCGAACTGGTCACACAATGCAGTAATAATTTCTATATAAATTCTGTGATGATGATTTTCTCAACAATGTCTCATTTCCGCTGAACTTTTATTGAACAGCAATAACTTTTGGTGCATCTTATAATAAAACTCACATTAAACATAGAAGTATAATAAAACTCACAGTAATTATTTGAAGGGTAGCTGTATTTTCTCCTTGCACGAGTATACAGAGATATAGCACGTCCGTATTCGATGCTGGCCCCGAGCAAATAGGCCGAGTCCGTCGTCTCAACCTCAAACGTCAGCTCCCAATGTCATTCGTTCACCAGTGTGAACGAATGACATTGCGAGTGTTGCCGGTGTAGGAAATACAAATTATTTAAAGAATTACTTATTTTATGAAACCTAACACTCGACCATCCTGACGTTGTGCATGTCCTCATGCACGTAGCCAGTTTACTACTACAACCTAACACTCGGCCAGCTAAAAGTGACAGCATCGAATCCGAATTTACAAAAATAAACACGCTATTTCTAAAACATATTATACAGTTTGAGAATCATTATCTTAATTAAAAACAATACAACAGAAACACAGAAAAGAGAACAAAAGAAGGATAATAATACCAAACACAAGAAAAAAATCATTTACTCATGGCCATTATTATAGTGAACCTCTTCTTCACTTACTTTCCCAAAATCAATTTACATGAAACAGATGTAGGTAATAAACAATATCCAAAAATTATGATGGTTGTGAACCTTCCTTCTCACGAACCATGATGGCATTACTTGTGAACCCTCATTCTCACAAGCAGTGAATATATAAATGTAATAAAATATTATATCAAAGCCACGGTAGCAGTGAACCCTCCTTCTCACATACTAAAGTGACGTTGCTTATGAACCCTCCTTCTCATAAGCAATAAATACATAAACATAATAAAATATATCAAAAGCCAGAATAGTAGTGAACCCTCCTTCTCACATACTAAGGTGACCTTGCCTGCGAACCCTCCTTCTCACAAGCAATATAAATACATAGACATAATAAAATATATCAAAAGCCAGAATAGTAGTGAACCCTCCTTCTCACATACTAAGGTGACCTTGCCTGCGAACCCTCCTTCTCACAAGCAATATAAATACATAGACATAATAAAATATATCAAAAGCCAGAATAGTAGTGAACCCTCCTTCTCACATACTAAGGTGACCTTGCTTGCGAACCCTTCTCACAAACACTCAATACAGGAAAAGCTGTCAGAATCTATACGAATTTATTATTCATCATCGCTTAGAACATATTATTTATTACATCATGAGTTTAACTTAACATAATCAATCTATGTGTATAAATCTTAAACACCTATACATTTCTATACATAATGCTACACAATAAATCAATCAAGAATGTATTAATTCCATACAAAACCACAATCATACTAAAACTTATTTGTCAATCCTTGGTTATTATAAATTTACAAATATGTACATTATTATAATCAATCAAATTATAATAAACAAATCATTCTACAATACGTTCTAAATCATTTGAAATTAGGTGTGCAATCTGTCTTTCAATCTATTGTCAGCTAACAAATTGGCAATAATTACTAGAATGAACGAAGTTACGCATACCCGTACCTTCATCGTTACATATTATATTCAATTCATCTTCGTCATCATCATCATCATTACCCTCGTTTACATCTAAGGCAGCCACGTGAACCCATGGCAACATGCGATCGGCAGCTACAGTGGTTTTGCGCTTATTCTTAGTACTAGACAACCCTGGTATAGCAGCCAGTCTATAACGGTCGTTACCCAACGGGACGATTGCTAGTTAGTTCGATGTTCATCTCAGCGACGCTCGTACAGCCTAGTTCCTAAAAGGACATCGCGAAACAACGCTTATACCCAATAAGTATGTCTATCAACTGTCTTCGCTGAGACTCGTCGATTGTGGCACCTATTTTTAATTGGCCAACATCAATTACACCGGGCTCAGCCACGGAGGAATCTGCTGATGTGTATATGTGACTAACTACCTGAATCTTAGTACCCCTTCCTATAACGACCGCCTCTCTCAATTGACAGAATTTTGACAATGGCGTTATGTAAATATAAAGTAAGCCGCTTTTGACCCGGTACACCCCCCCAATAACGGTAAACTGCTGATTTGGCTTCCCTATCACTTTCCCACTTAATAAAATATCGGGCCTTAACTACAGCTGGACCATAAATGACGACATCAGAGACAACCGCTACGGTGACCGATGTACTATCTAATCGCGGAAAACCAAATTCATTGTTACCGTCAAAGAATGTTAATTCTTTCGCATTCTTATACACTACAATACGAGGCTGTTCTGTAAACGACGGCCCTACCAGCAAGGGTAAATCCAACAGTCCGTCCTCTATTACTTGACACAAAACACTACCTCTGACACCATCAATGCTTAAATCCACATTCACCCCACCTTTGGATCGTATTATGTTACTTCCGAAACCCTTAAAAGGTATGGAAGGACTATCGTAGATTAAACCTAACCCTGAAGCTACGGACTGTGTAATAAGAGTGACTGACCTCACTACCGAAATTTATGAAAGTTTTAATTACATACATTCTTTAATGAACTTTGAATTTGATTCAAGACGACCCACTGACCGATTCCGAAGTTAATATACGCATTGTCTTTTGTACCTTGTCAGGGCTTTTATCGTTTCCAAATGTAACAGGGCAATTTTCGCCTTTATGACCAAACTTACGACACTTCTCGCATTGAATTAAAGGTTTGGGGCATTTGAGGTAAGGGTGCCCCTTCTCTTTGCAGTTATAACAAAATAATTCGCGATTACTAGTTCGATTTGAAGCATTATTATTTGACGAGTCTGATGTGGATGAGGATTTGCCTTTAAAATTGGCACGATCAGAAAATTGAGAAACATCCTTATTAGTCACAAGAAATTGTAGTAACTGATCGGGTTGGGTACACCGTACAGCGTTGGCACTAGACCTCATTGTTCTATCGCTTAAACCGTGTATTATGCATTCTACAGCGCGCTTGCCCTCGATGTCACACCGGTTCAACAGGGCTAATTTCTCATAGTAGTAGACCTCTATGGGTTCATTACTTTTACTTATTCTCTTGAGCATGTCCTCCAAGGATTGGCCATAACTTTGTTCAAAAGGGAACGCACTCATCAATTTGTGTTGCCACTCACTCCAACTGAAAAGTATGGAGTTCAAACTCTCATACCATGTTTTGGCCAATCCTTGTAGCTTCTGCATAGCAAAATGTATAATCGTTCTCTCGTCCCAACCGTAAACAGTGGCACATTCATTTACCTTTTTCAGCCAAATATCAATGCGCTGACCGTTTGAAGAAGGGTCAAAATTAGGTAAAATATTCATATGATTGATGTTATTGTTAGAATTTTGCACCGGAGTTGACACAGTTGACGGCTGAGACCGAGACTTAATGTTACCAAGAGTATTAATAATATTCATAATATCCTTAGAGGTAAAGGCTGGACTGTCTGACCTTACATTCCGTGGCGGTGGCGACGCGTTGTCAACGGCATCGCGTACTTCATGAGATCTTCGCACTGTAGGGCTGCGTTCCCGAGGTAGGCTTCTGTCTCGAACCCGCAGCCGGTCCTGTTCATTGTCCTTCGACACGCGGAGGTTGTGGCGGCCAGCCTGGGGTGTGACCCGAGGTCTAAGACTGCGCTCCCGGCTCAACTCGTTCTCCAGAACGCGTAGCCGCTCGCGATGATTTTCTAGCTGATGTTCCAATTGACTGACATTGTCACGTCCTTGTCTTTGACTAGAAGTACGCACGCGACTACGACTGCGATAGCTGTCACCTTGTCGGCGCGAGCGACTCCGACTTCGTCTGCTTGAGTCTGCATTTCGATCGGCTTCTCTATGGCACGGCGTTCTCAAACGGCGCCGTGGGGAAGATTCGTTCGAATGTGGCATCGTTATTCTGAAACTTAGAAACGTAATCTATGTAACTGCTCAAATAAACACTTGAAAATAAAATTTATATTGACAGCGGCGGCATATTTAATATATCTCGAAAACGGACCTTCGTAGCTCAAAAATAACGAAATTTTGGGCCCCCTTGCTGCCCCATCAATATTAAGGAAGTAATCCTGTAGATCCATTAGAATGACCTTGAAATAACCCCTTTACTTTATTTTATTTTAACCTTAAAAGTTACCGTTGTTAAAATACTAACGGCGGCGGTATATTTGAAATATCTCGAAAACGGGGCTTCGTAGCTCAAAAATAACGAAATTTTGGGCCCCCTTGCTCCCCCATCAACATTAAGGAAGTAATCTTATAGACCCATTAGAATGACCTTAAAACAACCCCTTTATTTTGTTTTATTCTAACCTTGAAAAATAACCGTTTAACAAATTCTTTGAAAATTCCACAAACAAGCACACTATATAAGTAAGCAGTATAGCACTACATAATTATGCACATATGCGGGTTAATACCACTTCTGAAATATAATAAAACTCACATTAAACATAGAAGTATAATAAAACTCACAGTAATTATTTGAAGGGTAGCTGTATTTTCTCCTTGCACGAGTATACAGAGATATAGCACGTCCGTATTCGATGCTGGCCCCGCGGCGAGCAAATAGGCCGAGTCCGTCGTCTCAACCTCAAACGTCAGCTCCCAATGTCATTCGTTCACCAGTGTGAACGAATGACATTGCGAGTGTTGCCGGTGTAGGAAATACAAATTATTTAAAGAATTACTTATTTTATGAAACCTAACAATCTAATATCTGTCATTAAATTAATTAAGTATCTTACCGATACACAATGTTATGAAAAGCCCGCAAGGCATGAAAACCAATTTGAAAGGCATTGAAAATAAATCAATTGCAATGCCTTGATATTACCATGTTTTGAGGCTTCAAATATGTCATGCCTTCACGAAAAACTAGTGAAAAATTCATCTTATCGTAGGTACCAAAAACAGTTAGTCCGAAAAAATAGCAGGACTTCAACTTAAGAACAGTAAAAAATAATAACCTTTCTAGGACAAGAACTCCTCACATTAACAATTAATCAATACTTAATGAACCGAAAACCAATCAAGCCTAAAAAAATCACCATCGCCTTAACAGTGTGGGTGTCGCGGAATGGCCACTAAATAACACCGGCGTTTTATAGTCGCGTATAATTCTAATTGTAAATCCGTTTGTCAATTAAAAACAAACGGAACGGATTGAAATCGCGTGCGTCGACGCAATTTAGACATGCTGTTTGGGCGCTCGTGCCAATTCTGAGAACACGTAGTATAATAGATGTAGTTGCTCGAACAATGGTCGGTGCAAAAAATTGCGTAATTGCAGTTTGTTTTATTCTAATTGTTGCTTTTTGGGAATTTATTTTATTGTGGAATTTTACTTATTTGTCTATCTTTAGTAGGACTAAACTACTGGTATTACTCGTAATCGTAACTCTTTACTTAAAATAGTTAGTAATTTCAATTTGGTATTATAGGTCGAAAGAATTAAAGAGATTTATGGTAACGGAACGATGTATTTATGTCTTTAATTATTTTAATCGTAAAATCGGAAGACCATTACAGGTTTTGGTCAGAGGTCAGCTTAAACATTTAGTTCAAATCTTAGTGACGTCATGTGTTCAGTATTATTCCAAACAATGATAATAATTCGAGTTTGCAGTCTATGTCAAATTAAGTAATCACTAAAGTATAGCGTTTTGAGCTTGACAGCTTAACTACAATAGAGATCATAATATAATTGTCTCGTACAAAAAATGCAGTAGGTATGAGTATCATACCATTTGATTGAGCATGTTTAGCACCTAGCATTTTTATAAATTGTTTTGTACAGGTATGCCGTTTGGTCTTGGTTTTAATAAATAATCGAAAAGATAAAACTAAGAGAACCTAATTTGGCGTACCTACCTATGCATAGCTTTAAATCGAATGATGACTATTTATTGATGTGGGACAGCCATCCTAAGGCCGACTAATTGGTGTCCTAGTTAACTGGTTAGTACCAATTCAATGTTCAGTATTACCGAAGCAATAACGAATATTCTACATAACGATGATCAGTTATAGCTATTCCTACATTCTGGTTGTCAAGAAAAGTTGAAGTTACTTAGTCCTAGCAGAGAAGATATCAAACTGACACCGCTTAGGAACCAGATTGTCTTGCCACTAATGAAGAGCTTGTGAAGTTCTCATTCCCTAAGTATTGTAATTCAAAATACTTAAGTTTTTAAAATGGTTAGTTATAAGGTTGAGCAGTCAATGACCACTAGTAAATAGATCGTAGAAAGTTAAACCCTTACTTCACCCCCCATTCCTGAAAGCCTAATCAAGTCTGTAGTCAGTAAATATATCTACTTCTCCTTAGCTTGCCAACTGCAAATTCTCATTAACTATAATATTATTGGCCCAAAATTCAACTTTGCAAACTCCACTTGCTTATATGCAGTCATAAGACCGATAAGTGCGCAGGAGTCAAGACAAGCAGCGCCAGATGTAAGGTGGACATTACCTAGAGACGCACCATTTTTCCTAGTATCGCATGATTTGGGAAAAAGCAGTCCCTATTTTATCAAGCGTCAACTGCTACTAAGAAGACCGTTATATCCACACTTCCGACTCCCGGGAGTCTCGCTTCATTTACTGAACAGGCTTTCAGAAACCGGGGGTTAGTAAGTAACCGTTAGTTAACCTTACACTAAACATTAAGGTAAGTTACCTGAGGGTGCTGGCGGTGATGGCGCGGTGGGTCGCGGGGTTCCGGCGCGCGCGCCGCGCTCATGCCTCAGCGCCGCCGGCGCATGCCCCCCACGGCACCGCCGCCGCTCTGCAAAAATGATGGGGTTAGGCATAAGGATACATACATGGTGAAGTATGTTTTTAATAAGACAGTTCATCTTTAACGTATGGCTTGTGCCAAACCTGTGTCCGTTTTTATGCCGTCTATGAGTTTGGCTTGGCTTACATACGGTCGAGAAATATCAAGAGGCACGGACGGTAATAGGAAGGTGCTTAATTATTTTTGATGATAATTTGTCTGACAGTACTTTCAGGGGAGATTGATAGAAGAAAACGTATTGCCCTGACCCGAAGTAGGTAAAGGCCAGGCCACACGATGCGGCGCCGCACCGCACCGCATTACTCCGCACCGCACTGGTGGCCACACGAACAGTGCGGCGTCGCAATGTTTTTACGGCGCCGCTGCGGCACCGCAACAGGCTTGGTTTCACTCTTGCCTATGCCGTATAAACAACTGAGCGGCGCCGCTGCGGCACCACACTGCTTGCACCCCTCCCCGCCTCGTCTGCCTCGCGCCGTAGTCTGGTGCGCCTGCGGTGCGGCACCCGCCGGAGCGATGCCGGACGTACCGTGTGGCATACCATACATTTTTATATGTAGGAAACCGTTGCGGCACCGCTCAGGCGCCGCGCCGGAGCCGCACCGCACCGTGTGGCCTGGCCCAGTCGAATAAGACAAGGGCAGAAAGATGACGACAACTTTCAGTATGCACAAGATACCTGAACAGGTCTAGATCAAATGAAGAGATACGTGATAATTTTTCTACAATAATTTTATTACGTAACCGTGATTTTATTTATATCAGTAAAAAGGGTTGTGGTAGTAAAATTTTAATCGTCATGAGCTCATGATTCATGAGTTAGAAATCTAATGGAATTGCATCAGCAAAAATCAGAAAAGGACCCCAGAACCAGAGGCCTCTTTGTATGGAAAAAAATTGCCTTTTTTATACATGTACGAATTAAGATAATCTATTGTGTTGGTAAGTAAACACCAACCAAACATAGTGTTGGTTGTCTAAACACGATTATAAAGAGATTTCTTGGTAATTGACAAGTGTTAATTAATAGTCAATGGACGGCGAACCTCACGATAGGTGATAAGTGGCGTTTCCCATCACTTTTCCTTTTAAAGCTAAGCTATTAAACGCATATAATAGCTGGAATCAGCAGGTCGCAGCGACTCCTACACCATTTTTGTACATTTTATAACCTTAGCACAATACAACTGGTGGCGATACTGTCATTCAAGCTTACAAGCTTGAGATGCCCTTATATATAACTAGCTTTTGCCAGCGGCTTCGCCCGCGTGAAAATGACGATTTTCCATACAAACTTTCATCCCCAATTTAAATCCCTTAGGGGTTGAATTTCGAAAAATCCTTCCTTATTCCTTGTCTACACTATAAAGGGAACCTCTGTGCAAAATTTCAGCTTTCTAGGTCCAAGGGTTTGGGCTGGGCGTTGATGAGTCAGTCAGTCAGTCAGTCAGTCAGTCAGTCAGGACTTCTCTTTTTATTTATATATATAAAGATAGATCTAATACCTACTCTTTATTATGTTAGGGTCTCTGAACAACCTGCTTGCCCTATGGGCTTGCCGTATTGTAGAAGTTTTCGATGGTTCAATCAAATGTGTGAAAGTTAATCAGGACCCCCTCCCCCCCCCCCCCCCCTTCTAACCTGTACTCTGTCACTTCTGGGATTTTACATTAGAACATTTGGCTTTTCCATTCTGTTATTTGTGTATGTGACACACAATTTTTTATTTTTGTTTAGTGAACTTGTTTTGGTGTTAAATTATTTATTTTTTCTTACAATATTCCTACATGTTCTACAATAATGATAAGTCAGTCTCGGCAAGGGGGGCCAGGAGTCCATAGCACAGGGTATCCTAGTTTGGGTTCCTGACTCCCACAATCCTCTGTACCTCTAATAATATTGTTACACCTCTATATTGTATTTTTGTACTTTGTGGGAGAAATAAATAAATGTTATTATTATTATTATTTACTGTGTTACTGTCATTTTTCATTTCCGTATGCTTTATAAATAAATTACATTTCTTTCTTCTTCCACCTAATTATGTCACAAATCTACATATTTCACAGTTAGTCAATTCTGAGAGAACACTAAAAGTCACCAAACTAATCACACAAAAAGATGACACGAAGAAAAATTATAACCAGAATGAATCTTTATAACAAAAACCGATTATTTATATGCAAATTATGCTATATTAGTCGCATTCGTTAGGTCTTTTTTGTCGCATAAATTGTATCAGAATGCCTATAAAGCACCTACCGGTGCGGATCTTCGTGTGTCGAGATGAACTTTCTCGTCACACCCACAGTCCCACACTATCGGTAACTCTTCTAATAAAAGAAAGTAAACATTTTAAACTCGGAGGAAATAATTTATTGAACGTAATTCATTTAGGAGGATGGTGAGAACGCCAGTTATCGGTTGTTGGCAACTAGGGAAAAAAAATCTTTAGGAAAAACTTTTTTTTACTCTGAGTTTTTACTTATGTTATTGTACTTTTATACCAGAGTAGTTTTGTTGAGTTTCGGTGAATTTTTATTGTTAGCATGTTATGAAATGAATTTTTGTATGTAATTTTAGGCTAGGCAATAATCCCAAGCTATTGGTATTATACGCTTGCACACTCAGATGTATTTTTATGTGCATTAAAAAAAAAAACTAAATCTTTTGTTGTTTCTAATCATTTCCTAACATCGGCTAGACAATATGTTACCCAACCATACAAAAACAAAAAAAAATTGAGTTGTCACCAAAGGAAATAAATGCAGCCAATGACCTATCGCGAATGATATCTCGGCTGACAACTGTCTCCTCACTCCTAAGCATATCGTCCGCGGTGCGTATCGTCCGCGAGACCGCGACACAGAGGTCATACGACGCACTACGTTCGAAAGTTGTTTGTCCACCATCCGCATGTCCCCACAATCGCAGCCCAAACACACGTCAATGCGACCCAAGTGTGACCATGTGATTAATATCAGACGACCATTGATAACGGCCCTTAAGGCCCTTGACCAAACGAAAATTAATTACATACATCGCTTTTTCTATTAGCTTTTTCCATTATAAATGACAAGAGGTAGTTGTCGCTTTAATGGACCGACAGCGGCACGATTTGCATGCAAAACAACAAGTTTATCCACAAAAACATTTCAAATGTCAAAGTGTCATGTATTTGAATATTTAATTATCAGTTCCAAAGAGATATCGGTAGGACAAAGGCTTTATGCAAAGACCACCCACATTACATGCCCAAATTAAAAACATATCGATTCTCTATTGAAATATTCAAAAATGATCGTTCTATTTTCAAGTCCATCCTTTTCACACCCGCTGAGAGCTTTCAACTGTCACAATGACAGCTACTGTCGGCCAGTGATGAAAGGCCTCCCGCGCCCCTCTGTGAGCTTAGTAAATAAGGTACCGGAAGAAGTGAAGCGAAGATTGAAAGGGGTCTAAATGAAGCGGCCATGTTTGCCGCTACTGCAGTGCCTCCCGTAGGCTTTTATGTAAATTGGTCAAGGTCGGTTGAGGTGTTTTAAAATAGATACTCTCAAAGGTGAGGGATTAATCCATCAGTGAGGAAAAAAATTATAGAATATTCCTAGGAAGAGTTGACAGAAGCTACAAGTTTGACACAAAGGACGTTGTCACATGGTAATGGCAATAAAAGGGCGTATTATACTGTAAAATGTTGCATACTTTTAAACGAGAACTTAATTTGTAAGCTAGATTTGATAACAAAATCAAAACATTATCAACATATTGAAAGTCTATATAACCTATAATGTTGCTTATCAGAAGTACCCAAAGGTCCAGATATAGGTAATCTAAATTAAACATAAGAAGGCACTTCGTTTAAACCTGTTAAATAATATCATTATTTAGCCATGTTTGCAAAAGTTGCAGTAAAACAGAAAATGATAGATAATAAGACGTGTGACGCAGAGCAGTCGCGCTCGGAGCATGCGCCCCAGCTACCTCCCTGTAATTCTATTAATTTTCTTTTCTTGGACATCACTGGCCTTTATCTATAAAAAAACACACTTTAAGACGGCACGCCACACCCCATGATCCAATTAAGTCATCTGTCATCCATTGATGAAAACATTCATTCACGATCCGACCCTTGAGGGTCTGCGCAAAAAACCTTGAAGTATGAACCACTTTTCACAGAAAAACCAGGGAAAAACTAACAGGATCCATCGCACAGACCTTGGGTTAAACAACAACGGGATGATTCAGCTCAGGATAGCTCAAAACTGGCGCATTGGAACCAAAATATGGATGGGGCTACCCTCAAGTATGAACTGTCAAATACTCACTCAGCACACAACGTTACGCGGAGTTTTCACAAACAATATTCACTAGGTACAACGGATGCACAATATAGTACAACACACCTATGATTTTATGCACTTTTCTAATGAATTTTCACAGTTTTCAGGGAGGCCTGAAGGCTGCAGAGCCGTATCACAGTGACATTTGTCATGTGCGGCGCGCGCTCGGCGTGCGTCGGTGTTTGTCGGGGGCGTTCGGGTGTCGTCGGGGTGTTCCGCGGGTGTTCGGGGTTCGTCGTGCGGTATTGATCGGGCGGTGTCGGCCGGCGCCCGGCCGCCGGTCGCCGGTGGCGCCCCCTCTCGGCGCTAATGAAAGCTGATGGCCATCCATTATTTAGCAGCCTCCAAGACTGTGCGGTACGCGAAAATTAATGGCGAATTTATTGATTTATTGCAAGCGAAATTAAAGATTGATTGGTTAAGTGAGTTTGCTTCGTCTGATAGCGATTAATCTGTTTGTAGCTAAACAATGTCACTTTAGTGTTGCGGGTATATTGATAGCTACACAGCTACACTGATAAGTGATAATGGTGGGTTCGCTCATTATCTGAGGCTAAAGATAAGCTTAGCGAGAGTACTTAATTGATTGCACGTTAGGGAAAACTATAGTTCACTTTTAAGCTCAGTACTGTACCTGATACATTCATTATTCATTAGAAAATAATAGCACCAAGTAGCTAAGCAACAAATTTATATTTAGTATATCATCACCTGAATCTAAATATATTATTTTTACGGTAGGTACCTATTCCTATTTTTACGACTTTCTAAAAGTGATGACACTTTTAATTAGATAATAAAGTACGTCTAATATCTAAAGTCATAATTAACACGAATTATAAAGTTAGTCCATTCATAATCATAAAAAAACAAAACAACATGATATGCTTACAAACGAAACTAAACAAAAAGAAAACATGACAGGTGGTTCCAATCCGATTAAGATTGTTAGGTAGAAAAGTTTGTTCTAAAACTAATATTCTTTAATTTCTACATAGTTAAGGCGCATAATTAAGTTGTAGGTAGGTACGTATCTATCTTAGATACCTGGTAGAGGCTGGATGCGAGTTGAATGACGTGTAAGGCATACCTATATCCCGTCGGGGCTGTGGACCCCGTCGGGGCTGTGAATTATCGAAATGATAACGCGGCTCCGACACAAGGGCGAAGAAGGAACATGGGTTTGATTTTTAGTCAGTAAAAGTCTGACGCTCTGCCCAAGAGCGGGGGGGGGGTTATTCGATGATTTTCCACCCACCAAAAAAAAAACGGCATTACCTATATCCAGCAGTTGACTGTTGTGGGCGGATGAAAGTTATGCTATCTTATCAATTCAACGTCACGCTTGTAATCCCCGAAGGGTTAGGTAAAGGTGTACCTAAAGTGCACCCATATTGCGCTAGTAAAATTTTAAAAGAGAATTTTAAACGATTTTAAAAGAGCGTCCATGAAGTTTCTTGCCATTCTTCTCATGAGACCAACGCTTTGGAATGGGCAACTACAGTACACTCACGAGTTATTATGCATTGTGACTGGGACTGTAGCTTAGTTTATTTAGCTTCGTTAGTTTAGTAGTTTGCTGCCGCACTCGGAGAGCTTCAGTGGTTGCTTGGGCCGTCGCTTGGTAAAGGTTTTTGGCAGTTTTGTCATACAAAAGTATGTCAGGCTTTTGCTGGGTGGCGGTTTGAGTAATCGTTGGATGTCTCCGAGTGCCGCAGTTAGTTTAATTCGACTATTCAAAAGTGCCTGTAACTGGCCTACTTGAAATAAATGCTTTGATTTTGGCTTTTTTGAGTATTATTTACGTCCCATGTAATAGGAGTCGCGCGAGCCTATATATTACCATCAACCGAATATTCAATGGGAAGACCCAATAACACTTTGCCGAACTGAGAATCAGACCCTGGATCCCATGCTCAGCTGCCGCACAGGTACGACCACTAGACCAACGCGGCTATCAATCTTATCAATATTTGATGAAGAAAGTAACCAGAATAAGGTTTACCAGAAGGCACATTAATTTAAAAATGCAACATCAGAATTCATTAATCACTACAATACAGGTTTGTGGGTAAATAAAAACAGCTGCATTGTTAAATGATGGTTAAGCTGCATTAGCGGAGATTACTTCTTCGATGGGTGAGCATCCTCCATTCATCAATAACCTAAAGCACAAGTTTGGAGAGGTCAAGCACACTAGTAACACCGAAATCCGCCGTCTTACAAAAGTCTATGACGTCGGGCAGTACCTACGCCTTAAGTGAACCTAGGCAGGCCATCTGGCTGTACCGAGAGGTGGCCGATGGAACCACGTTTTGACCGAGAGGTGGTCTTTTTTTTACCAAAGAAACCTAGGCCGTCCTAAACCTCGTTAATTGGGTCGATGATATCGTCAAAATCGCAGGAAACCTGGATAAGGGACACACAGAACTGAAAAGTATCGGGAGGCTAATACCCAGCAGGGGGCGATTCCGGGCTAATATGATGATGATGATGAAGCACACTAGGCCGCAAATATGTTAGTGCTTGCGTACTTCCGCGTTAAGCTGACTCTCCGAAATAAGAAGTTGAAACAGAGACTAGCTTATACTGCTGCGGGTTGTTCGAAAGAGATACCGTGGCCTCGACACAAAGGGCTAAGAACGAACATGGGTTGTTTTTAGTCAGTAGAAGTCTGACACTCCCTTCCACTCCTCCAAGGGCGGGATGATTTTCCAACCTCCATAAAAAAAGACTAGCTTATACTGGCACTGTTACTATAGACGTTTGCTCAAATGTACGTTAATGCCAGCGGCATTAATTGGAGGTTACAATAGATTGGTAGACTGGTAAAGCTTAGAATTATTAATGCACTAACTGAGCTTTACAAGATTTACTAGGAGAACCAAATGCCAGCTGACAGACAAATAGACTGGATTGCGTGGGATGAAGTTTGTTGATAAGGATAACAAATCAACAAAAATACTTGAGATTAATATGCTTATTTAACAATCGCACTATTTTAAATTAGTATCTATAACTATAACTACACAAAAAAGGGTTCAGTATAGGTACAAATGACTTGCAAAATCAAGTAGGTGCAGTAGCCTCGTAAAACACAGGTTTGCTTATATTATGTAAACGATAATATCGACGGACGCAAAGTACCTAAAAGAAGATTTTTGCAGCCTACTCTAAAATGAAGAAAGTTAGAAAAAAAATTTGAAATGCTTAATTTGTCTGTATCGCCTCTAGTAGGTGCAAGTACTACCATATACTTTTTTTTTACCTCTGTTATTGTTTCAAAACATTGTTCTTTTTAGAGTTCCGTACCTAAATTCAGTCGGCCAAAATGGAACCCTTATAAAATCACTTTGCTCTCCATCTGTCTGACCGTTTGTCAAGGCCCTTATTCTCAGGAACGCGTGGATGTATCAAGCTGAATTAATATCAAATACTCAGGGTTGGGACCCCTTAGAGTAGTGAAAAAATCTAACTTGTAAGCCAACGCAATCAAAATATATATGACCGTTTATGCGTATATTCACAAGGAAATCAAAACCATGAGGTAGTTTTCATTGACCTTAAATCATGTTTTGCAAGAAGTAATACAGAATATCTTACAGGATTTGTAAAGGAAAACACCTTAAATCCGTAAATATTTAATTTTATAACAACAAATCTACAAGTTTGTACAAAACCCTCGGTATTCAAGTCCAACTCCCACTTGGCCGGTTTTTTTCAAAATAATGGTGTCAAAAAAAACCTTTACAAAACTAAAACTGAAAATGATGTATCAATTCACTGACCTTGGCATTTAAACCGGACTGGATTGAGACTTGGATTCATCTCAGTGGCGAATTGTTCTTCTCAAATACTTACAACAGCAGCCTAATTGCCAAAGGAAGTACCCCTAACCCCCCCCCCACCCTTACGGTTTCAGAAGTTTATCATTAATGTAGATGGATGTTCGTTTACTTTTTTGTTAATAAGGAATTTAACTAATTAAAAGTTCCACCCGGAAGTTTACTGTGGATACCCTGAAACGCCAGTATGTGTATAAAAAGAAGTAGGCACGAAACTTGAGGATGTATCAAAAGAGGGATGGATGTCTCCTCTCTGTCTTGTCATGTTTTGTCTTTGATACTCCTTGTTTATTTGGGAAACGGAGATGAGTAATGGTAACTGTAAAGAATAATGGGTTTTATTGATCCGTGTTTTCCACTATTAACAAAAATGAGGAAGAAAATCTCTTTTGTCTGTGTAGCACAGACTAAAAGTACCTACTGAAATCTCTCTCTGCACTTTTTTATTCATGTGTTAAAATTTACACTTTTTTCAGTAAAAGCACCACTCACCCATACCAGTATTTGCACTCTGACACTCCAAAACAGTACATTAAAGCAGACAGACACACAAATCGAATCCACACCCTTAAAAAAAAATCAAAACAAAAAAAGCTCTAATCGCGTCCCTATACTACGAGTACATCGGTGCGTTATCGATGAGCTCTCGCTCTGCCGAGTCGGCGGGCAGATCGAGTGCACTTGTTTTTCACTGTCTGCGGGGCTAATTGCGCCATTTTTCATTTGCGGCCCTTCCGCCCCCCTCCCGGGCCCTGCGCGGCGGTGAGGGAGGGGGGGCGTCCACCCCGTGACCAGACTTGGCTATTCTTGGCTACTGCGTGTTTACTAAATGGATGCGTGAAATGGTTTGCGTTGGATTGATACCATGATGAGCTTTGGTGATAAGGGTTGGTCGAAGATCTGCTGAACTTTAGAGCGGTATCTACGATATTTGAATGATTGACAATGAAAGATCTTGAACGTGGTTGTGGTTTGGTGTTTTCGTTCGGTTTCGTTGGTGAGATCCGCTATAAAAGTTGATGCGCAGTAGATTAAATAATTATAACAAAAATATTTGTTATAAAATAGATGAAAAAAAGATTAGTAACAGGTTTATTTTTTACACTAATGAGCTAAAATATGAACACTAATCAATGCAGCTGCAACAGCTGCCTATCTCGCATAATTTAGGCACGGAGCTAGCGTTTTTTTATTCCAATTAAAATGTAAAACGGGTCTTTTGAGTCAATAAAAATACACTATCCTATTATTTCAATAAAGCACACATTTCACTGTTAAAACTTAATAAAACTTCGATTCAGAGATGAGTGACCAACAAAATATGTATATTTATTCCGCTACTTATAATTGTGTCACTCAATTCAAACCAGACTGATGAGATTAGGTAGCTAAATTGACTTGAACATCAACATTTTGCATATCCATATTGATCCGGGTAGGCAAACGGACAGTTAGACACCTCTAATATCTATTCTAATTGTGATTTGTGAATGAGTAGGATATTTTAATTAAGGTTTAAAATAGCTATTGCCTACGAGAAAACCTGTTCTTGGTTTGCTAGGTTTCGGGTAGTGGGAATATTAATAGAATCGATCAGAATTTGGACGCAGTATTAATATTCACCCCGATACGGAAAACAAGAATTTATTTTGTGGTGGACTGAATATCATTACAGCATTTAATAAAAAAATATCAGAACGCTAAGATGATGAACATGATACTCAAAGTAACCAATGGAGCTCACTTTTGGAAATTGCCGAGACCTATGCAGTGGTGGCCCAGTGGTGGCGGCCCCGACTTACGAACAGTGAGTCGTGGGTTCGAACCCCGTCAGGCACATTACTTTGTGTAATTTATTTCATCACCACTGGTCTCAAAAATGTGAAGGAAAACATCGTGAGGAAACCGGCATGTCTTAGAACCAAAAAATTCGAAGATATGTGACATCATCCAACCAGCACTGGGCCCGCGTGGTGGATTATAGCCCATCCCTCTCCTAGAGAGGAGGCCTGAGTCCCTGCAGTGGGAACATTATAGGCTGATGATGATGATGATGCAATGATATACCTACTTCTTCGTCTTAAAGATGATTCTATTTTAAGAGTTTTTGCCGGAACTAGGCCGATAAACAGTTTAAATACTTTAACAGTATCTAAACTAATATAACTGCAAGACACATTGAGAAAATCTTGAATATTTTAATCCGAATAAACAGAGCAGTATACTCAAAAGAGTTCAAGAATGTAGTTAAATATTAACCAAGAACCCATAAATCCGGTACACTCGACTCTCTGACGTAAATATAGCATATTAAGATAACTTTTAATAGATTAAATACTTAACAATTAGAGGTCCGGCATTATAGCGTGGTCGGTACATCAATATAAAGTTAATGTCATTAAAATAAAATAATGCTAATGAATCTGAAATAGCCGCCAAACATATCGCACCGGATACATATCTCAAAGTTTAATGTTTCCATCTAATTGGTCATACTAGCTTGTAGGTCAGTGAACGTTCTCTGAAATAATGGGCCGGTTTTTTAGAACCTTTCAAAAATATATATTAAATACTACAAATTCATAAATATATCAGTGTGATGAAATTGCATACAAATTAATTAAATGATGACCATTTCTAGGTTCCGGTCTCCTGGCCTATCCAGTCTCGTAGGGCACAGGTCGGTGTCGAGTCACTTTCCAATATAGCGGGTTACCGGTTCACTGAACATTATTATCCTTTGGTAGCTGTTAGTGACACTTTTTTCACAATCAAGAGTTTTTTAGGCTTTTTCCTCAAGCGAAGTATACCAAATAGCTTAACAGATATGACCATACTACTGTGTGACCTTTCGGGGAATACAAAGTAGAATTTCTAAAGTAATGGTGAACAAGTATCTTCTGGGCTCGTTCGCTCGTTCCATTATAGATAGACCTCATCCATCGTTTTCCATCATGCGTGATTGTGGTTGACAGCAGGTCCATTGGGCAATAAAAAAATAAAATAAAACCATATATTCATTTTCCAAAACTTGAAGGAAAATGATTTCCAGATTTCATTTTCAGTCCCTCATTTCCAAATCTTATGTTTTTCAATGAACATATTAATTTGGTTGTGGTCGTCAAATAGGCAGCCCCTCCATGTAAAATATTGGTATTAAGCTGTATCCGGTTAGACTTAAAGCTGGCCCAAAGTTGGGAATAGTCTAGTTAAAGAATCTGAAATTCAGCAACAATTTCGCGCGTCAATGTTTCAACACTTTTAACTTTTAACGCACCAAATAATTATAAAAAAAAGATTAGATTCTTGAATTCTTTACAAAACAAGTATTTTGTCTCATATAAGCAAGTTGTCGCGGTAACTTTCCAATAGTGCGCGCGCCGGTAACGGTTCAATGGACATAATTAGTGACGTACCAGTTTCTTAGTGTATTTACATTTTTATGCGATGGCGATCGACACGTTAAAAGCGGATAGCGGCTGCTCAAGCGCATATTTTGATCTCGAACTTTTTTTCTTAACTTTCCAAGTTAAATAGCCTTCTTGTTAGTTTGAAGGTTAGTCACTAGATGAGCAATCTATTGTATATGTCCGGTGATTGAAAATCTGCCCTATTAAGTATTTCTTAACTCATCATCATCGTCATCAGCCTATAATGTTCCCACTGCAGGGACTCAGGCCTCCTCTCTAGGAAAGGGATGGGCTATAACCTACCACGCGGGCCCAGTGCGGATTGGTAGATGTCACATGTCTCCGAATTTTTTGGTTCTAAGACATGCCGGTTTCCTCACGATGTTTTCCTTCACCGTTTTGAGAGCAGTGGTGATGAAATAAATTACACAAAGTAATGCGCCTGACGGGGTTCGAATCCACGACTCACTGTTCGTAAGTCGGAGCCGCCACCACAGCTCTCCTAATAAACAAAGTTTCTTAACTACTCTCATAATAAACAAAGTTCTTGTATTCTTAAAACCGGTTTTCACTAATAATTTGTAACTCTTTAATGAATGTCTACTTAAGTGAAAACCCACTGCTGGGTTTTTGGGAAAACAGAGTTTGGAGAGTTGGTTTCCACTTTAGATTAACTCCCCCCAAGTGAATTTAATGTCAGATGTGTCATAATACGGAGTTGTCTCATTCTAGACGTCGCGCGTCGGTCCTCGCGCCCTGGGTCCCGGTTTTCCTATATTTTCCAATATTAAAACTAATTTATTTATAGGGAAAGGTTTTATTGTTATTTCTCTTTTGTACATGCTGTAAGATAAAAATTGTAAACTTAGCAAACCTTCTGAATTCCTGAAACAGTTGTTCGTAAATCCTCTATCCTGCGGAAGGTTTAGTTTGCTCCACTTCCGTATCACGCCGAAATAACGATACTTAACGATAGTTCACTCCTCTGGAAATAGATGGCGTTTGCACTAGCAGTGAGCTCCTTACAACTTGAAATAATGGATCAGCAGGAACTTAGTAGGAACTTACCTATATTAAAAACATATACCTACATATCATGAACGCGTCAAATATCTTTGAATAATTCTTTTTACCCAAACTGCAAATCCATAATTTTCCAGGCCAAATAAAGCATGTTGCATTTTCTTTAGGAAACTAGTATTTTGTATTCTGATTGATTATAGGTTATCCTTGGGTAAGACACAAACGGAGATAATGTGTCTCACTAAACACGATTCATTCTGAAGTGATATTCCAGTTTTCAGTAACCATTCATAATTTAGACGCCACCGCGCACCGTCGTCGTTCATAGCGTTAGTTTGGTACAGTCGCCATCAGATATATTGTAGCAGACAAGGTGACCAAATACTTCTGAACAATTTAAAATGTCAATAAGATCCGTACACTACAAGTTACCATTAATATCTGAACATTCATTACTTCATTAATATCTGAGCAGATGCTTGTCAATAATTTCTATACACACAACTAACCAAAAATATCTGAACACTTACTTACTTACTCTTCACCAACTTCAGAAATGATTTTCTTCTAATGTTTATTTTTCACTTTTTTTTTGTTTTATTTTTTGTTGAACTCGGTTTTATTGAACACCAAATGACTGTTCTAGGCATAAAGAGTAAGTAGTGTATGGATCTTATTGACATTTTAAATTGTTCAGAAGTATTTGGTCACCTTGTCTGCTACAATATATCTGATGGCGACTGTACCGGCTTAGGTACGTACGACTCTAATCAAGCTATAGAAAACTACTTAGTTTATGCGGATCTCCCATTGTACGGGTAATGTATACTAAGCGAGCTCATAGTATACTGGAAAGCTATTGCCTTATTTGTTGCCATAATCACCTTAGCACTGTACACTTCTTGAATGTCCAAACAAGGAGTTTGTTTAATGTTTTATTCTTTCTACTTCTAAGATCGTGAAATGGCCGGAAATAATAACATCCATGTCGGTTATGAGGTCAGACAAAACGACAATTAAAATTAAAATGATTAGTAAAACAACAATTTCTAATTGCTTGCAAATCATCAAAGTCTGCATAGAACCGGTCGCGAATGAGTTCCATTGCAATTTGTACGAAAATAACAAAAAATAATTAAGAACGTTAATTAGTTGTATTCGTGATTATGTTTCGATAAATAATAATTGATTTCTGTGATTTGACGGTTGAGGTCAGAGAGTTAAATACATAGGTGTGTTTTATTTTATACAACCCCGCCTTCGTTTTGACAACTTCATTATATTCGATTCATCAAAAACTACCGTTACAGTAGTAAATAATAAAAAAGCCTTTAATTTCTTGCATTGTACACGTAATACATCACTTAAATACTTAGGTAAACTTATTCCTATTAACATTGTTTAGGTAAAAAAAAATTGTAAATGTTAATGGTTGCAAGAACCCCTCTTCAGGTGAAGGCCTCCTCCAAAGAAGTACATGCAGTAGTAATCTTCTTCAAGTTTTTGTTCTTTTCTTCAGGACTATATTTTTAAGACAATTATTAGAACGCAGGCTTACAAGCAAAGAGAATTATAGTCATTGCTTACAAGGAATCTATGTTGTTATGCCTGAAACAGAAAATCCGCCTAACATTATAAACTAGTGGCGAAATGTGATGATTTTAGTCTAACGTTCTGCAAAAACTGTTGTGAGACTGTAGTACATCGTAGAAACTTCGGCTCGCATTAATCCGCCACACCAATTATTCTAAGTATCTATATCGCCCAAGTGTGCGCCACACATTTGTTTATGCCCTATATTCTGCTAAAACGAACTTAAAACTGAAGGGGCGAAGGATCGAAGAACTAATTACACAGCGGAAGACAGAAATAGTGGCGAAAACTTTTTCTATGTATTTTGTTCATAATTTTAAACGACTGAAGGGTCTTAAAACTATGGTAAAAGTTGTAAGTACCTATATGGTTTTACGAGCCATTAGACCTTTCACGTCTTGAGTGATTTGTTATTTAAATGAAATGAGTATTTTTCTTCTTTTTTATTAAATCACGTCAATAACAAAAAAAATTTTTTTTTTTTTTGAGTGCTGCTTTGTCCGCCGATCCTTTACACAGAACCCTTGTTCACGACCATCCATTAAAACCTAAAAAAAATTGACCAAGCTTACTAGTTTAGCTTATGTAATTTTATGGGATTCATAGTGACTCACGATTAACTATAAACGCCTTTCAGACAATTATAATGGCGATAAGAACTATAATAATAATAATTATCATTCGTAGACTTAACGGCGATGTACACCGAATTCGTTATGATAGAGGGAGCGCTGCCCTTACGACTTTAACAGCCGGGAGGGCAATCACCGCTCCCTAAACATTTTATTTTGCAGACTTTTATTGTGTCCATAACCAAATTATTCTATTTTTTGAGTTTTTATCGATGCATATGGCATGCATGTTCATGAACTCTTTTGAACTTCACGAGATAGAGGGACGGTAATGGCTTTACCGCAGCATAAGAGTGATCAGCATATAATGGTATCACTGCTGGACACTAGGACCTGCGAGAGAGAGTGGGCAAGAAAGAACCACGCGGGCTTAGTTTGTGTTGTGCGTGAAATTTTTGGTTACCATGCCAATGCCTTCACTATGTTTGCAATTTAAGTGCATGCCTGGATTTGAACCTACGCACCTGCCTTCTCGTAAGACGCGACCGCTTTCATTGACCACCCAGCTTCAATGCAACACAAAATGGTCTTTAAAAAAAATACTACTTTCATAATCAGATTCTGCAAAGGAGTGAGTCGAGGGGTGCTGAAATCCAACCGTATTTTATTCATCTTTCATTAACGACATATTCAAGGTCACGTTATAGTAGGTACCTACGGACCTATAATAATATTCTTTTGATTTCGGTTGTTATAGCTTGCTGCTTTTGATATGTTTGGGAGTCAAATTCGGGTGGACGCACATCTGACGGAAAACACTTCAGGCGTATCCTAGGTTGAATGTAAACCTACTGCATCTAACACTCGACTCATCAACGTATGATCGATGAAGTGTGTAAGTTAGACAAGCCTGCTACACTTTTCCCAATCACTGTGACGAGCAAGACAAGATTTAGCGAAGCTTGAATGTTATTACCAATTTTATTTCTCTGGTGTGGCGTTACGCTACGCAACCGACGACGTGCGAAGCGCACCATCCGACGACGGATCCACATCCACCCTCCGATAGCTAATTATGGACTTATTAAATAATGTGTATAATGTAAACTAATGTGTGTGAGAACTATAAAGGCGGCGATGATAATATCGGACTGTTTATCCATTTCTTTTCTATAAATAGTTTCCCAATTAATTGGTATGAACTCCCACGCCCGATGTGGCGCAAAGAAAAGCATAGTATTAGCTTATCAGCCCGAGCAAGTTGTAAATGTCAACGCTTGTATTATATATATTGTAGGTATTGTTGTACTTGAAATGTAAAGATTGGCTGTCGACTTCTCAGTGTGAAATGACAAGTTGGCATAAAATGGGCAGAATTTAGTGCGAATTATTTTGTTTTCGACTATTTTTTGGTTTATGCTTAATGTTTTAAATGTATCACTGGTCATTGCAACAATGTTGAACCCAAAAGGACTAATATTGTTGACCCTAATGGCCAGCCCGATTTATTTTAAGAAAACAAAAGAAATAACAAGAAACCAAAACAGCGAATCGTAAATATCATTTGTATAACATGACGACGTCAATTAAGTCACCCCCGCCCGAACTATATCAAAGCACTTAGCAAATAAAACATCGCGGCATCACTCGGCAATAAGTCGGTAGATGCCGTGACGGGTCGACATTACCGCCGAAGACAACGGTAGGTGCGGCCCGAGGCCTATTGACCGCGGTTTGCGCGTAAACACCACCACCCAATACGATCCACCCACCGAACAAACTCGCCAAAACCTTTCGCGTTACGCAACATCCATTGACCATATAAAACTAATTTCCTGATCCCCCAATGGCACCACAGCAGCAATGGATATCGAAAACGCCCAAACAACAGTCAATGAACTTTCGGTAAGCCGCAAGCTAACCTTTAGATGAGTGCGTACAAATCACGTTTCGCGCGAATCAATACTTAAGTTCAGGCGATCGCCCCCCCTGCAATAAACAGTGGGGGAGTAGTTAGGGGCGCAGGGGGTGTAGGGGGTGAGTTATCGACCGCCCTCCGCTGCGCCCACCTGACCGTCACTAATCAGGGCTCATCCCGCGGACACCTAGAGTAATTGTACGCACTTTATTGCTCGAATGTACTTTCGCTATAGTAGTGTGCGTGGGGTTTGTAGAAGTATTAGGGAACCTGTGTCTGTGTGAGTGAGGTACAGGCGTCGACGTAAACATAGATATAGCAGCGGATGTCCGGAATGGTAATTTGCTTTATTGGGGCGGATTTGGATGACGATAATTAGGACTACGAGTCCTTGTTTTGTTAGTATAAACTTGCACCGTTCTGTACCTCTGTAAACAAATGGGATCTGCTGAACAAACAGGGGTCATGGAGTCGGATGGACCTTTGACTAATTATTTTCTGCGTATCCGAGTGCTGATAACGTTTAATTTAAATGCAGAGAAAACGAAAGGCTAGTTATATCTGGAATTGATAATATAGAGGTAGCTTTTAACGTATGCTACAATGTGTGCATTGAGAAAGGCAGAATATAAATTGATACTGTATTTCAATGTGGAAAACTGCGTTTATTTATTTTTTCTCTGTTCTTCCATTTGCACTTAAGTATAGTCAGTAACAACAATCTCAGCGTCATATTGACCTGCATTAAAATAGATTCGCCTAATTCCAACAGATAGAATAGAGTAGAACTTCATCTGCAAATTGACTCTGTACAAGACACAAACAAAACTGTTCTACCTACCCTACAATAATTTCAAATCAAAATCAAAGACCGTTTAACCGCCCCTAACCTTCAGCACACACATACATACATACACCTCCTAAATCTATTTCTATCGTTGTAATTCCACGTGTAATTTAGTTGCGGAAGTAACCAGGAGTCATGTCCGCCGTCACGCGAGCGACACCGCGGCGCAACCTATGTACCGATATGCTTGTTACTTTTATAATTTGTAATCAACGGACTAATCGTATGGGTTCCGTATGGAGGGGGGAATTGCAACTGTTTGGGGGTAGTGAAATAATTGAGTTTCTGATTGATGCGAGGGTTCGCATTTAAAGTTGGGTGGTCTTTGATGTAGTGCTACTGCTGCCATATGGAAGTTGATTAGAAATAACAGAATAGAGAACAGTTAAAAGAGGAGTAAAGGGTACGAATTATAGTAGGTTTAATGTTTAAAGATAAAATTTTAAGCTCCGTGCCAAGGTCTAATCCAATCTTCTAAGCTCCTACTGCACGATGGATCTTTTGACCATAGTCAATCCATGCATCCAGCGCAATTCAGCAGGAAAAATGTAACTTATTTGTAATTTGATAGAATAATAAGCAAAGATTAGAGTTCGAATGTGGAGACCCCTCCATGGATGCATGGATGGATCTACTCTTATAGCTACCCACCTATAAGAGTATGGCAAGAAAGAAGGTGTAGAAGCCAAGCTGCACCAACTCTAATGGATTGCGATAAGGGCAAAAGAATTATGATGATAGAATAACAAGCATTTCGTTTAAATCATTGAAACAGATGTCTCCTGAACCTACTAAAAGTCTCCTGAACCTCCTTCTTACCAGAACAAGTAAACTCTACTCAAAAGAACTACAATTAGATTTAATCAAGCCAGCTCGGAACCCTAAAGCGAACTACCCCTAGTTACGGTAAACACGAACCAATTTACATTATTACGGTCGGTAATTACCGCGGTAACAGTAAGTGTTACCAGTTACCACGGAGACCAGCTAAACTGGCGACGGCGGTGATATTTCGAATGAAGGGCTGGTTTTATGATGACTGTTTATAGAGGCAGTGATCTATGTCATTATTAAGCCTTTGTTTGGCCTCATTTTTTATATTATACAGACAGCTGAAGTGCAGTGAAGTATGAGAGAAAAACCTATGTTCTGAAAAATTGCTCTCTATGACCACAGTCCACAAATATGAGATCTTTATTTTTATTTTTTTAACCATAGCCAAACAAATGCATATATACAAAAGAGAAATAATTAAACGAGCCACAGTTTTTTTAATTGGCCACAGGATCAAACTTCTAATTTTATAACTTAGCCACGGGAAAATTATATAGCCTCTAATATACTAATTCGCCTTCTTTACAACGCCCACTAAATATTCTATAGAAAGCATCAAGTGACGATCAACATTTATATTAACTTGTCCTTGTTATTTATACATAGGCACCTAATTTACTAACTCAGTCACCGAATTTATATCTCACCACCATTTTACATTTTACAGCTTCAACACAAGGCCCTCAAAAAATATAATTAAAGCGACCATAGTCAACATCATTTATTATAACTTAGCATGTAAAATAATACATCACATTATTTTATCGTGAAAATAGCAACAGCAAGATTTGGCGCGAGCGCGCGAGACGACAGTGACCGGCCATTTGCACCAATCAACGAGCGCAATTCGATTCGTGTACTGACGAGTTAGTCACGTGTATTCAAAATGTCAACTTAAGATACACTTTAGATCATTACATTTACGTTAAAAATACCTACTAGTAACAGAAATGTTTTTCTTCTTCTTCTTCTTAGTCGATTCACTCTTGTCAGAGCGGTCGTGGCTATCATGTTCGGGGAGGTTGGGCAGCAGACAGCACCCGCCGTACGACGTCCCGCCACCCCTGCCTGCTGGCCGTCAATCGAGCACATTCATGCACGGGAGCGCCCATCGTAGCCTTCACTTGGTCTGTCCATCGCATCGGGGATCTTCCCCTTGGTCTTGTACCTTCGACTTTCCCTTGCACGACAAGACGTTCTATGGAGTCGTTTCCACGCCGACTAACATGTCCAAAGAATTTCAGGATCCGACTGCGCACTTGAGTGGATAGGCGCTCTTTTATGCTTAGCTCATCAAGGATGGAGGCGTTTGTTCGGAACTCGGTCCAAGAGACCCCGAGCATCTTCCTCCAACACCACATCTCCAGAGCGTCTATCTTCTGAGTTTCGGTTTGCCGTAGGGTCCATGTTTCGGCGGCGTACAGGAATATGGGAAACACTAACGATTTTACGAGCCTAACCTTTGTGGCTTTCGTTATATGTTTCTGCTCCTCCATATTTTCTTGAGCTTGTCCATTGCACTTCTGCTCATAGCCATGCGCCTCTTAACTTCATTTATGCAGCCTCCTTGATTTGAGATGAGAGCCCCAAGGTAAATGAAGGATTGTACGACCTCGACGTTTGCTATTTTGGTGACGTTCGGCAAATTATTGTTAGCTCTGTCGACAATCATCATCTTGGTTTTACCGCGATTTATTTTCAAACCAAACTCTAGGCTGACACGTTCCATTTTCAGGAGGAGTTCTTCCATGAGGCTACTACTAGAGGCAAAAAGGGTAGTGTCATCTGCGTATCGTAGATTTGCGATTTTGTATCCACCTATGGTTACACCGTCCGTCCAGTCTTCAAGGGTTATACGCATAATTATCTCCGTGTACGTATTGAACAAAAGCGGCGAAATTATGCATCCTTGTCTGACTCCTGCGCTAGGGTGAAAGCTGTCCGAGAAGACTTCGTCTGTTTTTACTGACCCAGTACCGTCTTCGTATAGGCGTCTAAGCAAATGCACCAGATGTTTCGGTGTACCCATTTGCAATAAGGTGTCCCACAGTTTTGGCCATTTCACCGAATCGAATGCTTTCGAAAAGTCAACAAAGCAGATGTATGTGGGCTTGTTGAACTCCCGAGACTTTTTGATGATCTGGCGGATGATAAAAATCTGCTCTCGGGTTCCTTTGCCTTTGACAAATCCTGCCTGCTCTGGTGCTATTTCCTTAGATAGGAAGCCTTTCAGCCGTTCATTAAGGATGTGTAGCATGATCTTACTGGCATGGGATATGAGTGCAATTAGACGGTAGTTGTTACATTTCTTTGTTGAGCCCTTTTTATGCAGTGGAACAAATACCGTGTGAGTCCATTCTTTGGGCCAGATACCCGTTTTCCATATCTTGTTACAGAGTCTGAGGAAAATGGATATACCAATATCACTCAGAGCACCTATGGTTTCTATCGGAATCTCATCTTTTCCTGTAGCCTTTCCTTTCTTTAGATGTTTGATGGCCGCTCTGACTTCTGATTCAAGAATATCTGGCTCTAGCTCGGTTTCATTCTTGGGCTCAGTTTCAGCAAACTCCTCTGACTTATTGTCCAAGAACAGGGACTGACAATAATCTTTCCAAACATTTGATATGGTTTCTAGTTCACATTGCACTCTGCCGTCGCTATCTTCTATGGCCCAGGAATTGGAAGATAGGGTTTTGGTCACAGAGCGGATCTTCTTGTATAGGTCTCTGGACTCGTTATTATGTGAGTTGATGTCAATCTCTTCGCATATTTTGTTGAGGTAGGCATTGTGATCCCGTCTACATCCTGCTTGGATTTGGGCTGATAGTCTGTTTTGGTCCTGGACTTTTGCTCCTGATGCTTTTAACTTGCGTCTCTGAATGTTTTTACCATTGTCTAATTGACTAGTCACAGTCAGACTGTATGACTCGTCATTGTAAACTGAGGGAAATAGGTTAGGTTAGGTTAAAACTGTGACCAAACGCGCTTCTTCAGAGTTGCTTGCAGAAAAGTTTTCACAATTTATTGTCTAGTTTTCCGATAAAAATGAAGTTCTGAAGCGATTCTGTCGATAACTTTTGTAGCACAACATGTAAATAAAATCGATCTTTAGGACATTCGATACTCTGAAATTCTATATTTAAGCCTTTCGATGACACGACAGGAGTTTATACGTGCTATTAGTAGGCTATAATATAATATTTGATGACAATTTTAATTAAATTTTGATGCTCAGTTAATGTGGCATGAGTTATAATTTATACGTACTGAGTTAATAAATTAGAAGCTAAAAGAATATTTTTTTGATGCCATATATTATTATTTTAGAAGTTTACTGTTTGAATCTATGTTACAAATTTAGATGCTAAAAAATAATCACGATGCTGAGTTGTATTTAGAGTGACTTTAAAAAAGATAACTTGTGGCTAAGATAGTATTATTTAGATGCTCGTTAATTGTGGCTGACTTAGTAATTTAGAAGGCAAGTTAGATTTTTAGATGCAAATAATGCTATTAAAAAGAAGCCGGTTTAATTAGCACCCTATACAAAATACATAGCACAAATGTTTTATTAAACGACATAAACTTTAGTTTAGGTTTTTTTTCTGTACTCAGTACTGACACGCCGGGCAAAGGCCTCCCCCAATTCCTACCAAGTGCTATTTTCCTGAGCCACCTCGAACCAGCCCTCGTGGTGCGCGTTCAGATACAGATACGTTCAGTTTAGGTACCTATATATTTTTTTAAATAAATCACGATTGTAATGATGGGTCATGCTGAGGTATACCTACCTGTAATACGCTCACAATTCGCTAGTTACGTTTAAATCTTATGTAATAGAAAGAAGAAAGAAAGAAAATTGTGTTTATTTGGCAAAAATACCATAAAAAGAACAAAAACAATTTAAAACAATTAAAGCTACTAATGCCAAAAGGGCCTCAGCTCAGCATAATGCCAGATGGCAGCACAAAGCCACCTGACGCTGATTTTCAGCTGCTGCCCACGAGTGCCATACGCTCGAAAAAATAAACAAACACTAAGAACTAACAAATAATAAGGATGAGTTTACTGCCATCAAGCCGTTACAGATTCAGACCCCGGGCCGTTAAAACCCAACAACAGTATGCCTGTCCTGTAAATTGAACCCAGGACCTCGTGCTTAGTAGCTAAACGAGGCAGTTGTTCTATCCCTTTTATATAGACAGAGGCTTTCTCTTTTAGGCCTTTTTGCTCAGGCGTTAAGTTGTGTACACGAAATAATAAAATGTATTACCAGGCACGCTTATCCCAGGACTAACCCCGTGACATTCTCTCCGCGGATGTGGTTTACATCCCTGTCTGACCGCGTAAACAAAGCGATTTGTCGCGCTGTTATAAACACCGCCTAATGTGCACTAGCGACGCCATTTTATTTGTTTTCGCGCCAAAATTAACAATATATCGGTGATAGATTCTACTGAGTTCGGTAGTTTTATTTATTTTGTTTTGTTAAGCTTTTTAACTTTGATCTGAATGTGTGAAAGTTCTTCTTTATTTGAAGAGTTGAGATGAAAATAGATCGACAGTTAGTTTTGTTGGCAATTTACGGTCTTTGGGCGAAAAAAACTGTCTTGTATTATTTATCTTTCTTCTTATAGTGGCTTGATTCTAAAAACTTTCCAAAGTTCATAAATAATTTAATTGCAGTAACCCGAATTGCCTGGTCAGTTTTTACAATACTAAACATATAATTCCCTTAGGGTTGTTCAGAGGTGTCCCTATAAATAATATTCGTAATATTTTCCAACTAAATAGCAAGTTATGACAGCAGTCACGTCTTGGCTCCCCCGAGGACACCATAGGTGTATTGTCTTACACCCAACAATTTGTATTTCTTCATACAAGTTCCCACGAGACGGGGGGCAGTCCACACCCTAGTAGCATTTTTGTTGGCATTTGTTGGCATTTAGTTGGGCCACATACATTTTTGTTGGCATTTAGTTGGGCCACATACCTCTGTATGTGGCCCAACTAAATGCCAACAAAAAATGCTACTAGGGCATTACCTTCGTATTATCTTTCCATGTAGGGTAAGGCTTCGGACATAGCAAATAAAGAGCGGTAATCTTTGGCCCGAAAAACTTATGAGCCCAGAAACTAACTCTCGTCTTTACAAATATTTTAGAGTTAGTTAGATGTAAAAAGCTAATTTCTGAGATTACGGATTTAAAGTGTAATTTTACTGCAGATAAGCTTTCATGAAAAGTGATATTCTATCTTCAATGAAAATGTAAAAGATACCAGACATAGACTACCAAAGCCCTTTTTTTTTGGTGGGTGGAAAATCATCGAATAACCCCCCCGCTCTTGGGCAGAGCGAAGGGGAGTGTCAGACTTCTACTGGCTAAAAACTAAACCCATGTTCCTTCTTCGCCCTTGTGTCGGAGCCGCGTTATCCTCTCGATAATCCACAGCCCCGACGGGACTACCAAACCCCTTTTTTTTTTTTTTTTTTTGGTGGGTGGAAAATCATCGAATGACCCCCCCCGCTCTTGGGCAGAGCGAAGGGGAGTGTCAGACTTCTACTGACTAAAAACCGAACCCATGTTCCTTCTTTGCCCTTGCGCCGAGGCCACGTAATCTAGTACAAAATACCGCGGCCACTACCAAACCCCTTAAGTCGGCTTAAGTCAATACTGTTAGAAGTCTTATAGAGCAGCATGAGAGCGGTGTGAGTGGTGTGACTGATATGTGTGTGTGACTGCCTCGTTGGTCTAGTGGTCGCAAGCACGACCGCCGAGCATAAGGTCCTGGGTTCGATTCCCGTGTCTGGAAAAGTGTTATTGGGTTTTTCCACCACGAAATTCTCAGTAGTAGCCACGGAAACTGGATTTGTGCCTGGTTGATGGCAACAGGCTCACCCCCTATACTCGTCTATTACATGGAACTTGTCCTCATGTCAGTCTCAATAATTTCGCTCCGCTCATCGCCCCAGCGACGAACGATAACCAAGCCGCAACCTAACTTATAATATTATTCCAAGTAATGTCTATTTATGTGTCCAATGATAGGTTGTTTGCAGTAGTGCATGAAGGACGAGGCCACACGTCTATCAAGCATGCATTATTGAGTACAGAACTACTATCGATGTGCTAGACTAATAGCTGTGACGTCTATCAAAGTAGGTTCATACAATTTTGTAGAATGAATTGGAAAATGCATTTTAATTTTCATGTATTCGTCGATAAACCATCATCGTCATTGAACTATTTTTGTAGGTAGCTTTTCAAGTGGCCCACTGCTGGACAATGACTTTTACTTTCTCTTTCCAGCTCTCTCTACCTTGTGCGATAGATATCTGGCCATGTTCACCCCGAGAACAAGGTTTGACGTTAATACGAAATTAGCATACATCACTCCTGAAATATCCGAGGGGTAAGGCAGTACCTACTGCGCGTATAGGACATCCACATTTCGCCAGATATATATAAGTCGCATATAATAGCGATCGAGTCCATTGCCATAACACTGTTAGACTATGAATGCCATAAAATGGAATATTACATAATAAATGCATGAAATTTGCCAAATGACACCTCTGCCTACGCTATCTACATGTCTCTATCCCACATATTATCTACTAAACCGCTGATTACCCGTAATGAGCTTCCTTTTCAAGATAAGTACAAGAGGCAGAACAAAAAATACAAAAATAGAGATACGTTCTCCACCTAATCCCACCCAAAAACTACTCAAACCATTTGAACCCACCAAAATATTTAATAAATCCAATATCAAAAACTTGTAGTTGTACGTGAGTCCGTCAGCCGCCCACACGCCACCCGACCTGGCATCGCCGCCCGCCCTAACATTGCCGGAGGGCGCACTCACGCACCGGAAGTACCCGTTCAGCCTTCTTGCTTCCTATTCATATAGGAACGGTTTTGTTTCTACGTCTGTGCGTTAGAAAATATTGGTAAAGTTTTCATTTCCTGGATTTTGGGGTAAAGGGTTGTGGAATATAAGGGATGATTTTATTTTTGTAGCGAACAAAAACAAATGAATCTAACTTCCTTATCCACCCACGGTGTCGTAGAGGCACAGTGATAAAGGATACGCCTTTCGTTCACGAGCTTGTGGGTTCAACTCCATACAAATACATGCATAATGACTCTATCAATACATAATAATGCACTCTCTAATTTACTGTGTAAAGTCGACATTCATTTAAGAGGAATTAACGTCCACTGAATACAAGGATTTGAAAAGAATGTAGATCCATGGAGTCAACGGAACAGAAACTCAATTTACAAATGAAAGCTCCTGCCGTCTCGTCGACGAAAATTTATCGTAACGGACATTTCATCGATAAACTGTATCGATACATATACCCACCTATCTCTCGAAGTAACGCTCACTCGAAGGACGCATCCCCCAAAGAATTCTATGGTTCTTGTTGTGCCGATAGAATGACGATAAACCTTTGTCTAACTTCATAAATATTTAAAATGTAGACTTCAGACAGTATTAATTTTGATCATTTGATGATTTTGGACATAGTACTGTTTGAGGCTCTTACATAACATCACGCCTCTAATCCCCGGAAGATTAGGCTGATGTGTATCCTGTACAGACGGCTACACATCAAGCTATACATTTCCAGTATAAGCTGGTCGCGCATTGTATAGGATTTCCGTACAATGCGAGATCAGTGTAAACTGGAAATGTATAGCTTGATGTGTAGCCGTCTGTACACCGACATTTTGCCATCAACCGGGCACAAATCCGGCCTCCATGGCTGCATCTGAGAAATTCCTAATGGAAAAACTTAATAACACTTTGTACGACCTGGGAACCGAACCAGGGACCTCATACACAACAGTCGCGCTACTACCCAACGAGTCAGTCTGAATCTTATCTATAGAAATAAAAACTACACAGTCTTTCAGATTAGCGTATTTTACGGCGCGTGTATGCAACCCTTTTGCCACTCGTACAAGCGTTGACGCACATATACAAGCGCCGGATACCATCTATCTGGCAGAAACTTGACGCTCCGAAACTTATTTGGCATAACACACTTGGCATATTCTTCTTTGAACGAATGTGTTTATGGCAGAACAATTATTTAATAGAATACTCATTTCGCAGAATGTTTAAATAGCCGAATTTTCAATGGCATACTTTTAAGATGGCAGAATTTTATTTGGTAGATTTTTATAAGGTATGACGACCGTCTCGCGAAAGTATCCTTTATGGGCGGCATGGGCACCGGGCCGTAGGCCGACGAAGGAGGCCGGCGGAGGCCCGGCACTTCGGGGACAGAAGATATTAGTGTTATATAATATGCGAGCGAAGCGAGCGCGCGTCATGGAGTACATGCGTTGCATGTATGAGTGACGTCATTATTATTATTAATAATAATAATTATTATTATTTTTGACATACCAACATATATATATAACATAATGTTCTCAGCTAGAAATTTTAGCCGGGGTGAGCTGATAATAATAATTAATAATAATAATTATTATTATTATTGCATGTTACACGTATGTATGAAATGAAATGCGTGCCAAAAGACGATTCTGATTATGAATTTTCGGCGAAATGATGGTTCTGGAAATGAAGTTTATGCTCAAAGATGATTCTGACTTACAAAATTATGCGTTTTGAATTTATGGTAAATGAGTGTATGCCAAATGATTTTCTGCGAAATTAAGTTTCTGCCATCCACTGTTATGCAAAACAAAATTCGGGCATAAAAAATTCTGCCAAAAAAGGTAGACCCACAAGCGCCATCTGAAACCGCTCTACGACTAGAAAACACATCTATGTAAGTGAGCTATCGATCGATACTTGCATTGCTAATGGCTTCAAGGTTGTGTGGGAGAGCGTTTTCGATCAAGTAAACATTCTGAAATAAAATGGAACAAACACCACTTCAAGGGTCTGAAGTGGTATTTGTTCCATAGTCTTTACGAGTGGAGATATTTATCTAAAACATATCGGAAACTACCATATAAAATCTTTAATTTATAATACTCACCATCAAAATTGGCAATATAGATCCCTACTTACCTACAAATGAAGCACGAAGGTTTAATAGGTAAAACAAAGTAAAAAGCCTTCACAGCAATGAGGATACTAATGACTCACGAATTCGGGTTATTACAGCCTGCGAATGATTCACGGAATACACTTACATGAACGTTAGTAACTCAGTACAAATGTCTTACCAGAATGGAGCTATTTTACTTACAAATGATGTCATAATATCATCTTATTGGGGAAAAATAAATATTAATTCGGTCATGAGTCATGACGTGTTCACAAAAAAGCTTGACCGCAAAAATTACATTATTTTAATTTAGGAGATAGTTTATCGTAGAAACGGTATTTTTAAAACTTTGTATGTTTTCCTTATTGTTAATTGCGTGTTAAAAATTTGCTTAGAAATATTTCAAAATTTTCGATGCTACAATCACCGTTTACTTGGAAGTTTATGTGCGTACTTTGATTATGAACGCTAACACTTTTCTGATTTCTCTTTCAGTGTTACGAATTTTCTGACGTAGGGTTATGAGAGCAATCTACGTCATTCAATTGTTACATTTAGACGTCACAATTTTTTCAGTCCCTAAGTTTCATGAAAACTTGGGCAATAGACCCGTAAATAAAATATCTAAACAAGCGAAATGTTGGATTTCATGGATTACCTTAGAACCGATAAATGAAAATCGAACATTTCTGATAGTGAAACAGCATGGGTAGGTATTCCAACTCATCTAAAAAACTATCATTCCATATTCCTCTCACGACCAGAATCCAAAAAAAAATCCATCTCCACACATCCCTTTCCCGCAAAACAAACGGGCGATATGAACAATACTATCTCATCATAACCACTACACATCAATAACATTTGCACAGGACCGGACCTCCCCCTACGCCCCCCGGGTTCACCCCCATCTACCCACAAGTGCGCACAACGGTTCAAATCAAAAGGTTTCCAGTAAACATTGGAGGGTACTTCCGCGTTTGTTATAACTTACACTTTCTATGTATAGGTTAGGCGATATCTGCTATTATTTTAACCCGATTTAGGAATTTGAATTGTATACCATTAAGTTATGTGGTACCTATCATTTAGAATCGAACATAGTTGACAGGTTTATCGCTAGGACACGGTGAAATGTAATCCACGTGGAGAACTATTTAGATCAAGATTCTGTCTTTGATTTTAATATCTTAACTATTCATGGTTAACCTGGCCGAGATATGTTGTTCAATCTGGATCCGTCTATACTAGTAGAGTTTCTGCAGATTCGTCAAAGATGGACAGTCTTCACGGCTCAAATCCGAGCGCAATAATAAAAAGGATGTGCTCTGACCCGGCCGTTTGTCTTGTGATATGTGAGGGACTGTGAGGGCCGAGCGAGGGAAATAGGTCAACTCCGCGCTTGTACAAGACAAGTTAGAACAGCGGCTGCATAGTATTGACATTTCTTCATAACAACACTTTATTTTTTATTTATTTATTTCAAAAAAGTTACATGAGTGGGTATAATACACATCTTCTGCCAAACTGCAGGACAGTTTATTGGCAACTCGGATTGACGACATTTTTTTTGCAATATTCACCTAGAACCAAAATAAATAAAGTGATTGCAGTTCTTCAGACAATTTTCTGCGACCCCAAAATTGTCTTTCAGTCAATAGCAGTAGTACTTATTTTATTTTATTGTAGGTTGGTTACACCTGTCTCCAAAACTTCCATAAAAAGCGAAAACCATAAGGTGTCCCGTGTAAAACAAGTGATAATGTCACATAATACCCTCCCCAATTTTTTACACAATTATCTTCCACCTAAATTCACTGTACAAAAACTGCGTATCATTCTTACACACAAACCTGCAGCCCACAAGGAAAGCAATGATGTGGTGGAGTAATCTTTTGTTAAAAAACATCATTAGCCCCCCGCCCCCCTCATACGTGACAGGGGTGGCGGGTGGGTGGGCACGGGGCGACCCCAGACGCAATAGTAAGCTGTAATAAGCTCGGACTTTTCTCCGCCACTTTGCGACTTTATGTGCAGTGTTGTACGTTTAGATATTTATTTTCGGATTGTGGCTTTATTTTTGGAGTCAGGGAAAGTTGTGAGAGGGAAAGATTATTTTTTAATGTGATGTGGATGAACGAGCAAAAGATTGGAAGGGCCGGTCGATCGAACGATTGTAGATTCACACCCTCGCAGTGGCGATGCAGACAGTGATAGTGGGTGTTTATCGATATTTCTGAAGTAGCAAGAATATTTAGCGAGCTTATGACGCGATGTAGTATTAAAGGTGAAGACGACATTATTTGCAAACCATTCTCAGTAAAACGTCCCGGAAAAACCAAATAATTGCGCCAAAATTTTATTCGCAAGTCACACCCCACAAAAAACGGACATTACATCATTAGGGCCAAACATGAAATCGCCGCCAAAAAAATACCAATTTTAATATGTCCCCCGAATGAAGTAAAGCATTTGTCAACAGCAGCAGTCACCGTGACGGATGAGCCAGCGATGACGGCCCGGTGGGATGGCAGGGGGTGTAGCAGGGGGGGCAAGGGGGGTCGTCTTATCCCCGCTTTGAGTACGTGTGATGCAGTGCAGCCGCGTCAGCTGAACCTTGGCTTCTTTGGATTTGAGATGAATTTATTAAAATTTGTAGCTAGTGATGCATAAGGGAAAATAAGACTAAGTTTTACTAACTTTTCGAATGCTATCTGGGACTTGTTCTTTGGGACGAAATATCCAATTAATTTTCTGCTACATTCAAGTTGGCCATATCTTTACATCATGGCAACAGCATGCATTGCAATATTTATCGCCCATTTTGAAAACTAGCCTATGATTGATCCGCATTTTTGCAACCAATATATTTTCTGCGAAGCTCATATAGATAAACACAGGTGTCAAAACTTTCACCCCTTTTTAAGACCTGCTTCAAACAACCTTTTGTAAAACTCAAACGTTTGGTAAAATGATACATTTAGGGTTATAAACATAACAAAACTGCACCATGCAAGGGTGCTAGACGGTTCCCTCTGAGTGCTACAGCTACCCTCACTTGACTTACAATTTGCGTAACAATTGAAGGGGTGGTAATGGAAAATAGCGCCGATAGGATTTCTTTTTCACCCCCTTCCATTATATTGATGTAATGTTTTGTCCGCTTAGTTTCGTTGAGGGATAAATTAATTGTTTCATTCAGGATTTTATAACATCTGAGTCTATCAAAACAGTAGGAAGACTGAAAAAATAATTGTTGGCCTACAAAATTGTTCATTATTGGTCAAAGAATTAACGACATTTGTAAAAACAAACCATTAGCCTACACTAACTCACACCAGCACACAACGTAACCCAACCCTGCAAAAGCTCGTCGGGTCCGAATCCAGCAGATCCGCGCACCGCTCAGCGCATTTACGATTACACTACAACTATCATTACAAGCGCACTATTGATTCCTAATCCGCACTTCCGGATGTTACGTAACCCCCCCTCAGCCCGCGGGCGGCAGCCGCGCCCTGCCCCGCCACCCCTGCAAAGATTTACAACCGGCCGGGTAGCGTTTGACGAATGATTGGCCGGCCGGTCGCTTGTTACAGGAAGGCTTTACGGATTGTTTTGTTTTTCGACCACGGATATGTACGAGTATATCACGAGGCTGCGGAGTTTGGATGCTTGTTTTTGAATTGTTGGGTTTAGTAAACAAGCTGGCGGGTTATTTTTGGAACGTTTAGCTAAGCTTTTTGAATGCCTTACCTAATTTTATCATTAAGCTCCATTACAGGGCACCAAAGTAGAGAAATGCATCCAAATGGCAATGTTTAAAAAGTTCCGGTAAGAGCTTTGGTAATATTGTCACTTTTTTGAACAAATTTTGCAATATTGGGATCAGTGTTCCGATATTCGTAACATCCATCTTCAGATAAACGTAGATACATTGTGGGGTTAAATTCTGCCGCCCCCCGAGAGGGAGTCCGAGCGTGAGGATAAGTCCGTTTATAGCCAGGGCCGTGCGTAGGGTTGAGTCCATATCTCATTTAGAAAGTATTAACAGATGAATGTGCGATTTTGATAAGTAAACTATAATGAATAGCAAACGAAGATTATATTTTGGCATGATTGTGTACTAAGTAGCAAATCTTTGCTTTTCGTGAATGATCGTTTAGTTTTGATCGCTGTTCTAAAATTGAAAATGAAACTGACGAAAAAAAATACTGTTGTATTGTAAGGGACATAGTAACACAAACTTTTACCAAGGATTCAGTGCACCCCACAACTGAATTTTTTTAATTGCTGAAAACTGTATGAAACAGCTGAAAACGTTGAATATTGCGGCAAAATATTGTATTACGATGTCTCCTACGGTACCTATATAGTTCAATGTTCAAATGTGAATTTGTCCTGAAACTTTTAAATATTCCTGCCTACTTCATGATAACATGAATTACTAAACATTTATTAATTTCGTTACGTAGCATGAAAATTAAATCAATATAGTAGGCAAAAATTGCTTCTAAATGTTGCTAGGTGTATACAATACATGTTGGTGCTTCTGTCTCTACATTTGAACAGTATCTTACCGTCACAAAAATCGAGGGTCAAAAGATCTGTTCCTCTTCAATCCAAAACTTGTAATAACTTCGATAGAGCTGTTCGTGCCTGCAAGCGATATATTAATGGGATGGTAATCAAATTAAATGGTGGAAGGCGGGTCACCTTCCAAGGAGTAATGATGATAGGTGTAGCAACGCCAACTGGAGAAATGGTTAGCGTATTTATTGTAGAGCCATGAGGTAGGGAAGCAAAGAAATTGAATTAAGCGAGGGAGAAGAAGAAAGATGAAGCGAAAAAAACAAGCAAGAGAAGAAGTATAAAAAGCTTGCGATTTTTTACTAAGCACTGCGTTCAATGTGGCGACACTTGAAGAAGCACTGGACGTCTTTCGGCTGAAATGATGAGGATGTTGATGTGTAGCTTGTGATAGGTGTTGGGTAGTTAGTGAGGTGCTGGTACGTTGGTGCTGGGGAAGATTCAATAAAATACGACAATAATAAAATGTACGACTGTATTGGACCAGTGTCGCATAAGAAAGAATAGTGCTGCCACTATTTATAAGAGGATTTACATTTGATTTTGGTGTTGCAAAATAATAATTAAAATCTCCAACATTTGATGTCTGCGTCCAAAGCCCAATTGATTCTAAAAGTGCAGTTGGGATTTGGTACCTTACCAATATTAACTTCAGTACCCCAATTATTGCAAAATGCCTGTTTTACAACACAGAAGATAGTACATTCTAAAGGAGTTCTTATTCTGTTGCTTCTTATGTTTGTAAAATTCGTGTGCTCGACAACTTCAACGACACGGAACATCACGCAACGAAAATTCTTGAACAGTAAATGAAAACATTGGATTTGCGAGTGTTTCAAAATTCCACTTATGACACCAAAATATTTCTGCAAATTACTTTGTGTAGTGTACTAAGGAGGATGCGCCAGGTTAGTCCACGAAATTCTAATTTTCTGTAATATGAAGATTGCAATCTTTCGGTTAGACTGAAGCTGGATGTTGAACAAAATACCTATATTTCGCCACCGTAACACGTAAGTATGTAGTTACAGAATTTTAATAATTAAACTCATCAATACCACCCTCTACTCGTAAGATCATTTAACCCCATACTGCCCCATTATTTAATCTACATCAATTTCATGAAAAAGTCATTCGATGGAATTAAGAAAACTTCGACTCCAAGTTCATTTAAATTAAATAATCAACATAGGTACAGCCTGACATGACCTGAAAATTGAAAAAAAAAATAAGAAAATTTTAATTTCACCTGGGGTTTATGTATGAAATTTTAATTTCGCGGGCTACCCTGGCATTTCAATCTTACCTCAGCAGCTTTCAGAACTGAACCCAGAGCGCCCAAATTTTGGCCCTAGGTTGATACTAGGTACAGTACTAAATTCTGAATCTTACCCAACCCAATGACCAAATACTTCAAAAAAAAATCCTTAATCTATCTAAACCGACACCCACGCTAAGGGTATTCTATTTCCGTCTCGTCTCATGCCAAAATGTTTTTCATAGTAAAATCACTTAGTACAATTTGTACAAAATATTTATACAAAAGATCAGTGTAACCGCGTGTAACGTGTTAGTACATCAATCGATTGGGCTTCCATCGTCAGCGGCGCATTAAGCTGTAATGGACGATATGAAACAAGTTCACTATTGTTACGTAACTAATACTTACGTAGATATTGTTTATTTGTATATTAGGTAGGTCTTCCGGGTGTGCGTTATTTTTTGTAGAAAAAATGCACTTTTCTCAGTAGCGTGGATAGTGCGCACTACCGTGGTCAACATCTACCTAGTGTTTTCTCAACCATGTTGGAGTCAGCTTCCAGCCTTAGCAGATACGGCATTTGACCTACACAACCCAGTTTTTACTGTGTACAACCGTGGTATACCTGCATATATTGTGTGCCACGGTTGACCTTAAGACGCTTGGAAGCAATTCACTGTTAGTGTCGCATCGTTTTCGTTAGAGGTCAGCGAGTCTGTCTAAAATCCGACCACAGGGAGTGACATCATGAAATTAAATAGGTACCTGGCTGGAGAGCGTGACGAAGTTTTAAATGAAGATACTTAACCGTAGGATTTAAGTCAGTTCTGAGAGCCTGACATACCACTCCGTCAAAAGGCGTATAGGACATCCACGAGGATTTCCACACGGAACTCTATGCTAATATTATAAAGAGGTAAAATATGTTTGTATGTATATAGGGGGTAATTTCCGGAACCAATGATCCAATTCTTAAAATTATTTTACTTATAAAAAAATACATTATTCGTGGCATTTATATCACGCATACCTGTATACAATTTTTGCGGACGAAGTCACGGGCGAAGTGTTAGTAAAATATAATAGAGCCGTCTGTCCAGCGCCGAAATTTCCACAACTAATTCACTCCCTGAAAACTGTATTTTTTTAAAACATGTAGCATACGTCCGTATAGCGTATGTACCTACTTAAGTTCAAATTCCGATGAGAACCTTAATAAGTACCAAAACACTAAAAATTGTCCCCCACAATGCAAAACACCCCGAATTCGATCTCTATGCACACACTACAAGACAAAGCTATTTCATCGCTCGATAAAACAAAGGACTACGAGTACAGACATAAGTGATATTACAACGAGTACTCGTCTCGTCTACCCTCGGGGGTGAGCAGATACGTAGGTAGTTGTATAGGTACCATATTACCTATAGTCCGCTGCAGACAGGGTCCCTAGCGATGGGGGAACGGCCCATCTATATTAATCGGGCAGTCCCTAATTTTGGAAATAGGGGATAATATTGTTTTTAGATTATTGGTTGGTGATTGAGTGAATAGTTTCGTTTAAGTTTTATAACTATAAGTACTAATTTAGGAAAAGTGCAATGTAACTTACGTAATTACATTTTCATTGTCATTAATATAGTTCACGATACTTAATTAATGAACTTTACCCACAAATACTACAATTATTGTAATGTTTATAAGTCAACTAATTTAAATACGTCACAAAATGCTTTTTTGATATTATCAAATGTACCTTTAATATAAATCGTCTAGTCCCAATGTTATGGTGTTCCCTCCTAAATAAATGAGACCTTAAAAAAACACTTTACCAAATGAGAGTCATATTAAATATGATCAAAAACCTATAAATCCGCAAATCTATAAGATATACTTACCATATGCATCTACACTGGACTGGTTTCAAAGTTATTTCTATCCTAAGTTCAGACGGTTTAATATAGTGTTCAGTGACGTCAGAGACTGCACTTAACTACCTAAGTATAAGCAGGAATCTATCCGTGATCACACCAGTAACGATCGGGCGGTCTATGCTGATTCTGAAATAGATTCAACGCTGCCTTGAAAAATATCAATTGGAGAACTCTTGAAGAGAATTGATTAGAGTGGATTAATGCAAGCTGTAAAGTGTAAACAACCCTTGATTATAAAGAAGGGGAGGGAAAATCTGACCTTATTACAATAAAAAAAAACTATCATTAACACTAACGATATATATCATAAAGGAAACATAAATGTTAACATTAAAACCTAACATAAAATGAATATGGTCTCCTAATCACAAATTTAGAATAAAACCGGATTTCAATAATACGATTACAGAATGATCACTTGTCGACCAAATTAATTACCAAGATGTTCTCAGTGAATATGAGATTTTATTGAGCCTGTCCAATTTATTCACTAATCTTTTTATATCATTTATTTTAATGCTACTAAAGATGTAATAAATGATTGAACTAATTTCCTGTTCGAAACTAGATTCATGTTTCTGCTGTGAGGTATAGTATACGAAGTGTATAGTCGAGAGCAAGCGAAAGTCCTGCCACGAGGCATCGCCGCAATAAATTGTAAGCGCTCGCGTTATTGGGCGACGAGATGACACGCGTCGCAGTGCGATGACGTCCTGAAACATCCATGTTTCATCGGCGACCGACGTCCGGCGTGCGTCCGGCAGCGTCCGCGCGCGTCCGGCCGTCCGGCGGCCGTGGGCGGCCGCTGTGGGCGTGCAGGCGCTGCACCGCCCCGCCCCCCGCGCGCCCCACGCTGTTTATTCTCGGGCCGAGTGGCGGGGCGCGCGACAGTCGCCCGCGTGACGCGCACCCGAACGCACGCGTGCGTCAGGTATACACCGGACACGGTCGGCTCGAGCGGTGCATCCAACACCGGACATCACCAAAAAATACAGTTGTCAACATTTTCGGATAAATTCGAGTTAGTTTTGTGACGGAAACGCGAGAAGGGTGTAGGCAGCGGACTCGCGGAAAATGCATTTCCCGTGTGCATGGCGCAGGCGGAGCGGGCAGAGGGGGGTGGGTGCATGCGATGATGGACATCGTATTGATTTCTATCTGCCCGCTCCTCCCTTATAGTGGCGGTGCAGGGCGCGCCATCGATCGTTGCACCGGCCCTTTACATTAACACCCCGCGGTTCGGCTGGACACACGATATTTGGACTTTATTGGTTAGCGTTGCAGTGTCGTGTGCGTGTATCAAGTGCGGATTCAGTTTAACTATTTATTGCGTCACGTGGATGGCAGTACGTGAGTTATTTAGTCAATTGCAATTAATGTTAATTACTTATTGATTGGAATAGATATTAACTGTGTAATACATTAACAGTTTAACTCATTAATGTTACAAGTTAAATTGTTTGTGATAGAGTAATGAAGTTCAGTTCAGTAATATTTATTTACTAATTAAATGTGTTGTTTTTACGCGTCGAATCTTGGTTATTCTGGAAATATTTAACGATACTTAAACAGATAATTATTTTTATTGCCAGAAAACTTTGCACAGTTAATTAAGTTCAGAACTTTGACAATTTAAATTAAATTTGAACCGCAAAGCGAACAAACTTCCGCTACGTGTAAATTATAAATATTTATCATCGCTCCTCCACCCTTCTCGTCGCACACAATCATAAATTAGGCACGAATTACAATAATTAAACACGGAGATGTCACCGCTCGATCCTGCCGGCACAGCGTGAAACTATTCATTGCTTTTATTCATAAACTAACGTGCAAACGAAATTTTTCAGAACAAAAACATCAAAAAATTCGCAATACTCAAACAAAAAACAATCAAGCTTTAAAAAATAATCTTCCAATTTTTGTAACTGACGAAAAAGTTTGTACGGGTGAAGAAGAAAAGGAAAAGGGTGCAAGTCGTGCGTGGTGCACGGCTTAGTTGCGGATAGTTTTGGTGCGAAGCTGTGTGGAAGGCATTACGGTGGCGGCGACACTGGGCGCGCGGTTGGAATGCGCGGGATTGGATACGTTTAGCGCGCGCGCACGCCCCGACACGGTGCCGCCTTCCGAACACCCGGCCATGGCCACCGATACCGGTAAGTACGCAAAACAACATTACAAGGTGCGCTATACATCATCTAATATCATAATTGCCCTATGTGACTTTAGCATATTCGGGTAAAAACTATCAAATTAAGCCAAAACCGAAGAGACATTGCCTTGTATGTACCCATCATGTTAGATAAGTAAAAGGCAATGACAAATCATAATTGCCCATGAATTTGCCGTAATCGGGTAAAAACTATCAAATAATGCAAAAAAGGAGAGCAATTGTCTTGAATAGGAAGATATGTAGCGCACTTAATACTATTTGATACTTTAAATTAGAAATAAGAAAATCTGCCAAAAGATCTATCTGGAAACATTTGCTGCATAAAATTATGAAAGATTTTACGACTAGTTAAGGATGAAAAGATAAAGATCTAATTCGTTATCTTAGACAAGCAAATTATTCGAAATAGATCTTCAGCATGATCAGAGGTCTTCCACCTCTAAGCATTTAAATTCAAGACTTATAATTTAATATGTTTGGAATTGAATTTGCATCAAATTTTAAATCCCTCGTTCGCACCGAAGTTACTTGTAAAGCATCTATGATTTTAGGATGAGTTTTTTCCAAATTTATTTCTCGTCATATTGTATAGAAATATTCATGATTTTAATAAATTTTACTTTAAAATGGAGCACCCGATTTAAATTCCGTCCGAAGACATTTCCTTGAAATCTTTCAAGCCTTTACTTCGAACAGTAGTTAATTACAATCGAACTAACCGCAATATCTTCAACGCATATCAATTGCTTTAAATCCAAAGACAAAGCAGGTATAACCAAAATCCATAACAAACCTCACAGTTCATACATACGCAACCAAAAGCCTCAGAAAAAACCAAAAAAAAAAAACGAACCCAAATTAAAAACGCAAATTGCAATGAAACGCAATTGTTTACCAACAGAATGTATACTATGGTACGTACGCGTGGCTACGTCACACGAACGTATGAGTTCGTTGATATTCGCTCCCCCCCCCCCAGCCCGCAGCCCCCGACGTCCTGCCCCAGGATCTACCCCGCAGGATAAGGGGATGGGGCGACCGTTCTTGCTTAATGACGTCGCTTCACTCGAGACCCGAGTTTTTCTCTTTTATTTTCGCCAAATGCATTTACAAATAATTGTTCGTGGTAAAATGTTTTTGGTGTTGCTGTTCTTATTTTTAGAAGCTGGTTTCGGAGTATAAATGGCGTTTTGTTGGACAAATTGCGTGTTTACTACGTTTTTCCTTTTTCCTGAGTGTTCTAGTAAGACTCAAGTAATTTTCAATTATCCGATAAGCATACCAATTGCTAATTAGTCTATACAAACACTATTGTCCTTCTTAAAGGCCAATTAGAACCATAGAGTTCGAAATCCAATAAGAAACACCAAACCAAATTCTAATGCTCCATTATTCATCCATCCGAGCGCACTATTGTATCCATTTTTACTGCCGTAAACGCGTTCTTCGCCGCGATTTCGCCGTTCATAGGGTTAATACTGCGCTGGCTACAGACATACGCGTCATAAAAACGCTCAGCCCGTCGCCTTCGAAGTCTCACCCTTCCCGAGGGGTGGCATGGACAGGGGATCAAAAGCCGTGCATTCACACTCAAAATATATCATGACCTTTTTGATACGAACCTTTTATGAACAGTGTGAATGGGTATTTAGGGACACTGTTTAAGTATATTGATTTTAGCTAGCCGCTGCTTCAAAGGCGTTAAAGGCCGTTGAGTCTTAAAAGATTCTTGGAACTCACACCACATCGACGATCTTATAAGAAAGGTTATTTTTTCATTTTTTTCAAGATTTTTTTTTACCAATTGCAAAAACTCTTTATTAATCAAAAATATTTTACATTTCACCACTTTATCCATCTAAGTATAACTTCCTCGAAACTTAGTAATAAATTCAATCCTTCACTGTGACTCTCGACCGGATACTCTGAGATTAATTAGATCCCTAAATCTTTGTAACAGGACCACGACAATCCCAACATCGCTGGGTAACAAACTTCCATTAAAATCTTAAACTTCGTCGATAATACCGAAGAATTTCCTATTAAAATAAATTCTTATTTCAAGATCTTTTTAAGTAGAGGTGTATCAATAGTACAGCAAAATTTCGTTACTTATGTTTATGTTCAACTAGCTTTTGCCAGCGGCTTCGCCCGCGTGAAAATTACGATTTTCCATACAAACTTTCATCCCCTATTTAACTCCTTTAGGGGTTGAATTTTGAAAAATCCTTCCTTATTCCTTGTCTACATTATAAAGGGAACTTCTGTGCAAAATTTCAGCTCTCTAGGTCCTACGGTTTGGGCTGGGCGTTGATGAGTCAGTCAGTCAGGACTTCTCTTTTTATTTATATAGATAGATGTAATAGGGAGCAAGCATGTTGCCATCAATCTGGCACAGATCCAGACTCCGTGCAGTTACTAAGAAATTCCGGATAGAAAACCCAACGACACTACGACCTGGTATCGGAAAGAAGGGCTTATGCTAAGTTAGCAGTAGGAGCGGTACTGACTGTCATCCGCTTAAGCTTGGCTTGCTCTTATAACCTACTTCTCTTCATGATATTAGATTTTCTGAATAGTCTGCCAGTTTGCCCTGCGAACTTGCCGTATTGTTGGCCCATAGATATGCCACTGCTCAGTAGTTGCAGTAGTAACAACTCTGTGGTATCACTTCCGACCAGTAAATCAACGAGGAGGTCTTATTTTACAAGATCTTTATAAATCAAATCGAAAAACAAATAGGATTCAATGCAAAAGCCGCTTTAACAAGTCGATCGGGGCTTATCAGATTATGAATGGACAACAAAAGACCAATGAATTTTAATACAATAGCTTTAAAAAAATCGTTCCAAGGTTCTTGATGTCACAGTCTTTAGGCAAACAGATATTTTTATTTTGTTGATATTTTTGAGAATATTATTTGTTTTCGATGCTCATTTTGCGTTATCAATTAATTATTGACACAGTCTAGTTGTTGACAATCTTCTTGGTATTTTTGTGTTGTCTATTTTTGATGTTCTTTTTTTGTTACGAGTGATCTGTCAGTTGTCATAGCTTCACCTCGTTGTTGAGAATATTTCTGCTTACATATTAGATTTTTATTGCCATTCCTTAGTTTTATTCCACCTCACCTCATAGAATCCCATACAGTCCATTCCTATCGTCAATACTAGTAGTTTCAGGTGTTTAAAACAAAACATTGAATCAAGTTGATGAAGCTTTTAAAAAGATACTTTTGAAAGAAACATACATCTTAAAATAAAGAATCGACAAGAAAAAAAAGTTAAATCGTGGCAAAGGAAATGCCGATGTTATTGACGCATGTAAAACGGTTAGCATTAATAGTAAGTACAATACATTATTTATGTCGATCGGGACACTCGTAAAAGGCGCCATTTTTATTTTAAAAAACTCTCCCGTTTGTTTCCAAGATGTGGTTGCGTCGATCCGTGCGCAAATTTCTAATGTATGAAGTTATAACGCAAATAACTGCGGACCACTGTCTTTTAGATGTTTTGGACATGACAATTATTGTTTCATATTGATGTTCTTAATTTGATTTCTAAAGTTACAAAGCTATTACGACGATAAAATCATTCGACACGATAGCTAAATAATAAAATTACCATGTTAGAACTAAAATTAGACAAAATCACAAATATTGTGTAGGTATATTTAAATTTAATTGTAGTCCTGCCATTTTGTTTCTTTCTATCTGTTATGTTAAGTGACCAATATCGTGTTTTTCTTATAAAACTTTTTTTTTAAGCAGTTGCACCTCAACGTATGAGTTTATTATCGTTAGGGCTTTGATCTTATTTGTAAAGGATATCGATGTATTAGTTGTTATCTAAATCAAATATATAGACAAACTGATGGGAAATAGCTATAGTCCGGTAGTAATCCACTAGTACCTAGTCCTTTTCCTCCTTATGACCTAAGTAATAAGGTTAAATTGATAAGTAGTCAGATATCAATGATCTCTATAGAACCAACTGAATCGAGCATCTTCAATACTATCAAAATTATTGTTGATTGGAAAATTCCAAACATTAAGTACCCACTCGAAATTATCTTTTAAAACCGAAAAAATGAGGAAAACATTGAGTATAATAATGTCTAAATTCACCACGTATGTAATATTTAGAGTTAGTCACAACCTGTACTAAGATCCTTGACATTTTCCATTATTAACTACCTGTGAGTGCTCATCTGTTATAAATATCTTCAAAACCTTGTTTTTAAATATTACCTTTGTTGTACAAAGCGCACAATTTATTAGTCATTGAAATAAAGTTATTTCTACCAGTCCTCATAAGTTGCGCATTTAAATAATTTCGGTGTTTCGATCCCCCTAACATGATTGCCCGTTTTATGTTTCAATTTTATTTTTCTCGCGTTTCAAGTTTGGTTTTTTGGAACTTTGTAAAGTTTAGAAGGCTTCTGAGTCCCTGGTAATATTTGCTGAAGTTTCTTTAAAGAGATAGGGTCAATTTTAACAATACATAAACATAAATCACGCCTGTAATCCCGAACTGTTAAGCAGAGGTAAACCACATTACGTCTTTTTATGTTTAAAAGTACCAGGCACTAATCCAGACTGATGAATTCGTGATGGGAGTCTTAATATTCGTATTTTTAAAGAGTACAATTTTATGTACAAAATAAAATAAGAATAAATAAATTAACTACTAGTTACTACAAACGGCAACATTGCTCGTAAATCTCTACATTGTTAAAAGCTGTATAAATTGTTAGCTGCACAGCTTACGGTGACATTTAAAACTTTTTGCGAGGTCAAAAACTACCATAAATTGTATCTTTTAAAAACAAAACAATAAATTACAAATACTTATGTAATTAAAAAATAGTTGTTTCCTAAAACACAGATATGAGATTATGAATTGCCAGCAATCATATGGCACTTTTTTATTGCTCTGGGGTATTACACAACGGCTTAAAGATTTATCATATACATTAAATTAAATCTAACGTTTCTTCTGCGAACCATATGACCTGTGAGTTGTGAAATGTGCTTTATGGAATCTTGGACATCGGTCGTTTTCACTTACGTACTTACGAATAAATCAAGCAAATTACAACAAAATAAGTATGTATCGGTATTTCTGATAGAGCCCGAAATAAGAGCTATTGTTAGGTACCTACCTACATTAACATGAAACTAAAGTACGTTGGCTATGAAATAATTAGGTTATTAGAACAATTATGGAAAAATTGTTGAAAAATAACGATTCGCAAACTAATAAAATTAGCCTTTCGCAAAGTTCATATTTTTTTCGCAATTGTAGTTTCGCCAAGGTGAAAGATTTTAAGGCCTGATACGACATGAGTGAAAGCCAGGATATTTTTATGCCTACATTATGCTAATAAAATGTAATTTGAGACTATATTGATAACCTCCTTCATTGAAAAACTTGATGACATAGCAATTATCTGCCGATTAGGAAATGAGTTATTGCTAAAATGTTTTAATTATTTTAGAGGATATTAAAAATTGCTATGAATTTAATTTATAAAATAATGATTAATAAATTGGATAACTTTCAAGTAATTTGGTGTGCGCTACCGTTACGTAAATTGGTGAAAAAAATCATGTCATTTGCGATAGTTTAAATTAGATATTATTTTAAAAGTAAACTCTACAATTTACCTAAATGCGTTAAACGCTAAACGTTCTCGGAAAATCACTTCGTCTTTGCCATTTTCAAATGATTGACCGGAACAGAATGATGCGATGTGTTATCTAAATACGTTTAGCGCTAAACACGTTTAGTAAGTTTTGGTGTAGCAGACCAGACCTGTTAATTTAGGGGTTTATTCTTAAACGTCATAATGCACTGTTAAACAGTCGCTAAACATTTGTGAACTTAAAGCAACGTTTATGAATAAACTCCATTATTTTGAAAGTGCTGAAATGTTTACGTATTGTCAAAGCATTACGAATGCTTTTCTGCACATCACCAATGACTCTTTTAAATACAGCTATTTTACGACTAAAATAAATTTGTAAGGTACACTGACCGCTCTGTATGGCGCAGGCGGCGCCGCGGCCGGCGGCGAGCAGCAGTACTCACTACGATGGAACGATTTCCACTCGTCCATGGTGTCCTCCTTCAGGCGCTTGCGTGATGAGGAGGACTTTGTCGACGTCACGCTTGCGTGCGCCGGCGCTACCTTTACTGCTCACAAGGTAAGATTAAAAGCAACATAAATCTAAGAACAAAATAAAAAAATATACCACATCACCTAAAGTACTGGACGGATAACTTAGTGCGTGGCTTTAATAGAAATTAATGCTGCCATGTTTTTCAACTTAAAACCTTATCACAAGTGTCTTGACAAAGTCATTCAAGTACTAAAATAACCATGCTGCACTATAATATAATAATATAATAATAATATAATAATATATTTATTCAGAAATTAGAGTTGGCACAGTAAATACAATTTAAATCTTAAAAATAATGTAGGTATAACAGAATTCGATGCCTGTACTAGGTTAAACCTGTATCACAGGCACTGTACAACATTAACAAATGTGACGCAACAATTAACACAATTCCGTGAAAGTTCAATATTAAATCGATTTACAACACTGTACTGTTTCCAATAAATTATTTACATACATTAAGTCTTGGAAGTGCGAGCCAACAATATTGCCTGTCAATACTGCATGGGAATCGGTCTTGATACTTTCTTGCAATATTCCGAGAAATATCAAGAATGTACAGACGCCAGCACATCAAGCTACTACAATCTGTCAGATTTCTTTGATAGATTTTCGACTTTATTTCTAGAGCATTAGGTTCAAGGTTCGTTGGGAAAATTTGACAGTTTCGGGTAGCTTGACATGCTGGCGTCTGTACATCACGAACATGAGACCCACGATTGTGGCAGACATTCACCAGATTTATTTTATTTGGTTCAACTTTCACACGTGCATTCTTGGGATACATTACTTATTTATGTTTTGTTTACCAGGTCGTATTGTCTGCGTGCAGTCCTTATTTCCGGAGGCTATTGAAGGCAAATCCCTGTCAACATCCCATCGTGATTCTGCGTGATGTCCACGACAAAGACATGGAAAGTCTTCTTAGGTAAGTTTCTGTCAATAGGGGATCGGACTGAGTCAAAAAAATATGATTCTGTTTAGTCCGTCAGTTAGATTATCGAAAAATATTGGATACGTGTTTTTTTGTTTTAACGAATTATTGAAAATTGACGAAGATAAAAAGCGTCGTGACGTCACTTGTGGGTTAAAAATGTACTGACATGTAACGTTTTCGAGGAGTTCACGAGTTTTCGAAGCACTGTATCGTCTTAATTTTTTGTTAATGTGAAAAAACAAAAAATAGGTGTTCAATATTTTTTGGAAATCTATGTGACGGACTAATTAGTTTTTTTTTTGTCCGATCCCCTATTGTTGAGGATCACCTATATTCACAACTATTAGTATCGGATTTATGACTTGACTACACACTCTTTAAATTTATAACATGATGGAATTTAAACAATCATGTCTTTATTATCTCTTTCAGATTCATGTATCAAGGAGAGGTTCACATCGGCCAAGAGCAACTGAAAGAATTTCTGAGAGCAGCCCAACTGCTACAAGTGCGAGGCTTGACTGACGTTCCAGCACCAGCGCCTATGGCCACTTTAGATCAGAAGGCTTCACCGGTAAGACTAGGCTATTCATTAAAACTTCATAAGTATGAGACATTCAGCCCCACGTTGGGCGCCAAAATAGCTTAGTGACGTCCAGCATAGAATACACAATATTTAGATCACATTTTATATTATTATGTTGGGCGCCAAAATAGCTTAGTGGCGTCCAGCATAGAATACACAATATTTAGATCACATTTTATATTATTATGTTGGGCGCCAAAATAGCTTAGTGGCGCCCAGCATAGAATACACAATACTTAGATCAAATTTTATATTATTATGTTGGGCGCCAAATAGCTTAGTGGCGCCCAGCATAGAATACACAATATTTAGATCACATTTTATATTATTATGTTGGGCGCCAAAATAGCTTAGTGGCACCCAGCATAGAATACACAATAATTAGATCAACTTTTTATATTATTATGTTGGGCGCCAAAATAGCTTAGTGGCGCCCAGCGTGTTACAAGATCATTAACACTTAATAAATTAAAAACCAATTTTAGTTTTGGCTTTAATTATGTAATTACCAAGCAAAAACTAAATGTGGAAATAATTTCACACACAACAGTCAGCATCTTCATGGACTGAAACCGGAAGTGGAGCATCACGCGAGGGCCGAGAGTGTGTGGTTGGACAACAGCGCGAAGGCAGGAGACCACGGAAACCAGACGATGGTGCTGCAAACACACCGCCGCCGAAGCGAGCCAGGTCCTCAGACCTGTACCAGGCGCAGATGAAGTCCAGGTATTACTGAGCATTCCATGATTGCGAAACTGACTAATTAATAAAACTATATGATCACTGATGATTATAAACGAAGTCCTTAGCATTGTTAAAGTATTACACTTACCTGCATTTTCTGACGCGCCCTTTGCTATGTTTTACAGTAAAAATACGCTAATGATAAAATCCACCCCGACCCGTGGTACAACTGCGATGTCCAACTAGTTGTACTACGGGGAAGTAAATTTACCCATGGTTCAACTCTTTTTTCTGATATTTATGATTATGACCCGTGGTACAACTGTGGAATTATGTCCAACTGGTTGGACCACGGGGATAGGATGATCGTGTAAAACAAACATACATGCAACGCATGTTGTACTCCATGACGCGCGCTCGCTTCGCTCGCATATTACATAACACTATTGTCTTCTGTCCCCGAAGTGCCGGGCCTCCGCCGGCCTCCTTCGTCGGCCTACGGCCCGGTGCCCATGCCGCCCATAAAGGATACTGTCGCGAGACGGTCGTATTAGATAACCTTTTCCTGTTTATTACCAGTAGTTGTTCCATAGATCATACATTCAATTCCCAGAAGTACAACTAGTTGGACCAAGGAAAGAACAACTCACTGTAATTGAACCATTGGTAAAGATATTTCCCCATAGAACAACCAGTTGAACCCAGTTGAACCATGGGTAAATTTACTTCTCCGTAGTACAACCAGTTGGACATCGCAGTTGTACCACGGGTCGGTCACTGATAAAATTATCTAGTTTTTAGTCTACTTTCGACATTTCACCTCGAAAGCTTTCTGTATTTTTCTACATGTTATGGGAGTTAGTGGTATTTATGAGTGTTTCAAATTATTGGTGTAGGACGGATCAGCTACTGTCAGTGCAGGGGGCGAGCCCGGAGCGGCTGGGCACTAATGGGCATGAACTGCTGTTTAGCCAAGCTATGGATACTTCGCAGAACCCACATCTGTCTGGAGTCTCCAACAATTTGGTAAGTTTATGAATATAGTGAAAGATGTGACTTTTCCAATACAGTACCTAAATTAACCTTAGAAAAAAAATAGGTGTTGTAGGTCGAAATATTTGTTTTGTAACCTAATTTTTCTATTCCTGTGTGCAGTCTGGAGACGGTGAGGAGTCCTCATCTGATGCCGGCGCCAGTGACACCGAGGGCGAGACTCAGACTCGCGCCAAACAGGAGCCCATCGACTACGACGACCCCGCCACCATGGTCAACACCAACGGAACCCTGCCGCACAACTTCCCCGGACTACTCAATCTACCAGGTATTAGAACAAGATAAGGTTAAGTGGGTCACGATTTCACGAATTTATAACCTTTCATTTAAATTGATCTTTAGTTACATGCACGTATGATTGTAATTTGAAATTAATATGAATGTATTAATTTATAGGTTTCGCCGGCTTGCCAGGACCATCAGGAATACCCGACAATTACGGTAAGTGCATTCCTAACTCACACTAATAACTCTGATGATATATGACTCAATATTACAATCACCGACGAATTCGGACTGAATAATTAAAATCTATTAAGTAGAATAATTTCCATTTCCAATCAACAATAAAATTAATGACGTCCAAAAGAACAAAGGAAGCAAATCAAATCATTAATTGTACATTATTGAGTCATGTACCTATTGCATGTAATAACACTAACAATTAAATAACGAGAACGACACCAAAGCGCTTAATTACTCTTTTATAATCGTTTCGATAAATACGTACTTCGCCCCCAAAACATAATACGCATAAACACAGTTAGACAAATCTTGGCAACCGTGGAAGTTACGTAGCGACCGATCGTCCTAGACGTGCCGTCGAAAGTCAGACGAGTACCTGGTAGGAGCGCGCACTGACGGAGACCTCCCTGCCCCAGGAGCGACCTGGCCGGGCGGCGGCGACCGGCCCGACGAGAGGCCCGGATACCCCGCGCCCCCCGCGGCCCCCGGTGAGCCCTGCAGGCCCGCGTGCCCCGAGTGCGGCAAGCTGTACAGCAACAATAGCAACCTCAAGCAGCACATCCTCAACGTGCACGCGGCGCACGAGCTCGCGCACTCGTGCCCCGTCTGCGGCAAGGCGTTCAAGACCCGCCAGTACATGCAGATACACATGAACTCGATACACGGCGTCAAACAGAGGAGGCGCGAGCCCGCCCCGTCCGCACCGTGCGACCGATACACTCACCATAGCGTTTAACGATGTTGTTCGGATCTGTGTCTAACCGCCGCCTCTGTGTTACAGGGGCGGCTCTCGCGGGCGGGGCGGCGATGGGCTACCGGCCGCAGTGTCCGCTGTGCGGCCGAGTGTACTCCTCCACCTCCAACCTGCGCCAGCATATGCTCAATGTGCACTCGCAGACCGACCGTGACCAGTGGTTCCCTTGCCAGCACTGCGGCAAGAAGTGCAAAACTAAGCACTACCTCATCAACCACCAGCTGCAAGCCCACGGCATCCGGCAGCGGCAGAACTCTTAGAGACGGCGCGACGCTGAGCTCCAACCAGCCGTCGCGCTCCAGCCGCCCGGCTCGGTCGGCTCGCTCGGCTCGCTCAGCGCTTGGTGGTGATCGTCGCCGCTCGCCCCGCAACCAACACGCCGCAACGCGCGTTACAATAATAGGAATAGATGTGCCAAGGACCTACGTGAAGCAAAATCGGAACGGGATTGTTTATCGTATCTATATATTGTATTTTAATATGACGTAATATTTTTAGAGAGTTTATTGGGTTCGGACGGTTCGTGAAATCGAGTTTAGGGTCGGGTTTGCCAACCGCTTTGCCCATAGATAGTTTGTGTAACATGGTGCTGTCGGCATTGCAGATGCCGCGGCGCTGGGCGCGTTGGCAAACCCGGCAGTAAGCGATACCGTGCCGAGTGGGGGTGGAGGGAGGGAAGAGCGAGGGAACGAGTTGCTCAGGTACCTGGAGGCGAGCGCGATGGCCACGGGCGCGCGGCTGTCGTGCCCGCTGTGCGGCGCCGCGCTGGCCTCGCTGGCGCAGGCGCGGCGCCACCTGGACGCGCACTATCCGCGCGACAGTCCCGTGTGCCCGGTGTCGAGCTGCGCGCGCTACTTCGCGCATCCCAACTCCGTGCGCAACCACATGCGCATCAAGCACCGCCGCCAGTGGGAGAAAATGAAAACGTTGAAGTGGAGTTGTGGCTGGGCTAACTGAGATCGCACTGACCTAATAATAGGAATGCGACTCGTTTGATATTCGGCTTTCTAAAGTTAAAATTTTAACGGCTGTGAAACGGAACTAAGTCGAGAGGGGCTCGTAATTAAACCAGAGAATATAATGATCTCCTGGATGCATTTTTTCATAATATAACGCTATCATGTTCATAAAACATTGTGTATAAAGCAGTAGGTATAAATCGACTGAAAATTATTTTTGTAGTAGAATAGACTGATATTGTTTAAGTAAGGTTTATATTATAAGTGCATTATGACATGTGATGATTGGTGCCATTGATAGGATAGAAGTGCAACTAATGAATGTCGATCATTCTGATCACTTCCTGAATGCCTGTAACTTCCATTGTTGCTTCTACGGTTTCAGCCATTCTATTATAAGCGTAGTCTGGCGAACTATTTAACGATAGTGCTAAATGTAGTTCCTGAAGAGTCAGCAAACGCCCTATTTGACCGGTAATCTGCAGGAATAGTCAGGCAATTATTATTCAATAATAACTCTTGTTGATTACACGTAAAAATGGGGCTGTTTGGTGATCATTGCAATTGAAGCTATTCCAAGCAGTTAGTAATAGGTTCAGCTTTTGTAATAAAGCTTACGTCCGAATGTGCCAGATTCGCTTGTCCAGGCGACGCTTATAAGCGATTGGTATTATTCTTCGATTAGCTGTTTATCTTAGGCTCTGGTGTCCTGGTATAAGCGTAGCATTAGTTGGTTCGATTCGCGGTGGGTTCAAGCGCCCCTATAGACGGGACATCATTCTGCCACTCTATTTTATCCTCAAACATATCTGGTGCAATAGTTTGACTAACTACTTGGAAGTTTTATTTTTTTACATTTGTTATTTTTATTATATTTTTGGTTGAAAATTTATTTTTAAGACTTTATAAAAAAGATATTTAGGTTTGAAAGAACTTCTATACAAGATTTATGGTTTATTATGAACGATTGCACCAGTGTGTGCTACTCCTACTCCTTACTTGAATACTTTCGACCATAGATAAGACAATACGAATTAGATTGTAACGAAAGTGAATCTAATGCCTTGGAATGCAATAGTTAAGAATAAGTTCACTTCCATAGAGAATTTATTTTCTAAATGATGTTTGTTCGTGATGCTCTGTACGTGAGTCGTGCACAATCTAAAACATATCTAGTCAATGTAGACAACCGGAGGATTTATTTTAAAATGTACATAATAATCGACGATTCCATTCGCATATATTTTTGTAAAGAAAAATGTGAAATACACCAAATAATATAAAACTTATTCTGTTATTGAATGTTGTTGACATATTATATAGCGCAAGTATTGAAGCGCACAGCTCCAGAACAAACATGAAATGCCTTTGTTCTAAATAGCGGCATGCGTTGGTACCCCAGTGGGTGGCCCGGCGCTGCTGCCTGCCAAAGATTATACTGCTCCTACATGGAACACTTAGCCTTAAGAAAGCAATAAATACTCCAATGTTAAACCATAGGCCTACAGATAGACTCGCACATTTTATATTTTATCCACGAAGAAATACGTTGCCTTAGCATAAAATATAAAGTATTTAGGAAAGTCAAGTCCAGTTCGTAAGCTCGTGTAAATATTAACGAAGATGCCTTCAAAATATATGCGATGGAAACGGACACATTTCTTAGATCTCCAGAACGAAAAAAAAAATTGGTTAAATTAGCGAGTAGATGAAATTGTTCCTGACGCCTGAGAGGCAATGTCGTATATCTTAATAACTATAAAAAAAATAAAAACTAATAAAAAAATATTTGTAAGCGTAAACTTAGTCACTCAATAACCAAATGTTCAATGTGAGTAAACGATTCTAGTTGCGAATGTATTAGTGATACGATATATACGTAATAACTTAATTTTTACCAGAAGAAAGTGTCTGCTTATATAAATACATAAACAATAAAACTACCAAGTAGAAAGATTTATTTTATTTCGGTCAAACCTTTGGACAATAATTGACTATATTTATGCGCAAGAAACAGTTTACACTAAACTAAAACTAACTACTAACAAATTATTTCTTAAGTATAGTCTACATTAATAGAGAACAAGGTAAGCACTACTCTTGAACATCAGAGGACTGTGTCCCTTAAGCCCCAGAACATAAAGAGTATTATCCGTTACAGGCGGGTGTCGAAGGACTCAGGATCTGCTGCGCGTGAGAGCTACCGACCCGCGGCCCTGCCCCAAGTGCGGCAAGATCTACCGATCTGCGCACACGCTGCGGACGCATCTTGAGGATAAACATACTGTCTGCCCTGGATATCGGTTAGTACCAACTTAAATATGAGATATAGCTTAGATCACTGTAATTTATTATTAGTATAGGTACGAGTAGGTACCCACTACAAAGAAAAGTAGAAGAAAATTCCAAATTGTTTAAACTAGTTGGTACCTCTCGTGGCTGTGTACAACCACCACCTAAAAGCCGGTATGACCGATCATGTAAGTTCTGTAGAAGAATTGACATGGGCATCCACCCAGCTAAACATAGCTAAAACAGCCTGACTATCTCTCGAAAGACTTACCAACTTAGATCTTTTTGGTTTTGACTAATGCATATGTTTCCTCGCACAGTTGCGTTCTCTGCGGAACGGTTGCAAAATCCCGCAACTCGCTGCACTCGCACATGTCACGACAACATCGCGGTATCTCCACCAAGGACCTGCCCGTGCTGCAGATGCCCACCAGATTCGATCCAGAACTCGCCAGCCAGTACGTATTCTTTGGAGCTTACAGAATAACCATCTCCCTAGCTTTCTCCTAAGTATGTGAAGATCGACTTCCAGTCATTCTAACTGGAATCACATAGACATAGTTGCGTAGCAGTATTTTTCATGGAGCGAATGACTTTCTGACCTCCACAATGCTGTTACTGGGTAACACGATACGATACACCTTTGAATTATACCACAGAACACTGGTGTCCGCAAGCACGAAACTAAAAATGCTGATTATTATTTGACTTTATATAAACCAAATACAACCGAAAATTTCTTCTATGTTCAAACGACATCCACTGCTTCTATCAGACCGCTTACCCAAAAAATTGACGATGATCGAATACTGACTAATCTTTCAATTCCATCAGGTTACTAGCAAAAGCCGGTGTGAAGGTATCACCAGAACAACTCCGGGCACGCGCTTCGCCAACCGGACCTCGGCGCTCAGACATCAAGCTGGACGCCAAGTCTGCTGCCTCGGAGAGCAGTTCCATCTGCGGAGACAATGATAACGACGACCTGAGCCAGTCGCGGTACCAGGACAGCATACCCGTGTCGCCACCACGTAAGTTACCAGAAGACTGATATTTACAAGTCCTAGGGGCCTCAAAAGAAGGGAAACACTTTGGCGATGCTGATGGTAGAGCAGACCTCGATAGATGGCGGTGGCCAATAACTGAAATGTGGTGCACTTTATAGCATTCAAAAAACTTGGTTCGCTAACTGATGACAAACTGATGAAACTATTTCAATACTTATTTTGAAATAAATATTTGGGGCATCAAAAGTAAAGATAAAGACCAAGTTCACAGGACTCAATTAATGATTTAAAGACCTATTTCTATTTTTTCTTTTCAGATATAAACAATTTGGCAAACACGACGATCACAAAAGTACCGGCTGTGCGAGCGGTGACCGCTAAGACTGTGGAGAACCTTCCGCATGGACTGACTGCCGCCATGAAACATGATGACTACCCACCGGGATACGGCGGCAGCTCAGCACTGCTGGATACCTACCTGCAGTACATCGGAGAGAATATGTTCGGTACGTAACTATGACCAATGATAGAAAAAAAAACAGACATTTTCAGATTTGTTCTAACTAGTTTTTAGGTTGAGTTTTTTTCTATAACATACTTCTTTCCAACAGGAATGAACGCGAAACTGGCACAAATGGGCGCAATGCACATGGACAGGAAATCCTACGAGGAACCGTCTCCACAAATGGGATCCCTGCCACCTCCACCGACCAACCTTGCACACCAGCGCTTTCTCAAACAGATGCAGCGTCAGTACACAGAGAACATGAGCAAACCTGACATCATGCGCGACTCCGATGAACCACTCGATCTCGGCAAAGAGAGACAACGGAATGACAGCATAAGCGAGACAGACACTGACAAACACGACTTGACAGACAAGGACAACGGAAAGGATTACTACAAAGATTATAATGAAGATGACCGGAGAGTCACCTCTGAGGACCCGGAGAACAACGGACAGGACGACGGAGACTACTCAGAGGATGAACACAACAAAAACTCATGAAATGAAGGCGTGTTAAGTATAAGTGTGTTGGAATAGTCACGTAGACTACGAGTAACACAGATAGGACAATGTTTTGTTGAAATTATCAAAAGGTGCTTGAGTGTTATGTTTTGTGGTCATTAGCTTGATTCGTTTTTGTAATAACGGTTTTAATTGTTGACCCGTGGAATGTCGTTGGTGCCATTTCCGATATTAATGTAAATTTAAAGTTTTAGGGTTAGATCGGTTGCAGTTAGGTCGAGTCTGGTTACTTTGCATAGGTATCACGAATCTGTATTGCTGGTATTATGAATGAACAGATACGTGGACTAGAATCGCGGTGGGTTGAGCCGTGTTCGTTGTTGCACACCGTACGGCGGTCGCGGTTAGACGCGGCGCTGTACGTTTAATATAAACCTGTTAGTGAGACATTATTTTTATACCCGATGTGATAACACAGCCATAATTCACTTTAGCATTTACCTGACACATTAGTTCAGATCGACTCGCCACAAGATGTGAGATTGTTTTAGTAGATAATGAAACTAGTGAGTAGTGTTTTTTGTATTGTGTATGTAAAGGTCCCGGTCACGTAGTAGGGCCCTCTTACATAGTAATTCCATCCATCTACCTCAGCATTTGGGCCAATGCGGCAAACGTTATAAAGTAAAAAAAATATCCACACAAATTGTGAAATTCCATCCATCTACCTCACTTCAATAGATTTTATTTAATATTTTATACAATTTATAGATATAAATAACTGTTGTTTTATGCATTTTGCAGATTGCATTTATATATATACTATATAGAGTATATCGTAGGTAAATATATGCAAGTCTTTAGGTCATTGTTAGTGCTGCCCGTAGGTACTCGTAACCGTTATGTTATAGAATACGCACTCACTAGAGGAACATTAGACTGTGTCACGACCGTAGCGAGTAATGGACATAGACCTGATATCAAAGAGCACACTAACATTATACGATGAGAATATTGTATACGAACAAATATAACAGAGCTTAAATCATACTATTATTAAAGTAAATATACATATATGTGCGTATACTGAATCGCGGAGGGCGAAGTTATGACGCGATAAGAACAAGATGTATAACGATTAAACCATTTAAGGATCAAAATTGAATGTCGGCAAGTTGCCTGAACCGTTTTATGTGTAAGTATACTGTGCGTTACTCGCGGGAGTTCCGCCCCAGAGCTGTTACCTGTTAGTGTATCGTATACCGTCATACTCCTTGAGACTGATGTCATCCCAGGGATGAACAGTTGTCGCGTTATCAATCAGCGTGCGATTCGTCGAAAGTTCAAATAGACACTTTAACAATATATTAGATAAGACGATATTTTGCATGTATATAAATTGAGGTGATATGTAAAGTACATAAATAAATAGTAACAAAAAGCAATAAATAAAGTATACCTTGACGTTGCCTTCGATATTGTGTAAATACGTGGGTAGTGAACGGATTGCGTTGGTATTGTGGTAATATAGTGTACAAGTGAAGGTTTATTTTGTAGTAATGATGTGGGCTCGTTACGTACATAACAATTACTGTGATTACTATCTCATGTTAGCCTTCAATACTTATACATATTTTTTAGAGTACAATGTTATAGTTATTTAGTATATTATAAGATAATCGTAAGCGAGTCACAAAATTATATTTACTTCCCGCCCCTGAACGTTAGGATTCACGTTATTTAAGTATTTAGAGCAATAGGTAAAAGCATTTAACCTTTTATATGAGAGATATTACATTTATGAATTTATTGAGATATCCCACTCTGCCACCGGGGCTTGTAAAGCTGTCATTTTGACACTTGCGTGAGTGTTGCCATCGCAAGGAAATTCATAGATATTATTACTAGGATAAGTTCTACGGGTTGATTGAAAATATTTTTTGTTTAGTGTGTTAGTGAGAATCATGGAGCAAAATAACCAGTGGAGAAAGTATAGGCACGTTTTTGTTCTAAATCAAAGTCACTGATATACTGCGGGGGGAGAGGTACGTTTCGGACTCTGTGATTGGTTGACGTACTGACAACCAAATGACAACTCATTCTCTAGGGATTCCAGTAAAGTAATTGAAAAAGTATTGATATCGATAATTGTTTGACATATTAGTATTATAACGATTTGTTTGCAATACAGAGATTACGGGTTCGATTTTGAAATAAAACAGGTAATTATTAAACTTAGAAGACTGTATTTAAAAAAATATAATATATTTACTGGTTTTTAAAATGGATTAGTTTTGAATATGTTTTTCTTATATAATCCTTTGGATTTGTATTATTTTTCGTAATAAATGTCAGTCGAGTATCAATATATTTTTTTGCTACACATGAAGCTAAATCAATTAAATGGTTAGTCGATTCTACGTCAAATTGGTGAAAATTTATATCTGGAAATAAATCATATCCCACAAAACTTTTAAGAACCATCATAACTAAGTATTGTGAATTGAATTTAGATGTCAAAGTTTTTCCGCCGCATTCTGCCAGGGCTCTTTTGATGTAAATTTCACTGCGGCGACATATAGTTATTACTGTTGTTGAAGCATACATTAGTTTGTCTCTGACATCTTTCTGGTATTGTAGACTATCTTCTTTTGGCCCTCCAAGCAACGCTCCTATACAAATTTGGCATTTAATTTTTTTTATCAAAGCGTGGACGATGTAACCTGCTATGTATTCAACAACTTTTGTGCTAAATTCTGTAAAAAAAAACTCTTCTTGCAATTCAACATCGAAATCGTCACTGGTTTCTGGTACAGTATCTTGATCCTTGCGCCGTGTAGTAATATTAATACGATCTAAAGCGGATGTACATTGTAAAATAGAAATTTGATTTAGTGCGCCACAATTACCGGTTCCCGTATTCTTTATTTGGGCATAAGTCAATAATTTTTTATAGATGCTCTCAAATACTCGAGCGGTTGGGTTGTTGTTTGATCCACCATGGCTTCTGATACTGCCAAAAAAGTGTTCAAGGTGGTCCTGACTAATTTTGTGCAGTGGTAAATACTTAATCGAGCATTCCTTATTAAGAACCAATTCCTGAATTAAATGTTTGGCGCTTTCAATGCAGATACAAAATCCTAGAAATCCGGTGTGTCGTGGAGAATCAATAAGTTTAATAATTTTTTTATCATTTCCTTTCACCAATTCAGTGGAAAGTTTCAGAATTTCATGTTTCACCATGTCTAATTTATGCGTTACACAAGCAGCATTTCCTTCATTTACTGCTCTCTTAAAGTCATATCCATGAACATGTGAGTCTAAGATATCAAAGAGATCATTGATCATTTTCAAAAAATCTATCGTACCCGTAGTTGCCTGAAACTGTGGCAAATGAAGCTGATTTTTACAAAAAATTAAAGCATCTGCTACACTTTTGCTGAATATCTGAGTTGCTAGACTCACTTTCATTATTTTACATTTAAAAAATATATGAATAGCTCTCAAACGGTTCGCTAAATGAAAATGTTCTTCTGTCTGTAAATTATGTAATTGTACTAGATGTTGCCAAGATACGATTTGACCATCTTTATCCGAAAAACTTCCATAAAATTCAAAAGCATTCCTTACAAGTTTGATCATATGTGCAGGATCTAAAAAAATTGCTACTTGCGTATCATTGCATGGATTTTTGAATGTAGTAATTAAGTTATTCGGATCTAAAGTACAGCCTAATATTCTAGCCATAGACAAATTCGCTGGGCAACCATCAAAAGTTACGGCCACTACTCGGATATCAATTTCTTCAATCAAATGTATAGCTTGAGTGAGGAGAGACGCTTTCTGATTGCTACTTATCCCTTTGATCAAGAAATAGCCAATGGGGATTTTAAAAGAAGCATTTAAGGGAACCAGAAGAAAAACAAGTGCTTCTTTGGCTTCATGTTGACAATCTGATTCCAAAGCAGCTCCATAGTTAACATGGCCATAAAATCTTTTTCCTTGGGGATGGTATTCAATGCCGCTTTTAATTGCCATTTCGTCAAAAATTATGGTGGCATAAATCTGGTTCCCTTGTTTTGCTATTATTTTGAGAGCATTGAGAGCTTCTTTAGTAAATCCGGGTTGTCCATCAACAGACTGATACCACTTTCGAAGAGTGCTAGGACAAGGTAAACATGTACTAAAAGTTTTCCTTACAAAATCATAAGCCTTGGGGGAGTAAAAATGTAAAGTTATTGCAAACGCTCGAATTTCTGGCGAATATTTTGTTTTTGGTATGTGTCCTGTCAACGATTTTTGTTGTTGCCTTTTTATTAATTCCTGGTTTTCTATACCGATACCTTTTAAAATATCTTCATTTTCTTTATTTAATAATGATTTTTTAGTTAGTGTTTCTAAAATTTCTTGTAAACTTGCGACTTTTTTCTTTAATTTTCTTGTTTTGTCTTGAAGTCTCTTCACATCTTTTTTCTTTTTATTTAAACTATATATGAGATGATCAATGTGGCGTTTCATTTTTCGTTTTCTTGGCGTTAAATCTGCGTACTGTTCTTCAGGGCTCTTATAATTTTGTTCATCTAAACTCTAAAAAAATAATTAAAAATATTTTTCTTATATTTGTTTCATTGAAAATAGTATTACTAGATATTTTTAAAATTCACGAAAAATACCTTGCTTGTAGAAGGTTTATTCTCTACATCTGTTAAAGAATGATGATCTTGGGTATTCGTTAAATCTGCTAATGGCTTCTGAAAAAATATCTTATTTAAAATATTTATAAAAGTAGCCGCTAATAAGTAGGTATATAAAATGAGCACAATGAATAAATAAAATGAATAATATACTGATTATTTAGTTCTACATTGTGTAAATTCGAAATATTACAAGTACATAATTATAATCAGTTGATGATAAATACTGAAAAGTCAAGATTGAAAAAATATTGTTATTTGTGAATATTACCGTGCTGTTAGAAGATTCATTCTTAATGTCTTTTAATAGAGACGATTGATCTTGGATGTTTTTTGAATCATTAGGAAGTGTCTGTAAAAAATAAATATTTTAACAAAAAGTGAAAGACCAGCCTAAAGTAATACATTATTTATAAGTAATACATACCAGAGCCGGTAAATATAGAGTAGGCACTGATGACCTAAATAATCGGCGTCTATTATTTTTTAAGCTTTCAAAGCAATCTGATGTGAAATGTCTAGAACATACGACACTACCCTTTGTTGGTAAAAAATTGTCTCTATGTGTAGCTTTGATCCAAATTTCTTTCTTCTCGATGTCATCGTTGGGAAATCTGCAAATTTGAATGCATGCAAAATACACGTTTTCCAATATAATGAACCCCGTTAGGTATCATGATGGACATTGGCGTTAGATAATGCGCCCTTACAAATACATGTTGGCGCCAGCAATCAGTGGCGTATCCCTCATACAAGCCGAAAAGCCGGGCTTGCCTTAAAATAATACAACAAATAAAAAGCAGTCATACAATAAATACTAACAAAATATAATAATATTATCCAGTGGCTATATCAAATTTTGCATGCGCAAAACGGAACGTATTACGTACCCAGAAACTGTTTATTCGCGCGCCACACGCGCGTTTCTGTCAAAATTTCGGGCCGCGAGACTAGTGTGCGTGTAAGTCAGTGTAAGTTTGAAAGAGAATGTGTGTTCGCGGCAAACATACCGCGAATTTTAATAGAAGTAAAAGGACCCCAAATTAGTTAAAATTAATTTTGTGTGTTAAGGTTGACTTTCCAGGGTAGCCCGCGAAATTAAAATTTTCTTAAGTTTTTTGCAATTTGCAGGCCAGTGATAGGTGGTATGTTGATGAACATTTGATTCGCGGCTGTAAGACGTATATAGTTACAGAATTATAATCATCAAAACCATTAATACAACCCTTCGAGCTCATAAAGGTTTAAAAATGACTTTTTACAAGGTCAAAGCCATTCCGGAACCTTTATGAGCTCGGAGGGTTGTATTAATGATTTTGATAATTATATATCTGTAACTACATACGTCTTACAGCCGCGAATCAAATGTTCATCAACATACAACCTATCACTGGCCTGCAAAATGCAAAAAACTCAAGAAAATTTGAATTTCGCGGGCTGGTTGGAGGATTCACCTTAAGATCATGATATCACGGGGGTAGCAAAGGGGGGTTAAAATTTTGGTCATTTTTTGCCTAGGACGCTCCGTTTTCAAGATATTTGTATTTAACTTATTTTGGTACAATAATGTTAAACGCCCATAACTCTGAAACGGTGCATCGTAGGACCGTGCTTCTCGGACCCTAAATGGTGTTTAAGGCGCAGGTTAACCAGATACTGCAATAAAATTGGTAATAAAAAAATTAAGTCCTCGTTCCATAGCTAGGCTAGGCCTTAACGTGTCAGTTTTTTCATAGGCCTTTGCCTCCGTTTTTCTGCAGGCACGCTACTGCCAGCAATGTGTTCACATGCCGATGCGCGTATTGGCCACCTTTACTCCAAAACTAAAATTGATAACGTCTGTTCCATACCTACACTGGCCTTAAAAAAAACATTTAAAAAATCATAATTGTCTAGGATTGCAATTATTCAAATAGATTCCAAGCAACGCGTCTAAATTTTGTGTAAAAGGCAGGCAGAGATATCATTCACGTACATTTTTTACTGTTATGTACAAGTTTATGCCAGTATTATACACATTTGCGAGTAAAGCCAAGGACATAAGCATGTTTGAAAATATAGCAATAACGAAACAAAAAAATATAAGGTATTTTAAGAACTTATATTTTAAATTATATCGATACCATACACCGTCGCGATACTGCGAACTCGAACATCACTATCATGAAAGAAAGAGACAACTGCATTAGTGCAAATCAGTGTACCAGAAAGAGACAGCAATTATTTGATTCCTTTTTCATTGTTTTGATCAAATTGAATAGAAAACCACTTACCTGTGAAATGATATCCCATCTTTTGTGTAACTTGAAGTTGTAGTACACTTTCCACACCATTTAATTGCACAACTAGGCATTATTTTTCGTTTAATATGCTTTTAAAACGGGAGCGCGTGACGTTCGTGCGTTAGCCTACAATTTTTGCGACTGAGCAAAATTTCGCCGCGTGCGCTTGATATAGCGAGTGTTTAGCGCCCGCGGTAGCCCCCGCACGCGCTCTCCACTGGTTTTGTGCTTCATGGTGAGAATTGATGATTAAGTCAGTTTGGTTTGCGCAAATATAACCTTGTTGACATTTAACAGTGTTGCCATAGTGAGTAATGATTTTCGACTGTATATAAAATAAGTTTTGTTTGTTTAGGAAAATGAGTGCTTAATATTTGATTATTACGGTATAGATGCAAGTATCTTTTATTTAGATTACTCTGACTACATTCTACTCATTATAGTTCTTTTAGATTCTAGAGTTGATGCACGTTGTATTTAACATTAAACAATAGTCAGTTACCAGATTGTGATTAAGGAAAGTATATATATTTTTTCAACACATGCCACTTACAATACAGATTTATAATAAGGGGGGTTTACGTCGTTTTTTTAAAGGGGCTCTACACAACGATGTGACAAGCACATCAAAATAAAAAGTGATGTATTTTCAACAAATCAACAGAAACACTGTCACTCATATGTAGAACCTCTTATTTAGACTTCATCAAGTCTAATGTACTATTAAAAACGACTTGAACCCCCCACCGCACTGTACAGTTGTTGATTATACAGAATATTATATACCAGTGAAAATAATGAATATTTAGGACTATAAGTCAATGATATGCTCTCGATATATAATACTTACGTTTAGTTACCTTGTGAACTGCAAGTTCGACATTAGTTTTTTTTTCTTTATTTGTTTGGTTATACTAATATACCTCAGAGCATGACCTATCATGTAAAAACTTACTTTATTATATTAAACGCACAGTTGTTTTTTGTCTGTTCGAGTACTACGCTGTTTACGGTAACCGTAGGGATATATATTGCCACATAACAGAGTACAAAATATTGAATTGATGTAGTACAGATTAAATATTCTTGCGAAATGTTTCCATGTTGTTAGTAGATGTGTATGTTGGCGTGAACGGCGAGTCTCGAACGGTCTAGCTTATGTTTAGGGAGCACAATACACAAGATATTAAGTTTGTTCACTATGTGACTGTACCAAGTAGTTTGTTTAATTCAACGTTTAGGTTGACATCACAATTTTAAGCTTAAATATTTGTTTTGTTTGAACTAAATTTTGGAGGCGGTGGAATCAATAAATAGGATCTTAGCTTGTTGAGACTGGCGCCATCAAAAAAGAGATGTATGAACCAGGGTTACTTACTTGGTACTTTACAGACAGGCCAAGGCAATCTAATCCTTATTTTAAGTGGCATAAGTAATGCTTACTTACAAGGACCGAAAAAATACATCCATTTATTGATTCTATCGTCATAATTTATATGAAACATCACAAAAATATTCAAAATTTTGTTCAGTTGATCTCGCAACGTCCCCATAAATTATTTGTCATCATCTTTCTTTCATAGGTGGCGCTACTGTATACGACTGCTGCAATAAGCATAGCCACCATTCCTCCAATATAATTTCTACTCTTATATCTGTACTAATTAGGTGTATTTTTCAAAATCATTGGACTTACTTGTTAAGTATTTATGCAATAATTAATTAAGGTATGTATGGGATGATGACGTACAAGCCGCCATATTGTATGATGACGTCATCTCATGGATGGACATTCAGTATTGTTATGATTTTGATAGAGATATACCTAATTGAGACAGGAGATATTATTTTATGTATATTTTTCAAGTTGGAAACCACGCCTGAGCCATTGTACATTAGAGTACTTACTAGTTGTACGCTGCTTCATTACATGATATACAAGAATAATAAAATAATTGTTTTGAAATGTCTTGTTTTATTACTTTTTAATGGTGATGATAGCCTTTTTTGTTGACAAATGAAACGTGGTAAACACGCCACCGTCTGGTTAATTTATAAAGTAATTATATTCGCAACAATTGAAACTGGGAAGTATGAGTAACACTTAAAAATAACTCTTCGCCACATCAGTATAAAGTTGGGTTCTCTATGAGACAGACGCATGAGTCAGAGGTTATTGAATTTTATGTGAGTCATATAAAAGTCGGTATTACCCATTATTGCGAAAACTACAAATATAACATACTTTAGGAAGGGTCTTATAATATAAGAACTTTTAACCAAAACAAAAAAGTGTATTTATTTAATGGAATCTTTGACAAACGTTTCCTCCTTTCAATATAATATTATAACCATCTCTTACATATACAATAATTCCTAAAGCTAGAGAAATAAATATAGTACACATATTATATTATTCCATACATTTTACACTAACTATTTGCTATTTTACTCTTAATAAAAAACTATACTACTTAATCAAAAAACCACGCATATTTTTTTAAATCTAAAAGCGTTTGGAACATATTTTAATTTTGGAAGAAAATATAAAAATGTCATAGATGAATTTGTACATAGATAATAAATAAAAAAATAAATCTAAGCTGGCTGCGTACAAGAGTTATTTTTCTAAAGAAATATCATTCGAGCTCGACCTTTAATCCTTTTTTAACTGCTTCTTCTTATAGAGGTAATGAGCGCCCAACAGAGCGTTCATTCTGGAACAATGGAATATGTTGCCTATCAGAACATTGTACAATACATAAATAATATAAATACAATATAGGGAGATGAGATTGCTCGATATTCTAGGTTTTTAATATATTGATAACTAGCTGACCCGTGCCCACTTCGTTGGGCATAATTAGTCGAAAGTGTGCTAATTACGTTTCGAAAAATTCAATTTCGGGGACGTCCGCTGCGTAAGGAGCCGACCACGCGACTGAGCCGCGCGGGTACCTACCTCTCAGATGTAAAAGGCCACGCCCCCTTCTCCCGAAGCGAGCACGAACGCGAACCGAATTAAACCCGAAACCATCGCGCGCCGTCCGCTGTTTTGGTTTATTTCTCCGATTCACTTTGCAAAACGGACTACCACGCAAAAGCCTTTTTCTCGTAAACAAACAATGAAGACGATACAGTGCTTTGAAAACTCGTGTGACGTCATATTCTAAGACATTAGTATGACATTTCTTAGCGAGCAGTGACGTCACCACCTCCCACTCAAATCTTTGACGCGATTCATCTTCGTAATTTTTTAATGATTTGATAAAACAAAAAATACGTATCTAATATTATTCGATAATCTAACAGACGGACTAATTAGAATCATATTTTTTTTAGTTAGTAAACATCCCTATTTATCAGTCACAGAGTCTGGACTTGTGTCCGATTGATGGCAATAAATTCGTTCTCTATTATTCGGAACTTTAAACATAACTAGCAAAATGAATGTGTAATGTTAACTACCAAGTAAGTACACCGCTGCCTAACCCTTCGGTGATTATAGGCGTCATGTAATAATAATAAAATTAAGTGCCATTTTAAATCAAAATCAGACTACTTGCTACTGGACGAGGTAAAAGAGTATGCTGCGGGTTGCTCGAAAGAGATACCAACGCCACGGACACAAAGAGCTAAGAAAGTAAGAAAGGTCATGAGTTTTTAGTCAGTAAAAGTCTGATAGTCCCTTCCTTCCGCCCAGAGCGGGAAGATAGTCATTTAATGATTTCCAGCCTACCAAAAAAAAAAGGATCGTACCAGGTGGCATTCTGTGGTTTCTGCCTATCCCCAAGGGAAAAGGGCGTCAATTCATGTTTTTTAAATAGATTGGGGTCACATGATCTAGGCCACCTTAAACCTGCCTCCTGCAGTACAAAAGCAAAAGTTAAGAAAAAACATCGATTTTTCCAAAAATACAGTCGTGTTTATTTAATAGACCAACGTATTCCCCTGCTTATCGTTTACGATGTTATGAAGGTGATAACCGCCGCGCGTATTACTAGATCGCGTGCTAGCCAGCTATAAAACTTTAATAAAGACTGCACGGTATATGCTAACGTTCAGTTTAACTGTTCAAAGTTTAAGGCACTAGAAGAGAAATTGAGAATCAATAGTAATAGTACTTTGAAGCTATTCTGTTGAAGGTTTAGTTTTGCACGGGTACTTTATATATTAAGCCGAGCAGCGGTGACCCAGTGGTGTCGGCCCCGACTTACGAACAGTAGGTCGTGGGTTCGAACCCAAGCAGGCGCATTACTTTGTGTAATTTATTTCATCACCGCTGCTCTCAAAACGGTGAAGGAAAACATCGTGAGGAAACCGGCACGCTTGGCGGATTATAGCCCATCCCTCTCCTAGAGAGGAGGCCTGAGTCCCTGTAGTGGGAACATTATAGGCTGATGATGATGATGATGACTTTATATATTTGTTTATTTATTCATTTATTTAATCTTCATGTACGGGGTACATAGGCGGACTTACTGCCACAATGCATTCTCTACTAGCCAACCATTAGGTTAAAACAACTCCTCTGTAAACATAAATGGTACAACTTTTGTTGTACCATTGTTCCATTTTTGTTGTTTCTGTATTAGGAGGAAGTTTGGGACGTAAATACAGGGAGTACTATAAAACCACTGTAACAACATAACATCACACATGTAATCGCCGAAGGGATAGGCAGGGGTGTACCTAATTAAGTAGGTACACTTACATTTCACTAGTTATGTTTATCCTTTTGACCGCCACAGACGACAAGCAAAAAAGTACCTTAAGTCGACAAACATAAGGGACTTTTTTGCTTGTTCGGCTTGTCGTCTATACGTGACTGTGGCGCTCAAAAGACCCATGTAATAGGGGGCGAGCCTATTGCCATCAACCGGACACTAACTCCGTGGCTAGTACTGAAAAATTCTCGATAAAAACCCAATAACACTTTGATAGACCAGGGAATCGTACCCTGGACCTCAGGCTCAGCAGTCAAGTCTAAAAACACTCTAATTTAAAATAATCCTGTTTAGTGTATTATATTTCGCGACTCGGGTCAATGTACACCAATGCTAAACCCAGTCGGAAAAAATACTTGATAATATTCTATTTAGGACAAACCTTATCAGCAAACTTTATCCAAATAAATTCAATAGCCATGGCTTATCAGACCTTATCACACACCTGAACTTTGATATTTATATTTTTAGCTAACAATCAGTTTATTAAATGATACAGGTCAAAATCTGGGTATCTCTGCTAAACACTACTTTTTTTTTTGGTTGGGAAATCATCAAATAACCCCTCCCGGAAGGGAGTGTCAGACTTCTACTGTCTAAAAACCACTCATGTTCCTTCTTAGTTCTAGTGCCTAGGCCGCGGTATCTCTTTCGAACAACCTCCAGCCCCGACGGGGACTCTACTTATCCTTTCTGAAAATACAGCTTTCTTATTTTATTAACATTTAGCAATCTCATCTCCATACCTAAATATATACTAATATACCTACTAAATATTATAAAAGTAGAACCGTCTAAAGTCTTTTCACAGTTATTACTTCAACTTTGCATAACCGTCACATTTAAAATTCTTGTACCTTTTATAGGCACTTTGATATGCATTCAGACACTTTAATTTTATTTATTTGTAAAGTTAACTTTGTACTTTTACTGTCAGAGGTAAAAACTGTGGCATGCATGACTACTTACTATAAATAGCAATTACAAGCACCAAGGAGCATTGAATGTAGACAGAATACTCACAACAAGGCCAAATGCTATTTCTTGCTAGCCAGTGCTATCCCGAGTCCGACGATGCCTCCGATGGCTAGCACGGCGCCGCTGGCGACTGCGATGCCGATTAGACCTTCTTTCTCCATTCGCTTGTTGATCTGGCGCTGGAATTGGTGGGAGATGTTTACAATTAGTTCCAGTCCGATGGTGGTTAGTACAACGCATCCTTAGCTTGTAACATAAATTTTATTGTTACACTGTTTTTAAAAGAAAGCAATCCTACTAATATTATAAATGCGAAAGTTTGTGAGGATGTATGGATGTTTTTGACTCTTTCACGAAAAAACTACTGAACGGATGTGGATGAAATTTAGCACACAGATAGTTTATAACCTGAATTAGCACATAGGATAGGATACTCTTTACTCCGGTAGTATGATCCCGTGGGACAATTATCGAACTTCACGCGGGCGAAGGATAAGCAAGCGATACGAGTGTTAAGCAATTCCCAATTTGGTTTTAAAACGGAAATTCCCAAACCCCCTGATATTTGTCAACATTAGGTCTCAATGTGAAATTGCGTTATTAATGCAGAGTTCGTGCATGAGACGCGGTTTATTGACTATGAACAACGCAATAAGAGTATGTAATCTATAATGGTCGTAAGTGGTGACTGGTGATGATAGTCTATAGTTTCTATACTTTCAATATACCTATGGAAAGATTAATGTAAAAGAAACGAACATTGCCATTTACAAGCAGCTAATAATGGTTTGTTTTGTAAACATGAGACTACGGCACATAATAGAAACATCGTCGTAATACATAGAGCTATGAGTATTTGGCATTTTGGACACACATAGCTATAACTTGTACAAATGTTTGACACAATACAAACATGTTTATTGAGTTAATAATTCAATGAATGCTTTTTCCTTTTCATTGCTTGAGGAACACAGTAAAAGTATTGAGTATTGAATAAAACCCAACAACACAAAATATGGGCCAAATGGGCAAAGTAAGGAAAACAAGTGAAGGAAAGAAATGTAGGTAATAAATATAGTATTGACTGGAATAAGAAATTATGCAGATAGCCTGTGACATTCCCACAGAGGCTCCACTTTATGTGAGGGAATGGGTCAGAATCCACCACAAAGTCCAAGTTGGTGGTTGTCACAGAAATGTCTTCAGATGTTTCAGTTCATTCATACTGGTGGAAACAACAATGTGAGGAACCACCTTGCTTCTTTACTGTTTTGAGAGCAGTGCTTATAAAATAATTGACTTATAGCAATGTGCTTATCAGGGTCAGATACACAAATGTTTAAGGACGCGTTTACGGATTCTCGCGGTAATTTGTTTTTTTTTTTAGTTATGCTACTACAAATATTTTGTGTTCGTAGAGCTATGATTTTCAACACGAAGTGCAGCTAAAAAACGACACAGGTTCCACCCACAACGGTGGCAGAGCGCAGATTAAGTTTTACATTTAAAATTTTTGCGTAATTTATCATGACAGTGACCGCTAAAATGAACCTTATTGCAATCGTTTAAGATTCATCCGGAATAGCAAAAAATGAGAAAAAATAAGTTTCGGTTTTCATTTTTTCTGCGACTATTCATAGCATTTAGCTTAAAAAAGATTCCCATTATTAAAAATTGAGTATATTTGCCTACACCAGTATTTTTAGAAATAGTAAAATATGTTAATAATAGCACAAAAAATGTACCTAAACTCAACCCGGTGTCGTTAATTTTGTGGAAAATGGCAACGTAAGATCGATTTTACATTATCAAAGACTAAAATTTTCAATATTATAGTTCCCATTATTTGAAGATGAAGAACCAATCTATACGAGGTAGTTATTAGTTTTATTCGATTTTGTTGAGTTATGACATAAAATGTACCGAAAAAACAGCATAATTTTGCCTGATTTGTAAACGCGCCCTTAAGTCTCATGACTTAAACCTCTATCGCTGGGCCAGAACTGATCAACTTCATTCCATTAGGTTCACAGGTCAACAAGTTTTCAACCTTGTTACTTGCGGCATAATGGTGAAAATTGGCAGCCTGACATTGAACTCAGGAAGTATAGAAGTACACTTACACTAATTGAAAATACCAACCTCTAAAGCCAAAACTTGTTGGTTGGCGGGCTCAATTTCTAGGAAAGACTTGACATAATGCAGCGCTTTGTTGTATTCCTTGATTCTGGCATTGCCTATGGCAAGGTAGAACAGGTAATCTCGTTTGCCATCTGGATGTGAATTGAACAACTCTTTGAGAAGCAGGATACCCTGAAAATTATTATTATACATACATAAAATCACGCCAGTAATCCCCAAGGGTTTGGTAGTTGTGTACAGTCAACAGCAATAGTAGATGATTAAAATCAGAAATTCAATACTAATTTATATGGCAGATCACGAATATATGGTAGTTGTACTAGTAGTAAATGTTTGGCATAATTTACATTCACATACTTTGGAATCACTTCGACGCCACACAGATCTGACGCGAACTCCGTTCATTAGTATTGAATTTCTGATTTTGATCATCTACTTTTGCTGTTGACTGTACTTTATAGTACAGCTACATGTCATTTACAATAAAGGCCCATATAAAAGGGGGTGAGCTTATTGACGTTGATTGGCACAAATCCAGACTCACTTGCTGCTTTTGAGACATTCCTGTTGAATAAAACAAATGCAGGTCTGACCTTAGAAACAAATGCAGGAGCTCAAGCTCAGCCAGTTTCTCAAATAATATTTATTTCTATGCAAGTTCTGTAATTAAATTAAACTTCATCATTTCAGCCAAAAGACGTCCACTGCTGGACATAGGCCTCCCCCAGGCGTCGCCACATTGACCGGTCCCGTGCGTCTCTCATCCAGCGGGTTGCACCTTGACCAGGTCATCGGTCCACCTAGTGGGAGGCCTTCCAACGCAACGTCTTCCGGTTCGCGGTCGCCATTCCACAACTTTTCGGCCCCATCGGCCATCCGTTCTGCGAGCAATGTGCCCTGCCCATTGCCACCTAAGTCTGGCGATTCTTCGGGCTACGTCGGTAACCTTGGTTCTCATGCGGATGTCCTCGATCACGCAAGGAAACTATGCTCGGAGTTTCCTTGCGTGATCGAGGACATCCCCTCGATCACGCAAGGAAACTCCGAGCATAGCCCTCTCCATTGCCCTTTGGGTGACTTTGAGCTTTCTGATAAGGCCCATTGTGAGCGACCACGTTTCGGTCCCGTATGTAATCACTGGCAACACACACTGGTCATAGACTTTCGTCTTGAGACACTGGGGTAAGTTGGAGGAGAAGATACCGCGCAACTTCCCGAACGCTGCCCATTAAATTAAACTTATCTATTCAAATTAACACAAAAACTATAAGGAAAATTCATGATTTTATTATATTTTATTATTCATGACCTGTTTGATAAAATAACCTGGTTTTTAATAAATAAATATTAACAATCTATGATTATGACTATATTTGAAAACAAATAATAAATAAAACATGCAATGCCATTTAATTTTTATGGATGGTCTTCAGTATTATTGAATTTGTTGGACATTGGCCTCCCTAAATAGCATTACTAAATTAACCGTTGGTATGCCACAACCTGGATTCACAAACTAAACTAAAGCCATTAAAAACTAAGATGTTGTTTTGTTGTAGAACCACAATCCCGCAGTAAAACAGGACTGCACGGAAGGTTAAGCAGACATTGTTATGCTTGTGAACAAAAGAGAAAGAGACTGTCCTTATTATGCCTACACATGTAGTACCAACATACAATTATCAACATAGTATTGTTCTAAAATAGGCTTTGTTTTAACCTTTATTACTAGTCTGGTACAGTTTTGTCTTAGTAATTTTAGATCAAGGAAGACATGAACTGAAAGTCCTCTAAGACCTTCAGGCCTCTGATGGGTCTGTCTCCACCGATCCCGGGATCCGATTTAACGTAACACGGATCCCGGCGATTTGTCTCCACGGGATCCGTTTCTACAAAAAAAAAAATTTGTCCACGGATCCCGGGATCCGTGGCTACAAGAAATAAAAAATAAAAATGTAGAAACGGATCCCGCGTAGGTACAGAGTTAAGAAGTTAAGCATAATATTTTTCGAAACTGGTTTTCCTTAACTGATTTAAATCAGATTTTCAAACGAAAAGAAGTGATCTTTTTTCGTTTGACGATGCGCGAACTTTAGATTTGGCAAACATTGATTTGTAAAAGAATCTTCAATTAATGACTTGCAAAGCTTTAAATAGCAACCATGACTTTTGTTTTTATTTACTCACTGAAATATTTATGTTTGCATGCCCAATTTTAATACTTTCTTCGCCTCGAGCGGATATTTAGAATTCTATGTCCAACAAAGACAATAAATTAATGACGTCAAAATTCTCACGATCAAAATAATGATACGACAAAGTTGTGCAGTACCTTTCGAATGTCTGTTGGGTACTTGCTTCGCACCAAACACCACGCATACTCGAACTGCGCCTTGTGCGTCACGTTCCCTTGGTGCAGCTGCTCGTGGAACACTTTCTCGAACTTCTAAATCATAATAAAACCAACAGTAATCAGTATAATATTCAATGACTCACGAATACAACGTTGCACAAGTTTTCACATTACTTGCAAATCTTCCGAAGATACTATCTCATCCAGAACGTCCTCCATGGTGATTTCGATATAGAAATGTTATGTAGAATTCAACAATATTACAAGTTATTTCTCGAAAAGGAAAATTATCATTATTTCGCGATAGCGGTGAATTAAAAAATCAAAGTTTTTGATGAATTTGACGTTTACAGTTCTTTGACAGCTATGATTTTTTTTTTTTTTTTTGTGTTTTAATGACCTGGTTACTTGGACCTTTAAGTCAAGTCTTATTTTATTTTCCAAAAACACTACACTTTGTATCACTTCACTTTTTATATTGATTTAATCGTGTTTTTAATATATTTATATAGCGGTTTGAAAGTGTTTTTGTCTTTTAATAATTGTTCAAGTGGCGGCGGGCGGGATGAAGAATCACACTTATTGTTCACATCACTGAGTTCACTAGCCAACACTAATCTGTCAAGTAGGAAGTTTTGACAGTCAAAAATAAGATGCTCCATGGTTCCTTCTTGGGATTCACAATATGGGCATGTATTACTTGTTATAATACCAAGTCTAGCAAGGTGTGACGGTGCAGTATTATGGCCAAAGCGCAATCTATTCATTATAGTGATAAAGTCTCGGCTGGCTTCTTTCAAATTATTGTACCAGGGTATAACAGGTAGTCTTTCTTGAATACTTCCATACCACTTTCCTTTGATGTCTTGGTCTTTCTTCCACATTCCTACCCATAACTTACATATATTTTCATTAATACATTGCAGGAAGTCAGTCATAGGAATGCCCGTTACATTTTTAACATCAACAGCATTAATACCTTCATAAGCGGTTTTATCAACTGCTTCATTGCCAGAGATACCCCGGTGAGAAGGAACCCACAGGAAAGCAATTTGGATGTGCTTAAGGTAATATTGATGAATTATTTCCTTGATAAAATACAGAATGTAATTTGACCTAAATGAAACTGTAAGGTTAGCTATGGCTTTTATCAAACTTAGTGAATCAGAAACTATCAAAAAGTATTTACAATTGTTAATTTGGCGAATATGTAATAATGCCTGATAAACCGCATACGCCTCTGCAGTGAATATAGTACATGTATTGTGCAGAACAAAGCTTTGTGAAAATTTTCCATGTGGATCATATATAGCAGCATGTACATGATCACTACCCTTACTGCCATCAGTGTAAATAACATAATAATTTGCATTATCTGCCAAAAACTGTAACATATCCAAATTATTATTAATAGTATTTTGCAATACTTTTACAGGATGTGAAATACATTGATAAGAGAAGGAGTAACATGGCCATGGGCACTGTTTTCTAATACCAGTAAAACTATTTTCAGTTTCTAACAATATTTTGGATAATGTTGGGGATTTGCCATTCAAGAGATCCTCTCCTGTTGTTAGAGGCCCAGCAGTTCTACTTACAGAAGGTATTATTTTGTTTATTATTTTCCTGTTATTTGCAGCAATTAGTTTAAGACAGAATCTCCCTGCAAGTAGTATACGTCTCAGAATTAAGGGCATAATTTTAGTCTCCACTTCCATGGCCCTTATGGGAGTAGAGCACATTGCACCAGAAATTGTTCTCAAAGCCCTGTTCTGCAGTATATCTAGTTTATTTACATGAGTACTATTTATATACACTAGTGAACTATAATCAAAATGACTTCTAACTATACTTTTATACAGAATTGACAATATTTTCGGGTCTGCTCCCCATGAGACACCTGCAAGACATTTAATTACATTTATACCTTTTAGAGCATTCTTTGATATATATTTAATATGTTCCTCAAAAGTTAATTTCCTATCTATTACTATTCCTAAAAATTTCTTTGAATTTACTGGATTTATAAATTCTCCATTATAAACTACTTTTGAATTAGTGTTTTCATTTCCAAATATCATAACACTACTTTTGGAGGGATTAATTTTTAAATGTAGTACATCATTATAATAGTGAAATAGTTGGGACAAAGCTCTATTAATATTGTCAATTGCAATTTCTACATTATAATTACTACTGTACAAAACAATATCATCAGCAAACTGCAAAATATCTACATTACTATTTACATATTTACAAATCTCACTTGTGTATATATTATATAGCAAAGGAGATAGGGTAGCACCCTGCATTGTACCCTTAGATGCACATTTTGGACCATGCAATGTATTGTTATGTCTTACATAGAGTGTTCTTTTATTCAAAAAATTATAAATCCATTTACATAGTTGACCAGGCACACCTAACCTAGACATAACTTGTACAAGTATAGCCGGATCTAGACTGTCAAATGCACCTTGAACATCTAAAAATACACAAACAGTCTGTAACCTTTTCTCCTTTGCATGTTTCAGGTCTGAAATTAAGGAAGTGAAGCTGTCTGCACAACTTCGCCCTCGACGAAATCCATATTGTACATGTGGAATGATGCCGTTAGATTCCATATACCAATCTAAACGATTCTTAATCATGTTTTCAAATAATTTACCTAGACATGAAGACAGTGATATTGGTCTATAAGAGCTGGCAAGCTCTGAAGGTTTATCTGGTTTGAGTATCGGAATGACACATTGTGTTTTCCATGATTGTGGAATACATTTACAATGCCAAAGTAAATTAAGAATATTAAGAAATATTTTTTGTGCAGATTCATCTAAATTTTTAATAATTCTATATGGGAAATCATCTAAACCAGGTGTTGTGTCTTTCCGAGATAACAAGCTCATTTTAAATTCAGACCATGTAAAAGGATCTAGCAAAAATTTTGAATTTGGATTATCATTATTTAATTCAGAAATATTGCCTAAACTATTAACATCAATTAAATTGCTATTATCGGATAATTTATCTAGAAATTGAGAAATAAACTCATCTTTATATGATTTATTGCCAGCTCTTATACCTTTGAACATTTTGAGAAGATTCCAGATCTTACTTATAGGAGTAGTTCTATTAAAAGTGTTACATAAGTTATCCCAACCTATTCGTTTTTGTTCTGATATGGTTCTTTTTTTAAGTGCATCTTTTCTTTTATAATCTAAATAATTATCCATAGTAGGTTCGCTTCTGTAAAGTTTCAATGCATTGTAAGAGGCAATTACACTTTTTTCACAAATGTCATTCCACCAAGGAGCTGGAGGTCTGCTTTTAAAATTATTTGGTTTATTGATTTTAGGAATTGTCATATCTTTTAAAGTATCTAATCGAGAACAAAAATCATTATAAGTTGAAATAGGATCATACAATTTTAGGACTAAATCATTAAATATTGTTTTGGAAATAGTTTTATACTTTTCCCAATCTGCTTTTTTATATATAAACCTATCCATAGGGGGGTTAATATTATATTTATCTATATGTAGTGAAATCTCTGTTATTGTTGGATAGTGATAGCTGCCCATGGCGTCATCATGTACAGACCACTCGCATATTGATGCGAGGCTAGCACTAATAAAGCTAACATCAATTGCAGACGGATTTCGTCTCGGGTTGGTAACAGTTGTATAACTACCGGTATTTAAAATACATAAATCCAAGTCATCAATGATATTGAATAAATCCTGACCTCTGCTCTTAGTGGATAGACAACCAAATGCAATGTGGTGCGCATTAAAGTCACCACTGACAAATATAGGCTTTGGAAGACCATTAATTATATTACGTAGTCTATTGATCCGTATATGTCCACTAGAAGGAGGACAGTATACACAAAGTATAGTCAAGCTACCATGCGCTGTACATAAAGACAGAGCAACAGTTTGAATGTCTTCATAAAATGTAGTGTTTAAAACCTTGTACTTTAAATATGGTTTAATCAATATTGCTACACCATTATGAGTATTATTGGAATTTTTACTATAGATATTATAACCAGGTATTCTAAAACTATTGTCTTTAAACCATGTTTCGTTAAGTAAGCAAATGTCAATATTTTGTGTTTGTAAGAATTGAATCAATAAGGGTTTTTTACTATTAGCACTTTGAATGTTATACTGAGCAATACGTAGCTTAGACAGTGTGTGACTTGGATCCATTACTTAAGATTTTTGAGAAGAATTTCTTTAATACTATTTACGGTGGTAGGCGTATTATCTCCCTTATTACCCAGTTCCACCAACGTCTGTACTAGGGCCATAAGTACGTCGTTGTTGGCAACTATTTGGGCTTTGATGTCAACTTTAGGAGGGACATCTTTAGATTTATTTACACTTTGTACAGGATTATGTACAGATACAGATTTATTTACAGATACAGGTTTATTTACAGATGTATATACAGGCTTATTTACAGATTTATTTACAGTGTCAATAGGTTTCATTTTTGGAGGTGGCAGAGGTGGGAATTGTGTATTGTCATTTGTTTTTTTTGTTAACGTAGCACTTGCATAAGTTATCTTATTTTTCTTTTCTAAAATTTTATTTAACTTAATTGGACATAATCTGGATATTGCAAGATGAGGCCCGCTGCAATTGCAACAGCAGATCTCTGTTGGCCTATCACATTCTTTATATAAATGCTCACCTCCACAAATGGAACATCTTTGTTTGCCATTACATATCCTAGCAGAGTGGTTAAATTTAAAGCAACGGAAGCATTGCTGTAATGGGGGCACATATTCAAAAACTCGATATGAAAACAAATCGTATTGTACATTTTCTGGAAGAACATTTGATAGAAAAGTAATGCTAACTGTTTATAGTGGTACTTGTCCTTGTCCTATCTTCTTTGTGAATCTTCTTATAGCTATTATTTCATAAATTGATGTTAGTTTAGTATATAATTCTTTATTGGAAATGTTTGCTGGTACAAATCTGATTATACCTGTTTTTTCAATTTGTGCAGCCGGAATAAATGCCTTCAAACCATGTTTTTCTAGAAAAGCGCTATTGTTGATGAAATTATTGGCCGTATTATACTGTTTGAATATTACTGCTATTTTATTTGCGTTTATTCTTTGTATAGCCGTCACACCTTTTATTTCGGTCGAAAATATGTGGTTTAGATATATAGGGCTCTTATTGCCTAATCTATCGTTGCTGTTAGTATTTTCGACAAATACTTTAAAATCAAAATAACTGGCATTTTCTGGGTAGTCTTTTATAGTGTGGTTTAATGTACGGAGAGTAGTCATGCTCACCGCCGCCGCCATCCATGTCCATGCTTGTCCTCCCGCCTTCGTCGTCAGGCCGAGGCCGTTTATGTGAGGTGGGCGGGTTATCCCCGCCCCCCTCATTTCCTACCATTTTCGCCGGTTTATACACCTATCGCTATTATTTTAATTCACTTTTAACTAAAAATCTAACTAATATTTATTTAAAAAGGAAAATGAAAAAATTTCTGATGCGCTCTTTTCTAAAGTTCCCGCCAGAATCCTGACAGCTATGACAATGACTCAGTAGAGTTGAGCCACTAAATTCATACGACGTTCATTAGTCGATTTTTGAACATGTTTAGTAAATCGAAGAATAAGCACTAGAGTTGACAGAACTGTGCTACTCATCTATTAAAGTACAGACGCTAGCACATCAAGTTACAATAATTTGTCAAACTAGGTTTTCAACTTTATTTCTAAAGAATTAGGGAGGTGTTTTTTTTCCCGTAAAAGTTTGGACAAACAATGTACCTTATGAACAAAGGTACGAAAATATAGGGAAAAAATTGCAGATTCTGAAAAAAAATGTATTGGATTTATTTATGCGTTTGTGCCACCTGAAATTGTCTATTAAAGATGCTAAAACTTGCAACCCAAGAATTTTAATCTGGCAATTTCGTGATTAATTTTTCTGATGATGCGTTTCGTTACTTCAATTGATAAACTTATAAAAACCTATAAATATATTGTTTAGATTTTTTAATTTATATTAATGTTACGTATTTTGTCCAACACACTTTTCTTGTTAAATATGAAGGGAACAAAAACATAAAAAATATTTTTTTTCACATTTCGGAATATTTTTTACGTTTGGTTATCAAGTAGCTAAAAGACAGTGCGCCAGGGCCGATAATTTAATCATTTTTTTGGCAATTGTTGTCTGGTTGTCATTGTCATTCCTCCGCTGTCCTTGGCTGTCCTTATTTCGTTTAAATTTCCGTTTCGGTTACCTGTGTGATTTATTATTTTGTGATTCGGCTTTTCTTCCTTAGACTTTCGATACATTTCTTTTACCTTGACGACCTGGCTAACCCATTTGGACTTGACACTGATTTGGCTGCGATCGTTCTCTCGTTGGATCTCGACAACCTGTGCGACATAATCTGGACTCTGTTAACTGACTTTTCATATCTGCTTTGCGTAAGTAAAGGACTAAAGAAGGAGTAAAGAACGTTATTAAAGCATTAAAAAAATTGTGGTAACGTTGACAGGTTATAAAATCTTATTCTTTTCAGCAAATAAAGCATCTTATATTGAAAATTTTATTGAAAATACCAGAGAAATCATCGTAGAATATTCCACGTTACATGTACTGAATAAGAAAACATAACCTTTTTTTTTTTGTTTTTAGTGTATTTGAGGTGTACAACAATGCAGTGCTTTTTATGCCATATTCCGTTGAATGATGAGATGCAGTGTTATACCTTAACGAAAATTGGCAGTGAAATAAGCTCAATAATTGTTTCAAGACAGCTAAATCAACTGGTATTATGTGGTTTTATGTTGTTAAAAAATTCTGTTATTTAAAGTGAAATCCGGTGGACCAATGACTTTGTAGAGACCACAGGGATCTGATGGATGCGAAAAGCACAGGACCGGTCAAAGTGCTTTGCCTATGTTCAGCGTGGTTGTGTATCTATCAGATGAAATGATGATGATTAAAGTAAAAGTAGTTACAATGAGTTTTAATTATTTTTTTAGATTGACAACAATAGCCATTTGTGTGAAGACTGCTTTACAACAGCTGTAAATCAATTGTCTTCGGAATCAAGAGTAGTCCCTGCAGGTCAATGTGTGTCATGCCAAAAGTCAATTGAAAATTGTCACACTCATTCATTGCCCAATGGTCCTGAAAGAGATGATATAGCTCTCCGTATACTGCCTAGACAGGTAAGAATTATGTTATTGGTATTGACAGACAATCACCTTCATCATCATCATAATATCTGTATCAGCCCGGAATCACCCACTGCTGAGTCTAGGCCTCCCGTTTTTTTCTGCCACAATCACCTTAGCTTATTGTATTGTTATATTAACATTATGATAGGAGAGCTTGACGAATTTTTTTAAAGATGAATCTCTATAGGTAACTATAATAATGCTGACATACATTTTAATATTTTACATTTATATCTTAAACTTGAATGAATTGAATTAACTTTGACATAAAATGAAATTGATTATGAATATGACGACGGTAGCTCAACTATTTCGGGTACATCGTTGTCAGAGTCCAAGTTCGGCATGGCGGAGGTACGAAATAATAGTCTCAACACTGATTACAACCGCCTATTTATTTACTTCCGTTAACAAATTAACAAAATCTCAAACGATCAAGCTGATGGAAATGGATTAAAGTACGGAAACGCGGTAAGTTCGATACAGGCTGGCAGAACGACCGTTCGCACTCGTGTCTCACCAAAAAGTAACGTCCCTCAAGTCAAATGCGTCTAACGTCAACGTCAACCGACCACTCACTACTGACATTTGACATATGACAACTGACAGCTGTCATCTGTCAAATGGCGAGTACATCACTCACCTTCGATTTGCCGACGATATAGTGGTCATGGCTGAGACCATGGAGGACCTCAGTACAATGCTCGATGACCTCAGTAGAGCTTCCGAAAGAGTGGGTCTTAAAATGAACATGGACAAAACCAAGGTCATGTTGAATGCCCATGTTACACCCACTCCTATAAAGATCGGAGACTCTACACTCGAAGTTGTAGACGAGTATGTCTACCTGGGACAAACAGTCCAGTTAGGTAGGTCCAACTTTGAAAAAGAGGTCAATCGTCGAATCCGACTCGGCTGGGCAGCGTTTGGGAAGTTGAGAAGTATCTTCTCGTCCAACTTACCCCAGTGTCTCAAGACGAAAGTCTATGACCAGTGTGTGTTGCCAGTGATTACATATGGGACCGAAACGTGGTCGCTCACAATGGGCCTCATTAGAAGGCTTAAGGTCACCCAAAGAGCAATGGAGAGGGCTATGCTCGGAGTTTCCTTGCGTGATCGAATCAGAAATGAGGACATCCGCATGAGAACCAAGGTTGCCGACATAGCCCGAAGAATTGCCAAGCTTAAGTGGCAGTGGGCAGGGCACATTGCTCGCAGGACGGATGGCCGATGGGGCCGGAAGGTTCTGGAGTGGCGACCGCGAACCGGAAGACGTTGCGTTGGAAAACCTCCCACTAGGTGGACCGATGACCTGGTGAAGGTTGCGGGGGTCCGCTGGATGCGAGACGCACGGGACCGGTCAATGTGGCGACACTTAGGGGAGGCCTATGTCCAGCAGTGGACGTCTTTCGGCTGAAATGATGATGATGATGACGGAAACGCGGTAAGTTCGATACAGGCTGGCAGAACGACCGTTCGCACTCGTGTCTCACCAAAAAGTAACGTCCCTCAAGTCAAATGCGTCTAACGTCAACGTCAACCGACCACTCACAACTGACATTTGACATATGACAACTGACAGCTGTCATCTGTCAACCGAAAACTGTCGAACCAGACCTGCCACGCTCTGCATCGACCTCACCCAAGCTCACTGCTTGACGTTTCCGACTTTAACGATGATAGATCCGAAAAACGATGATAGATGGCGTTATTCTAAATTGTCAACTCCAAATATTGTGCCTCGGTGTTGAATCTGCGACAAATACTTAATAATAATAAAATTGAATTCCAATGCATGTACAGACCAAGCGCGGATCCAGGGGGGGGTCAGGGGGGTCATGACCCCCCCCCTGGGCTGAGTCCAGTACCTAAGTGGACGACTAATTAAAATTGTTAAACATAATGTTTTAACACAAATGCCCATAAAAGAGTGTTTTTAGGGTTCATGTATGCATGTTTCTTTATTCCACCATAACTTCTAAACGCCTGAACAGAGTTTGACACTATCATTAGATTCCTTGCGTTATCCCCAGTATTATAGGCTAGTGAAAATTCCTTCCAGTCTAACTAGATGCAGCTCAAAACCGGAATTTTACGTGGTACGACTGTTTTTTTGACCTGCACACTGCACAACCCAGTTAGTACCGGGTTTTCAGACTTTTGAGCAACTGACTACGTATGACGACAAAACGACTATCTTTAAATCACAGCCTGCTCTGGCTGTGATGTGAACAGTGAAGGCAATCAAAAACTCGATAATAATCTTGATTAGGTCAGAATGGTACACTTTTTTGAGACGAAAAACTCAGTAGGTAGCCGACATAAACAAAGGACACGTTCAAGTTCCCTACCAATGACAATATCTTTGCCACCCCCCCCAAAATCTATAAAAATAATACAAAAAATTTCGCGCTCGCTTCGCTCGCGCCTTCCTCTTGGTTTTACTCCTTTCGTCTCGCTTAAGGCGGTTGACTTTTTCGGTTGACAATTCTCATTTCTATTTTCTAAATCGTCCATCCAGGGAATTTTTTTCAACGCTATATCCCCCTGGATAAGGCTCATAGCACTTCGAAGAATCGTGGCGAAGAGCTTCAATGGCAGAAGAACGTCAAACAGGACTGAAACTTCTCCACTCTCAACGTCCACTAAAACGTACCCATTGAAGTAGATAAAGTGATAACATGTTTCAGGAGAAGACGTAAAAGAAATATTGATTTTGTCATTTAAATATAGGTATTTTGAAGTAGGTACCTACAGTAAGTACCTAGGTATATACAATAAAATTACCTACTTTTTACTTGTAAGTATCTATGATTATAAAAATTAAATCATAACTTCTTGTGATTTGAAAACGACTATGTGACCCCCCCTGGCACTAAAGCTGGATCCGCCCTTGGTACATACAATAATATAGGTATGATAGCCCAAGCATGAAAGTAACTATTTTGTAAGACATTTTATTCAAAAAATAGTATGTATTACCGTCCTTTTTGTAATTTGTATGCCAATTGGCAAAACATAGCGCACTACCTAATTTTTAAGAGCTTATATGTACTTATTACCTATGTTTACGAATAAATGATTCTGATTCTGAGCAGCGGTGGCCCAGAGTTTGACGGCACGGTTGGCGTAGTGGCCCAAGCAATGGACTGCCGCGCTGCGTGTCGTGGGTTTGATCCCCACACGGAACAAATATTTGTAAGACCTACAGATAGTTGTTCCGGGTCTGGGTATTTGTGTATGTGAGTTTAAATGTTTGTGAACGTACCCATGATACAGGAGAAATTCCTAGTGTGGGGCAACGTTTAAAAAATAAAAAAAAAAGGTGTCGTCCCCGAGACCCCGACTTACGAACAGTAGGTCTTGGGATCGAATATGTCATGTCTCCTAAGTTATAACTTACCCATGTTTTTATTAAGCTGTCATATTTTTATTTTTAGATACAATCTCATAATAGAGTGTGCTATGCATGTTGGCTCGCAGCTCGTAGAAATGTTCAAAAAGCACAACAGCGGGATCTGAATAGAATTCAACCTGCACATCAACTCTCAACAACATCAAACACTCCACCCTCACCGTCTCAGCCTGAACCCTCAACCTCACAGCCCCAACCCTCAACATTCCGGGCTCAAGATAAGAAATCCTATGATCCTAGATGTGTTTGGTGTCAATCATCACTCGCTAGACGTCATTCTCATTCTCTGCCTGAGGGACCAGAAAGAGACTATATTGCTCAAAGAATTTCTCCCGGCCTGGTAATAAATAATAACTAATTTGTTTTCTATTCATTCTTGTAAGCATAATGATGTTATACACATGATTTTGTTTCCAGATTACAACTCATAGCAGAGTGTGTTATGCATGCTGGTTATCAGCTCGGAGAAAGAGCCAGACAGCAAAAGTTGCTGATGCAGCAGCAGCAACAGATAATGACAACAATGATGTTACATTGACCAACCTACCCAATTTTAGACGGACAGGAAACTCTGCCAGCTCTTGTTTTGTACATGGTTGCAATAATAAAGAGCGACATGCTGTACCAAAGTTTTTAAAGTATCGCATATTAAAATCAAATAAATTATATATTACTGAAAAGGCTCGAATATGTAGCCATCATTTGCGGGTTCATGATTGGGGATTTCTAAATGATTTTGGTTATATTAGCCAGTTTACTCCATCTCAGTTAGAGGCAACAATATCATTAGCCCTAACGAATGAAGAAATAAATTAATTTTGAAGAAATATGTCATAATAATTATGTCTGATTAAGAATGCCATTACTGGACAGGTTTATCCAAACAAAACTTTATTGTTATAAAAGCTGATATGAGAGCAGTTTCGAAAATATAAAACTGCTCTTGCAATAATATTCGAAATGTCCAAATCATCTATTTCGAAGACATTAACCGCTGTAAGAAATATTTTAAATGAACAATTTGTACCAGTGCCTAAGGGCATTGGCCATTTGTCAAGAGATTAAATAACCAATCACAATTTAATTATACCACGCGGTCTATTTGGTGGTGAGGAAGGAGGCAATAGGAAGGCTATGGTTATCTGTGATGGGACATATGTGTAGGTATTTACAAGAATCATCAAATTATTTATTTCAAAAACAATCAAATAGTTTACTTATATACAGAAACTTGGTTAAACCTTTCATAGAGGTATGTACAGTACGATCAAATTATCTTGGCAGGTCTGAACATAGGCTCTGCGAACTTTTACGCATGTAAACTTGTGAAGAAAACTGTTATTGCCAGATAAACACATACCTACCTATACGATCAGAAAATATTTAATTTAAACAGTGAGAAATACAAATAAATTAAATATCATAGCACATTTATACCTACATTAGTTGCATTCAATGATTAGTTGTAACAAAATAACCTGCACGAAGTTCGGACCTGCCAAGATAATTTGATTGCACTGAACAAGTAACAACAGACGCCCGAGTGTCTCCATAGACACGGTAATTACCGTAGATGCACCGTAATCAAGTCGTTATCTACGGTCAAGGTAATAATGTATTACCGTGTCATAAATCACCGTATTACCATTATGAACAAATTTATTGTATTTATTTCACCGTGTACTGCCTAAAAGTCCTGCAGCGAATGGGGAGGAAAACTGCCTTTTTATCCCGCTTGGTGGCGTCTAGGCAACCGTACCTTGCTTTGACATAAGAACTGTCAAATCCTATACATTTTTTTGTAAACAAGACCAAACTTCTCGTTTTTTTATCAAGAATGCCTCAATACAGTGCCTTAAATTGTAAAAACCGGGGAGTTCATCTGTTCCCCAAATGGGAAAGCGTTTTGCGGATTAAAAACTTCAGGGCAAGTGATACAGCAAGGTTATGTAGTTTGCACTTCAGGGAAAGTGATTATTTCGGAAGAAGTAATTATACAGGTAAATTAAATGTGACTTATTTATTCTCCAAATACATGTATAAATATTTACACCATAGTCATTCTTACACATATGTAAAATTTCAGGTAATGAACCTTTGTCAAAGTTTCTTTCCTAAACATATTATGAACTGTCTTCTTCAAGATCAAAGTGGACTCCAAAATTTTGATTTCGATCTTAAGCCTCCAACCTAGAGGAACACAAAAAATATAAGTTTGTTTTAACATAAAAAAAGAAGAAATATGAAAGATAACCTCAAATACTTAAAATGCCTACCTTTCAATCAAATCGACCTTTTTCCCAGCAGTCGACGCATTTCTTCGTCGAAGCTCAGTTCGAAGTTCTCTTATAGATAACAGCGTGTACATTTTGTAAGGTAAATCACAAAATAAACACAGAAAATCGCAACCACACACTTGCTAAAAGACGTAAACAAGGTACAGTCGCTCGCAGCGCCATCTGTTCCTACCTTTTAGTGTAGCTCCCTATTTCACGTCAGTCAAATTAACAATTTTGTAAAGGCAACACTGCCGGGGGTCGAAAGAAACAAACTTATAACCAAAACAATATTATCCCTTTCCTTGCAGTCGGGTAAAAAAGAATGGAAATGGGAAAAACTGTGTTGATTTCAGGCAAACTAACGATGTGAAACATGCAAAATTCAACATTAATCTAATATTAATGTTGAATTTTGCATGTTTCACATTGTAATTTTTTTTTTTTTTTTACTTATTTAAAGAAGTAAAATATAGTGTTTTGATTCATTTCCTAATAATGTTATTATATTTTCCTTTGAAAAATTACACCGGTTTAATTTTAGTAAATACACCGTAATATGGTCGAGAAACACCGTATTTTTACCCTAGCAACACGGTAACTCTGGATTTACATATGGAGACACTGCAGACGGTCACTTAATGTCATTTCGCCTGTTCGCGTCCATTTAGTGCAGTTGGCAAGTTTGACGGCGAAAATAAACATATCCCAGCACTAATTTCTATGAAAAAAATATGTAATGTGTTCATTACATTATACTTTCAGTTTTGTTCGAAACATCTTGTGTTTTTTTTTTTAATATATAAACTTCAGAATTAGGCGTTTTACCCAGTTTGCGTCCACATAATCCAGATTGCGTCCACCCGTGGACCATTTCGCGGCCACCGCTTAGAAAAGGAATAAAGGGGTGATATTTTTAAGAATTTCTAAAGAAAGATTGTATTGCGGCAACAGAGAGGTTAACAATTTCTTTACCTATGTAATACGAATATAAATACTAAAAAATGGCAACATGTATTTGCACAAACAAACAACCTCTCACCCCAAACGCATATACCGTCTCCGTTCCGTCGTGGGTAAAAATCAAAATTATTATCATAAACATCACTTTAAAATAAAAATAATTCTTCTCAACATTGATTGAACTTTAGGTAAGTAATAAAAATTGAATTTCGCGGGCTACCGTGAACATCCACTTAAACATCTCTAAATTATAAAGTTTGTAAACCTGAATCCCTGAAACTGCGTTCCTTACTACAAATTAAATCGCTCACTCACAGCGCTCATGATGCGTTCATGTCTATATTTTGCGTTCCGATTTAGATCACGATTTTTATAAGAGCTGTCATCAATTCGGCGAATAACGACGGCACGGTTGGCGCAGTGGCTAAGCCATTGGACTGCTGCACTGTGTGTCGCGGGTTCGATCCCCGCACGGAACAAATATTTATATGGCCTGCAGATAGCTGTTTCGGGTCTGAGTATTTGTGTAAGACAGTGACTTTCTATGTTTGTGAACGCACCCATGATACAGGATTTTTCGAATTATTCCTCGTAGATACACTTTCCTCGCAGAGACACTTTTGAAAAAAACTCGCTTCAGTTCCTGTAAGATACACTTTTTAAAATCCGGTACAGCTATTCCTAGTGTGGGGCAATCTTTGATCACAGTCGCAAACATAAGTCGAGAGTCTCGACAATAATCTGTGGTCTCGACTCGAGACAAAACGTAGGGTGCGTTCCGAATTACACTGTAATCGATTTGAGCGTCCATATACCCGTACCGAATTACTGTGAGCGCGATATCGATGTCCCTTGAATCGTCATAGATGACGTCATGACATGCGCCACCTTGCGATTACACCGACCATGCCCCAAATAGATATCACCGTGAGCGCTGTCAAAATCAAAGTAAAAAATGACAGATGTCTGATGCGTGTGTGTGTGAGTCTGGGTGTGTGTGCGTGTTCACAGCTAAGGTTCACTGGCTGGAGTCGCACAAATACATTCAATTAGTTCTTTGAAATCTCTTTGGAGTCTCATAACCATGAGTATTCAAGTAATTATACAAGACGAGCTTAGCGGGCGACGAATTTATCTCATGCAGGGTTGTTTTTGTTATCACGTGACGAGTGAGCACTGTAAGCGCGCTTACGAGCGTTCCGAATTGATGACAGCTCATAGAGTCATAATCGTGATATCTAATTCGGAACGCAAAATATAGACGTGAGCGCTGTGAGCGATTATTTTGTAATACGGAACGCGGCCGTAGTAACAACTCTAATCCTTCCACAGCCATCAAATGTCAATGTCAATCAATTGTCAAACTTGCAAATCAACTGGTTCACCGTTCATTGACTGGTTCGCACAAGGCTCTTTACTCTTTTGTGAAGTTCATCAATAATTTTATAACAAAAACGCCGTAGATTACTACTGTAACGCAGTGTTGGGATCCTGTGATCATACTGCATTAAAATGCAGAGTATGATAAATACTGTAAAGGGCACAGCCCTCGGAGTCGCCGGGTATTTGACGCCGGTGCTCAAGGTACCTATTATCTTCGTAATTATAATGTTTATCATTGTTTACCGTAACTTGATGCCGTCTAAAATACATTCATTATTATTGATATGCTTAAATTGATTATTTTCCCTTTTTTATCCTTGTGATTTTTATAACAGTTTAATTTTTATAATAATAATTAATGAACAGCTGAATACTTAATACTCCAGAATTATGTCGATGTTTTCTATTGTCTTATCTTTGTGTAAACATTTACCGCCATATTCATAAAAATAGTTAAGAGTTGTTTAACTTAAGCTTGGTTTATCTCGCACGCCGTCACTTTCATTTGAATATTATTGAAGTGAGACGGCATGCGAGATAAACCAAGCTTAAGTTAAACAACTCTTAACTATTTTTATGAATAAGGCGGTAAATCATTGTCTGTCAGAAGTTAAACAAAAGAAAATGTAATTCAAATACAGTTCAGTATTTTAATCCAATGAATTATAATTTGTGTATTCAACTGTGCTACTATTTATTAATTGAAAAATGGTTCGTAATCTTACTACAGTGTAAAACCTTGTTTTTATTTTTTCTTAACTAGGAGTCCAAGTTCCAAGAGACAGGAGTCCTAACTCCTGAAGAGTTTGTGGCTGCTGGAGACCACCTAGTTCATCACTGCCCCACCTGGCAATGGGCCAAGGGTGAGGAGGCCAAGATCAGGCCCTACCTGCCTGCTGATAAGCAGTTTCTTATCACTAGGAATGTGCCATGCTACAGGAGGTGTAAACAGGTACAAAGTTGTTTTCACTCCACATTTTTATTTCACTCAAATTATTTTTTAAATGCTGTACCAAGTTACCAAGCAACCTACCAACCATTACGGTACCAGCAGTTATTTTAAAATGTGTGTAAAATATTCTGGAAACTTTAGTTTACCTGTATGAATAATGAACGCATGGTTGGTGCAGTGGCTGAGCGATTGGATTGCTGCGCTGCGTGTTGCGGGTTTGATTCCCACACGGAACAAATATTTGTATGGCCTACATTTAGTTGTTCCGGGTCTGGGTATTTGTGTATGTAAGTTTCAATGTTTGTAAATGCACCCACTATACAGGAGAAATTCCTAGTGTGGGGCAACGTTATTTCAAATAAAAAATAAAAAAAAAATATTCTAAAGTCATCATCATCATCTTCCTGCCCTTATCCCATTCTATTTGGGGTCGGCGCAACGCAACACGTTTTCTTCTTCCATTCTTCCCTGCTAGACGTCAATGAATGGTATGAATATTCTAAAGTGTGACATTAAATAGTAAATAATACAAAATGGATTATTTATTTTACATTATTTTAGGTACCTAAATAAATAAAATAAATATTTCCTTGTATTGCTACCTGTAGGCACAGATTGCATTAATTAATTTCTGCTCAATCACATAGTTAAATGGCATTATGTGAATATCAATATTTTGCGTGATTTGTTTTTATATATGACAGTTTCACTGTGGTTCCTTAATCCTCGAGATCACAGCAACGCTGACTTATCAATAATATTCATCAAATTCCACATGAATATAGTATTTTCCCTAACAGATAGAATATTGTGAAGATAAAGAGAAGATAATCGAGGACGAACAGGATGGGGAGGGAGGCTGGGTAGACACACATCACTACGACAATGCAGGATCACCCACAGTTGAAGAAAAGGTAAATAATATATCATTCATTTCTTTCCTTTTGTATAATATTGTAAACATATTATATTATTTTATTTTAAATGTTTATTATCTGAGAGTAAACCTACCTACTGTGAATTAAATTACTCCGTCTAAATCTTTGTTATTGGTTTTTATCTGTTCTTTTTCCTGTTATGTGTTTTGTAACTCAAAACCTCAAGTTTTGAGTTATTAAAGTCTAAAATTAGAAGTTACAATATTGTTGGAGTGGTTTTTAGTGAAACTAATTGGGAACTTCAAACCCAGCATTTAATGCAAAACTAAACTGCCATAGAGTTCACAAGAATACTCTTCATTATGTTCAAATAAATGCCTGGTATTACAATTTAGAACTTATAAATGTGGTGACACAATAAGCTTATCTGATCCCTAAAACCGATCTTTATGAAACTCATTATAAATTATTAATTTAGCCTTTTCAGCATTGCACCATAGTAAAACTAATGAAACAATCCTTTTTTCTATTCTACAGGTATGCGAGATGACATTAGACGCTGCCGACACGGGTGACAGTGACGGTGAAGGCGCGGCCGGGGATCACGACGATGATGATGAAGAGGACGACGAGGATGGAGAGGCAGAGGACATGGAGCAGTTCCAGGAGTCGGGGCTGCTGGATGAAGTGGACCCGGTAAGAGTAATAGACATTTCATCTTTCTGCTATATGGCCCGTCAGGAGAGGCTGTGTTAGCTGCGTGTCTCACCTACACCCCTGCGTCTCCAACCTATACCTCTCCAGAAAGCCCGGAGCATGTGATCGAGCCTATATAAGCCAACGTGCAGCGTACCCAAGCGCTCATTCCCGAATCCGGCGCGCGCACTATCTAACTATTCCCTTTGATTCTGTTATTTTGTTCACTTCATCAATTTTGTAACATAATTTCGGACAGTTAATTCATTTCAATTCCTTAAGCAAGTTATGACATCTGTAAGGTGAGGCTCCGCTGACGCGTGCACTCCACACTAATTTTATAGCTTGATTTTTTTCGTTGTTCTCTGCGTGAATTCACAAAATATTCATTGTTTGTGATACTGATAACTCTGATAAGTTACAAAATTTAATTTCATGTTGTTATTGGGTACACACCGTACAAAATTGCATTAGGTAACCATGTAAAGAAAGTCTTATGATAAAGAAAATAAAATAGGTAAATTATTTCATCAGCCCAGCTCAAAAATTATTAGGCTAGGTAATTATTTTTGAGTTTGGATAACATTTTATCGCAAGGCAGCTGAATCAGTACCATTTCAATCACTATCTCCTTTCTAGCCATAATAATAATTATTCTTCACACAGTCCATCCAACCATTCTTTGGTCTTCCAGCTAACATACATAAGAACATATTGTATCATTAATTCATCAAGATATTTAGTTTTATTCGATTTCGAATCTACATTTCGTTAGCCGAGTGGTCGCAAACGCGACTGCTGAAGAGGTCCTAGATTCGATTCCCGGGTCGGGCGAAGAGGTGTTGGATTTTTCTGTCAGGAATCTCCCAGGAACAGCCTTTGAATCTGGATTTGTTCATGGTCAATGGCAATAGGTTCGCCCCTTATTACATTCGACTTAAAACATAACTGGCGAAATGTGGGTGTACAGTCGCCATCAGATATATTGTAGCAGACAAGGTGACCAAATACTTCTGAACAATTTAAAATGTCAATAAGATCCATACACTACAAGTTGCCATTAATATCTGAACAGTCATTACTTCATTAATATCTGAGCAGATGCTTGTCAATAATTTCTATACAAACAACTAACTAACCAAAAATATCTGAACACTTACTCTTTATACCTAGATTTTTTTTTGTCACCAACTTCAGAAACTGATTTTTCTTCTCAAGTTTATTTTTCACTTGAACTCGGTTTTATTGAACACCAAATGACTGTTCTAGGTATAAAGAGTAAGTAAGTAAGTGTTCAGATATTTTTGGTAAGTTGTTTGTATAGAAATTATTGACAAGCATCTGCTCAGATATTAATGAAGTAATGAATGTTCAGATATTAATGGCAACTTGTAGTGTATGGATCTTATTGACATTTTAAATTGTTCAGAAGTATTTGGTCACCTTGTCTGCTACAATATATCTGATGGCGACTGTACTATTAAGTTTGGACTGTATTCGTGGATTACACTCGAGATGATATATGATTGTGTTATTACTTCGTAACACTAAAAATACTTTTATCTGGCATACAAAACACTTCAGAATCGGCTGGTTACCTCTATACAAGTATATTAAATGACCTATTTATCTGGTTGTCCTGACCACTATCACTCACATATTCATTATAGGTAGTAACCTTGATTACATGTTTGTATCAATATTTACATGATACAATGTAGTTTCACCTCGATCTGTTTGTTTCTAAAGAGGAATAATTAAACGAGCCACAGTTTTTTTAGTTGGCCACAGGATCAAACTTCTAATTTTATAACTAAGCCACGGGAAAATTATATAGCCTCTAATATACTAATTCGTCTTCTTTACAACGCCCACTAAATATTCTATAGAAAGCATCAAGTGACGATCAACATTTATATTAACTTGTCCTTGTAATTTATACATAGGCACCTAATTTACTAACTCAGCCACGGAATTTATATCTCACCACCATTTTACATTTTACAGCTTCAACACAAGGCCCTCAAAAAAATATAAATGAAGCGACCGTAGTCAACATCATTTATTATAACTTCGCATCTAAAATAATACATCACATTCTTTTATCGTGAAAATAGCAACAGAAAGATTTGGCGCGAGCGCGCGAGACGACAGCGACCGGCCATTTGCACCAATCAGAGAGCGCCATGAAATGTCAACTTTTGATACACTTTAGATTATTATATTTACGTTAAAAATACCTATTAGTTACAGAAATGTTTTTACTATTGTCTAATTGACTAGTCACAGGCAGATTGTATGATTCGTTATTGTAAACTGAGGGAAATAGGTTAGGTTAGGTTAAAACTGTGACCAAACGCGCGCGAGCCGAGCGAGCGTAGCGAGCGGTGCCGCGGCAGCGGCCGGCGAGCGCTACTTCCGAGTTGCTTGCAGAAATGTTTTCACAATTTATTGTCTAGTTTTCCGATAAAAATGAAGTTCTGAAGCGATTTTGTCGATAACTATTGTAGCACAACATGTAAATAAAATCGATCTTTAGGACATTCGATACTCTGAACTTCAATATTTAGGTCATTAAGTACTCTGAACTTCTATATTTAAGCCTTTCGATGACACTACAGGAGTTTATACATACTATTAGTGGCTAAAATATAATATTTGATGACAATTTTAATTAAATTTTGATGCTCAGTTAATGTGGCATGAGTTATAATTTAAACGTACTGAGTTAATAAATTAGAAGCTAATTGAATATTTTTTTGATGCCATATATTAATATTTTAGAAGTTTACTGTTTGAATTCATGTTACAAATTTAGATGCTAAAAAATAATCACGATGCTGAGTTGTATTTAGAGTGGCTTTAAAAAAGATAACTTGTGGCTAAGATAGTATTATTTAGATGCTCGTTTATTGTGGCTGACTTAGTAATTTAGAAGGCAAGTTAGATTTTTAGATGCAAATAATGCTATTAAAAAGAAGCCGGTTTAATTAGCACCCGTTTCTAAATAGTTTATCGGTACTTTAGATATTTAAATATAGGCACTGTATAGTGTATAGTTATCAATGTTACTCTTGAAGTCAGGATTTCTGTCCGACTGAAGGCAATAGGCTCGAGCCCTATTACATGACACTCTTTACAACCAGCCTAATGCATCACACTTTGCTAGTTAAGATTTTACCTATTCCGCAAAAAATATCCCATGCAGAATGCAGCATCACTCTTCCCCTCCTCAAAAATGCATCCTAAACTTATTCACGTCACAATACGTGTTTCGCCCTGCTACGGGGCATCCTCGGATATCATTTTACTTACCTAAAAGTAAAATAAAAATAAAAAAAAACCCAATTTCTTCTTCATCATCATCAGCCTATTAATGTTCCCACTGCAGGGACTCAGGCCTCCTCTCTAGGAGAGGGAATGGGCTATAGTCTACCACGCGGGCCCAGTGCGGATTGGTAGATGTCACATGTCTTCGAATTTTTAGGTTCTAAGACATGCCGGTTTCCTCACGATGTTTTCCTTCACCGTTTTGAGAGCAGCGGTGATGAAATAAATTACACAAAGTAATGTGCCTGCCTAGGTTCGAACCCACGACTTAGTGTTCGTAAGTCGGGGCCGCCACCACTGGGCCACTGCTGCTCATCAACTTCTTCTTATCGTCTAACAACTCTGACACTAGGGCGTGTGGGGTCGTTAGACCTTACTGCCCACACGATAAGAAGAAGCCAACGACGAGAGTAACATTTTCATTAGCGTCCAAGGACAGGTAGGACACAATATCAAGTGTCCCATCGTTTGTGGAGCAACACCACATTTACACTCTAGGGCAGAGTTATCTCTGAAAAATAATATTCCAATAATTGTTATTTATATTTCAGTCAACAGACCTAGCGCAGCGCAAGGAGCCGCAGCCTAAGGACAAGAAGTCGAAGTCGGACGGCGACGACATCGTCCGCACTCGGACCTACGACCTGCACATCACGTACGACAAGTACTACCAGACGCCGCGGCTCTGGCTCATTGGGTATGACGAGGTTGGTTGAGAAATTTAGTTTTTTCAATAGGGCATCGGACAAAAAAAAACTAATTAGTCCGTCAGATAGATTTCCAAAAATTATTGGACACGTATTTTTTCTTTTTTCACGTAAACTTAAAATGAAGACGATACAGTGCTTCGAAAACTCGTGTGACGTCATATGATAGTACATTTTGACGACACAAGTGACGTTTCAAGCCCCACTCCAAGATCTTTGACGCGTTTTATCTTCGTCATTTTTTATTGATTTGATAAAACAAAAAACACGTATTCAATATTTTTCGATAATCTAACTTACGGACTAAACAGAATCATTATTTTGACCCAGTCCGATCCCCTATTCAGATATTATTCTTGTGATTTTTTATTTTATGGTCAACTATGAACTCGTTTCTAGGAAACAACATCTTCAGGTTAAGCCGCACTTCCCTAGGTTGGCCTGTGGATGGGTGAGCACCTATTACACACTTATACATGCCGAGTTTCCTCCGTGCCTTGACAAGCTCGATAAGCTGTTAGTTCTGGCTGTCAATTGTAGATCTTTGGCAGTCTGTAAACCTAGTCAGGTGGCTCGAAAGTGTCTACGGGGTATTTATTTATATTTATATATACTTTATTGTACACCACAAAAATACATAACAAAAGAAAACATAATATACACTACAAAACATACAATGGGCGGCCTTATCGCTTTCCGCGATCTCTTCCAGGCAACCTTAGGATGGACAGTGATTTATTACGATATAAAATGGGGCTGTTGTTGGTGCAAATAGTAAATACCAACTTATACAATATTAAACTAAAATAGGGTATTGTGTTACCAGTACTAACGAGTTGTAAAGGTCAGATAGGAAGCTCAATGCAAAATACTGCTCCATGTAAAATACTGGTACGCTGCACCTAGTTAGATTAAGCTTAGAAAAAAGCAGTAAACGCTGCTGGGTCTGACAACAAGCTCGTTTCTAATCTATATTAGGAACGAGCTTGTTGTCAGACCCAGCTGCGTTTACTGCTTATTGCTAAGTCCAATCCTATGATTGGACTTATAAGACTTGGATTCTGAGGTCAGTTCTTCATCGTGTGGTTATTGCCTAACCCGGTGTCAGAGTTTTATGCCGCCCGTGGGCCTTGACTTGGCTCAGGTCAGTTAAAAATCGTCGAGAAGTGGACCTTCTAGTAAAAATACATCTTGATTCTTGATAAAAAAAAACAAATCCACAATTCCCACTGTACCAGCAGACTTGTAATTAACATTAATTAATTGACGGTTAAGATTCCCGGCGCGTACCGCGGAAATGTTAATTACTGTTCAAGAATTACATGAACGCATTCTAGATTACGTATCATGACCTTGACTAAAGATGAATTCACAAGATTCTGCTCAAGCGATTACGCGATATCATTCTAAAATAGTTCTTTTGTTTGTTGTTCATTCAATTAGATATCGGCAAGAGCTATCTGAAAAACCGGTTAACTAGTTTAGTAGCGTGGTTGGCTATAGAGTAGGAATATGCAGGGTGGAATACCTGTTTAATTCATTCATGGGTTTTTCATTAGAAATTTCCCAGTAGTAGCCCGGAGTTTGGAAGTTGGCGGTATAGTACCCCCGTGCCTCGGTGCGCACGTGTCGCCGTTGGTCCTGCGCCTGATCTCTCTCCGCGAGTGTCGGATTACCGTCCCTGAGGACTATGAGAGAAAAGGAACAGAGAGTGCACCTGTGCCTGCGCATACACTTGTGCACTATAATATCTCTCGCGCAGTTGGCTAATCTCTGCTAAGATTGGCCACCGTGACCGAAAAACGGTCAGGAGGACTATTATTATTATCATCTATGATAGAAATATGTTTCATCATCATCATCATCATCTGCCCTTATCCCATTCTATTTGGGGTCAGCGCAACACGTTTTCTTTTTTCATTCTTCCCTGTCAGAAATATCTTTAAAGACATCTTAATATTTGCGCACTTTTTGGATTTTCTGCGCAGTTGAATTTTCCACACTGTTGAATTAATGTAGCAGCGTGACACTCGCCCTATCTCTCTCTTCAACTCGACAAGACGATATATAAAAGGTGTGATAAACCAAGAGATTTGTTATTAATTAGGCATATCTATCCAAAATTAGTTATCATGCATTGATTTGATACAGAATATTTATTACTAAAATTGATTTGGACATATAACGTGTTAAACTAAGGGATTGTTATAAGTCTCACATTAGGTACTTTTCATGAAAACTGGTATTATGGTACCAAACAATATGACTGAATGAATCGTGTTCGTACTATTCCTTTCAGGACCGAACTCTACTGAGTGTGGAACAGATGTACGAGGATGTATCGCAGGACCACGCCAAGAAGACAGTCACCATGGAGTCGCACCCGCATGTGTCGGGACCTAGCACGGCGTCGGTGCACCCTTGCCGGTGAGTTTACTATTAATACAGCTTCACTGTTCAAACGAATAATCCACAATATTTACGGTTATTTAAAACCTGATCCCACCATGACCATGCGGTTTTTTATCACCGGACTAACGGACGTACTGCGGCGTACAATCCAAACTCGGTTGACATCCTGAGGAGTGGTACTCAGCGCTTCTCCTTCACATTTATTATTCGCACGGCCAAAGTGTGGAACTCTCCGGATCCACAATTAACCCGTCTGCCTCCAAAGCAAGAGTGAACAGGCATATACCCTACCAGGCACGCTCGTTTCATGATAGATCTCATCCATCGCTTTCCATCTGGCATGATCGAAGTGAAGAGCGGGCACACTTTTAATTGATTTGACAGGAAATTCACTGATCAAAACTTTTTTAACGCTTAGAAACTGGCAGTCGGAATCAGACTCCAAGCGTTGAATTCCATATTACTGGCGACGTTCTTCTAGTGATGGTGAGGACAACATAAAAACCAGAACACGAACTCTACGCTAAAATAATAATTAATACTTGTTTACATTGCCAAATTACCATCATAATGTCACCGTCATACCGTTCAAAACTACATTCATTTTACCATCACATTACCCACAGGCATGCCGAAGTAATGAAGAAAATAATAGAGACAGTAACAGAAAGCGGCGGCGAGATGGGCGTACACTCCTACCTGATCGTGTTCCTGAAGTTCGTGCAGACTGTGATACCCACCATCGAGTACGACTTCACGCAGAACTTTGCCATCAATTAGGTACAACACTAGCCTTGTCTATTGTCTAGCTTTTTTATAAGACGCGGCTGGGTATTGGTTCATGTTGGATGAGGATTTCATGTCTTGTGTAATAATAATTAATATTAATTTGAGGACATAAGAAAGTATACATATTTAAGGTGTGTATCAAGGCAGCAAAGTATTTTAATAAAAGCTCAGTAACATTAATAAAAACGAGTAAGCACACACGAGACAAAACACGTACATGCCAAAATCACGAGACTGCGTAAAGACTTCCAAAGACCGTATAGTCTTATAACTGTGTGTAAATTGCGAGGTTTTATTTAGATACTAGCTGACCCGCGCAACTTCGTCTGCGTCACATAAATATAGCTATAACCTTTCTCGATATATCGACTATCCGACATTAATTATTATTAAGCTAAATCGTAACAAACAAAAAATCTTATCTTTCCTCTTTATTACAATAGTTTAGATGGTTTAGATTAGCTTAGATTATATTAAAGTGTGAATTACTATAAAATCTATCTCTTACTGTTAAATATACTATAACACTCTGTACTTGTAAACATTAATTTATGATGCAGTCATTGATATTTTGAATTTGAATTTCCCGGAGGCCAGCCAGAATCCCCCGTACTTACCTACATTGCGACGCAACCCGCGTAATTATTTTTCCGCGCGGGTATTTTTACATTGCGATATCTTCTATGATATTTGTTTAAACTGTATAGAGTAAAGAGCACAAATATTCTATATTAAATTTCCGTTCTAACGAACACATTTATTTAGATATAGATTAATACCATATGGGTTAAATAAGCTTCGCAAAAAATAATACTTTTTAACCTAACATTTTAGTAATAAAAAATGGTTACAGTGAGTCAATCTTAAAAGATAGACAGATGCTGTCGCGGACTTTTTTTTAGAACTTTTAAAGACGAATAATTACTTCGTACATGATATTCTCGTAACTTAAACCGTTTTCGCAGCGCACGCAACGGAAGCTCTCAGAAAGGAATTTTCTTTTCCCGTTTTTGCAACATTTCTCATTTATGCTCCGCTCCTATTGGTAGTAGCGTGATGTTATATAGCCTATAACCTTCCTCGATAAATGAACTATCCAACACAAAAAGAATTTTTCAAATCCAACCAGTAGTTCCAGAGTTTATCGCGTTCAAACAAACAAACAAACAAACAAACAAACTCTTCAGCTTTATAATATTAGTATAGATTGGCTTAATGGTGCGACTTTGATGCTTGCCATTTTTAGAAATGGAAGACCTTACAGTCTTCATATTATGTTTTTCTATGTTAGTGTATCTTTTTACTGACAACATGCATTTGCTATTGTCCTTATACTGTCCAGTAAGAAAACGTATGAACATCCCGCCGCGTCCATTTACTTTATATTGTATATTATCGTAGAGTAGGCGTCTATGTTTTTGTCGATGTTTTGCAATTCGATATATCGATGTGGTAAATTATAATTATAGAGTTTACAAATTGGAGATGATCTTTTTAATCAAATATTTGTATGATAAATAAATTTTAATCGCAGTGAATTTTTAACTGAGCTTGTGCAATACCCAATGCAAGATTTTATCAATAGCTTTAATTGCAGCATTTCTTTGTTTCAAATATGTTTTAAGTACAATTTGCCTTTTGCGTCCTTGCCTGTAATATTATTCATAATATTAAAACTTTTTAACAAAAAAGAAAATCGACTTCAATAAAAAAATAAAACACAAAACAGTGAAAATTAACTTTTGAGGAAAAATCAGTTTCTGAAGTCGGTGACTTTTGTTTGTTTGATTTCTTTTTTTGTCACCGACTTAAAGTGAATTGCCCTCTTTTCATTGTCAATATAATGCAAGGACAGTTGGAATCCATAATATATTATATCACTGAGTAGCATAAAGAGGGCAGTTGTACACAATATCCCAATACTGTTAAGTTACTGGCACAAACCATTTAGTTTGTACAAAAGACATACGATTTCCAGTACAATTAGGTTGGGAACATTCCTATGTTAGCGCCATAATATAATTTAGAGATATTTAATATCAACTACTATGTTTGTTTAATTTTGTTAATCGAGATGCCCCATATTTACTTGTTAATGTTAGCTTGTAGCTTTTATACCGACTGAGAAATATAATTTTCATGATAGCAGCTATTCGAAAATCCGTCTTGTAACCCCGTGTTTACCAACGTATGAAACGTATACACGACACATGTTAAAAACAATTTGTATAAAAAATTTAAAAGTACAAAACATGTCTGAAACGATGTCTACGATCCATGTTGTATACGAGTATTTTTACAAGACTTGTTGAAAACATGTATCACAATTACTGGTAACCGGGGTAACGAAAACAATGTAATTTATTTATTTCGTCAAATGGTACCGCGAAACAGTTAACTTTTAACTTAAGTTAACTATCGTATCGAGTTCCATAACTTGTTAGAGCTTGTAGATAGACAACTTATGTTTCATCTAATGTTAATACAACGATCATACATAGTGCATATTATTTTAGCAATTTAAAACAATAATTTACAGTTTATTTTATCGAAATATTGTCCATGTAACTATGTATTTTATAAAATTATGTTATAGATAAGTACATGGCATTGTTAGGTAAATACTCTTATGTTATTTTAAATATAAATATGTGCACTGTTTGGTTTATTTTTTATATAATATAAAATATTTTGCCTATGAACATGGTTTTATTTATTGTTTGACATTTTTCATATAGCACCCCAACTGCTTTTGCTATTATTTAGGAGTACACTTAACTACTACTTGTACTCAACTAAAAACTAATAGTGATAGCCTATTGGTGTGACCGTTGGACTGTCAAGTCAAAGGTCCCAAGTTCGACCCCAGACCTCTGATTTTTCGGATTCATGTGAACACCCATAATCGTCACCTGCTTCGGTGAGGAAAGACATCGTGAAGAAACTAGCATGCCTGAGAGAAATGTCTCAACGGCATGTAAAGCTAAATCAGTGGGCCATGGACGGCATGACAACTGACACCAGCATTTATTTATTTTTCATTCACAAACAATCGTATCGAACTTGACATTTTTTCGAGTATCAGCTTTTTGGATCGAACGAAAGGCAAATGCTATTCACAGATTCGATCGACATGGTAGTACATAAACACTCGTGGTGCAAAATTTTATGTAGCGAATAAATTATCTTTAATGAGTATTTCTATAAGTTTAACTATACACTGTACTGAATATCCTTCGAGTAACTAAACATATACCTAATTGAAAACAATTTAAAAATGATTTTAATTTTAAATGGATACGCAACGACTCTTGTTTATAGTATAGTACAAAATGGCGTCGTTATTCCGATTCGATTGCACTTCCGATAGCAAATAGCTGTTGTCGTTAGGATTGATAATCTTCTTCGGTTTTGTGAATAGCGCGATTTTCGATAGTACGATCGATCGATCGATTGGATATGATGGACCACTCCAGGGGCCGTATTTTTGAATCAATAGAATTCAAATCGTGTACGAAATCGCAGAATTCGTATGCGAATCCGTACGAAATCGCTATTTTTGAATATTCATACCCGTGAATTTTGCAACGAGTGGTCCGACCCACTCGTTTCCGATATTCTACCAGTAGAAATGACGTGATGAATTCTGCGATTTCGTACACGATTTGGAATTCTATTGATTCAAAAATCAGGGGCCTGGTCAAAGATCTTCCTCCAATCCTTCTACTTCTCTCGGTGATTCGTCTCTCCTCAACAATTAATTAGGAAGCCATTCAAGACAAAAATAAAACACCAAAATAAATTCTAATAATAATTTATTGATATCTATCACATACAGTATGTACAAATCACCATGCTTTAATAAAATATAATCAGTACTATGCAACGAAGCCCTGCCAACCTAACCTCTACCGCTATGATACAAAATAATACAACTCCTTCCACAAATAAAACTTACTTTGTATTTATCAGTACCTATCCGTAAAAATGTCACATCGAGCATAAGGCAACTGTCCTACCGTTGGCGTTTAGCGAGAAGACTTTTTGAACAGTCAACGAACAACTACTTTCAAACGAAGTAAATAGAAACGCAGGAGTGAATCCGCCCAGAGCAGGAAGGGTCAAATGATCATATCTCATCCACATAAAAAGGGGTGAATCGAGACAAAGCCTTCAAGGAGTTTTAACATTGATTTCTAAAGATATGTTATATCTACCTATACCTATTATTTTTTTGCGTCGATTTCCCCCCTTGCGTCTCGATTCACCACGTTTTATACAGTACTGATAAACGACCTACAATCTTTTATACATAGCCAATACGTATTCTTTTCGTCGTCGATGGTGGACAAGCTCCTTAGCAAGAGTGTTACGAATTTATGTGCGACATAGAGGGCGCTCTGTATAGCAGTAGCTGAACAATCTTTTGAAACACATGTGACATTTTTACAGAGAGTTACTGTACATTACTGAAAAAGTCCAGTGAATGATAAGTATTTAGAACCTCTAACATAATGTGACATATTTTTTATCGTCGCCAATTCAATATTCAATTAAATAATTTAGATTAAATGGAATTTAAATCAACAATAATTCAGGTATTATAATTGTAATGCAATTATAGTTTAAACATAATATTTATATACAATAAGAATTTCTAAATGAAAATAAGGTAAAATGGGACCGATCACGAACTTAATAGAACACATTTTGATAATAGCTGCCTCATGTTCGAATCATAATCTCAGCGCAGCTAGGTGGCATGTCCTCTGCGGAAGTCACTTTTCAGTTTTTCTGTCTCCAAAAGTTCGTAATCAGTCCCATTTTTACAATCCAAAGTTAAAACATTATATTATGATGAATAGGACTCATATAAAGTATACTTTATACATATTAACATAAACTTAATATAAAAAGTATTTATTATAAACATTATTTATTAGGATAATAACCAGAGACAGACGCCCGCATTTAATGTCGTTTCTTTAGCTTTCAACTTCTATTTATAATTCTTTTTTTGTTATTTTATTTTTAGGATATTGGATTAGACCAGTGTCTTTTTTACTATTTTTTTACTTTAACAGATGTGGGGCGGAGACGACTCATAGTTATGATAACGCTTACCCAAATCCCTATTTATCTTGAACTTACCATTGCTTAGAGGAAACAACTTTAAATACGGAGGTAGCCCGTCAAACATCAAATAAAAAACCCTTCAGGTACGCAACTGGCGCTACCGTTCCTAATCTACAATAAAACCGAGGCCACACCCACGCCGCTCAACTTAACACCTACTGCATTCACAATAATCACAGAATATTCCCACCTTAAACAATAAGCTAACAAAACGTGATGGAGCATGATTTGGTCGCAAATTAAAACTAAGGATTATATAAGAACTAGTAATAACTAGAGGGGCTTAAACCGCCAACGGACGCGGATGTTTTTCACTGTGTCTATGGCACGTTCAAGGACTTGAACGAAGCCAACGAAAGAGCTGTCCAGGTTGCTACGTACTGGATGGACAAAATTTGAAAAAGAAGAAGGCTGTGCCTATTTAAGTCATGGTGGTCTACCATTACATGAAGTAGTATTATTTTAACCTTATTCCAGTGTGGAAAAGAGATGGCGCTAGTCATCCTGTATAGCTCTGTCACTTTCTCACACTGCAATAAAATTAAAACAATACTGTTTCATGACATCATGGTGACTCTAAAGGGCGGCTACAGCATGTTTGCTGTCAAGTCTTGAGTGAAAATATGCGCTGAATGTTCTTAAACGGTTCACAGGGACTCTTGTGTGCTATTTTGAACTCTATTTTAGTAGCGATATAGTTTTCTGATTTGTTCGAGTATGTGTTGATATGATTCGCTGCGCACGGTAGACTATCTTTCGGCGTGTAGCCAAGTTGGATTTGTAATAGGTTTGTATCCGCCCGAGGCGTCATTTTGATGTTAATTACTTTGCTATACTTAATGTGAAATGCTTTCGCTGTATTAGACTTCTAACTAATAATTGGAAAACTTGCTAAACTTGGAAAACTTTACTAACTGGATAGCTGGCTTCCTAGAATGTGGCGGTAATGGAAACATCTCCATTCAAACAATTTTAGTTACTGCCCAAAACCTTTTAGTGAACGAATAAGAGTTTTCTTCTACACAATAAAGAAATAAATAATTTCACTAATTATTTTTATTTACAAGTTAATTACTCAATGAAATGAGGTCACTTTTTGGTTTAGGTCTGTTAGTTCACATAAAATTGTACTTTTTGAAGATTTTTTATATATTTTTTCAAGTTTATAAGATAAGGGAATGCTAGAGACAAGTTATTTAACTGGATAATATCATAATTTCTATGAAGTATAATATAATATTTAAATTTCATGAAATTCAATTTCCTAGCTACTTTCTCTGGGTCTAAGCAGTGACGAACATTTACTAGGCAGCACGAAAATCTCAAAATACAATAATATCATTTATATTTCGATTATGTATACACATACACAACTTCACATATATGTAGGCTGTGTATGCACATACATTATACAAGTTTTAGTAATAAAAATAATCTCATACTCATTCATTTTCATTCAAATATGAGTTTTTAAACTCGTTCCCAAAATTTATCTACTATACATTGAAGAATAATATACTCTTTGTTTTAATTTCGACTAATTTTACATTTAAATGATGTATACGTGTAGTAAAAACAGTAATTCTCTACGTAAACTACAAATACACACCAAAGGCCATCTTCGTTTCAATAAAACTATTTCTTTTTTAACTTCTTCCCCTCACACAGCTAATACATTAAATTTTCAACTTTATCGTCTGATTATTATAAGTCCATTCTACGATTAGGAATGTTTGAAATGTCGAATTAAATAAAATTGATTCCTTGGACAAAATTATACATACCAATAGTTATGTCACATGATAATTTCGTTAGCGCTAGGTGTTTCAAGCCTAAAGCGCTTCAATAAATCATTCATTCGTTTAATGTCGCTCGATAATCGATAGATGTCAGGGTTCTAAAACCACGTTGTCAATCCTTAAATCATTGGCTGATTACACAAGTAACCTAACCAATGATAATAATTCACATCATGTATTCTTAAAAACAAAGTAATCATGTTACTACGACGGAGTCCTGTTGGAATTGAAACCTAATTAATTTGGTTGTAAAGTTTAATATCACTTGTGTGGCACGATGGCGACTAGCCTGAGGAGTACTAGAGACAGTAGCTTGTCGAGAGGGTCGAGGGTACCTCGCTGGAGCCACTTGGGGATGGTGGTGCGTGCGTGGCTGAAGCCGAGCTTCTGCAGGATGTAGTCCACGCCGTATGGCTCGATGGACTTGCCCGCCCAGGACAGCAGTCTGGGGAATAAATGTATAAAACATGATTGTTGTATCGCCATACTCATTCACATTGTGTATATTCACATTTCAAGAAAAAAAGTCACATAACGCAAATAAAGAAACAAAAAGATAACAACTGAGTGCGGCAGTTAGTCTGGATCTTCATGTCTTCCATTACTAATGAAGTTAGAAATTGTTGAAGAAACTGCTTTTTAAATATCGGAGATATTTAAAAAGTAGTGGCTCCACCAGCTTCATTCCGTTGCGCAGTAGGACTTCTGTGTCTTCTGGTCTTCAGCTGTTGAAATCGGAAATTGTTGAAGGGATTACTTTTTAGATATCGAAAATATTTAAAAAGTACTCGCTCCACCAGTTTCCATCCGGTGTCGAATTTCTGATGGAATTAGAAAGACTTTGATGAAGGTACTCCATCTATTTCATTCTGCAGCAGGCCTTCTATATTGTAACTAGGTATTAAAGAGCTAAAAAGGTTTGTAAAGGTGGACACAAATGTGAGATGTTAAAATAAAGAAGCTTCTGTAAGTAAAAGATGGTATATGGGGCATCCGTGCACACTATTAACATGAATTTAGTTCATGATTCAACAACTACAAAGTACCGTTGGGTATTTCAAAAATGCTGTTTCATACAAAAGTGCAATACTTAGACAATTAAAATGTATGAAACACCAGCTTCTTTAATAACCCGTACGATAAGATAAGTGTGCATTTGAAATAAGAATTGGACCACGGAACTCTCAAAAGGTGCTGTGGTCCAACTATTTTTAAAGTTGTACAACTGCCCCTAGTAAAGACCCATGGTCCACTGCCCCGCTCTGAAAATAACACATTTCAACAAAACATAAAACAAATAAAAAATTTAGTGTATGCCTTACGGCCAAGTTACAGTCAACAAGTAGTTTATTTGCTATAGGAGGACGGATAATAGTGAACAGTGTTACCATACCTGACAGTGGGCTCCAGATGCCACGTAACACATCGGTAGTCGCGGTAGTCTTGTGGCGGACCTTCGGGCCTGGCTCGCGGGTTCACGCCTGCGCTCGCGTCAGTCCAGACTGCGCGCGTGCCGCCCGGCATCTGGCAATACACATTCGTTACATCCGGATAATCGACTAATGCCCGGTTTCTGAGGCACTTTATCTGTGGTTTATCTATTCAAATGTACGCATATGAATAGATAAACCACAGATAAAGTGCCTCAGAAACCGGGCATAAAGGAGGTAGGCCTAAGAAACGCTGGCGTGATGGTTTGACCTCGTTGCTCACTACTTGGTCAGAGAAGGCAAACACCGGGATAGTTGGAAAGGAATGGGGGAGTCCTTAGCGTAGCAGAGGGACAGAATAGGCAAGTTAATTTTTTTTAAATATCGACTAAAGGAATGTAGACAACATGTTCATTATGAACACCACATGACTTGAGGAAATACTCACGGATGACCAGCGGCGGGGGACGGTTGTCTGACTCTAACCCATGTCTAAAACCTTACTATTCCTACTAGCTTATGCCTGGACCAAAGCGATACACGTCCATTCACGCACGGCTGGTATCAGCCATGGCCGGTGTGTAACCATTGCAACACGTCCTTAGCTCTGGTGGGTCGGACGACGACTTAGCCCTACGCTCACCACCCACAGGTTATAAATAGTAACACCTAACGATCACGTGATGGTAGCATGGCGTTTGACCGTTAACAATAGACGCGATAACTTCGTTTGGACGTCATTAATTATAATATGTAGGTAGATGCTGCTGCATATTTGCTATATGCTGTCATTATAATAATCAGTCAAATTTATTAGCTAGGTATAGACTAAATAAGTAGAGCAATATTTTTGTTTTTTTCCTGTTTTACGTTCATATTAATTAGTCGTTTAGAGCAGTTTCAGACTAACGTATTTTTTTCAGAGCGTTTCAGCTAACGCGCAAACTCGCGCGCCTCATTTTGCTCTTCTAAAAATGGGACACGCGTCCGTGCGATCGTTTCGACGTTTTCGCTCCACATAGCAGGTTCTGTCAGTAACAATATACCGTAAAATGGGGTGAATAGAAATCGCGGGGTGTATAGAAACAAATCTGAGAATTTGATCATGGTCGTTCTAGTTGCTCTATACCTAGTCTGTTAAAGTAGGTATCTTTATTTCCACTATTAATAAAACTGCAACATTTTTCCTTTATTCTGGCAACCCTAAAATTTACGTCAAGTCTAATGACATAAAGAAAAAAGCCGTTGAAGTGAACGTCTGCGTGCAAGTGTTTATTGACTGTGTAAAACTTTAAAAAAAACATCAAGTTCTTCACTGTTATCTCTTAGTCAATTTGCTTATTTGGATAGTTAAGTTTCTCATCTATTAGGAATAAAAAGTTTAGTATCAATATTCCATCATTTTGTTCTTATTTTTTTGTAAAATCGAGACTTAGTATTTTTTTACTGAATTCGAGGTGAATAGAACCGAGTCGGGGGTGATTAGAAACGCCTTTAGGGTCAATAGAAACGAAGAAAGGGGTGAATAGATATGAGTGAGGGGTTAATAGCAACGAGAAAGATTATAATTACAAAAATTAAACTCTTCAATTATTTTTGATAGTTGTTTACTGAAAAACAAATAAGTACCTACTTACATAGGTACCTACAAAAAAAGTTGATTTTGACAACCCTAACGTTTTTTCTCTATTCACCCCTCTGTCGTATCTTTTGACCCCAGTTTCAAGGTAAATAGAAACCGCCTACTTTTTCCTATTTTACAAATAATTCTCAAATTTATGCATAATTAAAGAATAACTATTTGATAAATTAAAACGAGACTCGCAATTCGACAATTCTTTGATAACAGCTTTCATACAAAATATGTAAGAAAATCAGTGTAGAAGTTGAAAGTTGTGCCTATTCACCCCATTTTACGGTATAAATATCTCTCGCGGTTCGTACTTACGGGCTTATAAGCTCGTACGAGTTGCGGATGTGGCAAAAAGTGCGTGCGTGCGAATGAGCACATACGCGCCGCGAAAATACGCTAATCGAAAATTCTTCCATAAGTGTGACTAGCATAGTTTGAAAATAAATTACTAAATACCAATACCGTATGGTCAATACCTCCACTACCACCCCACTTACTCCACTTTATTTTCTTAGTTAGCCCAAATTGCCCCACTCCTGGGCAAAGGCCTCCCCCATTCCTACCACTTTTCAAGATGATATGCTTCTTCTCGCCGAATTCATAAGGAAGCCATACATTTTTTTCTTCAGTTTGAAATAAACGAATTCATATATTTTATTGTAATACAATAAATAATGAATAAGACTCACCACTCTGTCCTTCTCCTTGATATAGGAGGATATGAGGTCGTGCAAGAACAGGAACGCCTCAGCGTCCACCGACACGAATATGTGATCTTCAAACTCTGTGATGAAACTGCACTCCACTACGGGCTTCTCATCTATAACAACATATTTGTTTATTATAGTTTAACTGCTGTTGGTCTAGTTGTCGCATTCTTTGGTCGGGCATAGCGTTATTTGGTAAGCACGTAGTCTGGATTCGCGCGTTGATGACAATAGGCACGCCAACAATTTTTTTTTAAATTAGGTCTACCAACAATAGGGGATCGGACAAAAAAAAACTAATAAGTCCGTCAAAAAGATTTCCAAAAAATATTGACCACATATTTTTTCTTTTTTTACGTAAACAAAAAATGAAGACGATACAGTGCTTCGAAAACTCGTGTGACGTCATATGATAGTACATTTTGTACGTTCAAGTGACGTTGCAAGCCCCACTCCATGATCTTTGACGCGCTATAGCTTCGTCAATTTTTATTGATTTGATGAAACAAAACACACGTATCTAATATTTTTCGATATTGTAACTGACGGACTATACATAATCATATTTTTTTGAGTCAGTCCTATCCCCTATTGTTTACTCTAATTAACAAGCAAAAATAAAACATTCGTTTATACTTTACACAGTGCAACAATTACATAGAGGTAAACACCACATGGACAAAAAGAAAACAATAATAATTAACTTCTATTGTACAAGTAAATTCAGTATAAATATTAAACGCATCATTTCTGCACAGCCTTAAAACTATTACATGGGACTTAGACGTAACTAGTGAAATGTGGGTGTAGTAGGTACGGTCAGCATCAGAAGTATATTAACACCACTCAAAGTTTCAAAGCTGTTTGTTTAATAAAAACTTGTTAGATATTACTCGTTACTACATGTTATTGCAGTGTAAGGACTATTTTAACGAATAATCTTCTGGAGGAGGGAGGCAAAGTATGTATTAACTATTTTTTGCCCTGACGAAAAAAAATGATGCTATACGTATAAAAACGTCTGTATCTGCGGTCTGTCTGTGTATCCATTCTAGCACCAAAATGGATAAATTGATTAAGAATTTGTTATGGTGGGTCCGCAGGTGCAGCTGTAGGGAGGGCAGCGGGAACATGTTCTGAACTGGGTATCTACGGTACATATTTTTTATTTTTTCACGTAAACAAAAAACACATACACATACATTTTTTACCAGAAAGTGACGTCACAAGCCCGTACAGTATGTGTAGTATGTGTGTGCGCCTGCAGGTGGTGGGTCCGCAGGTGCAGCTGTAGGGAGTATGTTCTGTACTGTTGTGTACAGTATGTGTAGTGTACTGACCGGTCTCTGTGGGCGGTGTGTGCGCCTGCAGGTGGTGGGTCCGCAGGTGCAGCTGTAGGGAGTATGTTCTGTACTGTTGTGTACAGTATGTGTAGTGTACTGACCGGTCTCTGTGGGCGGTGTGTGCGCCTGCAGGTGGTGGGTCCGCAGGTGCAGCTGTAGGGAGTATGTTCTGTACTGTTGTGTACAGTATGTGTAGTGTACTGACCGGTCTCTGTGGGCGGTGTGTGCGCCTGCAGGTGGTGGGTCCGCAGGTGCAGCTGTAGGGAGTATGTTCTGTACTGTTGTGTACAGTATGTGTAGTGTACTGACCGGTCTCTGTGGGCGGTGTGTGCGCCTGCAGGTGGTGGGTCCGCAGGTGCAGCTGTAGGGAGTATGTTCTGTACTGTTGTGTACAGTATGTGTAGTGTACTGACCGGTCTCTGTGGGCGGTGTGTGCGCCTGCAGGTGGTGGGTCCGCAGGTGCAGCTGTAGGGAGTATGTTCTGTACTGTTGTGTACAGTATGTGTAGTGTACTGACCGGTCTCTGTGGGCGGTGTGTGCGCCTGCAGGTGGTGGGTCCGCAGGTGCAGCTGTAGGGAGTATGTTCTGTACTGTTGTGTACAGTATGTGTAGTGTACTGACCGGTCTCTGTGGGCGGTGTGTGCGCCTGCAGGTGGTGGGTCCGCAGGTGCAGCTGTAGGGAGTATGTTCTGTACTGTTGTGTACAGTATGTGTAGTGTACTGACCGGTCTCTGTGGGCGGTGTGTGCGCCTGCAGGTGGTGGGTCCGCAGGTGCAGCTGTAGGGAGTATGTTCTGTACTGTTGTGTACAGTATGTGTAGTGTACTGACCGGTCTCTGTGGGCGGTGTGTGCGCCTGCAGGTGGTGGGTCCGCAGGTGCAGCTGTAGGGAGTATGTTCTGTACTGTTGTGTACAGTATGTGTAGTGTACTGACCGGTCTCTGTGGGCGGTGTGTGCGCCTGCAGGTGGTGGGTCCGCAGGTGCAGCTGTAGGGAGTATGTTCTGTACTGTTGTGTACAGTATGTGTAGTGTACTGACCGGTCTCTGTGGGCGGTGTGTGCGCCTGCAGGTGGTGGGTCCGCAGGTGCAGCTGTAGGGAGTATGTTCTGTACTGTTGTGTACAGTATGTGTAGTGTACTGACCGGTCTCTGTGGGCGGTGTGTGCGCCTGCAGGTGGTGGGTCCGCAGGTGCAGCTGTAGGGAGTATGTTCTGTACTGTTGTGTACAGTATGTGTAGTGTACTGACCGGTCTCTGTGGGCGGTGTGTGCGCCTGCAGGTGGTGGGTCCGCAGGTGCAGCTGTAGGGAGTATGTTCTGTACTGTTGTGTACAGTATGTGTAGTGTACTGACCGGTCTCTGTGGGCGGTGTGTGCGCCTGCAGGTGGTGGGTCCGCAGGTGCAGCTGTAGGGAGTATGTTCTGTACTGTTGTGTACAGTATGTGTAGTGTACTGACCGGTCTCTGTGGGCGGTGTGTGCGCCTGCAGGTGGTGGGTCCGCAGGTGCAGCTGTAGGGAGTATGTTCTGTACTGTTGTGTACAGTATGTGTAGTGTACTGACCGGTCTCTGTGGGCGGTGTGTGCGCCTGCAGGTGGTGGGTCCGCAGGTGCAGCTGTAGGGAGTATGTTCTGTACTGTTGTGTACAGTATGTGTAGTGTACTGACCGGTCTCTGTGGGCGGTGTGTGCGCCTGCAGGTGGTGGGTCCGCAGGTGCAGCTGTAGGGAGTATGTTCTGTACTGTTGTGTACAGTATGTGTAGTGTACTGACCGGTCTCTGTGGGCGGTGTGTGCGCTAGCAGGTGGTGGGTCCGCAGGTGCAGCTGTAGGGAGTATGTTCTGTACTGTTGTGTACAGTATGTGTAGTGTACTGACCGGTCTCTGTGGGCGGTGTGTGCGCCTGCAGGTGGTGGGTCCGCAGGTGCAGCTGTAGGGAGTATGTTCTGTACTGTTGTGTACAGTATGTGTAGTGTACTGACCGGTCTCTGTGGGCGGTGTGTGCGCCTGCAGGTGGTGGGTCCGCAGGTGCAGCTGTAGGGAGTATGTTCTGTACTGTTGTGTACAGTATGTGTAGTGTACTGACCGGTCTCTGTGGGCGGTGTGTGCGCCTGCAGGTGGTGGGTCCGCAGGTGCAGCTGTAGGGAGTATGTTCTGTACTGTTGTGTACAGTATGTGTAGTGTACTGACCGGTCTCTGTGGGCGGTGTGTGCGCCTGCAGGTGGTGGGTCCGCAGGTGCAGCTGTAGGGAGTATGTTCTGTACTGTTGTGTACAGTATGTGTAGTGTACTGACCGGTCTCTGTGGGCGGTGTGTGCGCCTGCAGGTGGTGGGTCCGCAGGTGCAGCTGTAGGGAGTATGTTCTGTACTGTTGTGTACAGTATGTGTAGTGTACTGACCGGTCTCTGTGGGCGGTGTGTGCGCCTGCAGGTGGTGGGTCCGCAGGTGCAGCTGTAGGGAGTATGTTCTGTACTGTTGTGTACAGTATGTGTAGTGTACTGACCGGTCTCTGTGGGCGGTGTGTGCGCCTGCAGGTGGTGGGTCCGCAGGTGCAGCTGTAGGGAGTATGTTCTGTACTGTTGTGTACAGTATGTGTAGTGTACTGACCGGTCTCTGTGGGCGGTGTGTGCGCCTGCAGGTGGTGGGTCCGCAGGTGCAGCTGTAGGGAGTATGTTCTGTACTGTTGTGTACAGTATGTGTAGTGTACTGACCGGTCTCTGTGGGCGGTGTGTGCGCCTGCAGGTGGTGGGTCCGCAGGTGCAGCTGTAGGGAGTATGTTCTGTACTGTTGTGTACAGTATGTGTAGTGTACTGACCGGTCTCTGTGGGCGGTGTGTGCGCCTGCAGGTGGTGGGTCCGCAGGTGCAGCTGTAGGGAGTATGTTCTGTACTGTTGTGTACAGTATGTGTAGTGTACTGACCGGTCTCTGTGGGCGGTGTGTGCGCCTGCAGGTGGTGGGTCCGCAGGTGCAGCTGTAGGGAGTATGTTCTGTACTGTTGTGTACAGTATGTGTAGTGTACTGACCGGTCTCTGTGGGCGGTGTGTGCGCCTGCAGGTGGTGGGTCCGCAGGTGCAGCTGTAGGGAGTATGTTCTGTACTGTTGTGTACAGTATGTGTAGTGTACTGACCGGTCTCTGTGGGCGGTGTGTGCGCCTGCAGGTGGTGGGTCCGCAGGTGCAGCTGTAGGGAGTATGTTCTGTACTGTTGTGTACAGTATGTGTAGTGTACTGACCGGTCTCTGTGGGCGGTGTGTGCGCCTGCAGGTGGTGGGTCCGCAGGTGCAGCTGTAGGGAGTATGTTCTGTACTGTTGTGTACAGTATGTGTAGTGTACTGACCGGTCTCTGTGGGCGGTGTGTGCGCCTGCAGGTGGTGGGTCCGCAGGTGCAGCTGTAGGGAGTATGTTCTGTACTGTTGTGTACAGTATGTGTAGTGTACTGACCGGTCTCTGTGGGCGGTGTGTGCGCCTGCAGGTGGTGGGTCCGCAGGTGCAGCTGTAGGGAGTATGTTCTGTACTGTTGTGTACAGTATGTGTAGTGTACTGACCGGTCTCTGTGGGCGGTGTGTGCGCCTGCAGGTGGTGGGTCCGCAGGTGCAGCTGTAGGGAGTATGTTCTGTACTGTTGTGTACAGTATGTGTAGTGTACTGACCGGTCTCTGTGGGCGGTGTGTGCGCCTGCAGGTGGTGGGTCCGCAGGTGCAGCTGTAGGGAGTATGTTCTGTACTGTTGTGTACAGTATGTGTAGTGTACTGACCGGTCTCTGTGGGCGGTGTGTGCGCCTGCAGGTGGTGGGTCCGCAGGTGCAGGTGGTGGGTCCGCAGGTGCAGCTGTAGGGAGTATGTTCTGTACTGTTGTGTACAGTATGTGTAGTGTACTGACCGGTCTCTGTGGGCGGTGTGTGCGCCTGCAGGTGGTGGGTCCGCAGGTGCAGCTGTAGGGAGTATGTTCTGTACTGTTGTGTACAGTATGTGTAGTGTACTGACCGGTCTCTGTGGGCGGTGTGTGCGCCTGCAGGTGGTGGGTCCGCAGGTGCAGCTGTAGGGAGTATGTTCTGTACTGTTGTGTACAGTATGTGTAGTGTACTGACCGGTCTCTGTGGGCGGTGTGTGCGCCTGCAGGTGGTGGGTCCGCAGGTGCAGCTGTAGGGAGTATGTTCTGTACTGTTGTGTACAGTATGTGTAGTGTACTGACCGGTCTCTGTGGGCGGTGTGTGCGCCTGCAGGTGGTGGGTCCGCAGGTGCAGCTGTAGGGAGTATGTTCTGTACTGTTGTGTACAGTATGTGTAGTGTACTGACCGGTCTCTGTGGGCGGTGTGTGCGCCTGCAGGTGGTGGGTCCGCAGGTGCAGCTGTAGGGAGTATGTTCTGTACTGTTGTGTACAGTATGTGTAGTGTACTGACCGGTCTCTGTGGGCGGTGTGTGCGCCTGCAGGTGGTGGGTCCGCAGGTGCAGCTGTAGGGAGTATGTTCTGTACTGTTGTGTACAGTATGTGTAGTGTACTGACCGGTCTCTGTGGGCGGTGTGTGCGCCTGCAGGTGGTGGGTCCGCAGGTGCAGCTGTAGGGAGTATGTTCTGTACTGTTGTGTACAGTATGTGTAGTGTACTGACCGGTCTCTGTGGGCGGTGTGTGCGCCTGCAGGTGGTGGGTCCGCAGGTGCAGCTGTAGGGAGTATGTTCTGTACTGTTGTGTACAGTATGTGTAGTGTACTGACCGGTCTCTGTGGGCGGTGTGTGCGCCTGCAGGTGGTGGGTCCGCAGGTGCAGCTGTAGGGAGTATGTTCTGTACTGTTGTGTACAGTATGTGTAGTGTACTGACCGGTCTCTGTGGGCGGTGTGTGCGCCTGCAGGTGGTGGGTCCGCAGGTGCAGCTGTAGGGAGGGCAGCGCGAAGATAACTTCGCGCACGTGTTTGTCTGCGGCCGCTTTGTTTCTCTCCGTGCTGTTGGTGTTTGTGCTGGAACCGCTGGCGTTGGATGAGGTGGTGCCGGTAGGGTCGCGCTCTAACGACGGGAAGAGTTCGATTGCTGGGGAAAAGATTGTTGTGTCAGTAAGTGAAAAACCTCCACAGACAAGTGACCTGTGTAACTGTGTTCCAGCAGTGAAAATATAAGTTACTGGCACAGTGTACAACGATTATTGTATGCAAAATTAAAGAAAACTCACCATCAATCTCACTATTAGCGAAGGCATAGTGGAACCACTCCTTCAAGGTCTTGAACTGCGGCGGGAACAGCAGAGCCCTGGTCATGCGGCACACGGTGGCCATGGACACGTGGGCCCGGGCTCCGGACCCGCCCGGGCCTAGGCCGCCCAGGCTCGCTGTCAGGCTTTGGACTACGTGGACTTCCATGGAACCTGTTCGTAATACATTTTGTTTAGTGAGAGTGCGTTTGCATCTTTAGTAGTACTCGATAGAATAGGCCCTGCGCCAACTTGAGTTTAATTTCACATCATTTTGGCACAATCACGTCCCCATCTAGCGGTGGCATTTACGCATCTTAAAGACTTCTCTGTACAACTCTATTCTAAAAACACACTTCGGACTGCTTATGCCACAAATCAATGTGCAAGCGAATTAGTGATGAATTAGAGAAAGAAAGAAAGAAAGAAAAAATATTTACTGTCGCAGAAATATAATACAATAAAAAAAGCAGTAAACACACTACTTACAACTGACTATTATTAAAAAAAAAATAGCTACAAAAAAAAAACAAAAGTTTAAGTTTACATAAACTTAAAACCGGCCAAGAGCGTGTCGGGCCACGCTCAGTGTAGGGTTCCGTAGTAATAATTCTTTTTTTGTTTGAAATACGGGCCAATGAAACTTGACCTCTGGATTGTATAGGCGCTCATACGATTCAGGGACCAAATTATATTGGTTAACTGCAGTTTCCATCTGTTGTTTCCATCCAAGTTCAAAATAATTTTCCTAGAAAGTCCTTATAAAGTTCTACTTTTCAGATTTTTTTCGTATTTTCTAAACTTATGGTTCAAAAGTTAGAGGGGGGGGGGACGCTTTGTTTTTTACTTTTGGAGCGATTATTTCCGAAATTATTGACATTATCAAAAAATGATTTTAGTAAACCCCTATTCATTTTTAAATACCTTTCCAACAATATATCACACGTTAGGGTTAAAATTAAAAAAAAAATCACTTCCCACTTTACATATAGGGGGGCTACCCTAATAAAACATTTTTTTCCAATTTTTATTTTAGCACTTTGTCGGCGTGATTGATACACATATTGGTACCAAATTTCAGCTTTCTAGTGCTAACGGTCACAGAGATTAAGCGAGGACGGACAGACAGACAGACATGGCGAAACTATAAGGGTTCCTAGTTGACTACGGAACCCTAAAAATGGAACACAAGTGCGACAATTAGGTTACCACTCAGCATGGTGCTGTGCTATGGGGACCCACAGCACAGTGCTGGTTGCTTGTGCTAGAGACTCTAGTGCAACATAATATCTTGTATGTAATTTAATTTAGCTAAATTCTACGATTCCTACGAAACAAACAAAACCATTCTTCAAACACATTATGGAAAGATAATCAAAATCTAACTCACCCTCCTCACTGGCGACTTGCTGTGCTTCAGTCGCGAAGCTAATGCAAGGATCCTTGAGACTGAACAGCGCCCAGGACTTAGACTTGAAGCTGTTGCCGTGGAAGCACGCGAGGGATATGTTGGTGCCGTGCAGTTCCATTGTACCGCCCAGTACCGTGCCTAGAGAGAAGAGTAGTATGAAATTATGATATTGTGAATAAAGTCAGATATTGCACAGGATAGAGAGAAAGGGCAAAGTGGGGCCCCAACAGTTGGACACAAAAATAGGTAAATATTATATATGTTTATTTTGAAGAGATGTTGCCGTGGCTAAAAATTATATTTTAATAAAAAAGTATCCAGGTTTTCGTAACCATCACGTTGTCGAGATATCTTTACGATGTGATAATTTAGGGGTCTACCTTTTTTCGCAGAATTTTTTATACCCGAATTTTGTTTTGCATAACAGTGGATGGCAGAAATTTCATTTCACAGAAAATCATTTGGTATACACTCATTTACCATAAATTCAAAACGCATAATTTTGTAAGTCAGAATCATCTTTGAGCATAAACTTCATTTCAAGAACCAACTATTCGCCGAAAATTCATAATCAGAATCGTCTTTTGGCACGCATTTCATTTCATACATACGTGTAACATGCAATAATAATAATAATAATTAATTATTATTATCAGCTCACCCGGCCGGCTAAAATTTCTAGCTGAGAACATTAAATGTACGTCAAAAATAATAATAATTATTATTTATTTATTTATTTTTATTTATTTATTTACTATGGAAGACTTACAGCTAAGACAAATAGATTATTAAATAGCATGTGAGACTGACAGCCAATTAAAAGTTGTCACTTCTAAATACAGACTATTAAGAAAGAGTGTGAACAACACAATACAGCCACAGAAAAAAAAATACAGAAAAAAGCTTAAACTAAATACACATTTTATAAGTCACATTCAGTACCTACAATAATAAAAAACCTGAACAAACAAAATTTTTATTAAAAAAGCTACGGCTCATGCACTTTCTGGCCGAGGACACACTCGTTGTGAAAGTGTCAAAATCATGCTGCTTACACATGCTATTAAAGTTTTTACTTGCACGCACTATAAATGAATTTTGCCTATAATTCGTAGAGGTAAATGGAACACGCAACGGCACGTTCCATCGCTTAGACCTTCCGGGAACGTTAAAGTAAAATTTGGATAGGATTTCGGAGTTATTAAAAGAATGATTGAACATTTTAAATAATGAAATACAATCGCAAATTGCTCGTCGATTAATTAAGGGTAATATATGATACTTCTTACAGAGGTTGAGGTAATCTTCAGACCGGTAGGGCACTTTCTGATGATAACACAAATACTTGATGAATCTTTTCTGGATTCTCTCTATACGATCAATGTACTTGTGATAACAAGGATTCCAGATTTCAGACGCGTATTCCAAGTGACTTCTAACAAAAGTACAGTAAAGAATTTTTAAAGTTTTGGCTTGACTGAAGCACTTGGAGAGCCGCATTATAAAACCTAGTGCTTTAGAAGCTTTAGCGACTATGGCATCGACATGAGGTTCAAACGTAAGCTTAGAATCGTGATATACTCCCAGATCTCGGATGCAGTTTGTTTTAGGAAGTATCTGATTACCCAAGCTATATGATGAAGGTATAATTGAGCGCTTTCGAGAATATGTCATAACCGAACATTTAGCAGGGTTGAGATCAAGCTTACTACCACGACAATAAGCCTCCAGACGATCTAAATCATCCTGAAGTGCAGTAACGTCAGCATGTGTCAATATTTTGGCATAGATTTTCATATCGTCAGCAAAACATAACAGTTTGGATGAGATCAAGCAAGAGTTGATGTCGTTTATATACATAATAAAAAGTAATGGCCCGAGTAAAGATCCCTGGGGGACTCCACTGGGGACAGGCACCCAACTAGACATATAATTGCTTAATACTACAGCTTGGGACCTGTTCTCCAGATAAGAAGTAAACCATCTCAGTAAATCGCCTCGTATTCCCATATTATATATCTTTGATAGTAAGATCTCATGATCGATCCGATCAAAAGCCTTACTATAATCCGTATAAACGACATCAACCTGCCCACCGTTATCCATGGCGTCAGTAATAAAATCATTCAGCAGAATTAAGTTAGTGACCGTAGACTTACCCTTCAGAAAACCATGTTGGAAGGAACTAAACGAGTTTTTAAGAGCACTATACAACTGGTTATAGATGATCCTTTCAAAGATTTTTGCCACAATGCAGAGCTTGGATATCGGCCTGTAGTTAATTATTTCGGTTTTGACTCCTTTTTTGTGAATAGGCGTTATGAAAGCTGATTTCCAAAGTTTAGGTACAACACAGTTGTCCAAGGATTTTCTGAAGAGAAGCGAGATAGGTCGGGCAATCGAAGTCGAACACCGAACAAGAAATTTAGACGAAATATTATCCGGGCCAGCCGCTTTAGAGGTATCCAACTTGCGAAGCAAGTTAGAAACCTCTTCAACGTTCACTTCAATGCTACATATATCCGATAGGCAGGTAGATTCAGTAAAAAGAGGGGGTGAAGAAATTCCACGACTAGGGTTGGTATCTACCCCACCGGAGTGTTCCCACGTTGCCGTCGTGGTGGGGCTTGCGTGTCTCAATGACCCTTGGGGCTCTGCCGGTAGATATACTCATGCCGGAAAGGTCCAGGGCGAGAGACCAGACAAAGAGGGACACGCGGGGGGCGCACCGCCCGGAGACGTGAACAGTGTTCCGGTCTTCGGGCGGTGTGCCTGTCGCAGGAGGAAACCTACTTGCTGCTCTCTGGTTCGCGTCTGCTCATCAGACGTGACTGTGAGAGCAGTGAGTAGGCGGAGGGAGAGACGATAGGTGAAGGGAGGGACCACACCCTTTAAAAGGAAAAACAAAAAATGAAAAAGGTGATCGAAAAAGTATTACCCCAGGGAGGTACCAGCTGCTCCGCAGTTGGAGAATCCTCCACGTCTCCTTCGGAGGCGTCAAGCCCCTCGTATTCTGGGGGGGGCAACGAAAGCCTAAATCCATCTGCCAGTGGCAGCAAGAGCCGAGGAGGCTCCCGGTCCCGGTCAAGAAGTCCGGTGGCCGGTAAAAGTAGTAGAGAGAGTGGAAAGCGCGGCGCAAAGGCTCCTGCCAAGCTGAGATCGCCTGAGCTGCGGAGAGATGCGGGGTCGGACTCTGACTCCGTGTCTGGCAGCTCGGCGAGCTCGGCGAGCACTGTGCGCGAAGGTTCTGGGCGCGAAAGCTCGGAGGCTGCTGCGGAGAAGCGCAGGCGGCCCAGACCGAGTCCGAGTCCAGACAATGGCTACAAGGGCCGAGAAGGCTCCCGATCCCGATCCGAGAAGGATGCGATCGTTTCTTCTCCTGACAAGGGGTCAGGAAAGCGAGGCAAGCTGTGGCAGAGGAGCTCGCCTGAGCGGCGGAAAGATGCGGGGTCGGAGTCTGACTCAGCGTCTAGCAGCTCGGCGAGTTCTGAGCACGAGGGAGCGAGGTCCGCTACGGAGAACGCAGAGCGTTTTCGTAAGCGGGCCAGATCGAAGGATGGCCGGGGGTCATCGTCCGGCGAAAAGCTGGGCTCGGCCCGAAAAATCCCTAAGAGCAGGCGGGGTAAGGGCGAAAGCAAGGGAGGGGTGGCCGCTTCCCAGGTGGCTGACAGGCGAGCCGTGGAACACGCCGAGGACGGGCTCCAAACCGATCAAACTGATCGGAGAGTGGTCTCGGTGTCTTCTGACAGTGAGCCGGAGCTGGTGGCTGGTGGCGTCTCCATTAAGGAGCGCATGGCCGAGTTTGCGGTGGTGGTGGAGGCCGCGATCCGCGACGTGGGCCTGAAGAGGCTACACTCGTCAAAAACCAGGGCCATGAACGCGGCCGCGGCCTCCATCTTGGCGGCAGCGGAGGCGATCCGCTGTGGCCCTCTGCCTCCGACGGACGAGCGGCAGCGGCAGACCGAGCTCACCCGCTTGGCGACTGCCGTGTCTGATCTCCAAACGGAGAATAAGAGGCTCCGAGCGGAGTTGGCCGAGCTTCGAGTCGCCGGCCCAAAGAAGGTGTCTCAGAAGGGGTGCGAGCGAGGGCAATGCCAGCCCCCAGCTGCCGAGGACCGGGACCTGTACCTGGTTCGGCTAGCTGACCTCGAAAGAAGGCACTCCCTCTTGGAGGGCATGGTTCTGCGCCCCTCCCTGGGGGCAAAGACATATGCGGACGCGGCAGCCGGTAACCCTAAGGCAGGGCCACCCAGCCAGCCTGAAGGCGGGGCTCAGCCAGGTGGGAAGCCGGCCCCAGCGCCACCGCCTAAGACGAGTGCCCCTCAGAAGGGCAAGGCGGGAACCCCCCCTCCGAAGGGTAAGGTGCCTGGGCAGGAGAAGGGTAAGGCCGCCCAGGAGAGGGGCAAGCCGCCTGCCCCTCCGAAGGGCAAGGAGCCTGCCCCTCCAAAGAGCAAGGCCCCTGACCAGAAAAAGGGCAAGGCGCTTGCCCAGCAGAAGGGTGAGGCACCCACACCTCCTCCGCCCCCTGAGCCTCCCGAGGGCGAGTCAGGTTGGGAGGTGGCCGGTGAAAACCAGAGGGAGCGAAAGGCGGCCCAAAAGGCCAGGCGGGCTGAGCGGAAGCGCCGGCAGAAGAAGCGGAGCGCCGCGGCGAAGCTTCGTGCCCCGAAGACCGCGGTTGTAGTCATTACGCTACAGCCGGACGCGGTAAAGAGGGGCGCGACGTACAGCGAGACGCTCCGCCAAGCCAAATTGACGTTGGCGCTCGAAGAGTTTGGGATCCTCGGGGGCCTCACAATCCGACCCACCGCTACAGGTGCTCGGAAGATAGAGGTTCCCGGGGAATCGAGGGAATCGAGCGCCTCGACCGCAGACGCTCTAGCCGAAAAGCTCAGAGCGTCCCTAAATGCGGACGAGGTTCGAGTGTCCAGGCCAGTGAAGTGCGCCAGCCTGCGCATCCTGGGCCTGGACGACTCGGTCTCCGAGGAGGAGGTGGTAGCCGCCGTCACTGCTGTCGGGGGGTGCTCTGCCGATCAGATCAAGGCGGGCACCCTACGCTCGGATCGCGAGGGTATGCAGACCGTAACGGTTAGCTGCCCTGTGACGGCGGCGACGAAAATTGCGGAGGGCCGCACCCTCAAGGTGGGCTGGTCCAGGGCGCAGGTGAAGCTTCTGGAGCCCAAACCTTTGAGGTGCTTCCGGTGCCATGTGGGGCACCACGTAGGCTGCCGATGCACCTCGGAGGTGGACCGCAGCGAATTATGTTTCCGCTGCGGTCAGCCCGGTCACAAGGCCGCGGCTTGCCTGGCCACGCCTCACTGCAGTGCATGTGCGGCGGCTGGGAAGCCGGCCGAGCACCGGGCAGGGAGCAAGGCCTGCGCTCCACTCGCCAAAGCCAAGGGGAAGGGAAGGCCCTCCGCCACCAACCCCACCGTCGTCGTCAAGAACGCAGCCGCCAAGGCCGCTGCGGAAACCGCCACCACCGCAACTCCCACTGCGGTGGTGCCAAAGGAGGTCCCGGAGGGGGCTGAAATGGAGTGTCATTAATGGCCCCACTAAGCTTCCTCCAGGCGAATATCAACCACTGCGCCTGCGCTCAGGACCTGTTGCTCCAGAGCATGGCGCAGTGGTCGATCAACATCGCCGTGGTCTCCGAGCCGTATTTTGTCCCGCCCAGGCCAGACTGGGTGGAGGACCTAAGCGGCACGGTGGCCATCATTGCGTCGGCCGCCGCCGGCACCCCGGCCCTTGAGATGGTCAGGAAGGGTCAGGGGTGCGTAGCAGCACGGTTCGGGGAGATCGTAGTAGTGGGAGTCTACTTCTCTCCGAGCCGAACTCTCGCCGAGTTCCAAAACTCCCTCAGGGAGTTAAGTGTCGTCATCGGAGGCTATTCCCTCCCCGTACTTGTACTCGGGGACTTCAACGCCAAGAGCTTGGCCTGGGGTTCCCGCTACACGGATGTGCGGGGTGGGATGGTCGAGTGCTGGGCTCTGGAAACAGGCCTGGACATCCTGAACCGGGGTTCTGTGGCCACGTGTGTGCGGATGCGGGGCGAGTCGGTGGTGGACATTTCGTTCGCCAGCCCCGCTCTGTCACAACGCGTCGTCGACTGGCGTGTTATGGAGGGGGAGGAGACCTATTCCGACCACCGATATATCCGGTTTGAGGTCTCTGCCCAGTCCTCGAGTACGCCGGTCCCACAGACCCCAAGTGGTCCGCGTTGGGCGCTGAAGAAGCTGGATCGGGAGCTCCTCCTGGAAGCCGCGATCGTGCAGGCCTGGGTGTCATCACCGGTCAGGCCCGCCGACGTTAACACCGAGGCAGGCTGGTTCCAGGAGGCTATGACCGAGGTCTGTGACACGGCAATGCCCCGAGTCCGGCCAGGAAGCGCCCGGCGTCACGTGTACTGGTGGTCGCAAGAGCTGTCGCACCTGCGGCAGCAGTGTGTGGCGGCGCGGCGCCGGTACGCCAGGCATCGCAGGCGCCGCATTCGTCCTCCGAATGCGGAAGCCATCGAGGCGGAGCTTTATGAAGGGTACAGAGCGGCGAAGAAAGTCCTCTCCGAGGCTCGTCTGCGGGCCAAGGATCAGGCCCGCGAGGAGATGCTGGAGACTCTCAACAGAGACCCGTGGGGGCGCCCTTATAAGATGGTGCGGAATCAACTCCGCACCCGGGGCCCCCCGCTGACGCAGAGTCTCCGGCCCGAGCTCGTGGAGGACGTAGTGAGTGCTCTGTTCCCTTCGCGAGGGGAGCATCGTCCCCCGCCAATGGCTCCGCCACCAGCGGTGCCGGAAGCGGACGGTTCAGGAACCGATGACGACATTCCGGAGGTGACTGGGGTAGACCTAAGAGTGGCGGTAGGGAGGCTTAAAGCCAAAAACACCGCCCCGGGGCCCGATGGCTTGCCTGGCAAAGCCTGGGCCCTGGCCTCAGACCCAGAGGCTCTTGGGCCCCGACTGGAGAGGCTCTTTAGCGCGTGCATGGAAAGAGGCCAGTTCCCGCTTCGTTGGAAGACGGGGAAGCTGGTCCTCATCCAGAAGCCGGGGCGCCCTGCGGACTCGCCGTCTGCATACCGGCCCATTGTGCTGCTCGACGAGGTGGGCAAGCTCTTTGAAAGAGTAATTGCAAACCGCCTCGCCGAGCACCTTGAGGGAATGGGTCCGGATCTTGCGGATCAGCAGTTCGGCTTCCGCAAGAGGCGCTCGACGGTGGACGCCATCATGCGCGTGAGAGCCCTCACGACGGGGGATGCGGTCTCTCGGGGCGGTGTGGTCTTGGCGGTGTCTCTCGACATCGCTAACGCCTTCAACACCATGCCCTGGAGCTGCATCAGGGAGGCACTCCGGTATCACCGGGTGCCGGCCTACCTTCGTCGTGTAGTCGGGGACTACTTGTCTGACAGGACGGTAATCTACCCTGGTCAAAACGGAGAATGGAACCGGCGAGAGATGTCGTGCGGTGTTCCACAGGGTTCGGTTCTGGGGCCGCCCCTGTGGAACATCGGTTACGACTGGGTGCTGCGTGCCGACCTCCCTGACGGCGTCAGCGTCGTCTGCTACGCGGACGACACGCTGGTGCTGGCACGGGGGGAGTCGCACGAGGCGGCGGCCGCGAATATGACACGCGGGGTTGAGATAGTCGTGGAGAGGATCCGGCAGCTGGGTCTCGAGGTGGCGCTTCACAAGTCCGAGGCCATGTGCTTCCATGGGCGTGGGAATGTGCCACCGTCGGGATCCCAGCTAACGGTGGGAGGGGTTCCCATCGGCGTCGAGTGTACTATAAAGTACCTTGGACTCGTCCTCGACAGCCGGTGGAACTTCGTGGAGCACTTCCGACGTTTGGCTCCCAGACTGGAGCGGGCCGCGGCTGCCTTTAGGTGGCTCTTGCCCAATCTGGGGGGGCCAAACGCCTCCTGCCGTAGGCTGTATGCGGGGATCGTGCGGTCCATGGCCCTTGACGGGGCCCCGGTGTGGGCGCGTGCCGTGAGGAAGCGGGCCGTCCACTACCTGAACGCGCCCCAAAAGGTCATGGCCGTAAGGCTAGTCCGCGGGTACCGCACGATCTCCCGCGAGGCGGCGAATCTCCTTGCCGGATTGCCGCCGTGGGATCTGGAGGCGATAGTCCTCGCGCGCCTACACGAGTGGCGCGCGGAGGCGCTACACCGGGGGGTCACTCTACTGCCGCGGCACATTGCTGCGCGGCGGACAGACCTCCGGTGCGATCTCATGGCGGCATGGAGACAGCGACTGTCGCAACCCCGTGCAGGGCACGCCACGATAGTGGCGGTAAGTCCCCTCTTTGAGGAGTGGCTAGAGAGGAGCCACAGCGCCCTCACCTTCCGTCTGACGCAGGTCCTCACCGGACACGGATGTTTCGGGAGGTACCTGCACCGAATCAGGCGGGAGGAAACGCCCGGATGCTTCCACTGCGAGGATCGACCGGAGGACACGGTGGAGCACACTGTGGAGGTGTGCCCTGCTTGGGCGGAGCCCCGCCGTGTTCTCGTAGCGGCGATCGGCGGCGGTGACCTCTCGCGTCCGGCCCTGGTGCAAGCCATGGTCCGGGGCGAGGAGGAATGGGACGCCGTCGCCTCCTTCTGCGAAGCAGTGATGCTAGCGAAGGAGGTGGCGGAACGAGAGAGGGAGAGAACCTCTCAACGTTCCAGCCGCCGCGGAAGGCGCGGAAGGCGCTCCGGGCGTCGGGGGCCACGTGATGGCTTCCGGCCACCGTAGACGCGGGCCTGTGGACGGTGAGTAATGGGCTAGCTCGCCGTCCGGCCGTCGTCATGACGGCAACAGACCGTGTCGGCGGCGCGTTCGTGTTCCACGCGCGCCTCAAAGAGATGTCAGCAAGGAGGGGCCCGCAAGGGCCGACGCCCGTCGGGGCCGCGGTATTATGTACTAGATTACGTGGCCTCGGCGCAAGGGCAAAGAAGGAACATGGGTTCGGTTTTTAGTCAGTAGAAGTCTGACACTCCCCTTCGCTCTGCCCAAGAGCGGGGGGGGGTCATTCGATGATTTTCCACCCACCAAAAAAAAAAAAAAAAAGGGTTGGTATCTAGAAATGTAGAATGAAAGTACGTAGAAAACGCTTCGCATATTGTTTCTCCGGTAAGCAACGCTTCGCTATTGTAGTTTAAAGTGCTCGGAACTGCATTTGAATTGTGCCGTTTTTTAACAAACGTCCAAAAATATTTTGGGTTTTCCATATTAGATTTTTCGGTTAACTTCAAGTAGTTTACATAACATTGTGATTCTAATATCTTTACCCTTTCACGGAGTAGCCTAAATGTTGACTCATCGGCTATATTGCCATAGGTCTTAAATTTTTTGAAATATTTGTATTTTTCTTTAATTGTTTTTATTAATGCCGAATTGTACCAAGTGGGATACTTTTTGTGACGTTGTAATTTTTGTGGAACATATTTAGTGTGTAATTTGTGAATGAAATTATTGAAAAAGTGAACTGATTCATCAATTGATCGTGTCGCAAACTCGGACTCCCAGTCAGCCGCGGAAATGTCTTTGTTAATAGACTCATAGTCGCCTTTGTCGAACAGAAATTGCGTCCGTGGCGCGCACTCTAATAGAGGAGCCTCAACGAAATCCATATTAATTAATAGTGCTGGATGAGATAGGTGTCAATGGGAACCAGTGGATTTGAACATTCAACCACACTAACTAATTTATTTGCAAGTACCAAATCTAAAATTTTACCATACCTATTAAGAACACCATTGTATTGACCAAAATCTAGAGTACATAATTCGTCCGTAAGTAAAACCTCGTCAGAACTGTTCGGGATCGTTGGGACGAGCGATAGATTGTCAGATAGGACCCAGTTAATACCGCTCATGTTAAAGTCACCAATGATGAGAAAGGTGTCAGAGGAATTACTCATAACTATACGGTTTAATTGTGTAAGGTAATTGCGTAGTTGTAAAGAAAAAGAAAGGCCTAAGTTTTGCTGACATAAATAAACAACACAAATATGTAAGGTAATATATTTACGTGTATTCGAATTTTTCAGTCGTATGCTGAGCCATAAATCCTCTGCTGTAGACTGGAAGGTAGGTTGGCATATAACTGAAAGTTCCCTACGTGTAGCAATAAGTACACCCCCACCACGCGACTGCCCGGTCAAAACATAATCTCGATCACGACGCCACACAATGTACCGTTCGTCAAAGAATTCCGAATCCAAAACTCCATCTAATAACCACGTCTCTGTAAGAACAATAATATCATACGAGTTTAGTAACATTTGACGATAGAAAGAATCACTTTTAGTTCTAAGCCCGCGAACGTTTTGATAAAATATATTTAATTTATGAGCCAAATATAATAAAATGACTATTATGAAGGTAAAAGTCAATAATATTTGTGCGAGCGCAAGAATCATACGATGCTATAAGTAGTAAACAACTGTGCGAAAAAGCGAGCAATAGTGCGTGGTGCGTGCAAGTGCGAGAGAGTAAAACATATTATAGTGCGGCAAAGCTTTTAAGTAAGCAGCGCGATAACGAATACAAAGGATACCAGTAGCTAAACAAAAGAGAAGTGTCGAAATCATGAGTGCGGCAGAGGTGTTAAACATTTTGCAAAAAGTTATCGTGACATAAACGGTATTAAATACTTGAAACCATTGATGTAAAATATAATAGCAAAACAGGAAAGTACGGATAACAATTAAGAAGCATATTAAACAATCTTGTTTAAATCTGACTCCTTCCTTATAATAAAAACTTTCGAATGGTTATTTTTAAGTATGTGAATTTTACCATGCTTAACCCATACGTACTCGTAATGTTTATCCTTGGCAATGATTTTCACTTTGGATAAAAGCTTTTTGTACTCGACGCTTAGGTGATCGTTGACATACACACGCTGAGATGAGCCTTGAAACCCGATGTCACAAGCAGATAAGTCCTTCTTGGCACGTGCCGCCGCAATAAAATCTTCCTTTACATAGCGGTTTAAAAAACTCACTATGATCAGCTTTTCATTGGAACCAAAAATAGGGACCCTTGAAATATAGTTCACCTGGGCTTTGGGACAGCTGTAATTAACTTTGCGGCCAATAGCGTCGATGATTGAATAAAGGTTCTCTTCCTTCTTAACAGGCACTCCCTTTATTTCGACATTGTTTGACCTGGACCTCTGTTCATAAGTCGAAAGTTGATATTTGATGCTCGCCAAGTCAGTCTGCAAACCATTCACTGATTCCTGAAGCTTTTCAAATTCAGACACCTTTGCTTCAACTTCCACGAGTCTTGTATCAAACTCGTCGAGTCTCCCACCAGTCCCCTCACATGTCAACTTAAGCTCAGCCAACTCGTTCTTGATGACGCGAATGTCATCCACGAAGGTCGGCAAGTTAAGGAGCTGCCGTTTCATGTCACGGATCTCACTTAAAATGGTATCCAGCGACGCAGGTTCAGGGGTAGACACAGCTGGTGATGAGGTTTTGCAAGTCGGGCATTTCCACTGTGCCATCCGAGTAGCACCCAGCTTCCTCCATCCGGTTTCGGAGATGTTTGCACATCCAAAATCCAGGTGTTTCCTGCAGCTACCACACTGGACACCGTCGTTGAACTGCATATTACAGACTGCGCAGGTTTGCATTTTCAAAATGTGTACAAGTAAAGCAGGCAAAAAAAAACAAAATATGAACTCAACTAAAATGTGAAAAGGTTGGCGATCTATTTTTACCCGACTACGGCGAAGCCAAAAGGAAGGGTAATGATTTTGGCAGTCTATGTATGTATGTATGTAAGTATATATGTATGTATGTATGTTCCACCGTAGCGTCTAATCTACTGAACGGATTTTAATAAATTAGGTGTCAATAGATTCGTAAGAATAGCCCGGGTGACATAGGCTATATAAATTCTTTTTATGACGGAATTTAAATGTCAAAAACTTACCTCAAAAAATAATAAATTGAGATAACCATTGCAAGTTTGGTATCAAATGAAAGGTCTTGGCGAGCACATTACAAATATGTATTAAATTATAGTATAAGTACACACAAAAAAAAAATCAAATAAAAAAATTAAGTTCAAAAATCTAAAACCCGACTACTAACAAAATCGCGGTCTTAAAAGTAGAAAACAAGAAAATAATTCTTGTCTGATATTCTTCGTAGTCGCATGCCACCTTGTATCAATGAGAACGCCATGAAGGAGCATCAGGTATCAGTGGCATGCGACTACGAAGAATATCAGACAAGAATTATTTTCTTGTTTTCTACTTTTAAGACCGCGATTTTGTTAGTAGTCGGGTTTTAGATTTTTGAACTTAATTTTTTTATTTTTTTATGTGGCGCGTACTGTGCGTATGAGTGTTCGCACGTGAAATGAATTATTAATAATAATAATGACGTCACTCATACATGCAACGCATGTACTCCATGACGCGCGCTCGCTTCGCTCGCATATTAAATAACACTAATATCTTCTGTCCCCGAAGTGCCGGCGGGCCTCCGCCGGCCTCCTTCGTCGGCCTACGGCCCGGTGCCCATGCCGCCCATAAAGGATACTTTCGCGAGACGGTCGTTATACCTTATAAAAATCTACCAAATAAAATTCTGCCATCTTAAAAGTATGCCATGGAAAATTCGGCTATTTAAACATTCTGCGAAATGAGTATTCTAATAAATAATTGTTCTGCCATAAACACATTCATTCAAAGAAGAATATGCCAAGTGTGTTATGCCAAATAAATTTCGGAGCATCAAGTTTCTGCCAGATAGATGGTACCCATAATTTAGATCTTGCAAAAAAAAAAAAGGCAAAGGGATGATAATGCTAGCTTCCAGAGAACATAGAAAAATCAACTCCCTTCCAGAATTTCGAAAAGAATCCAAAGACAATGAAAATGTCCAACTTTTGCGTGTTATAATGGGTAAAAACTGCATTAGTAGAAAAATCAACCTTATCATAATGTACATACCGTTAGCGGGCAGCGGCGTGGGCAGCGTGGACAGCTGCATGCCGGACACCAGGTACAGCACCTTCTGCCAGTGTCGGTGGTGACGTAGCTCTGCTGCTGGGGCTGGGGCTGCGCCTTCTGCTGTGGGAGCCGCTGCTGCTGGAGCTGGGGGGAGGGACTGGTTAGAGAGACGCGGAGGAGACTACGTAACGGTCCAGCAACACCCTTGTAGCATCCTTCAATGCTGTATAAACAGAGTGTCTACTAAGGAAAACATCAAGTGCTATAAGGATCTTTTTGACAGCTCTGTCGGGTACTTTTGCTCGAGAGGTCAGCTCAGTTCGGACGTTTATTGAGAACTGTACATGTGAATGATTTTCATAATTCGATTTTTTATTTTTCTATCGATTTGTTATTTAAAGTCTTAGTTATTTTTCTAAAAAAAATCTGATACAAAGATCAAGAGAGAAGATAGAACACGCGGTCACACAGGCAGATATATTATTTAAAAAAACCGGCCAAGAGCGTGTCGGGCCACGCTCAGTGTAGGGTTCCGTAGTAATAATTCTTTTTTTTTAATACGGGCCAATGAAACTTGACCTCTGGATTGTATAGGCGCTCATACGATTCAGGGACCAAATTATATTGGTTAACTGCAGTTTCCATCTGTTGTTTCCATCCAAGTTCAAAATAATTTTCCTAGAAAGTCCTTATAAAGTTCTACTTTTCAGATTTTTTTCGTATTTTCTAAACTTATGGTTCAAAAGTTAGAGGGGGGGGGACGCTTTGTTTTTTACTTTTGGAGCGATTATTTCCGAAATTATTGACATTATCAAAAAATGATTTTAGTAAACCCCTATTCATTTTTAAATACCTTTCCAACAATATATCACACGTTAGGGTTAAAATTAAAAAAAAAATCACTTCCCACTTTACATATAGGGGGGCTACCCTAATAAAACATTTTTTTCCAATTTTTATTTTAGCACTTTGTCGGCGTGATTGATACACATATTGGTACCAAATTTCAGCTTTCTAGTGCTAACGGTCACAGAGATTAAGCGAGGACGGACAGACGGACAGACAGACAGACAGACAGACAGACAGACAGACAGACAGACATGGCGAAACTATAAGGGTTCCTAGTTGACTACGGAACCCTAAAAATAGACCACGATCTGGATAGGATATAGAACTTTTCGTGGTATTTCACTGCCGTGTGATTATAACTGACCTCAACGCGAATGAAAGTACGGAGAAAAGTATTTTCTACTTTAATGATACTTACGTTCCCTCCGATCTCGTCTTGCATTAGTATAATTGGGATGCAGCGAGCTGAACACCCGTTTACTGGACTTGAACTGCTGCGTGAAGAACTCTTCAAGTTTAAGCTGCATCTTCAGCAGGTCTGGCGTGGTACTCCTGGACATCAGGATCTGCAGCTGGTGCCAGCTTAGAGTTCCATGGGTCAGGATTATCGCTGGCCTGGGGGGAGAAATATGGGGTTAGAAAGAGTAGGGTGTTTAGCGCTTACTGCATAGAGTGCATAATATGGTAAGGTCCTATTTTATAGTGTTTTGTGTTTCGTTTTAGAATGCAACCAGACTACAGTCGGTCTGCGACAAACTTCTCACAGTTCTTATTACAAACCAAGATGAATCTATATTATTATTTATCGAATATTATTGAGACAAGTTGACGTAATAAATAGACAGAAATTGTTTATAAATCGGTTACTAATGACCTAAATACGTTTGCCGTTAAACTATGATAGAGACAGAATTATATTTAAAATATATCATGAAACAAACGCATTCGATTATTCGTGGTCGTGTGTGTATTTTACTTTAGTTTGAATTTCTGAATAGGGTTTGAAATATAGTTTGAACCAAACTTAAAATGCTTTGCAATTTGGATGGGGATCCTTCTCACAAAAGAAGACATATGAATCACCCATGACGTTCTCACAGCGGTCTGGTTGCACCTTTACTGTTCGTTTGGAAACTTGTATTTTTAGGGTCATTAAACGGAACATGGGTAATAGGATAGGGCCTCATAGCTTACCCGTCTTCCGGTTCTTGATCTTCCTGGAAGCTAGTGAGAGATCGTGCGGGTTAGTTAAGCAGTTACAATGTTATACTTGTGCACTGTGCGTACCCTATGATCTAGATTATAGCATATTGAGACTACGTAGGACGTTTGCTATCATTTTAATTCTTGAATTAAATATACTGAACTGAGTTCAACAAGTTAATGATAATTTACGTTATTAAGGTGAATCCTCCAACCAGCCCGCGAAAATCAAATTTTCTTAAGTTTTTTGCAATTTGCAGGCCAGTGATAGGTGGTATGTTGATGAACATTTGATTCGCGGCTGTAAGACGTATATAGTTACAGAATTATAATCATCAAAATCATTAATACAACCCTCCGAGCTCATAAAGGTTTAAAAATGACTTTTACAAGGTCAAAGCCATTCCGGATCTCTATCTCTTTCTGTCACTTAAAGGTGTCGTTTGGTGGAGCAAGAAGTGTGATCGCAAGCATCTCAAAGCAGCTCAAAATGAGCAGGGGAAACATAAGACTAGTAGTAGGGATCGCAACAGGACACTGTGGACTCAATAGACACCTGACGATTATGAAAGTAAAGGAAGATCCCATATGCCCAGCATGTGGAGAAGCAGAAGAAACAAGTTTCCACCTTGTGGCTGAATGCACAATGTATGAGCTACTCAGATGGGAAATCCTAGGAACAGATGAGATTAATGAAGATAAGCTTGCAGAAATCTCTACCGAACAACTGGTGAGCTTCTGCAAGGCAACAGGAAGATTCGCGATGCCGACCACCAGTAACCCATGAAGGGGATCCACCAAAATGGGGAACTAGGCGAAATAATCCACAACGAAAGGACTGATCGCCCGTCTGGTGTCTGCCGGTGTCCCCGAAAATAAATAGAAATAGAATAAAAGCATCTAAAAAACTTGAACGTACGATTTGACCTCTAACTTTAGTCAGTTACAATTTAAAGTGACAGAAAGTTACAAAAGATGCACGAAAATGCTGATCTGTACGTGTAAATATGACTTGAAGCCATTTTAGACGCGCCCTTTTCACTTACAAAATGATTTTTCAGTATAGCAGTTAGACAAAGATTAGCCTATCACAAAGACAACACAGCTGTATAAAGCAACACAAGTGCCCCCCCTTACCTAGACGTAGGTCGATGTGGATGGTGTGCCGGGTGCCTGTTCCTGGCCAGCCACTCGTCCCGCAGCGCTGCCTGCAGTTTGGACACCCGCGCCATGAGTACAGGTGTACCCATGTACTTACCTAGACGTAGGTCGATGTGGATGGTGTGCCGGGTGCCTGTTCCTGGCCAGCCACTCGTCCCGCAGCGCTGCCTGCAGTTTGGACACCCGCGCCATGAGTACAGGTGTACCCATGTACTTACCTAGACGTAGGTCGATGTGGATGGTGTGCCGGGTGCCTGTTCCTGGCCAGCCACTCGTCCCGCAGCGCTGCCTGCAGTTTGGACACCCGCGCCATGAGTACAGGTGTACCCATGTACTTACCTAGACGTAGGTCGATGTGGATGGTGTGCCGGGTGCCTGTTCCTGGCCAGCCACTCGTCCCGCAGCGCTGCCTGCAGTTTGGACACCCGCGCCATGAGTACAGGTGTACCCATGTACTTACCTAGACGTAGGTCGATGTGGATGGTGTGCCGGGTGCCTGTTCCTGGCCAGCCACTCGTCCCGCAGCGCTGCCTGCAGTTTGGACACCCGCGCCATGAGTACAGGTGTACCCATGTACTTACCTAGACGTAGGTCGATGTGGATGGTGTGCCGGGTGCCTGTTCCTGGCCAGCCACTCGTCCCGCAGCGCTGCCTGCAGTTTGGACACCCGCGCCATGAGTACAGGTGTACCCATGTACTTACCTAGACGTAGGTCGATGTGGATGGTGTGCCGGGTGCCTGTTCCTGGCCAGCCACTCGTCCCGCAGCGCTGCCTGCAGTTTGGACACCCGCGCCATGAGTACAGGTGTACCCATGTACTTACCTAGACGTAGGTCGATGTGGATGGTGTGCCGGGTGCCTGTTCCTGGCCAGCCACTCGTCCCGCAGCGCTGCCTGCAGTTTGGACACCCGCGCCATGAGTACAGGTGTACCCATGTACTTACCTAGACGTAGGTCGATGTGGATGGTGTGCCGGGTGCCTGTTCCTGGCCAGCCACTCGTCCCGCAGCGCTGCCTGCAGTTTGGACACCCGCGCCATGAGTACAGGTGTACCCATGTACTTACCTAGACGTAGGTCGATGTGGATGGTGTGCCGGGTGCCTGTTCCTGGCCAGCCACTCGTCCCGCAGCGCTGCCTGCAGTTTGGACACCCGCGCCATGAGTACAGGTGTACCCATGTACTTACCTAGACGTAGGTCGATGTGGATGGTGTGCCGGGTGCCTGTTCCTGGCCAGCCACTCGTCCCGCAGCGCTGCCTGCAGTTTGGACACCCGCGCCATGAGTACAGGTGTACCCATGTACTCCAGACGTAGCTCCAGTGCTGCCAGGCGGACGCCGCACACATGGCCTGGGTTGCAGCCTGCTTCTTCTTCAATGTGGACTGGTGGAGGGAATTGATGGTTATTTTCGTATGGACTTGTGCTATCGTAACGTCAATCATTATTATTATATTTTAATTGTAATTTATTGAAATGCCACCTTAATTTCGTACGCCAAATATTGGCAACACATAGTGCACATATTTTAGAAAATATACAAAATCAAAAGTCATTTAGTCGAACGTCAATTATTTACTTTACATTTTTATAAGACAGTCCCCCTAAACGCCTACCCATCGACACTTCCCAACTAGCACAAACTGGTTGCATAAGAGCTTTGGAGCCAATCCGATTATTCCCAAAGGCGCCAAGCTCAAGCGCCAGAGCGTCCACTGCAGACCTTATGCAGCCATTTTGCAGCCAATCAGGCACAACTATTTGCAACCTACAGTTCCATTAGATCCTCATAATAGTGGCATAAAAGCGCTACAGGAGTTGCAACTAATAATTAACACCAGACTAGAGCTCTTTGTGGCGCTTATTGAATGAATGACAGGTTTAACTGAACGAATAAGGATCACTGATCATTCACCTTGTCTCTCATTTATTAAATAAGATATATGCTCCTGAGTCAGACATTACTAAATACAAATAAATAAAAGTGAAGTGAAGCTAGTGTTATTGAACTACATTTCGTATTATAATTATGCAAGTGACTAAAAACGCAGATCAGTTTATCGTGTATATAGTTGATATTATTGGAGTATTTTTAACGCGCCTCAATAATTACCTCAGAATATCGTAAAATATGTAAAATATTATTATATAAATAATATTATATCACCTAACTACACGATATTGTAATTACATGCTTGACTACATTTGTATTTAGTAAGTTGCTGGTTCTGTATTTAGTTAAATTTTACTACAAATTGTGATAAAAACACATAAATTTCTCAAGTAATGATAAATAATTGTCTTGTAAACATGGCGTTTATGAGAAGCAGCTTTAACTTGTAACTTCAACCTTAATACTTGCTCTCTGCGCGTCAAAGCGTTAAGTTTCACTCTTCTGAAGGTCCAAGTAATACCTGTACCACTAATGCAGTTCAAGTCTTTATAATCACTTTTATTTCCTACTTACTGCAGACATCGAACCACACTAATGGTTGTTTGTTTAGAGATCCGCAGAACTCGTTGAAAACCCTAAAATACGATGATCGTTTGTAGCCGCTTCTATATTTTTTGCTCTTTCAATTGTTTAACACTTACTATGTCTTACCATGTTTTCAGAATGCTTTTCATAATAATTCAAACTTATAATGAACAAAAAAATAAACAAGAACTTTGCATCTGTCCATCGAAGTGGTAAAAACATGGGATTCAACTCCACAACCAAACTGGATTAAAATAAGTTTAATTTAGTCCAGTTTGGTTGTGGAGTTGAATCCCATGTTTTCCACATTGTAATTAATAAACAAAAAAAATACGCAAAGAAGGTTATTTTATTTTATTTTTATAATATGCCACTATAACTTACTTTTTCTCTGTAACTGGCCCGATATCAGTAATAGAGAAAACAGAATCTACGGGACCCTTTTTTTTACTTGTGACTTCTCCAATAAAAATAGCAGAATGTATCCAAATGAGTAGGCAATGTACCACTACGCCCCTGCTTCTATTGTAAAGCCTTAATGGCGCTATTAGTAAAACAGTCGATCAAATTCCTACTTAAGTCTGCGCAAAAGTACAAATCACTTCGGCAATAAAACTTTCAGTGGCAGAACAGTGATAAATATATCTTTTATACAGTTCCGTTAAAAAGTCTGCAATTAAAGTCTTTAAGCAGTTCTGAAGCGTACAGCAGCGCCAATAGAAGCATACTAGCAGCTTTAAGCTTTAACATATATATTTTAACTCTCTTTTAAAGCTATAGACGGAAAATGGGTTGTAAAATAAACACCTTTAAAGCCTGGAGTGGCATTTGGTTCAGTTTCTGCTACCCCTAGTGATATGTACAGCAATGAGCAGTTACGGAAGCAATAGTAGAACTTAAAACCACTTCCTGAACCCCAAAAGCGCTACTGTACAGCTAAAAGTTGCAAAATAGGCTGCTATTTCCACTAGTGTGCTAGTTGGGTTCCTAGTGTTTAGCTGGAAAGAAGAAGTGGCGCAACAAACTTCCCAGCACACATCTGTCTGTTAGGTTGGTTAGAAGAACCAGACTCGATACAATAGCAAGGTGTCAGTTAAATTTAAGTATTACTACCATAGCAATGTTTATAAGAAAATAAATGATAAGAGTCCACAGTCTCTTTTAAAGTTCAGACAAATCTTGGTCAAGTCATGAGAACCGGTGCTAGCTGTCACGGTGATAACAGTACATTATGGTACAAGTGTGTAATGTTGGTGATTACCGCTGAGGCGCCATTGAGACCCGAGCCGTCAGGTGAGGGTCTTAAGAAAGCCGAGGACGGTAATCATCAATACACACGTGTATCATACGACGTTTTTCAACACACTTGTGAAGAAAATAATACTAAAAAGTCATCTTTAACAGTTAAAACGAGTTCTGATTTTTTTACACAATAGCGGGAAAAAACAATCGGTTTTCCTATGCGCGCGCATCTACTGTTCGACCAACTTATCTGTGCATGCGGGAAAACACGGAACTAAAATAAATGTACTAAGTTTGACGTAGCGATGCATTTTTTCTTGACCAGTGGCGCCACCATGAAATTCACACTTAAAATGGTCATACTGGTTACAGTATAACCATTATGACCATATTAATTTAGTCTATGGCCGAATGCCATTGTTAAATGGCGTTTGGCCATAGACTAAATTAATGAGCGCGATAGAGTTTTAACCACGTATAAAATGAGGAAAAAGTTTTCTTTATTACAGAGAAAATAAAAGTTATATTATTTGAGTGAAAATTTCGTTTAATAAAAACGTACAAGTTGAAATTATATATTTAAATTCAAATTTGCATGAAATGAGCAAGCACTAAGTACATTAATTTATTTTTACTATTGAACACGATCTTTTTTGTATCGAAACTTTTTTATGAACAGAGTAACTCAACCAATAAAATTAAAAAAAACCCTATAACTCACTAGTGAATAATAGTAATGAAAAAGTCACAGTTTGATTATAGGTGTCATTATGTGCCTAATTGCGGTGAAATTATAGCCACTTTATAGCAAGTGTGTTGAAAAATGAGTTTTTCAACGTTCGGCGCAGTTCGCATACATACCGTAGGTGTCAATAGAGGAGAGCGAGATGGCGCCACCAACGATACCACCGCGTGCGTCCAGCTCCGAGCTCGCCAGCGCCACTCCCACCAGCATGTTGCGGTGTCCGGTGCTGCCGATGCTCAGCCGACCTGTGCAGTTGAAGTCGCGGGACTGCCAACTGTTAATACAAACATTTACTTCAAAAACAATCACTAAGACGTCAAATATAATTAAATTCCTTACGTCAAATACAACTATGGAGAAATCGTTGTTTAGAGAAAAGAATATTAAGTTTTTTCTTTTTTGGAATGATCTCAAAATATTGAAATGATCTGAAACACTGCGGTATATACTGCCGAGCCACGAGCCCACATGTATCTTGCAAACGCGCCCGTTTGTTGATCATTTATCTTCGGGGACGCCGGCAGACACCAGACGGGCGATCAGTCCTTTCGTTGTGGATTATTTTGCCCACACATTTTGTTGATCATACACACACACACAGCGCTGCAAGCTCTGTCCTACGCATCGACACGTTGTTTTACTAGAAGCTAACCTTAGATAGCATCTTTGCACGCCCTTTTTAAAAGTAGTTTTTTTTGCTGTTTTTTAATGCTGTACAAAATTAAAAGAAAAGAAGAAGCTTTAAAATGTAATTTACTAAATTATTATTTTTACCTGACATTGCCCATAACGTTGCCCATGTTCATATGCACGTTGAGTTTGGTGAAGTTGACAGCGAACAGCACCAGCGTCTCCCACGCCGCGCCCATCGCTGGAGACGACGACTTGCTACTGTCTGTATGCAACAGTTGTGGCACTTGTTTAATATAAAACATTATACTAGCTAGAGAAGAGTGGAAGCCTATGGGGGAGGCTTTTGCCAAGCAGTGGGACAGTAAAGGCTAACAAAAAAAAACTAAATAAATAAACGCGCGTGGTAGAATTGAGGACCTTAGGCGCTAAGCCGAGAGTTCAAAATATAACAGCGAGCTAAAACGAGAATTTATCCAAAGGATAAATTCTCGATTAAAAATAGAGCAGTGGTGGGCCCAGTGGTGTCGGCCCTGACTTACGAACAGTAGGTCGTGGGTTCGAACCCAGGCAGGCGCATTACTTTGTGTAATTTATTTCATCACCGCTGCTCTCAAAACGGTGAAAGAAAACATCGTGAGGAAACCGGCACGCTTGGCGGATTATAGCCCATCCCTCTCCTAGAGAGGAGGCCCGAGTCCCTGCAGTGGGAAAGTTATAGGATGATGATGATCCAAAGGATTAGAGCTAGAATTATCAAAGGGTAGGTATGTGTGCAGGTGCGCTTTACGGTTTTAAGTTTTACCTTTGGATTTTTGATGCTCTGGAACAGTCTTCGCTTTCTCTCTCTGTGGTAGTACAGGTGATACTGGAGCATTGCTGCTTGATGGCCTGACAAAATATATAATGATTAACTTAGAGTACATAGTCCGAAAATTCGAAGACATGTGACATCTATCAATCCGCACTGGGCCCGCGTGGTAGATTATAGCCCATCCCCTCTCAAAGAGAGGCCTGTGTCCCAGCAGTGGGAACATTAATAGGCTGTTGATGATGATGATGACATAGTCCGAAGAATAACAGAAAAATGCAGGAAATACACAGGAATAAACACAAAATAAACATAAGTAATCTGCGGTCACAATTTAGTTTCCAAATAGTGTTTTTTGAACTTTCTTACCAAAAAAATTTGACTTTTCCCGCTACAATTTTCAAATCAACCTTAACCTTTTTAGCGCCACAGTCACGTATAGACGACAAGCCGAACAAGCAAAAAAGTGCCCTAAGTCTGTCGACTTAAGGTACTTTTTGGCTTGTCGTCTTACTTGACCGTGGCGGTCAATGGGTTAAACTTAAAGTTGATATTTGTTCAAGTGGAAATAACATCAGCAGTCATAGTAGTTGTATTGTCTTCTTACCCATGATCCCTTGTGTCGTGTAAACTGAGGTCACCCAAGAACATGCGCCTCACGATAGTACGTCTGTACCACGCCTTGGGGAACGCGAGGATCTCGCCCAAGCGGCGCATGTCGTACTTGAACCATGCTGAACCCACGTCCACGATCGCTGCAAGAGGATTATTATATTGAGATGTGATCTAATTATAGAAAAATCGTATTAGGTATTTCTAATACGATTGTTAGAATCTAGAAGTTAGAATCGTCACACAGTACCCTGCCTGAAGACGGTCGTCTTCACCGAGGCAGGCCAAACATCGGAAGAGTAAAAACACAAACACAATAAAATTGTATAAAGCTAGATTCGTAAAAAAATTACATATGGTCGGTATAGTGAGACGGTAAAATATACAATTGATTAAACTTACTTGAGAACCTAACAGTAGCCTTCGACTGATCCTGCTCCGTCTGGAAATCCAACTTCCTGGACCTGGACAGGTGGAACTTGACAAACTCCACGTTGATACTGAGCGAGTCTTTCCTCTCCGTGTCAGACAGAGGAGACCACTGCGCCTCCTTGAGAGAGGACTTCTTCCCGCCGTACGGGTGGAACATGTTCACTGAGAAGTCAGCCAGGCAGCCTGTGACACTCAGGCCGCCCATCGCTACTGCTGGCTCTGCCATTTCTCTGTGGAGGGGTTATGTGTTTTAGTTAATGGTCATGGATGAAGAGGATGGTAGATGAAAACTACCGCCGAGAAGTTATAAGACTGTTCGATCCAGATGAATCATTTTATTGGAAGAACTTTACAAGCTATTTTGTTGTTTACTGTCGTGTTTTCAATGCTAAAATGGAATTGGGCAGTTTACGTTAGCGGGCGAAAGTCTCCACACAATGGTTGCCGGAACACGGACGGCGTCGCTGAGGCTGGCCCCGAAAGAGGTGGCTAGACGATCTGAACGTGTACCGCTGGGGGTTGATTCGTGGCGGCACGAGAAAACTGCACATGGAAGGAATTACTCCCTCTTCCCCCCGGACCGCCTAATGGTGTAGACGTTCTTACGAACTGTTATTGAATTTTAAATATAAAATAAATCAAATTGCAAGTCAAATTAAATTCGGTGAAATAATAGGACTGCATGAAGCAAAAGAGGTGTTTCGGGCGACTGGTTGATGCAAATACCACGTGAGTAACGTGGAGACACGTTCATTACAATAATCCTGCTGCCCTGGTACTCCAGACTACGGACAACCAACTGGCACACTCGAACGGTATTGTTTACTAAAGAGGTCACGCCCATAAATACTAATTGGCTGTGTGTCAAGGACGTCGGCCAGTCAAGGTCACGCGTCGCCTCCTACAAGGACATAGTACCGCCCCCTCAAGTGGCATTGATCGCTTGACCTGCGCACGCGCCGCCTACCAGCTGTGATTGGCAAATAACGCCAAAGATCATTAGTGTACCGATTATAAGTGCCAGGAGGTTGGCTCTTAGTTCACATAACAGCCTAGTACTGACGGATCGATATGGATAAGTCCTTCTCTGACTCTAACATTAGCGAAATGCTGAACAGCACGCCTCCTAATTTCATGTCCACGCGTACTAAAAGAATGAGAGAGGAGAATCTTCCTGCGGAATTTCTTAGCTTTAAGGATGAAATTAAACAGTTGTTTACTACCTTCACGACAACTCAACAAAATGAACTAAAAGTAATTTCAAAAAATCTCAAAGAGATTCAACAAACTAACAATAATATTGAGAGTTCTATTGCATATTTAACTAATCAAAATGAGGAGTTTCGTAAAAAAATTGAATTACTTGAGTTGCAAAAAAAAAAGGACCATGAGTATATTGCTGTATTGGAAGAGAAGCTGGAAGACCTTCAGAAGAGTTCTAGGAAAACCTGTATTGAACTGAAAAACGTTCCTAAAATGCCTAAGGAAAGCAGTGTTGACTTGACTAACATGGTGCTGAGCCTCAGCAAACATCTAAATGTCGATATGGACCGTCGTGATGTCAAGGACATTTACAGACTACCAGTAAAGAAGGAAGGGGTTGCAAACACCCCTATAATTGTGGATCTAGGGTCTACTATTTTAAAAACCAATCTACTGAAGAGTTCGAAGTCTTTTAATATCAAGAACAAGGCCAAACTTCAAGCAAAACACCTTGGACCAACGATAAACAACCCGGAAGCTCCTGTGTTTTTATCTGAGCAATTGACGTCGAAAGGCGCTCGTTTGTTCTTTTTAGCTCGTGATTTGTCAAAATCTAAACAATATAAATTTTGCTGGACATCACATGGTCGAATCCTAATAAAGAAAGACGAAAATTCACGCGCTATTGTAATCAAGAGCGAGTCACAGGTACACCAGTTGCTTCAGAACGTATGACTAGATCTTGAAATTGTTATTGTATTGTTTCTGGTACCTTTACTTACATTGTATATTATAAGTATAATTTATGGTTTCTACACAAAAACAACACATCTTAAAACTCTTATAGAATATCACAATCCCATTCAAACACATCTCCTCATCACAGAATTAAACACACCTAACACACCATACTCAAAAGTTATGTTACAAAATATACTAATCTATCATTACTCACACAGCTCAGTTTTTAAAATTACATTATTCTATAAACATCATAATCACATCCATACAATCTCGTACAGCCTTTCGCAGTTACACAGCTCAGTAAAACTTTACAACCACGTTAATTCAGAGGAATACCGTTCATTTACGCTTTTCAATAATGGATAGTAACATAGCTACTTTTCAGGATTTGGACAATGCTGAAATCGCTAATTCTGTTATTCTGGACGTTGAGCATTTATCAACTTTTATGCAACAACATAACAATAACTTGACCTTGTTAACTCAAAATATAAGAAGCATTTATAGAAATTTTGACGACTTTGTTGCAACATTGTCTCAAGTCGAAGTCGATGTTGATATTTTGATTCTTACTGAGTGCAGACTTAATAATAATAAACCGATACCTGTGTTGGATAGTTATACTTCCTTTCATACTACTAGACATATTAATCAAAATGACGGCATTGTGGCTTATATTAGGAATTGTCATTTACCCCGGGTTAATGAAATAAATCTTACTCATGCTTCCGCTTTACAAATAACTATCTCCAATTTCACCATAATTGGAATTTACCGGTCGCCATCTAATGTCTCCGCAGAAAACTTTATTAATTCACTAGACCAACACCTTCAATCTATTCAATCGCACAAAAACATTATCATTACAGGGGACTTAAATATAAACCTTATTGAAAAACCATCGGAATCGGCAACATTGCGAACAAATAGGTTGTCTTATTTAAACATGTCTGCTGTTCATGGTTTTCTCCCGGGTCACTGCCTGCCTACCAGGGAGGAGAGCTGCCTTGATCACGTGCTCCTAAAGTTGGATAAAATTAAAAACTCCGCATTTGTTGCAATTCTGAACACCTCTATAACTGACCACCTAACGGTACTATTAAGCATATCCCACACACATCAAGCTACATCCAATAATAAAACTACAACCATAACTAACTTTAAAAAAGCGCATCAGTACCTAGTGAGTACGGATATATGTCTGTTGAATTCATACAAAGACCCAAATATCTTTGCTGACAGGATCATTGATATGATGAGAACATCTCTCCTTCTCAACACTACAACTAAATTAGTCACCAGCTCCAAGCGTATATTAAAGCCTTGGATATCTGCAGGGGCTCTGAGATGTATCAGGCTAAGAAATAGAATGCAGTTGCAGGCGAGAAAGGATCCATGTAATATCATAATAAAAATAACCTATAAACGATTCCGTACGTTTTGCTCCAACCTAATTAAAAAACTGAAAAGAGAATATCATAAACAGCAAATTGCATGTTCTTTAAAAAACCCAAAAAAGCTTTGGCAAAATATTAATAACTTAACTCATTTTAAAAAACCCAAAACATCCAATGCACCTCTTCTTCAAATCACATCGCATCCTCTTGATTCTTTAAACCGGGTTAATCAATTTTTCGTCACAATTGGAAAAACCCTAGCAGAAGAAATAACATCTTCGGCTGGGTATCGATCTAAAGTCATTAACTCTAATTCTCGTTCACAGACCTCCTCTTTTGTATTGTTGGAAACTGATCCAGCGGAAGTGGACTGCATACTCATGTCTCTTGATTCGGGCAGTGCATCTGGATGGGACAATATACCTATAAGCTTCCTAAAATTATCTAGGGATTTTGTAGTTCCCCTTATATGTCAACTGGCCAATCTCTGTTTCGAATCGGGTATATTTCCGAGAGCACTAAAGCGTTCCATAGTTACGCCTGTGCACAAGGGAGGGGACACAAGTGATGTCAACACTTACCGACCCATATCTGTCTTACCAGCAATTTCAAAAATTATAGAAAAAATATTAAATAAGAGACTCATTAACTACCTAAATAAATACGACATACTGTCCGACTCGCAATATGGGTTTAGACAAGGCCGCTCAACACAGCACGCTGTTACAGCACTGACGACTGAAATTGTAGGTAGGGTGGACAATGGATACAAATGCTTGACAGTATTTCTTGATCTAAAGAAAGCTTTTGATACCGTTTCGGTCCCCATCCTTGTGCAGAGGCTTGAGGCGATAGGTATAAGAGGTACAGCTCTCTGTCTTTTTGACAGCTATCTCCGCGGTAGAACTCAGCAAGTCAAAATAGGAAATCTCCATAGTGACGAAGAAAATGTCGTTTTTGGTGTGCCGCAGGGCAGTGTGCTAGGCCCAACGCTGTTCCTGGTGTACATTAACGAACTATGTAACCTGCTGAGCAGCGGAGGGAAAATCTTCTCTTATGCGGACGATACCGCTGTTGTTTTCCATGGTGAAACATGGGAATCCGTGCGCCAAAATGCTGAACGTGGTCTCACCGTTGTAGTTGACTGGCTAAGGGTTAACTTGTTGACACTTAATCTATCAAAAACTAACTATATTTGTTTTTCTCCAAGTCAAAGATCAAAACCGGGTACTGATTATGCAATTGGGATACATGAGTGTGCGGACCGTTCTGCACGAAAATGCAACTGCCAAATTATAAAAAAAGTTTCTTCTGCTAGATATTTAGGCATAATTATTGACGAGTGTCTATCGTGGCAGTCACACATCACTGCTACTATGTCACGGGTACGCAAATTAATTTGGATTTTCAAGACACTGCGCCATGTGATGTCTCCGGTGGTACTCAATAGGGTTTATATTGCATTAGCTCAATCATTAATTACATATTGCATACCAGTCTGGGGTGGGGCCATAAAAACAAAATTTCTTGAGCTGGAAAGAGCTCAGCGGTCTCTAATAAAAGTAATGTATTTTAAACCTTATAGATACCCCACAGTTAGCTTATACAGAACAAGCGGGTTGTTATCGGTGAGACAATTATACGTATTAAATGTGACCCTAAATCTACATAAATCTATTCCATTTAATTCTGCCAGCTGCGATAGAAGACGGAGTGATATTGTTGCCCACTCCCCAATGGTTCGTTCGATTTTTGCAAGACGGCAGTATGTAACCCAATCTGCATATATTTACAATAAAATAAACGCAAAACTACAATTTCATCCAAAAGTCTTGTATGAATGTAAGAAGGTTATAACTGAATGGCTAAAAACTTTAACGTATGAGGAAACTGAGCACATTCTAGTACGAGTTTGCTAATGGGACACGATATAAGTTTTCATTTCATTTATTTATTCATCAAATAATGTTAGAATTTTACAAAACAATTACACATCACATCATAAAAATATACATAACTTTTCACTCAGGTACACGTACCCACTCACACACACAAACATAAATATACATAATTACACGCATTCACACACACACAAACACACATGAATAGAAACTTTTTTTTTTTTTTTTTTGTTTTTCCCAGCTTTGCTTATTGGCTGGGTTTTGTTTTATTTTGTATTCTCTGATCTAAGTATTTTGTATTATTTCATTTTATTTTGTATTTTCATTTCATTTTATTTTGTATTCTTTTCTAAATTTTAGTCTCAACACTGTATTTATTAGGGGAAGTAGCGAGTCAGTCCCAACACAAGTATTTTTAATTACTTTCTGGGGCTGTCTCAACTCATGTATACTATGTAACTTTTGAGACAATAAACATTTTTATTTAAAAAAAAAAAAAAAAAAAAAAAAAAAAAAAAAAAATTACAGATCTTTGGCTAGCAGTGGAAGCATAGGTTAGTAAACAGACGGCAGCTGCAGCAGACACTCGACGCGCGAGGCAGGCAGGCAGCTGAACCGGAAGGTGCTGGGCTGCATGTGGAAGTGTGTATCAGTACTCACTCGTCACTCGCCCGCTTGGAGCTGAACACGATCTGCAGGGACGGCAGCTGCAGCAGACACTCGACGCGCGAGGCAGGCAGGCAGCTGAACCGGAAGGTGCTGGGCTGCATGTGGAAGTGTGTATCAGTACTCACTCGTCACTCGCCCGCTTGGAGCTGAACACGATCTGCAGGGACGGCAGCTGCAGCAGACACTCGACGCGCGAGGCAGGCAGGCAGCTGAACCGGAAGGTGCTGGGCTGCATGTGGAAGTGTGTATCAGTACTCACTCGTCACTCGCCCGCTTGGAGCTGAACACGATCTGCAGGGACGGCAGCTGCAGCAGACACTCGACGCGCGAGGCAGGCAGGCAGCTGAACCGGAAGGTGCTGGGCTGCATGTGGAAGTGTGTATCAGTACTCACTCGTCACTCGCCCGCTTGGAGCTGAACACGATCTGCAGGGACGGCAGCTGCAGCAGACACTCGACGCGCGAGGCAGGCAGGCAGCTGAACCGGAAGGTGCTGGGCTGCATGTGGAAGTGTGTATCAGTACTCACTCGTCACTCGCCCGCTTGGAGCTGAACACGATCTGCAGGGACGGCAGCTGCAGCAGACACTCGACGCGCGAGGCAGGCAGGCAGCTGAACCGGAAGGTGCTGGGCTGCATGTGGAAGTGTGTATCAGTACTCACTCGTCACTCGCCCGCTTGGAGCTGAACACGATCTGCAGGGACGGCAGCTGCAGCAGACACTCGACGCGCGAGGCAGGCAGGCAGCTGAACCGGAAGGTGCTGGGCTGCATGTGGAAGTGTGTATCAGTACTCACTCGTCACTCGCCCGCTTGGAGCTGAACACGATCTGCAGGGACGGCAGCTGCAGCAGACACTCGACGCGCGAGGCAGGCAGGCAGCTGAACCGGAAGGTGCTGGGCTGCATGTGGAAGTGTGTATCAGTACTCACTCGTCACTCGCCCGCTTGGAGCTGAACACGATCTGCAGGGACGGCAGCTGCAGCAGACACTCGACGCGCGAGGCAGGCAGGCAGCTGAACCGGAAGGTGCTGGGCTGCATGTGGAAGTGCACTATGACGTCCACAGGGAACGAGGCGTACACGTACTGACCGTACGAGGCGCCTTCTACGGAGCGGGAGCGGGAACCGCTTTCCGCTTCTGTTGGGTAAAAGGGTTTATATAAGTTTAGATCATTCTGCTTAATGCTGCGCTAGAAAGCGTCCGTCTAGCAGAAGCAGTCATAACTTGACGTAAAGACAAAAAAATGTTGTTTGCCTGTCTAAGTTCTCATTAATCTTCAAAATGGATGGACCGATTTTGACTGGACTTTATTTTAGAATGAGATAAAATGAAAATCCCGGAAATTGGTAACAAAATCCGATTGAAAGAGGGAAATAATATTTTTTTCAACACACTTGCTCATGAAGTGGCTATAATTTCACCGCAATTAGCCACATAATGACACCTATAATCAAACTGTGACTTTTTCATTGCTATTATTCACTAGTGAGTTATAGGGTTTTTTTTTTATTTTATTAGTTGAGTTGCTACGTTCATAAAAAAGTTTCGATACAAAAAAGATCGTGTTCAATAGTAAAAAAAACGTGTGGCACTCGGAGACTGCCGCGGTAAATCAATTGCATAGCATTTTTTATCAACTTATGCAATAATAGGTATAAATAATTAGGTATTAATAGTGTAATTACACACCAAAATAATTATTCATTCAAAAAATTTGAACAAAAATAACGATATTATGAGTTTGATCTTCGAATTTCGCGCGATGTACATTATATAAACCAAAACTAACCTTCATAGACTAACTAGGCTAGTAAGAAACTCTATGACAGAAAATTTAAAAGAAAAAGTATGTAAGTGTCATAACGGGAACCAGCAATGCCCAACACAGGAATGCACGACACGAGAACGCGCGACATAGGAATGTAAGTGTTTTGAATTCCAATGTTGTACATTGTCATGTCGTGCATTCTTGGCCCGAACCTCGATTGTACGGGCAAGAATGTACAGCACGAGAATTGGAATCAAAACAAACAGTGACGTCACATTAAAAAAGTAAAAAGCCATGTGACAATAGGGACGGGTGATACAATAAAATACTGGAAAATTCCGTGGTTCCTTCTTTTTTTCTTCGTGATCCTATAATACGACCGTCTCGCGACAGTAACTATCCTTTATGGGCGGCATGGGCACCGGGCCGTAGGCCGACGAAGGAGGCCGGCGGAGGCCCGGCACTTCGGGGACAGAAGATATTAGTGTTTTTAAATATGCGAGCGTAGCGAGCGCACGTCATGGAGTACAATTTAATTCGGCAGCACTACCTAGCTCAATTACCTAGTATCCAAGTCCCAAAATTTCGAGTTGCCCAACTAGTCGGCCAACCAATCGCGCGATGTCGCCGATTACTGTGTCGTACACTCCTGTGTTGTACATTCTTGGGCCGGACCAGCAAGGTACACCCCAGTAATTGGCGACATCGCGATGTCGCCAATTACTGTGTCGTACACTCCTGTTGTACATTCCAGTGTCGTGCATTGCTGGTATGTGCATTACTGTGAAGGGCATTACAGGGACTCGTCATACATTGAAAAATATGAAAATTATTTATTTTATTTTAGATATTTTATAAGAAAACGAATCGTTTTAGACCGATTCGCAGAATAGTAATGCAAAAACCAATAAAACTTATGATAGATGCGTACTAATAATAAAATGAATGTTTATAGAGTACTCACTCCTCACTCATTTTCTTTCACTATTTTTTCGTGACTGTCTTCATTAATAAATGCACTTTGTTTATTCATATTTACTTTGTACACAAATTATACGAGTAAGAATATTTTAGAAGGAGAAAGCAGAGAGACAAACATAATTTGACAACCTCAGTTGACAACTTTGTTATTTTCCGTAACCATAGCAACCTGGTTGAATCTTGAATCCTGAATATTTTTGTTAGGAAATCTCTGGATTCGCTCTCCACGCTCAACTCAACTCAAGGCCCGCGATAGAATCTATGCAATAGATTAAAATAAATTAATGTACTTAGTGCTTGCTCATTTCATGCAAATTTGAATTTAAATACATAATTTCAACTTGTACGTTTTTATTAAATGAAACTTTCACTCAAATAATATTACTTTTATTTTCTCTGTATTATAGGAAACTTTTTCCTCGTTTTATACGTGGCTAAAACTCTATCGCGTTCATTCATTTAGTCTATGGCCGCTCGCCATTGTTACAGTATGACCATTTTAAGTGTGAATTTCATGGTGGCGCCACTGGTCAAGAAAAAATGCATCGCTACGTCAAACTTAGTACATACATTTATTTTAGTTCCGTGTTTTCCCGCCTGCACAGATAAGTTGATCGAACTGTAGCTGCGCGCGCATAGGAAAACCGATAAATTTTTCCCGCTATTGTGAAAAATAAATCAGAACTCGGTAGAACTGTTGAAGATGACTTTTTAGTATTATATTCTTCACAAGTGTGTTGAAAAACGTCGTATGATACACGTGTGTATTGATGATTACCGTCCTCGGCTCTCTTAAGACCCTCACCTGACGGCTCGGGTGTCAATGGCGCCTCAGCGGTAATCACCAACATTACACACTTGTACCATAATGTACTAGTATTATATAGGTTAATTAGGTCGCGAGCAACAGCTAGTTATGTTAATAAACTTACCCGGCGTTGGCGCAGAAAACGATGCTTTCGTGGGTATAGGCTCCAGCGTCTGTTCCAGGAACTCCAGTATATGCGGGGAGATGATGGTTTCCTCCGGTATGCTCTGCAGAGTGATCCACGCGAACAGCGCCGCCTTCTTGATGCCTACCTTGCGGGAGCCTACGTTCAGGGAGGGCAGGGAGGGAACTGTCTGCGGGGAGGTCGCCTCTTCGGGGAGGGTTTTCGATTCGTAGTGGACCTGTTGGAAAAAAATTGTGATTAAATTGGAAATCTGTGTTTAACGGTCTGTAATGATCACTAATGATGTAGTACCTTACCTTTTTCCGTACCTTTTTGTACAAAGTTTTTAAACAAATAAATATTATTATGTGGTGCACGACCGTTGTAAAATTGACGACATTATGGCGATCAGCTATCAACGTTTTTAGAAATTAACATTTCTTAATTATCGAAAGGTATCTTTTAATTTAACTTTCAGTCAGCTTAGAGTGCTTAGACCCACTTGGGAAAATTGCCGTAGTTTGTTTGACCAACAAATATATGAGAGACAATTTAGTCAAGTTTATGTAAATTCTTTAAAACAAATATAATTCATTCAATTTGCTTATCGGGCAAGAAACCTTCAACAGTTAAATGAGTCACTATAGAAAATAGATACACAATAAATTACATAACAAAGAAAGCATCCCTCACCTTGAGATCCAACCCGGGCACTCTGAACACAGTGAGGTCCAGCACAGGCTGGTGCCGTGCGTGCGGCGCCTTCCGTCGCGCAGCAGTGGGTGAACTACTGCCGCCCGTCGCTCCCTCCGCTAGCCCTCCTGAAGCAGACCGACCCACTCGCATTCGGCCGCTACACAAACAATCATCAAATTGGTATAGCACTTTTATTTCATCACTATAAAATCCGGAGTCTAGTTTTTTTTTTTTAAACGTTGCCCCACACTAGGAATTTTTCCTGTATCGTGGGTGCGTTCACAAACATAATTATAAACATATTTTTGCGTCTGGTTGATGGCACTCCCCATATTACATGAGGCTTAGGCATAACTGGAATATGTTATTAGGTACAGCCTACTGTAAGACAGACCAATCAAAGACAGCCTTTGGACAGATGGCAATTTAACGCGTGATAAATTATGATTTAACGGTTTCACTTCGATAGATTATATTCTACCGAAAAATAATGCGTTAAATTGTAAGCAGGTATGTTACGCTTCACAATCTGTCGAGAGTTTATAACCTCGCAAGATAGAATACAATCTAACGGTATTCACAATTTTAACGTCACAGATATATTCCTTCGAAAATTTAGTTTTAAGGTTGATGTTTCAGGTAAGTTCCGGGTAATGTAACTGTCAAGAATGAGTATTTCATCAAAAGGTCATTCTTGACAGTTACATGAACTTGGAGGGTTGTAATGATGATTTTGATGATTATAATTCTGTAACTGCATACGTCTTACAGCCGCGAATCATATTTTCACTAACATACAACCTAGCACTGGCCTGCAAATCGCTAAAAACGTAAGAAAAATTGAATTTCGCGGGCTACCCTGGAACATTCAGCCTATTAAAAGTAAGTAAACTCACATCTTAATAGTGTCGTCCTCTTTGCTGGGCTCCTTGGTGTGCAGCACACACTTGCCGCTGTTGATGTACACCTTCACGTCCAACTCGAAGTCGATGTTCGGCTCCGTGGTCTTGGACTTGCTCGTCTTGTTCTCAGAGCTGAGGCCTTCGGATAGTATGCCGCTGTTGAAGGAATAATGAGACAGTTAAACTACTTTGTTACAAAAGTCATCATCATCTGCCAAGCCTTTTCCCAACTACATTGGGGTCGGCTTCCAGTCTAACCGGATGCAGCTGAATACCAGTATTTTACATAGAGCGACTGCCTATCTGACCTCCACAACCCAGTTAATACTAGGTAATACGATACTCTTTTTGATAAGACTGGGTGTCAGAATTTCAAATCACTGACTACCTGTAACGACTACCAAATATCTATATATGGCAGCCGGGACCAACAGCTTAACGTGCTTTCCGAGGCACGGAGGAAACTCGGTATGTCGGGCGTTCACCCATCCACAGACCGACCTAGGCAAGCACAGCTTTGCCTCAAGATTGACCCGAGTGGCAGTTCTTATTAAGCCACGAGAAAAAGTGAGGCGGACATTATGGTAAATGGAGACACTCCATGATACACAATCTTCACTCTAACTAAGTGTAACTTCATGACTCGCAAGAGTAGGTAGATAAGTACTAATATAAATAAATAATAAAAGTAGGTAAGGGTCGTCAAAATTGCGAACTAAAAACAATTTTCAGATAATTCGTTCTCTAGAAGAATGGGCAAAAAATAAGTGAGTTAGTGAGGGCAGTATTTATTTTGCAGTGATTGATGGTATGTTTTACCGTCGGAAAAGTTTTCTCTAAAATAAAACTAAACCAAATAAAAAAAAACCTTTCATGGATCCGAATTCTGTGAAAAAAACCTTTTGTAATTTTTTTCAAACATTTTATAAAGACAAGTAATAGTATAATCGTCCTCATACCCATGATCATGTTTCCTCCTCAGCTCCACACCTTCAAGTTCATCAGGCCAGTGGTCAGGGTGTGCAGGCAGCGAGCTCTGTCGCTGTACTGCGGGAGTTGATAGCGGTCGGGAACTGCCTGCGCCTGGACGTGGGCCGCGGAGAGACGCTGAGCGAGACGGACCTGAGGTAATGAGGATATTGGTTGAGAAGGTATGGATGTTAGATATTGTTTCTGTAGGCGTTTTAAGACATTTTTCATCACACTTGCTCATAAAGTGGCTATAATTTCACCGCAATTAAGCACATAATGACACCTATAATCAAACTGTGACTTTTTCATTGCTATTATTCACTAGTGAGTTATAGGTTTTTTTTTTAAATTTTATTGGTTGAGTTGTTACGTTCATAAAAAAGTTTCGATACAAAAAAGATCGTGTTTAATGGTAAAAATAAATTAATGTACTTAGTGCTTGCTCATTTTATGCAAATTTGAATTTAAATAGCACGTTTCAACTTGTACGTTTTTATTAAATGAAACTTTCACTAAAATCATATAACTCTTATTTTCTCTGTAATAAAGAAAACTTTTTCCTCATTTTATACGTGGCTAAAACTCTATCGCGCTCATTCATTTAGTCTATGGCAGATCGCCATTGTTACAGTATGACCATTTTAAGTGTGAATTTCATGGTGGCGCCACTGGTCAAGAAAAAATGCATCGCTACGTCAAACTTAGTACATTTATTTTAGTTCCGTGTTTTCCCGCATGCACAGATAAGTTGGTCGAACTGTAGGTAGTGCTATTGTAGTGAAAAAAAAAATCAGAACTCGTTTTAACTGTTAACTCTAAACTGTTAACTAACTCTTAACTGTGAACTCGTTTTACGCTGATAAAATGTAGTTGTATTCTTTTACTTTAAGCTAAAAGTACATTTATATACTGCAACATGTACGTTACATCACTTTCTACGCATACAGGGTGGAAGAGACACCAACGCATAAATGTGCAATACCTAAAAGGTCAAATGTATATCACAAGCAGTGATTTTTTTAATGACCAATTAAACATTTCGAAGATATCGTTTACACGTCAGTGTCTTTGCCGCCCGTTTGTTTTGATATAATCATTTCAAATGAAAAAAATCCTAAGTTAACTACACACTTGAGAGGAGATTTGGCAAAGTATAGTGGTAATTTACACAGAACACATACCAGTAAGCGGCTCGCTCTCCATGGAGCTCCAGCTGCCACCTTCAATGATGTCAGCGAGTCTGTTGTCCTCATCCCCCAGCAGTAGAGTCTCTCCGGAGTCCCCGACACCGGCCGACATCGCCAGGTTTGGTTCTACGAGACTGTAACACAAGTACATTATTACCTGCTGCTACCTACTAGCATTATATCAAAAATTTAAAATTCCATATAAACAGTTGCTATTCATTGTTAATAAACATGACCCTTCCTTGGCAGTCGGGAAAAAATAACATCAATCATTAACCTTTTGACCGCCACAGTCAAGTAAGACGACAAGCCGAAAAGTACTTTTTAATACAGTTGCTCAAAAAGTGGCGTATTGCAGGGACTTATAGCGTTCGGGATGTGGGCTATTACGTACTCGTGCTTTTTCTTTACCTTTCCCGAACTCGTGCGTTCTCTTTCCCAACTGTCAAAATAATGTCCATTAAAAAAAAACCAACCACGAAGTATTTACTAAATAAAATCATAGAAGTTTTTATGATTCATGCAAATATTTCTAAAGAAGCTACTAATTTGTTTCAATATCAGATTTAATTATTTGATTCAATGAGTTCAAGGTTTCATTCCATTTCATCTCATTAAATTTCATTTTTATTTCATATCAATAAAAAAAATCTACTGAAGACTTGGCTGTATGGGCATAGTTCCCTTTGCCTACCCAGAATAGGTAAAGAAAACAAAAAAAAATCTCTGCATATGTTCTTTTACGGTAGGCGCCATTTTCAAAAATGTTCTTTGCGAGTTTAATTATTTTATTAAATTGCTTCATTTTTTCGCAACTGTATTAAAAATAGTTGTTCAGTACACGTGCGGAACCGTCATTGCAACTTGTTCCGACTGTCAACCCTCGCCGTCGGCTGTGCCTCGGCTCGGCTAGACATTTGTCGGAACTCTTTGCAATGACAGGCTTTCCGCACTTATAATGAAATATACTATTACCACTTTTTTGCTTGTTCGGCTTGTCGTCTATACGTGACTGTGGCGCTCAAAATGTTAACCTCTCGTATGCCGTGTAATTAGACACAATTAAAAAGCCATTGTGTCTCGCGTAGATTTACGAAGGATACGTTTGTTTAAACTTGATTATTGCCGGAATCTGTAGGTTTATCTATAGTCTTGAACTTCGTCTGACTTTGCCAAATGGACAATTTTATGGCAGTGTTATAGAGTCAAATGTATATCAACGGCTTTTAGATTTGTTCAAATGAATCAACAAAAAAAAGTTCTTATTTATTGTTTGGTTAATGCCTAACCTGATGTCAGAATTTTCATGTTACACTTAAATAATCCAAGTCAGAGGGACTTGGATTATTTAAGTTATTTACTAGTCAATGTTTTAAGAAGTAATTGTTACCCTTCAAAGTCCTTCCTCTCCTGCGGCGGCGTGGGCACGACGAATGACTTGCTTCTGTTGGAGCCAAGTCCCAGCTTGCCTTTGGTGATGGAACTAGCGCGTACGCTTTGACGACGTAGCTTCTGTATCATGTCCCTGGAGAAAAAAGTAATACAAATGTTATAAGTTAATAGGGGTTCGTCGCCAAAGTTCGTCCATCGATGAGTGACCAACTGACCATTCATTACATAGAGACTAACTAAGTTAAGACATTGGTCCCGGCTGTCACTTACAGATCTTTGACAGTCGCTACCGGTAGTCAACCAATAGACAAGGAATATCGATTACGACCAGTCTAGTAAGACCAGAAAGCATCCAGTAAGTATGGTAGCCGACACCCATTAATTTGCGAAAAGTCTAGGCAGATAAATGATCTGCCGGGGCTGCGGAACTGTTCCAAAGAGATACCGCGGGCCCAGAACACAAAGAGCATGACATGGATGGGTTTTGGTCTTCATTTGATGATTTGCCACTTGCCACCCACCAAAAAAAAAAGAAAATTAATGATACCTTCTAAAGTCCTTAAACACCAGCGCCTCCAGATCATGCAGCCTCTTCATCTCGTACTCGATGGTGGTGTGACTGGCACCCAGGGTACGAAGGTCGTTGATGATCTTGGCCTGCTCGTTCATCTCCTTCTCGATGAGCTTGGAGCGCTTCTTGGCGTCAATGCTGGTGTCGAACACGAAGGCTGGCAGGTGGTCCGTGTATTTGCGCCGGAGGATTATGCTTTCCTGATAGGTAGAAGAAAAACTTGTGTTATTTAATTACATTTTTAAATATAAATAGCCTAAAATAGAGCGAAATCATCTGCTAAAAGAGGTGATTAAGATTAGCAGTAGACTGTTAATAGCTGATGAAGTTTTGAAAACAGGCCTGAAAAGGGTACGACAAAATCAAAGCCTAAAAAAAAAATATTTCAAGTAGGCCAGTTACAGGCACTTTTGAATAGTCGAAACAAATACAAATTAGAAAGAAGCTACAGTCCCAGTCACAAGGCATAATAACTGTGAGTGTACTGTAGTTGCCCATTCCCTAGCGTTGGACTCGTTGGAGAAGAACGAGCAAGAAACTTCATGGACACTCATTTAAATCAGAATATTGTTACAAACCGTCATAATTATAATTATTGGGTTCTGTGGTGCTATTTTGGGGAGAATTGACTTGTGCAAGGTGTTAAAGTATTAAAAACACATCATCACAAAAACCGGTAACTTAGTCTTTTTGCACAAGTTACCACATCCCTATTTCCCTTCCCGTCTCTATTTCCGGATCCTGCGCAGGCTCACTAGCGCGCCCAACACGCATATCGTCTCTTCCGCTAAAAACTTCGAATCAAAACGACGGCTCGAGCCGGCTCCGTGAAAACCTCCAAAAACATTCAAGAAAGTGATAATTATCAATCAAGGGACGTCCCAGACTATCATTAACGTAGTGCACTGCGAAATAAACACTAAAACGGGGTGAAGTGAATAATAACAACAGCTCCACGGCCACGTGAGTACCCATCTTGTATTCCTTCTTTCCCCTTGTTTTTAGGCTATTTTACCGGTGGGTTTACAGTCATTTCGAAGGGATAAAACGATAACATTATTTGGTCCTTCAGCCGGATTTCATACATGTTCCTATTAAAATAGTTTTCGTTTGTACTACGACTGGCGTCCATCTTTTTTCCAAAAAATAGGTATCTTATTTCAATAAGTATCTCATTACTGTCTCATCATAATTATTTATTTATCACATAACATTACATCATACATTCAAGTGTTTTCGGAGTAAAATCAAACTCATTTCAAATCAAACTTTCCTAACCAGTTTCGACTAGTTCAGTCCGCGTTGTCGTCTCGTTTTCGTGCCGCGGATTCATAATTCGAACGGATTGTCAATACTATTTTGATGTAACATGCAACATTTGGATAGTGAAATCATACATAGCGACCTATAAAACGTAACATACAGCGTTTTAGGTTCATAAAGGCGATCTAAACGTAACATACAGCGTTTAGGTTCATTCATTGTTAACATAACAAGCGTTTTAACTTTTTATTTATTATTAATAATTCTCAGAAATACTTTTATCGTTAAGTAATTCGTATTTCATCTTAAATATGGTCCTTCGTTATTCTTACTTCTCAGAATAGGTGAGGTCTCATAATCTCCTTGGGTACCTACCCTACCTGTTCTGATAGAGTGATACCAGCTCTAAAAGCATATTAATACCAATAATCAAAAATGCTTCCATAGATTTTATGGTAGTTTCATGAAAAATACTGTCTACTGTTTTGTTGTTGTTACAAATGTCAAATTGTTTTAATTTTTAATACTTTGAAGTAATTTATGGATTAGATACCGGGTTCAGGATAGAATAGTAGCATTTAACTATACTCAAGTAATTTAAAAAATAAATTGTACTTAATTTAATTTAAATTAACCTTTCTGAATTTCAATTTCAATCATGAGTGAAGCAATGGCGGCTCACCATGAGTCTAAACGCAATATAGCCTTTAAAAGATTATCAGATGCTGTTACCTGTGCTCGCAAATGTCAAAATGACTCCAGTATTCTACCACGTTTTGAAACATGGTGTTCACGGTTGGAATCCGTTATGGATGCGTTTAATGATGCTCACATCAAACTCATAAGTGAGTATAGCGGCCTTGGAAAAGAGGACTGCATTCACAAACAAACCACATATCAGGAACAGGCAGATGACATGTACTTTGAAATTCTTGAAACTAAACGGACACTTCTTCCTGAAAACTTAATTGAGGATAAACCTTCAACATCATCATGTAACCACAAAAATGAACACAAAAACCTGGCTAAATTGCCACCAATAAAGCTGCCTACTTTCTCTGGTCAATTAAAAGACTTTCCGGGTTACATTGACTTATTTAATACTTTAGTCCATAGTCGGACAGATTTAAGTAATGTTGAAAAGTTTCAATATCTTGTCACTTCCCTTTCTGGGGAACCAATAAATTTAATTAGAGCATATCCTATTTCAGATGCTAATTATACAAGTGCTTATGAAGCACTGAGCAAGCGTTATACCAACAAGAGGTTTTTGGCTTTCTTATGTTGGGAACAAATTTGTAATTTGAAATCTATTAGTACAGCATCAGTGCAGAGTTTGCGTACTCTCTTAGATAGTTATGCTGAGAACCTTTCAATGTTAGACTCTCTAGGGTTGCCCACTTCTAAATGGGATTTTGTTTTATTTCATTCTCTTATAACTAAAATTGACAAACAATCTCGTGAAGCTTTTGAACTTTCTTGTATAGACAGTGATATCCCACAATTTAGTCAGCTTCAAACATTTTTAGGAGATAGATGCAGTGCATTAGAGCGATCATGCCTAACAAATGTACCAACATTATCATCAGCTCCCAATAGTCAAAGAAATAACAATCAAACCAAATCATATTCTATAAATAAAACCTCTTCGCTGGTAGCTCAAACGCCTAACATCGAATGCATAATTTGTAAAGAAAATCATTCTCTTATTAATTGTAATAATTTCATGTCTAAAACGCCACAAGAAAGGGCTCAACTTGCTAGACAACATAATCTTTGTTTAAATTGTTTACGTGCCAACCATAGCACTTCTAAATGTTTTTCAACCCGTTCATGCAAAAGTTGTAATCAACGTCATAATACTTTATTGCATTTTCCTAAGGAATCATTAACTAATGTTAATCAACAAACTTCCTCACAAGTCCATATGACTACAACAAATCAGACTATTGCAGATAGCGCTGAAAAGCAGGTTCTTACCCCTGTTACTACATTATCCAATATATCACGAGGCTTGGCTCCCACCTTTGTTTTACTTGCCACAGCTCAAGTCATGGTCAAGGATGGTAGCAACACTTATCAGAAGATTCGTGCTTTGCTAGATCCTGGTAGTCAGAGTCATATCATGAGCAGTGCTTGCGCTCGTCGCCTTGGTCTGACTCGTTATAAATGCAACACACCGATGTCTGGTATTGGTGATGTTCCTACTAATTCAAGTAGTCGAGTTTTCCTTGAACTCTGCCCATTAGGCAATTCAGAAATATCTTTTAGTATGGATGCAGTAGTATTGGATAAAATTTGTGGTAATATGCCCACACATTCAATCAATCTCAATGATTTTCAACATATAGGAAATCTTAAGCTGGCAGATCCAGATTTTCATCAGTCTCGTCCCATCGATCTCTTAATTGGTGGAGAGATATTTCCCCAGATTTTGTTACCAGGCAAAGTTGATGGTGGCAGTCATTTGGCAACAGCCATTAACACAGTGTTTGGATTTATTCTCATGGGTAGGACCAAAGCAGCTGATCCCAGTGTTGAATCTCCTCCAGCATCTGTCAATCATGTATCACTGGATGCTAACTTGGACATTGCTGTCCAGAAGTTTTGGGACATAGATCATGTACCTACAGAATCAAAAGTTAATCAAGCAGCCTCCGCAGACGATGTTCGGTGTGAGGACATTTATAAGGCAACGCATAAACGTGATGCTGACGGTCGTTATATCGTTCAGTTGCCATTTCGAGATCAATCTCTTCCAATTTTTAGCGATTCATATAATACAGCGCTTCGGCGTTTTAAGCAGCTGGAAAAGCGCCTGCTTCAAAACCCTTCATTTGGGAACGAATATAAAGCACATATCATGGAATATTTAACAAGTAATCAGATGGAACGAGTTTCATCTGACGAGTGTCAGTCTCCTACCGCGTACTATATTCCACATCATGCGGTAGTAAAGCCTAGCAGTGTTTCCACTCGGTTGAGAGTTGTATACGATGCCTCGGCCAAGGATAAACTTGGAATATCACTCAATGACACTCTTTTAACTGGTTGTAAGTTGCAAGCAGATATCACAAATATTATTTTACGGTTCCGTCTTCACGCTATCGTCTTATCAGCGGATGTACGTCAAATGTACCGCCGAATTATCGTTACCCAAGAGCATAGGGATTATCAGCGTATTCTCTTCAGGTTTTCACCTGAAGAACCTATTCAAGAGTTTAGGATCAATCGCGTGACCTTCGGAGTCTCATCGGCACCATTTCTGGCCATCCGCACTATGCATCAACTGGCTCAAGACGAACAAGAGTCTTATCCAACCGCAGCTAAGGTTCTGCAAAAAGATCTCTACGTGGATGATGTAGTCACTGGCTGTAACACCGTAGAGCAGGCAATTCAGCTACAGCAAGAATTGACCGAAATTATGGCTGCTGGTGGTTTTGAGCTCAGAAAGTGGTCCAGCAATCATGTGGCTGTACTGCAAAATATACCAGAAGAACATAAATTGGTTCCAGATTTGACGTTCGACAGTGACACTCTCTTTGTCAAGGTTCTCGGGCTTGCCTGGAACGCTCATAAAGACGTTTTTAATTATCAAGTTAATCAAATTCCACGCGATTGTACCAAACGAACAATGCTATCAGAGCTTGCTCGCATCTATGACCCCATTGGTCTTCTCACACCGTTAACCTTTTTAGCTAAATTTCTTATTCAACGTTTGTGGTTACTAGGAACGTCATGGGATGAACCAGTACCCGGTGATATTCACCTAACTTGGACGAAGTACACTAGCCAGTTATCCAATTTACAAAACCTTCACATTCCGAGACGTATTACTCACGCTCACGCATCAAGCTATCAAATTCATGGTTTCTGTGATGCCAGTGAGGCTGGCTATGCGGCAGTAGTATATCTTCGTTCCAATGTAAATCAAAATCATCATCAAGTCTGTCTTGTAAGTGCACGATCGCGGGTGGCACCAATAAAGCGTAGAACGCTGCCAAGACTGGAATTGTGTGGCGCTTCTTTGTTAGCAGACCTTATGCATTATATTATTAACTTATTTTCTAACATACTAAACATAGACGGCATATATGCATGGTCTGATTCCATGATCGTGTTGGCATGGATCAAATCTAATTCTAAAAATTTTAAAGTATACGTAGGCAATCGCATTGCTAACATACAGCGAAAATTACCTACTGCTGTCTGGAAACATGTACCAGGCAAGCAAAATCCAGCTGATTGTGCGAGTCGTGGCTTGCTACCTGACGAGCTCATCAGTCATGCCCTCTGGTGGTCAGGACCGGAGTGGTTATCATTATCTGAAAATCATTGGCCTAACGATACAATTCAATCATCTTGCGTCACAAGCAATGATGTACTATGCGAAAAGCGTACAACAGTTTTAAGTAACATAATCGATCTTGATCCCATCGATAATCTTCTTCAAAAATATTCATCACTTCGTAAAATTCAACGTATTTTAGCATATTGTAACAGATTTATCAGTGCCTTACGCAAAACCAAATATTCAAGTAACTTAACTCAAGCTGAACTTCATTGTGCTCTTATGAAGCTTGTTAAACATGTTCAACATTCCGAATTCCAAAATGAAATTAAAATTTTATCAGCAGGGAAAACTTTACCTAAATCATTTAGAAAACTCAATCCATTTTTAGACCATTCCGGTGTTTTGCGGGTGGGGGGAAGGCTCTCTCGATCTGAACTCGATTATGAAACAAAACACCCAGCTCTACTTCCACGTAAACATCGCTTAACTAAATTAATTATACAATCAGTACATAATGATAATCTTCACCCTGGTTTACAAGCATTACAGTTTTTATTATTGCAAAATTTTTGGATATTGTCTCCTCGTCGAGCAATTCATCAAGTCCTATCGGATTGCTATAAATGTTTTCGCACAAGGCCAATTGCATTTGAGCCTAAAATGGCAGATTTACCAAAAGCACGTATTACTCAATTAAAAGCATTCCAAGCCGTCGGTTGCGATTACGCAGGTCCATTTAATATAACCTTGCAAAGATATCGTGGCACACGTACTACAAAAGCATATTTGTGTCTCTTTGTATGCTTTGCTACAAAAGCGCTACATTTAGAGTTAGCTTCCGATATGTCCACCGACGCATTTTTAGCGGCATTACGCAGATTTATCGCCCGCCGTGGCAGGTGCAACGTAATTCATTCTGATTGTGGTACGAACTTTAAGGGTGCGGAGTCACAATTGGCCAATGTGATGAAATCAGCCTGTGAGTCTGAATACATTAAATTTAAATTCAACCCTCCAGGGGCACCACATTTCGGTGGACTTTGGGAGGCCGGTGTAAAGTCCGTAAAGACACATTTGTATAGAGTCATAGGTACTCAAATTCTCACATATGAGGAATTAAACACCTTACTTACACAGGTTGAAGCAGTACTCAATTCAAGGCCGTTATGCTCACTGAGCACTGATCCTAATGATGTATCAGTTCTGACACCAGGACATTTTTTAACGCAAGCACCCTTAACAGCGTTGCCAACGCCAGATTATTCAAACATTAAACTTAACAGACTTAAGCGTTGGCAACTCGTTCAACGTATGCATCAGGACTTCTGGGCCAGATGGCATACAGAATATTTAACTAGTCTTTCACAAAGACTGAAGTGGACTAGGTCAACTGATCAAGCTCGCCTTGGTCAAGTTGTCATAATAAAGGACGAACAACAACCTCCGTTGCGTTGGCGTTTCGGAAAAATTGTGAATCTTTATCACGGTCGTGATGGTATACCGCGTTCTGCGACTGTCGAAACTGGACAAGGCGTAATTAATAGACCTCTTGTTAAATTGTGCCCCATCCCGGATGGTGGTAACTAATTTCAAAATTTTTCATTTAGGTAAATGTTCATTATCATTTCTTTATATTTTTGTAACATATATGTAAAACATAATATTTATCTATTCCATCACACTCTTACACATCAACTTTAACATTAGGTGGACCTAGTCTTGGTATTTTTTCTTCAGTCTCAATAAATTTCGCCAGCGGGGGGGAATAATGTTAAAGTATTAAAAACACATCATCACAAAAACCGGTAACTTAGTCTTTTTGCACAAGTTACCACATCCCTATTTCCCTTCCCGTCTCTATTTCCGGATCCTGCGCAGGCTCACTAGCGCGCCCAACACGCATATCGTCTCTTCCGCTAAAAACTTCGAATCAAAACGACGGCTCGAGCCGGCTCCGTGAAAACCTCCAAAAACATTCAAGAAAGTGATAATTATCAATCAAGGGACGTCCCAGACTATCATTAACGTAGTGCACTGCGAAATAAACACTAAAACGGGGTGAAGTGAATAATAACAACAGCTCCACGGCCACGTGAGTACCCATCTTGTATTCCTTCTTTCCCCTTGTTTTTAGGCTATTTTACCGGTGGGTTTACAGTCATTTCGAAGGGATAAAACGATAACACAAGGTTTCATAAAATTACAAGCATCCTAACAAACTTAAACCTTTACGTGTTAACGTAATTTGCCCCCCATAAATTTATATTTAAATTTATGGGGGGCAAATTACGTTAACCTTTGATTAATTATTTTTACATCTCTCATATTCGGTAAGTAGGTCCTTATTACCCCCAAATGGGGCTTGTAGGTGACCAATTAGCGCTCCAGGGCATTAATGTCGCAAGAAAAGCCCTAGGGCGGTAAGTAATTAAAAAAAAAACACTTCACTCTTTCAAAAAGTTCGCGTACATCTAACCATCATAGTACTGGCAATAGACATCATGCATTCAGCCCAATGACAAAAGAGGTCGCTTCGCTATTCAGCCTTGTCTTCGTATGAGTATACCGCCTGTGTGGGGGAGGCTTAATAGTCATCAATTTTAAATATCGAACGGCGAAGCTCAATATCGTTCTTGAAAAAAAAAATTTTAAAAAGAGATGAAAAAGGCGGTAATAGAAAACTTTACTTTCAATATTGTTTGTTTTTGGTTTTTTTTTTTATAATTACGTGCTAATTAGGAAAAAAACATGAGTTCTGCAAGTGATGAAGATATAAGCTGCACTCCCGATTCAATGAAAATGGAAGCTGAAGCAGCAATTAACAATATTTTGCCTGAAAGTTCTAAAGAGAGATATTTGAAAACTTTATTCTTGTAATGCCGGTTTTTTTCTTCTTACCTCATAATCGAGATGTAAAGCAGAGTAGTTAGCTCGGGTGTAAGCATCAATTGCACCCTCGAACTATTGGCGCCCTCGCTGCGCTCGTGCGCCTAAATATCTCGGGCTGCAATTGATGCCTTACAGCCCTTGGCTACTAATCTACTATTCATGTTGCATAAAATTAAATACCTATATACGAGTTTGTTCATACCTGCGAATCTTTACTATTATCAGCCTCATCATCCAGATCGCTCTCGTAGTCCATCTTGAGTGGATCCTCCTCCTCATACCCAGTGAGCATGGTGAGCGTGTGTCCCAGCGCTGAGAGCTGCTTGCCCACGTTCACGTCCAGGTGGATGTCCACGCCTTCCATCTGCCAGGACACGTTCAGGAACCATTTCGCGTTTTCTGGAGGGAGATATGGTATTTAACATTACTGGTTGGCTATTCTAGTGGTTTGTAATAGTCGTTTATTTGAGGTTTGAACAAAATAACTGAAGAAACTTCATAAACTTTTTAATATCCAATATCGAAAGAATTCATTAGTTTTGTTGGCGGTTATTGCGTTGAGATCAAGAACTGGTCTACTCCCTATGTTCTAATATGGGTGATAAACTGTCTGTATCTACATACAAATGCGTTCAGTAGCAAAAATAATTTAGATATGGTATACTTTGCATTTATAGTATTAGTGTAAGAAAATGAATTTGATCCTGTGTTACTGTAAATTACGAGCATACGAGGTATTTTTACTTATCAGTCAGAACTGTATAAAAGATACCCTGTTTAAATAAAAACATAATTTAAATATACTTGAACTTAGTAAACAGTACACACATTACGGGATTTCAATAAAAATAAATAAATGACTGAAACTCACCATTATGTTTAGCAGCAGTAGTCCTACTGCACACTTCATAGGTCCCCTCAGACACACAGCACACATTCAGGCTGGGCTCATCGGCGCGGGGCTTCCAGTCATCCAGCGACGCCTCGAAGTCATCCGCGAACCGCAGGCACAGCCCCACGAACCGACCCTTGGACACCAGCGCACCGGACGAGCAGGCGCCTATGTTGGTGGACTCCAGGGTCACTACGACAGCCCCCCGGGCTTCGCCCTCGCCGCACCACGCGCCCCACGCGCCGCGACCTAGACCCCAACGTGCCTGGGAGGGAATTACATTGTGAGTTCTCGTCTTTGATATGGGTACTTTACATAATGACAGCAAAAAAGATATGCGACACACCATAATCTGGTGACCTTGATTTGGCACTGTCCGGCACATAGGCGAATATACACTCGATGCCTCGTGCCAATACAGCCATGTATGTACTTATGTGATTCATTTCCAATTTATTTTTGAAAGAAAGGACTTCCACAGCTGTCAAGCGGTAGACATGGTTTTCCCAATCTCATTTTAGTCTCGCAGCTTTTTAAGCTACGTCGGCAATTTGCATTCTGCAGTGTGGTGTTTCTTTCCATCACTTGTTAATAAACGTTGTAACTTTTTAGAATGACACATTATTTTCATCTATAACACTTGCACACAAAAAAATAACTATGGTAAAAACTTACCATAGGCGGTTGGTTGAGTGGTAAACATATTCCGATATCATCCACATTCAGTTGTAAGAACAACGTGCTTAGATGCGGCGTCGTTATTTGCGATGTCAGTTGTACCTGTGAAAAACAAATAATAACTTTTGAAACATTGTTTCCATAACAAATACTTTCGAAAAGACCTACAAAAGAAGATAGAATCAGCGAATAAACAGAGATCATTGTAGATGCTCACTTTAGCAGATAGAGAGCGCACTTTCAACAACACCTCTAGAAGTAGACTGAAAATAATTCAAACTAAACAGTCCTGAATCGATTGCGCAATTAAGTAGGCCGCTGCAAACAAAATCTGTTAAAGTAGGGTATCATTGGTTCCACCTACACCGAGTTCGAGGGCGGCGCTCCGGAACAAACAATGTCCCACCTACTGGAGTGTCCCAGCGTTTTACCTTCACTCTTAGTAACCTGACTGACGTGCAATAAATGTGGCCATCTACTGCAGCCAAATCTATATAAATAAAAAGAGAAGTCCTGACTGACTGACTGACTCATCAACGCCCAGCCCAAACCCTTAGACCTAGAAAGCTGAAAATTTGTATTTGGTTCCCTTTATAACGTAGACAAGGAATAAGGAAGGATTTTCGAAATTCAACTCCTAAGGGAGTTAAATAGGGGATGAAAGTTTGTATGGAAAATCGTCATTTTCATGCGGGCGAAGCCGCTGGCAAAAGCTAGTCGTGTAATAAGGAAGTAAGAAAACAATAATAAACCATCCATACCTTCTCAAAGACCTGCTGCGTAGCTGTGAGCACCTCCTTATTCAAATTCAATCGCTTCTCGTTCCAGTATTCATAGGCGTTCTTGTAGTTGAGCCACACGAGTATAGCCTTGTCCACGGCTACCGGTTGTATGTATATGAGAGGTCGCTTGAGGGTTATGAGCACCACCTCCTTGTCGTCGCCGCATACCATCTCGTCTTGGAAGGCGTTGCGCATTGCTGGGAAGAACGGAACAGGTAAATACTCAATCTTCTTTATCGTGTGGTTAATGCCTAACCTAGTGTCAGTTTTTAGGCCGACCATGGGCCTCTGACTTGGCTTTACATCTATACTAATATTATAAAGCTGAAGAGTTTGTTTGAACGCGGTAAACTCAGGAACTGCTGGTTGGAATTGAAAAATTATTTTTTGTGTTGGATAGTCCATTTATCGAGGATGGCTTTAGGCTATATAACATCACGCTACGGCTCATAGGAGCGGAGCATAAATGAAAAATGTTACAAAAACGGGAAAAGGTATTTCCTTTTTGAGAGCTTCCGCTGCGTGCGCTGCGAAAACGGTTTAAGTTACGCAAATATCATGTATGAAGGAATTGTTCCTCTTTAAAAGCTCTAAAAAAAAGTCCGCGGCAGCATATATCTATCTTTTAAGATTGACTTACTGTGATCTTTTTTACTGTTATACTGTTAGGTTAAAAAGAATTGAAGCCCATATGGTATTAATCTATATCTAAATAAATGTGTTTGTTAGAACGGAACTTCAACATAGAATATTTGTGCCCTTTACTCTATATAGTTTAAACAAATATCTTAGAAGATATCGCAATGTAAAAATATCCGCGCGGCAAAATAATTCGCGCGTCGCAATCGCAATGTAGGTACGGGGGATTCAAATTCAAAATATTTACTGCATCATTATGTTTACAAGTACAGAGTGTTATAGTATATTTTTAACAGTAAGAGATACCTAAAGTAATTCACACTTTAATATAATCTAAGCTAATCTAAACTATTTTAATAAAAAGGAAAGATAAGATTTTTTGTTTGTTACGATTTAGCTTAATTTAAGTCGGATAGTCGATATATCGAGAAAGGTTATAGCTATATTCGGCTATATTTATGTGACGCAGACGAAGTTGCGCGGGTCAGCTAGTGCCAAATAAACTTATTTCCTGTTATGGCTTAGGGCAGTTATACAAAGGAGTAACTCTCGTATTAGCTACAAAAATTATCATCTGCCCACCTTTTTACCCGACTGCGGCGAAGCCCAAAAGGAGGGTTATGTGTTTGACGTGTATGTATGTATGTAAGTATGTATGTATGTATGTCCGTTTCTTTGTTCCCTCATAACTCCTAAACGGATGAAGGCACTTGAATGAAATATACATCGTTAGATTCGTCTTGATGGCGGCGCGAGTGTTATAGGCTACATTAAAAAACAAATAAAAACTGCGTATTTTGGAGGCCAAATCGCGGAGTTCAAAAAAAATTTTTTTTAATACAGTTGCTCAAAAAGTGGCGTATTGCAGGGACGTATAGCGTTCGGGATGTGGGCTATTACGTACTCGTGCTTTTTCTTTACCTTTCCCGAACTCGTGCGTTCTCTTTCCCAACTGTCAAAATAAAATAATGTCCATTTAAAAAAAAACCAACCACGAAGTATTAAATTTACTAAATAAAATCATAGAAGTTTTTATGATTCATGCAAATATTTCTAAAGAAGCTACTAATTTGTTTCAATATCAGATTTAATTATTTGATTCAATGAGATCTCATTAAATTTCATTTTTATTTCATATCAATAAAAAAAATTCTACCTACTGAAGACTTGGCTGTATGGGCATAGTTCCCTTTGCCTACCCAGAATGGGTAATGAAAACAAAAAAAATCTCTGCTTATTAGTATATTTCATTATAAGTGCGGAAAGCCTGTCATTGCAACGAGTTCCGACAAATGTCTAGCCGAGCCGAGGCACAGCCGACGGCGAGGGTAGACAGTCGGAACAAGTTGCAATGACGGTTCCGCACGTGTACTGAACAACTATTTTTAATACAGTTGCGAAAAAATGAAGCAATTTAATAAAATAATAAAACCGTAATTAAACTCGCAAAGAACATTTTTGAAAATGGCGCATAACGTAAAAGAATCGCAGAGATTTTTTTTTCTTTACCTATTCTGGGTAGGCAAAGGGAACTATGCCCATACAGCCAAGTCTTCAGTAGATTTTTTTTATTGCTATGAAATAAAAATGAAAACCTTTAACTCATTGAATCAAATAATTAAATCTGATATTGAAACAAATTAGTAGCTTCTTTAGAAATATTTGCATGAATCATAAAAACTTCTATGATTTTATTTAGTAAATACTTCGTGGTTGTTTTTTTTTTAATGGACATTATTTTGACAGTTGGGAAAGAGAACGCACGAGTTCGGGAAAGGTAAAGAAAAAGCACGAGTACGTAATAGCCCACATCCCGAACGCTATACGTCCCTGCAATACGCCACTTTTTGAGCAACTGTATTAAAAATTCTTTTACGGTAGGCGCCATTTTCCAAAAATGTTCTTTGCGAGTTTAATTACGGTTTTATTATTTTAAATTAAATTGCTTCATTTTTTCGCAACTGTATTAAAAATAGTTGTTCAGTACACGTGCGGAACCGTCATTGCAACTTGTTCCGACTGTCAACCCTCGCCGTCGGCTGTGCCTCGGCTCGGGTAGACATTGGTCGGAACTCTTTGCAATGACAGCCTTTCCGCACTTATAATGAAATATACTATTTTCCTATACCATCGAGTAGGGTATCAAAATAAAGGGTTTTAAAGGGAGATTACAAAAATATATTTACACATATATGTTTAAAAGAAATTTTAAGTGACAAATCCTATAAACACGCACAAAAGTTAAATCATTTGCGAAGAATTTTACACGACCAACGAAAGAACAAACACAAAAGAACTAAAAAGTTGAAAATAAAAAAAAGTAGTTTAAAAACTAAAAAACCCGACTAAAAAAACTGAAAAGCAAAAAACAAGCACATTTTAAATTAAACAAAACTTGGAACCAGGCGGGGTTCATTTGAATATTAAATTATGAAATGAAAAACATAGAACTAAAATAGAACCCCGCCTGGTTCCAAGTTTTGTTTAATTTAAAATGTGCTTGTTTTTTGTTTTTCAGTTTTTTTAGTCGGGTTTTTTAGTTTTTTAACTACTTTTTTTCCAAACTATGTTGGAGGCGGTTTCTAATGATTTCTAGTCTAACCGGATGCAGTTGAATTCCAGTATTATACATGAAGCGACTGCCTCCACAACCCAGCAAAAGTGTATTGGTAAAATAGAAGCCAGTCAGTCTCTTTAGCTCGGCTGACTGGCCTTCATCTACGGAACGTTCACTCCTGGTAGATTTTCTTAGGGGAAAATACAGTATGATATTTTTAATGTCAAATATTTATCCTAACTATAATTATAAATGCGAAAGTAACTCTGTCTGTATGTCTGTCTGTCTGTCTTTGCTTCACGCCTAAACTACTGAACCGATTCGTGTGAAATTTGGTACAGACATAGTTTGGAACTTGAGAAAGGACATAGGATAGTTTGTTTTTTTTTTTTCGCGAGATAAACCAAAAATCTGCCGGAAGTCACTATTCCACGCGAACGAAGTCGCGGGCAAAAGCTAGTTTTAAATAATGGACTTACATATTCGCGTGTTGAAGAAGGCGTACTGCTGGAATTCTGGCTCTGCTTCTTCAAACATCGCATTGCGGATCAGCTGTCCAAGACTGAGGTTCACATCCACCTACACAAGAACAAAAATATAAGTGTGACAAGCTCAAACTCCTGATTTGTGCTAAATACGTGCTAAGACACGGTTGTCTAGCCATAGAACGCGTGGTCAAGGCGAACTGATTGTGTTTCCGACATAAATAAGGATAGTTCATATGAAAATAACAACTTCCAAAAGTAATCAAATATTTTTGAAACGGGAGAATCGGCAATAAACTACATGATTACTTTTTTAAAATGATTGGAAAAGGCAAGAAAGGAGGTGTTTGTTGAGATGACGAGCAATAGAAGAATTGTATGGAAAAAGCGCCAATCTATCTATATATAAATAACTAGCTGATGCCCGCGGCTTCACCCGCGTGGATGTCGTTCAAATTATATACTAAAACCTTCCTCTTGAATCACTCTATCTATTAAAAAAAACCGCATCAAAATCCGTTGCGTAGTTTTAAAGATTTAAGCATACAGACAAACAAACAGACGCGACTTTGTTTTATACTATGTAAGGAAGAAAGAAGTCCTGACTGACTGACTCATCAACGCCCAGCCCAAACCCTTGGACCTAGAAAGCTGAAATTTTGCTCAGAGGTTCCTTTTATAATGTAAACAAGGAATAAGGAAGGATTTTCGATCGAAATTTAACCCTGGGAGTTAAATAGGGGATGAAAGTTTGTGTGGAAAATCGTCACGGGCGAAGCCGTGGGCAAAAGCTAGTCTCAAATAAATAAGGATAAGGGCAGGAAAATGATAATGGTGACATCCTAGCAATATCGTAAAATACTTAAGTTCCGTGGAATATTAATGTCGGTTACCTGTGCTCTAGCAAACAGTCGCACTTCATGCGGCTCAGTGATAGGTTGTTGCACGTTCTGCACGCGGTTGGATATCTCGAACTCCACGGCGCCTGTTTCCAGACGTACGGCCGAGTTGCTTGGTGTTGTTGCTGTTAGTTGTATGCGCTGCAAGAGTAACAAAAATACGTAAGGGATATGCTGAGACAAGATAACAAGAAGACGAGGAATGGATGTAGGAGGATGTGGAACAGACTTATGCATGAAAAGAAATTTGTTTTTGAGGGTATTTGTTTTCCCGTCGGGGCTTGAACCCGCAAATAGGGAATAACGCGGCCTTGACACAAAGGGCTAAGAAGGAACATGGGTGGCTTTTAGTCAGTAGAAGTCTGACACTCGCTACCGCTCTGCATAAGAGCGGGAGGAGTCATTTGATGATTATCCACACTACAAAAAAAAAATAGGGTATTGTGTTTGTTTGGGACAAGCCCTCTACACTATTCCCAAACTGTAACTAATGTGCGCCAGAATAAACAGTGGTGAACACTGGTGCAAGGCCGAGACAATGAAGCTCGACGATGTCCCAGAGATACGATTTAACTGTTTGGGGGTATGATGAACAGGGTGTGAAGTTCTTCATCCGGACCTTCTTCTGACCAGCCGGCTTAGCATGACCACCGAAGAAACGGGTTTTGTCGACGGAAGAATCGACAACATGACAGATTGTAGCAAGCTTTCATGTCAAATTGTATGGAAAAATCTTTGTCTATTCTTAGTAGAATAGAGAAAGAATCGCCATACTACGGGGGCAGATGGGTGTTGTCTGGTGAGCTACTACACGGCAGTACAGACAGTACTATGACGTCTTAAAACAGTCCTTACTTAATCTTATTCCAGTGTGGAAACATGACAGAACTATACAGGGTGGCTGGCGCAAATCTCTTTTCCACACTGGATTAAGAATAAGTTAGGACTGTTTTAAGACGTCATAGTAGTGCAAAATAAGCATCTATGTATTAATAAGTAAGTAAGATAACAGCAATAAAGGCTATTTTATTTTATTATTTTTAGTAGTGCACCTGGTCGGGTTTTCTTATTTAGTCTTGACGCGGATAACTTGTGCTATTCAAGATTAGTTTTTAATTTTTGTTACAGATGACGCTGTATTACTTTTTGTATCATGTTGCTATAGTACTTTTTGTAGTGCCTCTACAGACCTTAATTATGATTCTAGATTTTGATGTTAGTAATTTATAGGTACCTTGATTCTGATAGTAAGTGAAAATAATATCCTGCTAAGTGCAGATGTGGATGCATCCTCTTCGTTCCATAGTGGCACTGGCTTCTCGCCGCCGTATACTTTCTGTACAACTTCGTTTACTTCCTGCAAAATTAGAAAATATATGGTACTTCGTTATACTGGAGAATAATCATTATAGACAAAGCGTGCGCGGTTAAATATAGGTCATGGAATGTTGTTCAGCTATGTTTGTTTTGTTATGTCATAGCTTTATTGTGCATGATGTTAGTTTCGTATATCCACAGTGCCTTGGGTATTACCTATTATGTTATTTATCTATGCTTAATATTTAACATACTAAGTAAACTTCAATGGGGAACTGGGCGAAATAATCCACAACGAACGGACTGATCGCCCGCCTGGTGTTTGCCGGCGTCCCCGAAGATAAATAGAAATAGAAGTAAACTTCAAAGTTACTGATTTGATTTCTAAAACTTATTTGCAATTTAATTTTTTTTTAATCTATTTTTTATTTTATTTTATTTATTAGGGAAAACAAACAATTACACATTAAGACTTACATAGAAACATAGGATACAGAAATAATACAAATGTGAAATCAACCACGTTTTCCACAGATACGTAATGAGACAATTTGGTAAATTTAACACTAGCGTTGTAAACAATAAAAAGAGGAACATAACATAAAAATGTGATCTATGTGATTACTTCCGATCAAAACGGGTGCGAAGCCGCGGGTTACAGCAAGTAACCTATACATACAACTCAAAGAGGATGGAGAAACAACTAAATTAGACCTTAAAAACTATCAGTAAACCAAGAATTACCTTCATAAAAACCTTCTGCACGAACACAAGATGGTTGAGCAAGTCCGTAGACAGCGTGTGCTCGAACAGTCCGATGTCAGCACTAGCGGCCACATACCGTCCCGCCCGCAGCAGCGCGCCCTCCTGTCGCGCCGCGCCGCGCTGCTCCAGCACGCGCCCCGACACGTGCACGCCGGGCAGCCACACTGCGGCCTCGGCCGGGATGTTGGCCTCCGGGACCTGCGGGAAGTGCTTCACACATGTGCCCGTGGTTGAGTAACCAACGAAAAAATAAACAAATAAAAATTTATGTCTAGAATATAAGGGTGTGGTTTTGTTAGAATGGTAGCCTAGTGTGTAAGTCAAACTCAAGCAGATAAAGGCGGCCCGGCCATCGGGGCTGCGGAATATCGAAAGAGATGACGTGGCCTCGGCACAAAGACAAAGAAGGAACATGGGTTTGGTTTTGAGTCAGTAGAAGTCTGACAAGCGGGGTGACAGATCGGCATATTCCTTCGCTTTGCCCAAGAGCGGGGTGGTTCATTTGATGATTTTCCACCCACCAAAAAAAAAAACGCAGATAAAGGTTTTGAGTTGTTTATTTCATTAACACTGTTCTAAAAACGGTGAAAGAAAACTTCGCAATAGTGTAGTCGAATTAGCAAAAAGGTTGGACATAATTCGTGTAGTTGTAATTTTTTGTGGAATCATTAGAAGACATGAATATAAGTTTCCTCTAAGTTTGCAACATTCTTGTTATGTACGGAACATCGTTTAATATTAGGTATTAACACAAGTCCCATTATTTTGAAATTTTATTAATAACTAATTGTGGTAAGTTTTGTTATATGTAGATACCCCTTTGGTGTATAAATACTTTTCACCAAAACAGTGTGAGGTGTATGAATAACTAATTAATTGTTCTTATTCTTATTCTTTATTGCACATATAAAATCACATATATGAACATAAATTACAAAAAAAATAAAAATAAAAGATATAATAAATAATTTTTTTTTTTTTTTTTTAATTCATTTATTCAAAATCTGTTTAACAATACAACATAAAAAGTCTGCCAAACTGTAAAACAGTTTGTCGGCAGTTATTCTCGTTTCACAATAATATTATTACAACAAATTTCGATTTTTATTACAAAATAACTAAGAAAAAACAAAAGAAGGTGAGTTTACAGTAATAACATTTACAAAAAATGGCTATGGACATAATGACAGGTAGTGTTTTTTAAGAACCTTTTTATGTTGGTGTTTATATTTGACATTCGATATCAACTGTGGGGGTAACTTATTCACTAACGATGGTACTACATACTTTCTTGTGCGCATACCAAAGTAGTTTGTAACTTTAGGAACAACAAGCGTCTTCTTTTTAGATAAACGAGTTGGGTACATATGCTTACGTTCCTTCTTGTGAAGTTCATTATTAAATTGTTCAGTTAAGATTTTTACGTTACTTTTTAAATTAACCGGGAGTATTTTACAAATTTTAAAGAGTTTCTCATAATTTTTATTCAAGCTTTTTTTTGTTTTTTCATCTACAAGTAGTTTAAGTAGCCTTATCTGCAACATTTTGATTTTATTTATATGTGTCGGGAACGTAAACCCATATCCACCCAACCCATATTCAATTACTGAGTCAGCCAGTGCATAATACAAGGTATACAATACTCTTCTGTTGACAGCATGTTTAAGTGTTTTTAATTTACCCAAAATGGATCGTAGCTTATTGCAAACGTTGTTGACATGCAGATTCCAAGTGAACGTGTTATCTATGACTAATCCCAGGTACTTGTATGAAGTTACTGTTTCTAAATATGAGCATTGACAATTCAGTTTGTTGGCATGCAGACATTCGTACGAATGACCTTTCACTCCCACTGTCAACGAATTATGTTTGTTTTTATGATACGGCGAGTGAATAAGCATGCACTTAGTTTTACTAATATTAATTATAATGCCATTGTCATGTGCCCACTGAACTATGTTGTCGAAATCGTTTTGCATATCCAGCTGCATTAGGTCAATATTATTATGACTATATACCAGGCAAGTATCATCAGCGTACATGAATGCCTTACATTTTTTTAACACATTAGACATACTGTTAACATGCATGATATATCCCAATGGCCCGTACACTGAACCGGTTGGAACGCCAAATTTAATGTCGCCCCGTACACTTTCAGTTCCACTAACACATACTTTCAGTGATCTTTGGTCTAAGTACTTCCTGAACCATGCATTCATGGGGCCCCGAATACCACATTCATTCATAGCCTGCAGCAAGCCACCGTGGTCTAAAGTATCAAAAGCTTTTTTGAAGTCTATAAATATAACCATAACTAGTTTTTTTTCATTAAGATGATTATTGACTTCATCTGTGAATTTCTCAAGAGCAGTGTCAGTACTTCTATTAATTCTAAAACCGTGTTGGACCTCGTTTAAAATGTTGTTGTTTTCTAAAAAGTTTGTGAGTTGCTTAACTATAATTTTTTCGACAATTTTATTTAATGTATTAAGAATTGCTATAGGTCTATAATTGCTATAATCCTGATGGGATCACTGTTTATATATGGGCCTTACAATAGACTTTTTAAGTTCCTCAGGATATTGAGATTTTTTAATACTGATATTGATAAAATAAGCTATTACCGGACTAATTTGTTCTTTAATATCTTTTAAATCTTTAATTCTAATACCATCCGACCCCGGTGACTTGTTGCAGTCTAGTTTTTCTATAACAGATTTTACGTCTTTTGGTAGGACCTCTTTAAATCTAAAACTTACATTACAGTTATTCACATAGCTCATCCTGTCCAAAAAATTGTGTTGACATTTATGTTTAATCATATCGATTTCTTTCGTAAAGGTTTCACAAAAATTGTTACAAATATTTTCCAAAGTTTCATTTTTAAGTAAATGTTTCTCTACATCTAAATGAATAATAAATAAATGAATAATGAATAATTAATTAATTATTTTTATTATTAATTTTATTTATTTATTAATTATTATTATTTTTAATTTGCGGCTCAAGGGAAATTCAGCCTGTTGGTGCAAACTCGTAATATGCTTTTTAAAGCATCATGAACACCCAGTTATTTTAGCACCCTTTTGCACCCCTAGGAAACCAGGATTTTACAATATTTGTAAATTGTACTTCGGGGCAAATTAGTGTAGTCATGGATTTTTTAATATGTAATGTATTCTAAGTATACTACATTCGCACCCCATAAAAATAAGAAATATATAGCCGGAAGTTTATACAGAGCTAGCGTACGATGTTTGTATATGAATTATAATGATGTCGAAGCAGACGCGGGCGGGCGGCGCGGCGGCGGGAGGAGTGCTATGCGTTCGCGTTGCGTTTAGATCATTGTTGTGGCAAAAAGCGATCCGTGCGCTACGCAAAATAATTATCATTTCCTCTTATTTTAATAATTGTCAACGTTCCTAAACAAACATTGTGGCCCAAAAAAACTTATTTCGACTCTTGCATCCCTAGGTTTCTGCGCATCGTATTACGCGCGCATAGTATTATCGAGAAATCGTAAGCGTCAGGACCCCTGGACCAAAAGAGATATTTGATGTTTTGAAAATACCAAAATGTACTACCTTTTTTCTACTATTTGATACCTAACTTCAAATATTAAGTACCTCGACTCACGGCGAAAAAACACGTAAAGAAAGTGGTCAGACATTCTGACGTCAGGTTGTCTGGACCATTTTTTTTTCATAGTTCGAGACAACATAACGAATTTATCTCTTTGTAAATATGTACTACCTTTTTAGTATCTCAACATATATTTTTTTCAATTTTTTTTGGCATTCCAGAAAAATGTTACGCAACAAACAAACTTTAAAAAAAACGAAACGAAAAATGTTACACGAGCGGAGCCGGTCTCGGCTTCGTCGTTCGCGGCGTATGTGTGGACGTACAATGAACCTACAATGATCACTGTCTTCGAACGTAGTCAAATCTCTTTGTGTTCGCCAAAAACCGTCAATTTTCGGAGCACAGCCGAGTACGAACGAAATGCTCGCAGTGCGCTCGTTCGAGACTTGTAAGTCGGTCCATACTAGACGACATCTCTCGCCGGTTCTATTCTCCGTTTTGAAAAGGGTAGATGACAGCCCTGTCTGTCAAGTAGTCCCCGACTACACGACGAAGGTAGGCCGGTGATACCGGAGTGCCTCCCTGATGCAGCTACAGGGCATGGTGTTGAAGGCGTTGGCGATGTCGAGAGACACCGCCAAGACCACACCGCCCTGAGAGACCGCATCCCCCGTCGTGAGGGCTCTCACGCGCATGATGGCGTCCACCGTCTCTTGCGGAAGCCGAACTGCTTATCCGCAAGATCCGGACCCATTCCCTCAAGGTGCTCGGCGAGGCGGTTTGCAATTACTCATAAAGAGCTTGCCCACCTCGTCGAGCTACACAATGGGCCGGTATGCGGACGGCGAGTCCGCAGGGCGCCCCGGCTTCTGGATGAGGACCAGCTTCCCCGTCTTAAAACGAAGCGGGAACTGGCCTCTTTCCATGCACGCGCTAAAGAGCCACTCCAGTCGGGGCCCAAGAGCCTCTGAGTCTGAGGCCAGGGTCCGGGCTTTGCCAGGCAAGCCATCGGGCCCCGGGGCGGTAGTTTTGGCCTTAAACCTCCGTACCGCCACTCTCAGGTCTACCCTAGTCACCTCCGGAATGGCGTCATCGGTTTCCTGAACCGTCCGCTTCCGGCACCGCAGGTGGCGGAGCTATTGGCGGGGGACGATGCTCCTCTCGCGAAGGGAACAGAGCGCTCACCACGTCCTCCACGAGCTCAGGCCGGAGACTCTGCGTCAGCGGGGGGGCCCGGGTGCGGAGTTGATTCCACACCGTCTTATAAGGGCGGACCCACGGATCTCTGTTGAGTCTCCAGCATCTCCTCGCGGGCCTGAGCCTTGGCCCGCCGACGAGCCTCGGAGGGGGCGGTCTTCGCCGCTCTGTACCCTTCTTAAAGCTCCGCCTCGATGGCTTCCGCACTCGGAGGACGAATACGGAGCCGGCGATGCCTGGCGTACCGGCGCCGCGCAGCCACACACTGCTGCCGCAGGTGCGACAGCTCTTGCGACCACCAGTACACGTGACGCCGGGCGCTTCCTGGCCGAACTCCGGGCATTGCTGCGTCGCATATCTCGGACATGGCCTCCTGTAACCAACCTGCCTCGGTGTTAACGTCGGCGTGCCTGACCGGTGATGACACCCAGGCCTGCACGATCGCGGCTTCCAGGAGGAGCTTCCGGTCTAGCTGCTTCAGCGCCTAACGTGGACCACTCGGGGTCTGTGAGACCGGCGCGCTCGAGGACTGGGCAGCGACCTCAAACCGGATATACCGGTGGTCGGAATAGGTCTCCACCCCCTCCATAACGCGCTAGTCGACGACGCGTCGTAACAGAGCGGAGCTGGAGAACGAAATGTCCACCACGACTCGCCCCGCATCCGCACACACGTGGCCACAGAAAAGTTGATGTTCGCCTGGAGGAGGCTTAGTGGGGCCATTAATGGCACTACATTTCAGCCCCCTCCGGGACCTCCTGTGGTATAACCGCAGTGGGAGTTGCGGTGGTGGCGGATTTAGCAGCGGCATCGGCGGCTGCGGCGTTGACGACGGTGGGGTTGGTGGCGGAGGGCCGTCCCTTCCCCCTGGCCTTGGCGGGTGGAGCGCAGGCCTTGCTCCCTGCCCGGTGCTCGGCCGGCTTCCCAGCCGCCGCACATGCATTGCAGTGAGGCGTGGTCAGGCAAGCCGCGGCCTTGTGACCGGGCTGACCGCAGCGGAAACATAATACGCTGCGGTCCACCTCCGAGATGCATCGACAGCCTACGTGGTGCCCCACATGGCACATGGCACCGGTAGCACCTCAAAGGTTTGGGCTCCAGAAGTTTCACCTGCGCCCTGGACTAGCCCACCTTCAGAGTGTGGCCCTCCGCAATTTTCTTCGCCGCCGTCACAGGGCAGCTAACCGTTACGGTCAGCATACCATCGCGGCCCGGGCGTAGGGTGCCCGCCTTGATCTGCTCGACAGAGCACCCCCCGGCCGCGGTGACGGCGGCTACCACCTCCTCCTCGGAGACCGAGTCGTCCAGACCCAGGATGCGCAGGGTTGCGCACTTAACTGGCCTGGACACTCGAACCTTGTCCGCATTTAGGGACGCTCTGAGCTTTTCAGCTAGAGCGTCTTTTTTTTTGCGGTCGAGGCACTCGATTCCCCGGGAATCTCTATCATACGAGCACCTGTCGTGGTGGCTCGAACTCGGAGGCCCCCGGCGATCCCGAGCTCTTCGAGATCCACCATCGTCTTTGCGTACCTATCCTATAATTCGTTTCCCTATATGTCAAATGAAAGAGCGTAAAAAAGAAAACATTTTATTGTATGGCAATATATGTGTGAATAATGAGGGAAAAAAGTTATTCATGCCTGCACTGATAGGTCCTTTAAAATGACACTGATGTTTCTAAAACCGTTTTTTCTCAAATTCAATCGTTTGAAAGATAGAGAGTTTCAAAGTGCTAAAGTGTGTCCCCACCCCCTCTAACTTTTAAACTAAGAGAGTGAAAACTCTAAAAAAATACATTCTGTAGATCGCAATTAAAACTTACAACCAAAATTAGATTTGAGTTAGCAGGTTTTGAGATATAGCCAGTTTTAAAAAAGTTGGGTTGTTTTACCAACCCAACTGTTGTATAAATAAATAATAATAATTATAAACTGTAAACTAACCAAACTACACTTGTTAGCCCCTGCCTGGGTTCGAACCCATGACTTATTGTTCGTAAGTGGGGGTCGCAACCAGTTGATTGACTTTGAGAAAAAATAGTGTTAGAAACGTCAGTATCATTTTAAAGGACCTATCAGTGCAGGCATGAATAACTTTTTTCCCTCATTATTAACACATTTATTGCCATACAATAAAATGTTTTCTTTTTTACGCTCTTTCATTTGACATATAGGGAAACGAATTATAGGATAGGTACGCACACACACAAGACACCACACTCAAGCAGATCCGTCGAAAAAAAAAACTATCTTTAATAATAATAATATAATATAATAATAAAATATGTTTATTTCTCACCACAAGCCAAAAAACACAAATAATAATTTATACACAAAAAGTAGCCAACGATTTTTGGTTGTGGATCGCTGGTGCCTGTGGTAGGTAGTAACACCTGTAATACAGGTCACCAGGTCCCCACCTGTTTAAAGTTACATATTTGATAGCATACATCTGGTATCACAGCAAATTACAATTTTTTTTGACAATTTGTGAGTTTATTAAAAAGAGACAATATTAATAGTAATGTAAGTAAAAAATATTAAAAAGTTAAGGTATGTTGAGAGGTTTCTATGAATGTAAGTTTGTGTGTGTCTGAGCGTGTGGGCGTGAGTGTGTGTGTGTGTGTGAATTGGAGAGAGTGTAAGTGAATGAGTCTGATTAGACCAATACGTTAAAGAGAGCTTCTGTAGCAGTATATGTTTGGCTTTGTAGCCAGGCCTTTAAAGCGACCTTAAAATTATGTTTGTTCAGTGAGTGCAAGGAAAGAATTTGGTTTAATTTATTATAAAGATAGGGTCCGAGGAAAACAAAGAATCTTTGACTAAAAGAAGTTTTAAGAGGAGTAGACAGGGCAACTATGCGGTTACGGCGATTTGTTTGCTGAGAATAGTTAGACATAGAATGCTGCTTAATAGCAGTGGTCAGTACAAACAATTGCCTGACCGTAAGGACTTGACAATATTCATAGAGTTTGACGGTGGGATACAGTCTTGGCTTGAAACAGCACACCTTAAGAACAGCTCTCTGCGCACGTTCAATCTGAATATAGTGGGATTTGGCTGCCCCACCCCAGGACGAGATACAATAGACCAGAATTGATTGACACAGTGCCTGATATGTCATTTTCATGACAGCAGCATCTGCTGAATTGCGTAGTTGCTTAAAAATGTAAATTAATTTGCGCACTCTATTTGATAGGTGTATTATGTACTCCCTGAATGAAAGGTTGCAGTCAATCACTATGCCAAGATACTTTATTGAAGTGACTCGTTCGATTTTACAGTGATCATGAGTGCCACTGTCGTCACTACTGCCATTGGATAGTGTCGACTGGGCAGCAACGCTTAGTGAGCTTGTAACTGACACATTAGTATTTCGAATCGAAAAGTTTACTATTTTTGTTTTCGATATGTTTAGGGTGAGCAAGTTATTCTTAAGCCATTCACTGACTGCGTCGAATCCCTTCTGAGCAAGGCGGTATGCCTCTTCCCAGTTATCCGACGCAAATACAAGTGCCGTATCGTCCGCATAGGAAAATATTGTACCGCCTTCCAGGCTGAGGCCACACAGGTCGTTCATGTAAATTAAAAATAAACTGGGGCCAAGAATGCTACCCTGTGGAACACCAAAAACCACATTTATGTCAGAGCTGAAGTAAGTTCCAATTTTGGCACTCTGTGTTCTATTTGTAAGATAGCTCTGAAACAAGGACAGCTGGGTGCCTCGTATACCCAGGCATTCGAGCTTAGCTATTAAAATGGGAATCGAGACCGTGTCGAATGCTTTCGCGAGGTCCAGGAACAATGCAACACATTTCTTACCGCTGTCAAGTTTCTGAGCAATGTGATTAACCAGTTTGTGAACGGCATCAGCAGTGGATAGATTTTTTCGAAAGCCAAATTGGTTAATCGACAGTAGATTTTGTGCCTCTAAGAATTCGACCAGCCTTGTATTTATTATCTTTTCCAGTATCTTGGACATCGCAGGCAGAACTGATATGGGCCTGTAATTTTCGACACGGTCACGATCTCCAGATTTAAAAATAGGGTGAAGAATTGCCTTTTTGAACCAGTCAGGGAAGACACCAGATTCAAGGCACAGGTTGCAAACATGTGTCAATGGAGGTACAATAACGTTTCTGTGTCGTTTTAGAAAAGTAGAAGAAATACCGTCCCAGCCAACTGCACAATCACTCTTAAGTGAAAGGATTAAGCGTTCCACCTCTTGCTCATTTGTTTTAAGCAGTACAAAAGACTCCCTCTGGGGGTAGGGTAGCGAAAAAGATCGAGGGTCTCTATGTATTTTATCAGCTAGGCATCTCCCCACATTCGCGAAATAATCATTAATTTGATTTATAGTGTCCTGCTTATCATCATTATTCGCTATGAGATCATGGGCTGAAGACTTCGGTTGTCCTATGTTTGTGACACTTTTAATAACACGCCATAGCTGCTTGGAATTTCTACCTGCTTTCTCAAACTCAAGTCTCTCGTAATCTATTTTTACTTTTCGTAGAAGGTTTGTACAGAAATTACGATACCTTCTGTAGGACACCACGAGGACTTCATTTGACGGATCTGTTTTAAGCTTTTTATACAAGTTGTCTCTGTGGCGCATACATTTTAGTAGTCCTTGAGTAATCCAGGGTTTAATCGGCCTGCGTCTACGTGAAGTTGTAATAGTTTTTGTGTTCTTAGATAAAGCTAAGAGAAGTGGTTCTATTAGATATGTAGTAGCCAAATTGGGATCTTTCGTTGCATAGACGGCATCGAAACTTATGTTGCTTATGTCATTAGCAAGCTCATCCTCATTTATTTTTGTTATTTGGCGTGAGTTATTTACTTTAATTATATTTGGTGACAAAGAGAGTAAAACTGCAAAGTGATCTGTGACAGTGGATTCTAGCACCAGTACTGTGCTAGAGAAAGAAGTCTTTATGTTGGCGTGATCAAGACATGTAGATCCATGTGTTTTCAACACATGTCCCGGGAAAAGTCCGTGGTGACCTAGTAGATCCATATAGTCCAGTGAGTATGCATCTTTATTGTTGCTGGAAATATCAATATTTATGTCTCCCATAATTACGACGTTTCTAAACGATTTAAGCTCACGTAGAACATTATCCATAGATTTTATAAATTTTGAGGGATCTTTAAATGCATAGGGCCTGTACACAGCAATTATGGCTGTTTCCGCCCCAATCGTGACTGTCAAGCAGTTCGCCTCGGATACGACGGGTTCTTTAACTTTCACATTAGCCAGCAAACTATTGACATATACAATTACTCCGTCATTTTGATTAAAGATGTTTGAGGACTTATGAGAAGTATATCCCTGCAGAATCGGAACGACGGGGTTGCGGGAGAGCCAACATAATTTTATCGGTGAATAACTTTTTTTCCCTCATTATTCACACATTTATTGCCATACAATCAATTTTTTTATTGTTTACGCTCTATCATTTGATTTATAGGAAAAATTGTTACAAGGGGAGGGACGGGGTCTATACAAACCTGCCCATTGTTCTTTGAAAAAAATATACATATTATGTTAATTATTAACTTTATTGCTTATTCTGTAATTTAAAGCTGCGTCTACGCTATTCGAGCCTAGCACGAGCCAAACACAATTCGTCGTCTAGTGTGGACCGACTTACAAGCCTCGAACGAGCGCACTGCGAGCATTTCGTTCGTACTCTGCTGTGCTCCGAAAATTGACGGTTTTTTGGCGAACACAAAGAGATTTGACTACGTTCGAAGACAGTGATCATTGTAGGTTCGTTGTACGTCCACACTTACGCCGCGAACGACGAAGCCGAGACCGGCTCCGTCGTGCTCGGCTCAAAGTTTGTTTGTTGCGTAACATTTTTCTGGAATGCCAAAAAAAATTGAAAAAAAACATAATTATATTGAGGTACTAAAAAGGTAGTACATATTTACAAAGAGATAAATTCGTTATGTTGTCTCGAACTATGAAAAAAAAAATGGTCCAGACAACCTGACGTCAGAATGTCTGACCACTTTCTTTACGTGTTTTTTCGCCGTCAGTCGAGGTACTTAATATTTGAAGTTAGTTATCAAATAGTAGAAAAAAGGTAGTACATTTTGGTATTTTCAAAACATCAAAAATCTCTTTTGGTCCAGGGGTCCTGACTGACGCTTACGAGAAATGGGGGAACATACATAAAAAAAAAACAAAGATTGCGACGAATTGAGAACCTCCTTTTCGAAGTCGGTTAATAAATAAAAGGACATGCTTGGAGGACACTGCCATTTTATTTTTCGTTTAAACACAAGCTGCTTTAGCATTAAAAATATAATCTTTAGGTGCGTCCACTATTACTTACTAACAGAGCATTCACAATTAGAAAGTACTCCTTCCTCGTAAAATACATCAAACAACGCGCATACGTGATGACGACGCTTATCTCTTCTTGTTAGTTTATTATTCCGTGTCGCGCGCTTGTCACTTCCATGGCGTATTTATTCAGTGCCAATTACTACAATACTAAAAAAATGTATGTTCCATATAAAAATGCAAATTTTTTAAAGGGTGCAAATTTAAAGGAGACCTAATTAATATGATTGTGATGATTTTCAAAACAATCAAAATTTCCCCCGAAGTACAGCGGCAGACATGCGTGAAAAACTAATTTCCATATGTCACACTAGGGTGCAAAATCAATAATGTATTTAGGTCAAAATGTCTAACCGTTTCCTCAGTTTACAAAACTACACAATTTTCCCCACAGCCGCAATGACCAAAAAACACTTTTTTTTATTTTTTTTCTGATTCCGCGTTGGTCTGATTAAAATAAATAAAATGTAATAATGTAGACTGAGGTGTAATAAAGCGTATAAAAAATTACGCTGAGTACATCTGTGTTCTCTGGTTAGTTATGACTAATTAATAGTTTTCACCCCCTTCCGTAGGGGTGGTAAAAGCAATTTGTTTTTTATACTCGATCTTTAACTCATACAAATCCATCACAAACGTTTTTGCCTCTCCGGAGAATTTAATCCAATCTTTATTAAAAAATGGCCTAATTTGACTACACTACAAGGAAAGCGGTAAATGTCCCATAACCCAAAGTCAAAAAAGACTGAACGGGCTGAAGACATGCTGGTAGATGTTACATATCTCCAACTCCATGTCATAGAAAGAAGTCAGAACAAAATTCAAATTCAAATGTTTATCTAAACATAAAGTAAAGAGGTATAAAATGAAATCAAACATTCAATCTAACCCATGTCAAGCCAATGAACTATACAGAAATGATTACTTCTCCATGATTTTTAATCATTCATTTTGACTAAAAATAAGCCAAAAGACACCATTTCAACGTATAATTTAGGACATGACGTAATAAGGCAAACAAATTCTACACAGGTCGTAGTTTACCTGTATACCGTGGCAAGACGTGAAAACATAACAAACAGACAGAATAACTTTCACATTTATAATTTGAGTACAGATTAAATAACATTTTTTCACAGATATAATATTTTACCTGTAGTTTAGTAACGAAGCTCAGCGAGTGTTGCTGTAGGTCGACAGTGAACTGTGCCTTGTTCCCGGTGACACCTGAACTCTGTACTTGTTCCATCTTGTACTGCGCTTGTAGCGATGGCAGGAGTGCTGCTGTTACGTAGTGTATTCATAGATATAATATTTACCTGTAGTTTAGTAACGAAGCTCAGCGAGTGTTGCTGTAGGTCGACAGTGAACTGTGCCTTGTTCCCGGTGACACCTGAACTCTGTACTTGTTCCATCTTGTACTGCGCTTGTAGCGATGGCAGGAGTGCTGCTGTTACGTAGTGTATTCATAGATATAATATTTACCTGTAGTTTAGTAACGAAGCTCAGCGAGTGTTGCTGTAGGTCGACAGTGAACTGTGCCTTGTTCCCGGTGACACCTGAACTCTGTACTTGTTCCATCTTGTACTGCGCTTGTAGCGATGGCAGGAGTGCTGCTGTTACGTAGTGTATTCATAGATATAATATTTACCTGTAGTTTAGTAACGAAGCTCAGCGAGTGTTGCTGTAGGTCGACAGTGAACTGTGCCTTGTTCCCGGTGACACCTGAACTCTGTACTTGTTCCATCTTGTACTGCGCTTGTAGCGATGGCAGGAGTGCTGCTGTTACGTAGTGTATTCATAGATATAATATTTACCTGTAGTTTAGTAACGAAGCTCAGCGAGTGTTGCTGTAGGTCGACAGTGAACTGTGCCTTGTTCCCGGTGACACCTGAACTCTGTACTTGTTCCATCTTGTACTGCGCTTGTAGCGATGGCAGGAGTGCTGCTGTTACGTAGTGTATTCATAGATATAATATTTACCTGTAGTTTAGTAACGAAGCTCAGCGAGTGTTGCTGTAGGTCGACAGTGAACTGTGCCTTGTTCCCGGTGACACCTGAACTCTGTACTTGTTCCATCTTGTACTGCGCTTGTAGCGATGGCAGGAGTGCTGCTGTTACGTAGTGTATTCATAGATATAATATTTACCTGTAGTTTAGTAACGAAGCTCAGCGAGTGTTGCTGTAGGTCGACAGTGAACTGTGCCTTGTTCCCGGTGACACCTGAACTCTGTACTTGTTCCATCTTGTACTGCGCTTGTAGCGATGGCAGGAGTGCTGCTGTTACGTAGTGTATTCATAGATATAATATTTACCTGTAGTTTAGTAACGAAGCTCAGCGAGTGTTGCTGTAGGTCGACAGTGAACTGTGCCTTGTTCCCGGTGACACCTGAACTCTGTACTTGTTCCATCTTGTACTGCGCTTGTAGCGATGGCAGGAGTGCTGCTGTTACGTAGTGTATTCATAGATATAATATTTACCTGTAGTTTAGTAACGAAGCTCAGCGAGTGTTGCTGTAGGTCGACAGTGAACTGTGCCTTGTTCCCGGTGACACCTGAACTCTGTACTTGTTCCATCTTGTACTGCGCTTGTAGCGATGGCAGGAGTGCTGCTGTTACGTAGTGTATTCATAGATATAATATTTACCTGTAGTTTAGTAACGAAGCTCAGCGAGTGTTGCTGTAGGTCGACAGTGAACTGTGCCTTGTTCCCGGTGACACCTGAACTCTGTACTTGTTCCATCTTGTACTGCGCTTGTAGCGATGGCAGGAGTGCTGCTGTTACGTAGTGTATTCATAGATATAATATTTACCTGTAGTTTAGTAACGAAGCTCAGCGAGTGTTGCTGTAGGTCGACAGTGAACTGTGCCTTGTTCCCGGTGACACCTGAACTCTGTACTTGTTCCATCTTGTACTGCGCTTGTAGCGATGGCAGGAGTGCTGCTGTTACGTAGTGTATTCATAGATATAATATTTACCTGTAGTTTAGTAACGAAGCTCAGCGAGTGTTGCTGTAGGTCGACAGTGAACTGTGCCTTGTTCCCGGTGACACCTGAACTCTGTACTTGTTCCATCTTGTACTGCGCTTGTAGCGATGGCAGGAGTGCTGCTGTTACGCTGAGACTCTGTTAAAAAGGTTTTAATTGGGTGAGATCTGTACTCTAAGGAAATACAAATTTAATGGTTGCGGACATAATGTTTTTAAGGTTACCAACACAACCTTTTGTGTTTGTTTTGATTAATAAATCAATATGAATTACTAAAAGAATTAATTATTATAAAAATAAGAAAGGCACTTGTTATTCCTGTCACTGAGTGTTGTCCTATTTTATTAACATTTTATGAAATGCATCAGATTATAGATGCAACTATAATCTGTAGATTTTTTTTTATTGCAACAATCACGTGCATATATTTTTTTACAAAGACCTTGTATGAATATCAACATACCTGCAGTAATATAGAGAAGTGCAAATGCAGAGGGTTGAGCAGTGGATGTGCGGGCGGCGGCCTGGGGACCCGGGGCGGGCGCGGGGCGGGGGCCGGGGAGCCCTCGGACGAGGAGCCCGAGCCTGCGCCCGGGCCTGCGGGGCCGCCTGGTGCTGTGCGAGATAGGCGGGATGATGTGCGGGTTACTCCTAGTTCCTGTCAAAATAGTAGTATAATATAATGGGCTGGTGTACACAGCTGGTGTAACAGCTCACAACTTAGGACCCAGTAATATTAATGACAATAATATCCGTGGTATTAGGCAACTGGGCTTATCCCAGTTGTATACGTCCCTGTGTCCCTATCGGCCTTGTTCTGTTCTGTCTCCTGCTGATATGGAGGGAAGTGGAAATTATGTTTTTTCCTACTCCTCCGCTATTATTTTCTGATTAATTTCGTTGCGGGATCTAAGACAGTTAAATCGCTTCTCTGGGACTTTGTCGAGCTTCATTGTCTCGGCGCTTTTCTTGTGGTCGCCACTGTTGATTCTGGCTAACAGGTGATACAGTGGTTTGGGAATAGTGTGGCTGGCTAGTCCCATAAAAAAATAAAAATAAAATGAGCTGGTGTCCGCAACTCCACATCCAAAGCGAGTATTTTGCGTACGAAAAAGCACATTTTTCATGTGAGTGGTTAAATTTCTTATTGCATTCGAGGCGGTATTCACACCCGAGCCTCAGGCGCGGTTGTTATGGAACCGTGAACAGCAGTAACAAATACACACGTGTCAAACGACGTTTTCTAATACATTTTCGATGAAATAAAATAATAAAACGAAAAGTATTTTTGTCATCAATAATTAACTGTGATTTAATTTGTTTTGTTCCGCGGTTTACTTTCGCCAGGTTGAAAGAGAAGCAAAGATTTGATACCGCTAAACGCCTGATGAACTAAAAATAGTTTTAGTTTTTATTTAGTACCTAATATATATAAAAATGTTAATTTTGTTTATAAAATTACGCTATTGTTTTAAATAACTACTTTATTTATGACATTATATTTTTAAACACAATTCAAAAAAATATGAAATATAAATAATTTACCTGCAACGTCGAGGACAGCTGTCTACTGGAGCGTGTCATGACCCCGTGCAGTGCTACCGGATGCTGCGGCAGATCTACCCTCACTCCTCCCACAGAGAGGAGAGCTGTAGCTCCTTGCCGACCTGCCTCCCAGCCGTATAGAGCTTGGGATTTACCCACACTCACACGAACCACCGTTCTAAAAGATGGAATAGATAAATAAAAAGAGAAGTCCTGACTGACTGACTCATCAACGCCCAGCCCAAACCCTTGGACCTAGAAAGCTGATATTTTGCACAGAGGTTCCCTTTATAATGTAGACAAGGAATAAGGAAGGATTTTTTGAAATTTAACCCTTAAGGGAGTTTAATAGGGGATGAAAGTTTGTATGGAAAGTAGTTTTTTTCACGCGGGCGAAGCCGCTGGCAAGATAAACAATCATCATCATCAGCCTATAACTTTCCCACCGCAGGGACTCAGGCCTCCTTTCTAGGAGAGGGATGGGCTATAATCCACCACGCGGGCCCAGTGCGGGTTGTTAGATGTCACATGTCTTCGAATTTTTTGGTTCTAATACATGCCAGTTTCCTCCCGATATTTCCTTTAGCGCCTAGATAGTCTCTAGGCGCTAAAGGAGAGCAGACCTGATGAAATAATTTTCAACACACTTGCTCATAAAGTGGCTAAAATTTCACCGCAATTAGGCACATAATGACACCTATAATCAAACTGTGAATTTTTCATTACTATTATTCACTAGTGAGTTATAGGTTCTTTTTTAAATTTAATTGGTTGAGTTGCTATGTTCTTAAAAAAGTTTCGATACAAAAAAGATCGTGTTCAATAGTAAAAATTAATTAATGTACCTAGTGCTTGCTCATTTCACGAAACTTTGTATTTAAATAGATAATTTAAACTTAGTACGATTTTAATAAATAAAACTTTCACTCAAATATAATTTTTGTTTTCTCTGTGATAAATAAAAAATTGAATTCCCCATTTTACCCCATTTTTGAAATACCTAGAAATAAATAACATCTTATCCGACAACCAATTTGGATTTAGATCTAATCGTTCGACTACTGACGCTGTGGATAGGTTAACCTCTAGCATTACATCATATTTAGACAAGGGAGAAAAATGCGTGGGGGTGTTTTTGGACCTACAGAAGGCATTTGATACCGTTTCAATTCCTATTCTCATCTCACGCCTTCAGAATGCAGGAATCAGAGGTATTCCACTTCTGTGGTTTCAGAACTATTTATCTGGAAGGCAACAGTGCATTAGGATTGGAGAGGAGGTTAGCGACAGCATTGATATTGCATATGGCGTTCCTCAGGGGAGTACACTCGGACCAAGCCTATTTTTACTCTATATTAATGAGCTTTGCAACATCAAAATTGATAAAGCTGAATTAGTTATGTTCGCAGATGATACAGTTATTCTGTTTCACGATACTTCATGGCACTCAATAAGGACTACTGTTGAAAGAGGCTTACGTATCGTAACGCGGTGGTTAGAAAACAGCCTGTTAAACCTAAATGCGGAGAAAACAAAATATCTTTGTTTTAGCATTACCAAATCAGGCGCCCCAAAGGATACAATTACAATTAAGAGTCACACATACCCATGCAACAGGAATCCTTATCTAGATAACGATACAAGTTGCACGTGTCCCATTTTAGCTAAATCAAAAGCCATTAAGTATTTAGGTGTCATAATAGATGACAAACTGAACTGGGGTGCACACATAAATTCGGTAGCGGCCAGGACAAGGAAACTTATACTCGCGTTTAAAAACCTGCGTGATGTGGCTGGCAGAGATCTCCTGGTACAAACATATCTTGCTCTTGGTCAAAGTATTATTAACTACTGTATCAGTGCTTGGGGTGGGGCTTGTAAAACAATTATGATTGTTCTTGAGCGCGCACAGAGATCATTGCTAAAAGTCGCATTTAAATTTCCCTACCGCTATCCCACCAAAGATCTATATGAAGGAATAAATGTCATGAGCGTTCGTAAACTTTATGTTTATGAAGTCTTACGTAGATACCACAAACAGGTCATTCCGATATTACCCAATTTGAATAAAAGAAAAGTGCATTGCCCAGTACCTAGAGCCAACACAAAATTTGCTAGCAGATTTTACAACGTCCAAGCTCCACGGTTATACAATAAAATAACACAGTCCATTCAACACATCAGATCATTCAGTAATAATCAAGTCAAAAGTAAAATTATTGCATGGTTGAATGACATGGACTATGAAAAAATAGAATCTCTTTTTATTGTAACGGTATGAAATACACAATCAATCACGCTCAGATCACCCACACACATATACATAGATACACACACACGCACAACTACACACACACAACTACACACACACACAACTACACACACACAACTACACACACACACAACTACACAAACACACACAACTACACACACGCACATTCCTTTTTCTTTTCTTTTATTTTTTACCGTTATTTTCTGATTTTAGTTATACTGAAATCTAGTAATATATTTTTTTGTTTGCTAGCCTAAGATAGAAGTTAGCCTACGTTAAAATTATGAACCTACTGTACTCGTATTTAATAACACGTTTGTGAAGGGAAGGAACTGACCTTCATGATACAGTATTTTACTAGTTTGGAGGTCAGGGTCTCACCTCAAAGAAACCTTTGTAAGATGTTCATAATAAAGATTATTATTATTATTATTATTATTATATTTTGTACGTGGCTCCAAACACTATCCACGACAAGCAAAAAAAAAAAAACCTCTTTTAGTCTATGGCTGATCGCTTATAAAAAAACATAATATTTTCCCGCTACTGCGAAAAAAATACACAACTCGTTTTCACTGTTATTATAATAATAATAATAATAATAATAATAATTTATTTGTATAGAATGCAGGTGCTACAATAGTGGTGTTAGTTTTAGGTTTAATCCCAGTACATTCTGCCTGTTGGCATACAAAAATTTACATGAAAAGTATAAGTATGACATAAAATAAAACAATTAATATTACAATTCATCATTTAAAAAATCAGTAACAGAGTAATAACATTTCTCTGTTAGCAATGACGACAGGAGTTTCTTAAATGTTACTAAGGGCTTATCCTTAATACAATTTGGCAATTTATTAAATATAACAGGTGCCATACCAATTACGTTTTTTTTAAGCAAAGCAGTGTTATATCCACCAGTACTTAGTAGATTTTGATATTTGGATCTCAAGGCAGTAGTTCGCATCCTTGTGTCATTTAATGCTTATTTATAGTTATTTTATTAGTTAAAATGTCTAGTTTTGAAGAAAATGATTCATGTTGTACACCGCCCGAAGTAAGATTTGAAGCCCTAAGCGTTATGGAAAATTTGCTACCCGAAAACTCCAAGGAGAAATATCTTAAATTAGCGTACCAAAATTTCAAGCAGTGGCAAAACACCAAGAAATTGCAGTCATTTTCTGAAAATGTGTTCTTGGCGTAAAGGTTTTATCGTCTAACGATGTTGAAAAATTTATAAAAGATGCTCCAGATAACCAATATCTGGTTACTAAGGTTAGTTAAACTAATTTTAAATATCTATCTACGTGACTTCAGCTTCAGCGTGTTGTGTGTTAAACTTAATAATCATTTTTTTCTTTTTTTTCAGGTTGCTTTAATATTTGGTGTAACTGTAGGATACAAGAATTAACAAATATAACTGTAAAAGACATACAGAACCATGGCCAGTAATCTATCTGAAGAGACCGCTACGCCATCAAAAACAATTAATTATAATTTTACTAACTGCACATTTACTAGGTAATTAAATTGTTTCTACAAATAAACTTTTTATCTACTAAATAAAATGTTTTTTCTTGTATTAATAAGCTATTGCATAGCTTCTATCGCGGGCCTTGAGCGTGGAGAGCGAATCCTGCAGAAATTCCGAAACGAAAATATTTCAACCAAGTTGCTATGGTTACGGAAAATAACAAGGTTGTCAACTGAGGTTGTCTAATTAAATAATTGATAAAAAATGCTATGCAATAGCTTTACCGCGGCAGTTTCCAAGTGCCACACGTTTTTTTTTATTCGCAAGTGTGTTGAAAAACGTCGTATGATACACGTGTGTATTGATGATTACCGTCCTCGGCTTTCTTAAGACCCTCACCTGACGGCTCGGGTCTCAATGCCGCCTCTGGGGTAATCACCAACGTTACACACTTATACCATAATGTACTATTACAAAAAGTAATGTGTCTTGGTTTTCAGATGACCTAGTGAAGGTTGCGGGGATCCGAATGCGAGACGCACGGTACCGGTCAATGTGGCGACACCAGAGGGAAGTCGATGGCCAGTAGTGGACGTCTTTTGGATAAAATGATGACGATGAATGCGTCTGTCTTGGTTCGAATCCATGACTTACAGTGCAATCAAATTATCTTGGCAGGTCCGAACTTCGTGCAGGTTATTTTGTTACAACTAATGTATAAAAGTGTTATGATATTTATTTTATTTGTATTTCTCACTGTTTAAATTAGATATTTCCTGATCGTATAGGTATTGGTTTATATGGCAATAACAGTTTTCTTCACAAGTTTACATGCGTAAAAGTTCGCAGAGCCTATGTTCAGACCTGCCAAGATAATTTGATCGTACTGTACAACGTGTAAGTCGAAGCTAAAGCCTCCGCCTGACAAGGTGACTATAGTAGACACAATGACACTTACTGATGGTTAGGAGCCACTCCTTCTAACAGAACAATCATGGTCCTCCCAAGGTTGCCGGTGAGCGACCACTGACGGGAGCGAGACGCTGAGAAGGACGCCTGTAGCGATGTGATCTCTGCTTCCAGCTTCAATCCTGATAGAGAGGCTAGGAGACGTGTGCGGTGGATCCTGGTGGACAAATGTTGAATTAAAGTTTCTGAAGTAGGGAACAAGTTTTACATTTCATAATTGAAATCTTGACTACGTTAGAGTACTAAGAAGCTCGGACTATTTTTAGAAATTTGCTCATATCTAGGAATTTCTCCTGTATCGTGAGTGCGTTTATAATAGTCCAAACTCATATGCACTTACAGCGAGACCCGTACATGCAAGTATTTATTCCGTGTGGGGATCGAACCCGCACCAAACGCATCTTAGCCACTGTACCAAGCGTCTCGTCAACATACATACATTACATATATATAGATTTGAAACTAATATATAAATAAAAAGAGAAGTCCTGACTGACTGACTGACTCATCAACGCCCAGCCCAAACCCTTGGACCTAGAAAGCTGAAATTTTGCACAGAGGTTTCCTTTATAATGTAGACAAGGAATAAGGAAGGATTTTTCGAAATTCAACCCCTAAGGGAGTTAAATAGGGGATGAAAGTTTGTATGGAAAGTCGTCATTTTCACGCGGGCGAAGCCGCTGGCAAAAGCTAGTGAATTAATAAGTATCGTTTTCGACAACCCATTCTGGTTATATGCAAAACTTCAATGTCATCTTTGTTATTGAAGTTTTTATTTTAAAAGATCTACAAGAGATTTCATGAAATGCTTTGCTTTGATTACTTTCGATCTACTGTAGAAGTAATCACGGTCTGGTAATAAATAAGTTTCGTTTAGTTGTTTACCTGGCAACTCCAACAACGACCATGCCCATATTGGCAGCACTGGAGGAGGAGTTGCTGGTGTTCTGTTCGCGAGAGCTGGGCCGTTGTGCTGTGCGCCCGTGACGGTAATGTTCCGGGATGTCCGTGCTCACTGAAAACCTGTACAAGAGAAGTATGTTCTCATTACACTTGTGTATGCTCCTGTTCGAATATCGGTCATGGTGAAAAACTTTAGTGGAGACTTTCCAAGTATTCAGGAGGTGTTATAGTGTACAAGTGCACAGATACATTCTCGGTTAATTACTCTGATGGGACAGCAAGTAGACATAACTGCAGACCTCAGACATACCACATCATATACACTCGGATATACTTGGATCTCAAAACACCGCCCAGTTTTGTTGATGAGACAAATTGTTGGTAATTTTCCAGTTTCACATAGTGACGGTAAAATTGTGGTAACTTGAAACTTTCCCAAGAAAGACGAATATTGCTAAGGCGCATACTTTTCTTGGGAGATGATGTTATCTTTACCGATATCACCAGGGGGTCTCAAATGGTCAGTTTAGCCGATCATAATATTAATAGGGGATCGGTCAAAAAAAAACTAATTAGTCCATCGTCATCATAAAATATTGACCACAACTTTTTTCACATAAACAAAAAATGAAGACGATACAGTGCTTCGAAAACTCGTGTGACGTCATATGATAGTACATTTTGTACATTCAAGTGACGTTTCAAGCCCCACTCCATGATCTTTGACGCGCGTTATCTTCGTCAGTTTTTATTGATTTGATAAAACAAAAAACACGTATCCAATATTTTTCGATAATCTAACTGACGGATTAAACAGAATCATATTCTTTAGAGTCAGTCCGATCCCCTATTGTGCGAAAAAGGAAAAAATGGACCTTTCATAATAGAACTGCGTCTGTAACAATTAAAGAAAATAGATCATAATAACAAAATGGTCACAGACGCAGTTGGACCCCAGGCTATCTTCCTACCTGTGCGTGATAGTCTCAGCATCAGGCATGTTGGCATACAGGTCCAGCAGCAGGTACACAGTCCGCCAGCAGCGCGGCGCCAGCTTGCCATCAGCTGCGTCAGCGGAGGGAGAGCTGAGTGACGCGTGTGGGCCGGGGCCGGGCGAGGCCGCGCCCGCACTAGTGCCGCTCTGTGCTGTGTACTGTGGTGTGTGCGCGCCTTCGTTCAGGGAGCTGTAGCCTGCAACAGCGGTAATACTCTCGTCAAACACGCATATCAGCGAAATTAATGTAAATCACGCGCAATTTAGGGTAACAGGTGGTACCGTGCGCCATCATACACCTTTAGGTAGGCTTTACCTTTTGTAAGCCACACTACGCATAGTTTCCACGACTTTACAAAACGTCGACGATTCCTCAATTGTATTAAACTTACATGTAAATATTTAAATCTATATGAATGTATTACACACATAAACCTTCGGTAATAACTTCTCTGAATAATAGTGACTGTAGATTTTGTTTTTTTTATTTGTTTTTTTACATTCAAAGGGCCTGTAATGGTTTAATTAGAATAAATGCTCTGTGTTTGAAGTTACACGAAAAATGTAACTTAATCTGTTAAGCTGAAAGTCATAAAGATAATTCACTCACCCAACTTTCCCTTCACACTCTTGCCGGTAGACCTCAACTTCTGTGCAAAAGACTGCGGTCTAGGCCTGGTGGCTGGCGTGGCCAGTTTCTGCTGGCTCAGGGACTGTGGCACTGCGGCTGCGAGCTCAGGAGTCAGGGTCGGAGCTATCAGGTCCCATTTCGGCTCTAAAGTCGCGTACTGGACTTCCTTCTCTAGGGATGTCACGCTGACTAGGTTTTCTCTGAAGTCTGATACTGGAAAGGAATTGTGTTATAAGTTTTTGAACTAACGTGGTCACTAACATTCATACCCACTATTAACACTGAAACAGGGATATTTCAAACTCAAACTCAAATTTTTTATTGCATTCATGTGTTTAAAAGTAGTAGTATTAGTAGTAGTATTTACCAGTAATCATGGTGAATATCTCGTTGTCTGTGTTAATGAGGAATTGTTTAGTTTGAATTTTGATTGAATGCCTTCACATTACCTGATGAATACCAAAAATCGAAAGCATTTGGAGTGCTTTAATATTTACAATTATGTAGTTCACAAGAAAAAGTACTTAATTTTGTAAGATTAAGTACTTTTTTTCTTAGCCCAGACGCATTAAAAATCGCCCATGCGAACGCGGATTTACTTCTTCAATGGTTCTTTACCGTTGGAAGCTAATACATTTTAAATTTCATTTAATAAATTCTTGATAATTCTATGATGATTATTCCTTTCTACAGTAAAACACGTTACTTACCCGATGACGAGGTATGTTTATTCTGTCGATGCGATATCTTGGTCTGTGTGCGCAGTTCAATCTGCGTGTCCTTTACGTTCTGGTACATGTTGCTGATCTGATGCAGTAGTCGGAGCAGAGGCATGTTAACCTGCACAAATAATATTTTGTAAAGGTCTTATAGATTATTCAAGGTGCAGATCACTACAATCTATACCTGTAAGCTGTAGATGTTGAAACAGAATTAGAAAATTGAAAATATTTTGTTTAAATTAGCTTGTACCCGCCGTACCGTTTTTGTTACGCCCGGGATAAGGGTTAAGGTTAAAGTAACTGTTTGAAAATCAAAACACAATTTTGACTTGTGCTGTACTAAAAAAATAAATGAATTCATAAATTCTACAACATTTTCTTTAGGTAAGTATAAGTATTCAAAATTTTACGTTTTCACACAGAAACTAAAGAGGTTAGTTATTAGACTGAGCAGAAATATTGACTTAAAATTCTTGTGGGTGAAAGAAATACAATTCTGTAAAGGCTGATATACTAATAAATGACTATATACTGTTTAATTGTTAATTTTCAATAAAATAACGACACTTTTCTCACTAACCTGCTGCGAAATAAACCGTATACTGATATTGAAGTTCAGCATAGTACTGATATGCTTCTTGAGCTGCCCCCTCGATATATACAGCACATTCTGGCGCTGAATGAGGTCGTCTACAGCCATGTCGGCCACCTTCTTCAGGTCCACGTCGATGGACACCTTCTCGCAGAGGAACGCCGGTGTCTCTGATGGGAGCGCACCGTGGGGTTGGGAACCTGGTTAGTGGTTGCTTTGTTTGACTGGTTTATAGTTAGTATAGCTTAATGAGTTTAAGATGATTGAAAAGCTTTGTAAGTTAAAAAAATATTAAATTAGCTCGTTATTGTACATAAGCTATGCTATTGCAATTTGTATGTATATTTTTTTTTATTTTGGGAGCAATAAAGGATAAGAATAAGTTGGTGATAGAACGGTACTATATGGTTTAAGATCATTACTTTAAAAGTATATCTCTAGAATCTCTCTACAATAGTAGTTAATCTGTTGAACAACCAGTGGTTAACGTCAGCGCAGGATTCGAAGAACTGTCAGTGTAGGAAAGAGGCCTTTGCCATGCAGGCTAACGCCCGTATTTATAAACAAGTAATTACTATTACTTGAGTAAATGTCATTGTTTAAGATACGATTTTTTCTCTGTAGTTTAGTAATTCCATAATGTTAGAACTATCAAACGTCAGAATTCTTAGTTTTGCTTTCATTGACGGTTCTAACTTCGTTTAAATTCTTGCCCATTGCATAAAAATATTTGCATAAGTAATTACTTAAGTCCAAGTAATTACTTTGACTTGACTATAAATACGGGGGTAACAGTGGCTGAATATATTGAAGCAATTGAAGTTAAAATGAAACAAATACTTTTGGCACTACAGAGAAAAAAAAAAAAAACAACTCTCAAACAGAGTAATATTTTAAATCTTTGAATGTAGTAAAAACTACCTTCTAAACATAGGTTTGGTCTTTAAAGAACATTTTCCTGTAACATAAACATTGTTCCTCCGACTTCTTCCTCAAACCATCCTATAAAGCAACTCACCCTTTCCCTTCCCCGCTTGCCTGCGGTCCCTGGCAGCCAGGTCGCTGACGACGATGTCGATGCGGAACATGTCCATCCAGGCGATGAGCGACAGCTTGGAGCCGAGCGAGTCCAGCGCGGGCGGCCCGCCACTGTTCACGCCGTCGCCTGAACCGCTCTTGTTTTTGGACTCGCCTGAGAGAGATTTATGGCAGTTATAGTAGAAGCATTTACGTGTTATAGTAACAGCTATATTTTTTAGGTAACGGTAGATTAGTAGATTCATAATCATCACAATTTTAGCTAAAATACGTCCCTTCCTGGACATAGGCCATAGGCGCGACACTTGGGAGAGGCCTATGATAGGCCTCTCCCAAGTGTCGCGACATTGGCCGGTCCCGTGTGTCTTGTATCCAAGAGGTCCCCGCAACCGTCACCAAGTCATCAGTTCATCTAGGGGTAAATTCTACTTGGCAATATTATTAGCTTATCACTAAAGCGTATGTACCCGCTCCCTTTTATCACTGGGACAGTGTCATGATTGTTACCGTGTGCAGTATAGTTCTTCAAAGCGTGCATGGTCTATCATTGCGGGGATTATGCAGGTTCCCATTAGCTACTAATAACGAAATCATTTCTTAACCAGTTTCCGCAAAATTTGAAAAACATTATTTTATTAAACAAGACAAGTACAAATAGACTTTATTGTTTATTCTATAGGGTCTACTTTCTTTTAAACTTAAACATATTATTCTGGAAGATTCCAAATAAGCACATGTCACAGTTCGCTACTCAATTAGAGATTGACGTTATCGATAATGAGTTATCGATATTTTAAAATTTTGGCGAAAAATTAACCCTGTGTGCGATTTTTTTATGATTATGTATTAGTAATAGGTAGTACATATTTCCATTAATAGTTCAAACCTTTTTTTTAATTTTCCTTATCCAGGTTTGAAATAACTTTAAAATAACGATAAGGGGAATCTATTCGTAATATTCAAATTGAGATTGATGCATTATTATAAATTTATAACACTTGATTTCAAACTTAAGTAATTACATACTTGATAAATGAAATTTAAAAATATTTATCGTCTCTTTTAGTTTATTTGAAAATAAAACGCAATGTCGATAAATATGGCAACGGCAGTGGTACAACCCTAGAAAAGGACGAATAGCACACAAATAGTAATGAGCTCGTTACGGAAATATCAATCTTATTTTAAATGACATAATGGTTTATTAAATGCATTTAATGTAGTGACATCTAGTGGCGAGTAGCAGAACTTGGTCGTGAAACTATTCTGTATGAGCTAATACGTAAACAGACTATATAATAAAAAACTCTATCGGCATATGATTATGGTTTATTTTCAAATAAACGAAGACTAATATATTACTTACTTTCATTCAATATTAAATTACCAATCACACCACGGTTTTCTTAGTGTTACGAAATACAATTAACCTGTTTATGTGTTAGTTTGGGTACGCTGGTTCCGATACTAATAAAGCGCTATGCGATTTCTACGGTGTCCTGCCTATTCGCCGAAAATTGTTTCCCAAATTTTCACTTGCCAACCAACGTTTCGCCGATGTTTCACTTTGACAACTAACGATTACCAAATTTTTGTTTGACAACGTTTCATTTGGTAGAATTATTGTAAAGCCGATTATTATAAAGACACAAAACGTTTGGGACATTTATCATTTGGCAAACATTTTACTAGGCAACACAACTATTAGACGAATGACGTTTTGTCAGTGTTACAGTTTCCTTTTCATACATTGATATATTGATAAAAAAATTACGACTTTTTTCATACATTTTTTATTTAAGAATATCAAAAATAACATTAAATTTTTAAATTGGCAGCAATGCAGAGCAATAGTTTTTCCTCTGAATATGTAGTTTTGTGTTCGAGAAATCTTTGGTTACGATAGGTTAGGTTAGGTTAAAACAAACAACGGCAGAAGCAAATTGCTTTTGTAAAAGGAAACGTTAAGATAAGTTAGGTCACATTAAAGGTTAGGTTAGGTTAGGTTATGACAAACAACGCACGAGCCGAGCGAGCGAAGCGAGCGTGCCGCGGCAGCGGCCGGCGATGTGCCAGAAGCGAATCGCTTTTGTAAAAGGAAACGTTAACCCGCGGGTGCTCGCGCATGGGTCGAAAAGACCCAGTACTCTAGTTTTTGTGCCATAACTGTTTTTGTATTAGATCATTCGTGTCGTCGCTCTATGTACCTTCAAGTAGCCTCACAGGCTATCTGCACACCCCACCTCAGCCAGTCCCCGTGCGGCATTTGGAAATTACGGATGTTTAAAGTGAGTATGGGTCGTTTCGACCCTTGTGCGACGTAATGCGTTAGTGTATTTTTTATTACAAAAATATTATTTTGATTTTATTTCTTCGTTGATATGTCGTCAAATCGTTTGAATTACAAGAGAATAGCAGATATATTAGAAGGGGGAGATTTTGAACGTGTAATTTCGGCAGAAATTGAAGAAAATTTGGATATTGATAAATTTTCAGGCTCAGAAACTTCATTGTCCTCAACGAGTTTATCTTCAACATTCTGACAGTCTGAATTGTTGCACTATTGAGAAGATTGTTGATATTTATGATAATTAAAATGATTTTTTTAATGTTTTAGATTAAATAAAAAAAGTTAAAGTTGTTTTTTAGTTCATACATCGTAAAAAGTTAGATTTAGCAGTGATCTCTTGAATTTGGTGATTTATATTATTGTTTTTCTCTAAATAATGAACATTTATTATTTTTAAGTTTGTTTTGTTACCCTCTTTCTAAATAATTAACAAATAATTCCGAAATTTAATTAAGTTATTAAAAACAATACATTCAAAATCTGGGTCTTTTCGACCCTCGCGCGACTGTTCATGAAATAAAAGGAGACGCGAGTACCGGCGGGTTAAGTTAGGTTAGGTCACATTAAAGATAAAGAAAAAAAAATAATAACAATAACTACCTGTATATAATTTGTCCCAAATGAAAATGGCATCCTTGTAAATAAATTTCTTCAAAATTTGATCGCAGACTCAGTATTGCAGCTTTTTCGAAATCTAACACACATACTTTAGGTGCAAAATTAATACCGTGCTAATAAATTTGGTAAACAATAAACAACTAAATGAATATTACGCAAAGTAAAACATTCTGCTACTTGAAAGTTGGCCTTTTAAAAAGTGTCATAATGAAAAGCAAACCAAACGTACAGTTGGTAACTGTGAGGTTGGGAAATAAAAAAATATATTATGATAAGTTGGCAAATGATTATTCGGCGAAATAAAATTCTGCGAAACGTTGGTTGGCAAGTGAAAATTTGGGAAACAATTTTCGGCGAAAAGGCAGAGAACCGATTTCTACTGTTTTTTATGTTCTGTGAGTTCTACGATTTCGTAACTCCTTGAATCGTAGAACTAGTGGGAAAAAAAATTAAAAAAAAGTTCCCACTAGTTCTATCGTAGGACTGTGCAGTAGAACTAGTGGGAATGATCCCACCCTGAGCGGGAGGAGTCAATTGATGATTTCCCACCCTCCAAAAAAGGGTATAAATTAAAGGTCGTTAGAAATACATCGTGAAAAGAAAATTCAGGAACTCATCATCTTCACTTCAGACATTGATAAGAACAGACTAAAACCGAAGCAATTTTTAATAGTAGATTATTAACCAAGGGCTGTATGACATCAATTGCATACGAGGTTTTTGGCGCCTGAGCGAAGCGAAGGCGCTAATTAACCCGAGTATGCAATTGATGCTTACGCCCGAGATAAATACTCTGCTTTACATATCGATTGTGAGGTAAGTAAACAACAAGACAGCAGGTTTCAATGAACATTTATTAAGAAGAAAAAAATGTGTATTTAATTAAAATTAATAGTAAAATTATTACAATTTGTAAGAGATATGGTCACGTTCTTTTTAGGTATATTTATAGTTTGAATACGAGTTTGTGATGATAAGACTTGTGAGTGACTTGAGGTTCTTGCATCGTAAATGGCGGCAGTTGACTGGTACTATTTTCTTCATTAAAATTAATTATTTTCGCGATGCTTTCGCGCCTACTAGTAGACTGCCTTTTTTTTTCACGCACGCAAGCGCGTCAAATCTTGCTGGCCAGTTTGATTTTTAAATCGATTCCATCTAACATACGATGTGGAAACAAATAGTTCCATATTTAAAATAAAATCTTTATAAAATAAATTGTCTAGATTCCGATTCGAGTAATTAATCGATACCGAGAAAAAAAAAATTAACTTTTTAAAAATATTGTTCGTGCAGTATGAGTATGACAGTTCTTTTTTCAAATTCCAAAACCTATGCTGTAATGATAGTTATACACCCCGGCATTCAGGGGTGTAAGTTTTACTTACAGAGCAAGAGATATGTAATAGTAGATTATTAACCAAGGGCTGTATGACATCAATTGCATACGAGGTTTTTGGCGCCTGAGCGAAGCGAAGGCGCTAATTAACCCGAGTATGCAATTGATGCTTACGCCCGAGATAAATACTCTGCTTTACATATCGATTGTGAGGTAAGTAAACAACAAGACAGCAGGTTTCAATGAACATTTATTAAGAAGAAAAAAATGTGTATTTAATTAAAATTAATAGTAAAATTATTACAATTTGTAAGAGATATGGTCACGTTCTTTTTAGGTATATTTATAGTTTGTACTAGTAGACTGCCTTTTTTTTTCACGCACGCAAGCGCGTCAAATCTTGCTGGCCAGTTTGATTTTTAAATCGATTCCATCTAACATATGATGTGGAAACAAATAGTTCCATATTTAAAATAAAATCTTTATAAAATAAATTGTCTAGATTCCGATTCGAGTAATTAATCGATACCGAGAAAAAAAAAATAACTTTTTAAAAATATTCTTCGTGCAGTATGAGTATGACAGTTCTTTTTTCAAATTCCAAAACCTATGCTGTAATGATAGTCATACACCCCGGCATTCAGGGGTGTAAGTTTTACTTACAGAGCAAGAGATATGTAAATAATATTTAAAAAACACAACATACCCTGCGTAACCTGATGCGGCGAGACCCCCAACGCAGTCAAAAAGGGCTGGAACACGAGATGAGCATCCAGCAGCATCAGCGAGCCCTGCAGCGGGTACAGGCTGCAGGCCGGCATCGCGGCCGCCACCGCGCGAGGGTTCATCTTCGAAGGAGGAATTATTGGCTTCTTGCTCTTTGGCTCCTGGGTTAGTGAATTACGTGGCTGTGTTTTATAGTTTACTTTGTAATGTGGGGTCAATAGGTTAGTGGTAACCCAGGCAGGAATGAGTGCATGCGTGTTGTGGTGGCTAGGTCATGCAGTTTTTCAGCGTCGGTTGTGAGATGATCAGTAAACGAGAGTTAGGGGTATCTTCTTTTTTGGTCTGATTTTCCTTAAAGTCGTCTTTTTTGGTTTGAGTATTCTTGAAGTTTTCTCTTTTGGTCTGAGTTTTGTTACATTTTAGAAGGGCTATAGCGGTTTTTGATTAGAATAAATCTGAAGTCTATATTTATATAACCCCCAATTGCAATATTCAATAAAGGAACGACTACGACGAAGTTGATAAAATTGTTTTACCTTTTACATATCACGAATATACACATATCCTTTGAACTTGAACTTTATTTCAATGCGCATAAAGGTCACAATACTATTATTTTATAATTTGCAACAAACAGCTAGCTCGGTTGTCTCAAAACAGGTTACTGGGGAGTTTTTAGTGCTGCTTCTTCTAGACTTCAACATTACTGACGAACTAATGAAAACTATGCGTTTTGTAGGCTGTCTTTTGTACATTTCACCACTTTCAAAACTGAAGATTTTCAACCTAACTCAAATAAACACTCTCGAATTCTAAAGGAACATGCACCATCTCCATCTAGTCATACACCAATATATTCTAAGACTTACCACTTTGATAGGCTCCTGTTTAGCCATCCACTGGTACAGGTCTTCTCTCGCTCGATCATTCTTGATGTTCTCATCACTGCCGTGCGGAGAATATAGTGATGGGTTGGACCCCACTGTTGGTAGGTCTTCCTTTAGGGTCCCGTAGTCAACTGGAGTTTAAAAGAAAGTCAGCTTGGGTGCACCATATGAGTAATACAAGACAAATCACAAATAATAGGGGATCGGACATAAAAAAACTAATTAGTCCGTCAGATAGATTTCCAAAAATTATTGGACACGTATTTTTTCTTTTTTCACGTAAAACTTAAAATGAAGACGATACATGTGCTTCGAAAACTCGTGTGACGTCATATATAATATATGATAGTACATTTTGACGACACAAGTGACGTTTCAAGCCCCGCTCCAAGATCTTTGACGCGTTTTCGTCATTTTTTATTGATTTGATAAAACAAAAAACACTTATTCAATATTTTTCGATAATCTAACTTACGGACTAAACCGAATCATATTATTTTGACCCAGTCCGATCCCCTATTCAGTGAGGAGGAGAAGAAATACAATGAAAGTCTTGAATGCTCTTTTTTATTTTTTCTTTTAAATCTGACCAATGAGTTCAAGCTGTTTTGAAGTATAAAATGTCATCAACGTTGCACGACGATGCTTGGAAGAAGCTATACTATGTTACCATCCCCATTGCAATATGCGTATATCAATTATTACTCTAGCGCGTTGAAAGTTCCCGATACAAAATCCCTGATAAAATAAATGAGCAATGATTATTCTATCCATTCTTGAAGTTTACCTCTGTCCTTCTTTGTAACTTACTTGATATCTTCGCCGATATATTGACGGTCTTGCAGCACTTACTTCCTAAATCCATGTACAAAACTAGCAATGTATCTACTCACTAGCGATGGTGTCGTCGTGGCAGGCCGGCTTCCTCGTGGTGAACGGCAGCGAGGGGAACACGAGGCTCGCGCGACTGCTTTGTGCGCCCCGCACTGTGATGGGCAGGGTATTAGCACATCGCTAGTGTAAGGGTATTAGCTTGCGTAGGAGTTTGAAGAATGTGCTAGGAATGTATGAGCTTAGAAAGTGGTATGGAGATTGAGGGTGCCATCATATCAGAAATGTTGTCAAGTAAAACATCTTCTGGCCAAAGGTATTTGATTGATACCTAAATATCATTTGGCCAGTTGATACTTTAGTTACACCGACTGTTGCTCTAGTTCTCAAGAAAATATATTTATGACATTTGTCCCAATATATTTCAGAAAACTAATTTATTTGATAGAAAATCAATTTAAAGTTTTAATTTTTCTGTATGATGGAACTCCTTCAGAAATGGGCTAGAGAAACACCTAGGGTTTAAAAACTCTTTAGAACATTGAGAGTTTACACTAACATAAACATGCAAGCATTTTAACATTATTTGTAGTAACAGTGATTCAAAAAAATAAAGCTACCGGCCAGACACTATAGCTTCAGTTTTTTTTTTATTGTGACTGGTCACAAGGCATAATAACTTGTGAAAGTACTGTAGTTCTCATTCCAAAGCTGTGTCATATCAACGCTCGGTTACTATGTGTTCGTGATATTTGTTGTGTCACAGTTTTGTGTGTGGATATTGAAGACAATTTGAATGTTAAAGTACAGAGTAGTAATATATAATGATAGTGTTTTGATAATGACAAGAATAGTAAATCTAAGAAGATTATAGTTGCAATCAGTGATTACATAGGTGTATAAGAAAAAGTGCACCAAATAGCGATAGCGAAAACGGATACAGAATAAGTTCAGCATTTAAATAAGAGCTTTACATATTATTTGTGTATAGCGAAGTATTACATTGTCATCAATATAAGTAATAGTATAGTGCATATTATGTCAGTAGTGGTAGTAATTATTGTAGCCATGTGTATTTAATTATTTGAAGCGGTAAACATAGGTAAGCAAAGCGACAGCCAATCTATTTAATAAATAACTTAAATAAGTAATTGGATATACCTACTGATAACGTTAATTTATTAAGTTATTATACACAAAAGCAATAACAAGGAAAACAACACTACAAAACAATTCAAACATTTGTTACAAACAAACTGATAAGTGGTTAACATTTTGTCACAAATGTATTTTATTATGAATGTATGGACAATGAAGATAGGACTCGAAGGACATTGGATTACATAGTTAAATAAGAGGGAGAACATTATTTATATAATAATATGTTACAGGCCAAACCCGATATCATGCCATTTTAGGCTTAGGGTAAAAGCGCCAGGGTAGCCCATGACATTAAAATTATCTTTGGTTTTTTGCAATTTGCAGGTCAGTGCTGTATTGTATGTTGATCTACATAAGGTTCGCGGCCGTAACGAATATGGTCTTAAAGGAACTTCCCCCCTAATACATTAAGTTACGTTACAATTGTGAACAGCCACACGATAGCCGAACGAGCGAAGCGAGCGGTGCAGGAAGTGTTATATTTAAGTTGATTGCAGATTAATTGCTTTAATTTAGTAAGTACTAGCGACCCGCCCTTGCTTCGCATGGGTGAAATATACCTTCCTCTCGAATCTATCTATTGAAAAAACCCGCATCAAAATCTGTTGCATAGTTTTAAAGATCAAAGCATACATAGGGACAGACGGCGGGAAGCGACTTTGTTTTATACTATGTAGTGATATCCTTATATGATAAAGGGGGCCTAGGACAACCTAGTTTGGTCTGAAATCGGGTTTGGCACGTAACACATTAACTAGATTGTAAGTAATCATCAGGTTATACCATACATAAGGTCGATGAAATGGTCACACATATGTATATGAACAGTATGAACACTCCATGATGTCGTGAACAACGGCAAGACAAATAACATAACAAAAAAAAACGCATAACACACGCTGGGAAATCGTTTGTTATAAGATTTTACAAACACGTAAGGTAAATATGTTTTATATATATTGAACTTTACGAGTCAGGTGTTTAAGCAGTTTTGCCGTGTTGACTGCTTAAATACTCTTTAAGAAATCAGAGTGTTAGATACTCTCATTTAAAGTAATTCAGTTTTTAAAGTAACATAACAAACGACTTTTGACTTAAGGACTTGTGAACTTTAAATAAAAATTGTTAAGACATTCTTGTATACTTAAATATTAAAATTTTGTTGTAAACTTCAAAAGATCCGGCACTAAACTCGATCACGATGAAATGATTGGAACAGAGATATTTTGGGTAATAAAAACGACGTGAATTTGTAATTCAACTGGAGTCGAAAGTTGTCAATCGGCTAGGAATACGGCGTGCACAAAAACAATGATTCTAGCTAAAATGAACTGTGTTGTAAGAAATTTTTGGACAGGTTTTGAAGTATTGAGGCAGACTTTTGGCTGAACGTAGTGATGGCAGGAGCAAACTAAATGATAGTCGAGATGACCAATAGTGAGGAAGACGATCTACAAGACCAGGGAAGCATGCCACAAAAGAGGCCTATACCTGCCTGCCAATTATGGTGGTAATGAAGACCCTTTAATCGCTAATCGAATTTCAATTCTAAAAGTATAAACATAAGGTTCACAAGCCCCTGTGAGCACAACACAAAGTGTGTACGAACCAGAGGGCGGCGTGGATGGGCACGAATGCGGGCGCGGACTTGCCTCCACGCCGGTCGCTTCACCCACAAACAACGTGTTATTAATGCCAAAGTATATTGTACTCTATGGGGTTAAATTTACGGATTATATCTTCATCATCTGCCTAGCCTTTTCCCAACTATATTGGGGTCGGCTTCCAGTCTAACCGGATGCAGCTGAATACCAGTATTTTACATGGAGCGACTGCCTATCTGACCTCTACAACCCAGTTAATATACTAGGTAATACAATACCCTTGGGTAAGACTGGATGTCAGAATTTCAGGTCACTGACTACCTGTAACGACTGCCAAAGATCTACATATATGGCAGCCGGGACCAACAGCTGAACGTGCTTTCTGAGGCACAGAGGAAACTCGGTATGTCGGGCGGTCACCCATCCACAGACCGACCTAGGCAAGCACAGCTTTACCTAAAGATCGACCCGAGTGGCAGTTCCTATTAAGCCACGAGCTCCTCTCTCTCTTCTTATCAAATAATGTACACCTCTGCCATCCCGGTGGGTAATACAAAGCCCCATATTTAAGTAATATCTAAACCCTTTTAGTTAAATAGCATCTCGATAACCCAGGCCCTATAGGTGCCTATGCTATTTAGCTATCTTTAATTAATTCGTTACTTCAGGCTTCTAAGCTACTAGTATCAAAGGTACAGTAGGAAATTAGGAAGGCCTAGAACGGATGTGGCATATCCACCTGCCCGCCATTTTGAATTTGTTTTCGAAATCGCAGCCTATGTTGATAGTGATATGTATGGATAGAGGACATATAAACGAACAAAAAATGTTCAGTAACAAGCCTTTTTTTAATGATTGTCTCAGCTACGTTACTCATTAGAAATTTAAAAAAAAAATATATATAATCCGCAAAACTAATCTCGCCTATTCAAATAATATTTTACTTAAAAGCCAATTGCAAGATACTGTGAATTTAGCAGTATTGATATATAAATGACTGGCTTTATTGTGGAAGTTGTAGAAAATATATATTACATATTATTTTAATACAAAGCAATAATTTAAATTAAATAAGCTCAAATTCCAAAGAAACATTTTATTTCATTGTTTCTAATGAAACAACTGCTTTTACTTCAAGATTATTTTGAATAAATCGATAATTACAGCTGCGTTTCTTTGAAATTAGACCTATTCGCCTTCATCATAAAGTACATTTTACACTGTAAGTTTTATCTCAAGTTTTCAAATAAAAGATCAATGGGTACTCACCAGGAAGGGTGACTTTATTATCAACATCCATGTTCAGAAGGAGACAGTTCTCGTCCAACGCTTCCGTTTCCAAAGGATACTCTTGCCATCCTTCGACGGAATCCTGAACAAAAGAACAAAATAAATATTTTTGATTAAAAGATCAAATACAAAGAATACCTCAAACTAGGCACGTGATAGACAAAGACAACAAATAAGAATATTTTTTTTAATAAAATTTAAAAACGTAAACAAAAAAATAACAAAATATCACGTCTGTAATCCTCGAAGGGTTAGACAGAGATGTAACAGTTAGTACACCAACATTTTGTCATTTATACCTATACTAGCGACCAGCCCGGCTTCGCACGGGTGCAAATGGATGTTATTATACATATAAACCTTCCTCTTGAATCACTCTATCTATTAAAAAAAAACGCATCAAAATCCGTTGCGTAGTTTTAAAGATTTAAGCATACAAAGGGACGTAGGGACAGTGGAAGCGACTTTGTTTTATACTATCTAGTGATAAGTCCCATGCAATAGGGGCGAGCCTATTGCCATCAACCGGGTACAAATCCAGACTCCGTAGCTGCTACTAACAAACTGGAAAAACCCGATAACATTTTACCCGACCCGGTAATCGAACCCAGGACCTCATGCACAATAGTCGCGCTTACGACCTGGCAGGCAGCCATAAAAAAAAGTTAGTCATCCTCAATAACAGTTTAAGCAACCAAACAGGAGGCTAATTGGTGACGCTAAGCTGGTTATCAAGCTACATAGCCTGGCCCACCGTCGCAAAGTCGCATGTCTGTCGGTCTTCTACAGACTGTACTTCGGAGAGTGTGCGCAAGAGCTCCACGAGCTGATCCCACCATCTCCCTTCTTCCATCGGGAGACTAGACGTACTGCAGGGTATCACCGATACCTAGTCGACATTCCACACATTCGAACGAAGCGCTTTGCTGGGTCCTTTAGTATGCGCACAGCCAAGGAGTGGAATTCCCTGCCTGCGTCGGTTTTTCCGAGTTCATATAACCCTAATCTGTTTAAGTCGCGAGTAAACAGGCTTCTACTGGGTAAGCTCGTTCCATCGTCGACATCATCTCTGCCCTGTTTTTTTTTTTTTTTTGGTGGGTGGAAAATCATCGAATGACCCCCCCGCTCTTGGGCAGAGCGAAGGGGAGTGTCAGACTTCTACTGACTAAAAACCGAACCCATGTTCCTTCTTTGCAATTGCGCCGAGGCCACGTAATCTAGTACAAAATACCGCGGCCCCGACGGGATCATCTCTGCCCTTAGGGCAAGATTGAAGTCAAGAGCAAGCCCATTTAAAAAAAAAAACCAAATTCTCACCTCCAATAGATCAGGTAAAGCGAAGGTCACATTGAGTGGCTTCATCACTTTGCTCTTGTAGTTGTGTTCCAGCAGTAGTGGAGTGTACAAGATGTTCTTCCATTGACGACTCAGGACTATCACACCCTGGAATTTAACACACATTTAGGTCTTGTCCACGTTGGCCTCATTTAAGTTGTTTCTTAAACCTATTTAATGACGTATGTAATTTCAGACGTCGGCGAAAAAAATCTATCCATACATTAAATGGTCACCAAAGTGTCAATTAACTAAATGTAGGGATGCTAAAGATTAGATAAGCCTTTCTGTCGCCTAGTATTCTACATTAGTCGCACCCAATTTCCAGGAATAAAAATGATTCAAAAGATTTTCCTATTCAATACTCGTCTGAAAGTGAGCAGCATGTTTAAACGGCGTTCAAGAGCAATCGAATAAAACGCAGTTTTGAACGCAGTTAAAAGAACTGATCGCGTTCAATTTCATTGGAGAAATTCTCCCGAGACCTTATTCTATTTCCGGAATGTTCTCAAGTTACCTGTCTGAGCGTAGACAAGGACGGCAGATGTCTCTCAGCGAGGTCTGCTTGCACGGCCGCAGCGTCTGCCTGCAGAGCGTACCGAAGTAGCACAGCACACAGCTGTAGCGACGGCTCCTCACGTAGCTGCTTAGCCATCGGCGTGTGGCGCCCGTAACGACTCTGGAAAACGGTTTCATTTTTAAGATAGAGCATGAAAAACATCCCGTCGGGGCTGTGGATTATCGAAAGGCATAACGCGGTTCCGACACAAGGGCGAAGAAGGAACATGGGTTTGGTTTTTAGTCAGTAGAAGTCTGACACTCCCCTTCGCTCTGCCTTCGACCGGGGGAGGGGGGGGGGGGGTTTATTCGATGATTTTCCACCCACCAAAAAAAAAAGCATGGAAAACATCACGACTGTCATCCTCGAAGAGTCAGGCAGAAGCGTGTCTGTGTAAACCCACATTTCAGCAGGTATGTGTAAGTGCCATAATGTAATAGTGGCCGAGAATATTCTAATTAATGGGCATGAATTCAGAATTCGTGACTCCTGCTGAGAAATACCTGATGGAAAAAAACCCAATAACAATTAGACCGACTTGGTAATCGAGTTCATTCTCAGGTACTAAAACAAGGACAAAATACATTAAAAATGTTTACATATTTTTTTAGGTACTCCGCTCGCTGACGGTCTACCGCATAACTCAGGGCATGCAATTTTCAACAGTAATTAAAAAAAATTGTCGATGTCATTGATCGATCTCGTTTAGCAATATTTGTCGTATTTAGTTTGTTTGCCGCGGTGTCGAACGCAATTTAACTTTGATCGATGCAGAATCGGTTGGATTTAGAGTATAATATTTATGCAATAAAACCAATGAAGACGGAGCGTCGCCCAAACCTAAACGAGGCGTGAGGATTTTGAGCGCCACAGATACGTATAGACGACAAGGCGAACAAGCAAAAAAGAGCCTTAGGTACTTTTTGGCTTGTCGTCTTACTTGACTGTGGCGGTCAAAAGGTTAAGCTCATTCTAACTGAGTCCAGCAGATTCTACATCGATTCCAGCTGAATATTGCTGATGTGGTGAGGTTTAACGAAGGCGCGGTACAACGCGACCACGCGGATGTGTTGCAAGGTTGCAGTTACCTTGGGCGGAGTATGATGTGGAGCCAGGTCTAACGCAGCCGCCATGAGACTGGCGGCGGTGGCGGTGAGACGTCTAGCGTAGGCGCGGTACAACGCGACCACGCGGATGTGTTGCAAGGTTGCAGTTACCTTGGGCGGAGTATGATGTGGAGCCAGGTCTAACGCAGCCGCCATGAGACTGGCGGCGGTGGCGGTGAGACGTCTAGCGTAGGCGCGGTACAACGCGACCACGCGGATGTGTTGCAAGGTTGCAGTTACCTTGGGCGGAGTATGATGTGGAGCCAGGTCTAACGCAGCCGCCATGAGACTGGCGGCGGTGGCGGTGAGACGTCTAGCGTAGGCGCGGTACAACGCGACCACGCGGATGTGTTGCAAGGTTGCAGTTACCTTGGGCGGAGTATGATGTGGAGCCAGGTCTAACGCAGCCGCCATGAGACTGGCGGCGGTGGCGGTGAGACGTCTAGCGTAGGCGCGGTACAACGCGACCACGCGGATGTGTTGCAAGGTTGCAGTTACCTTGGGCGGAGTATGATGTGGAGCCAGGTCTAACGCAGCCGCCATGAGACTGGCGGCGGTGGCGGTGAGACGTCTAGCGTAGGCGCGGTACAACGCGACCACGCGGATGTGTTGCAAGGTTGCAGTTACCTTGGGCGGAGTATGATGTGGAGCCAGGTCTAACGCAGCCGCCATGAGACTGGCGGCGGTGGCGGTGAGACGTCTAGCGTAGGCGCGGTACAACGCGACCACGCGGATGTGTTGCAAGGTTGCAGTTACCTTGGGCGGAGTATGATGTGGAGCCAGGTCTAACGCAGCCGCCATGAGACTGGCGGCGGTGGCGGTGAGACGTCTAGCGTAGGCGCGGTACAACGCGACTACTCTGATTCCTAGTCGGTTGCAAGGGTTCATCCAGGCGTTGATAGCTGGAGATGCTGTGCTTAGGAGGTTCCAGTCAAGTCTGAAACGGTTGGAAAACAGGTTTAAGTAGAGCCTATGCCTCGGTACACGAATTGTAATGATTACAGTAAAACGAAAAAATTGTAGACTAAGAAATATCAAGTAATAATTTGACTAAAATAAACATCGAAAGCTCCTTTACCTTGTATAATCAATCTTCTTCGTAATAGGCGTCCTAGGAGGTGCAGCAAAATTGAACCACACCACTTTCAAATCGATAGCACAAGACGACGTATTTCCGTTGTCTTTCAAAGGTACCACAGTTGTAGTGCTGTCGTTTTGCGAAGGCTCTTCAGGCCCAGGAGTGGAAGGTTCAGGGGGTGGTGGAACCGGAGGGGGCTGGGCATTCCCAAGGTTAGGAGTACTAGGTTTAGAGCTTGAGTCCCTCTTTCGGAACAGGTCTTCAATCCCTGAAGTCCTACTTTTAGTACTCCTTTCCTTTTCTGGCTTCGTCTCTTCAGCAGATTTCACCGATTCCCTACAACTTTCATTATCAGGCCTTAAAGGTTTCTTCTCCTCGGTCTGAGGTTGTGGCTTGTGAGATTGCGAGTGCTTGGCAACTTTTATTGAGATGCCTTCAAGACCACATTCGAACATTATGAAGCCAATTGGACTGTCCTTCTGGGTGTCGGCTGCTGCTCCATTTTGGCAACACTGAACAGAGAAAAATGTACCTTATGACTTCAACACAAGGTTGATGATACAGTGATCTTTATATCAGTAGTCACTATATGGTAAAATGGTGAGTTCATACTTGCAATAATAAATTCAACCGTAAAGATTTACATACATAGTTTAAATTACACTGCACTTACCATTGATTCGCATCCTTTAGCACAAGAGTCAACTCGAATAAATTTGAAAGACACTTTAGAATGTTGGCACGGTATGCCTGTGATTGTCACATCTTTTAATTGGGATGACTCATTGCGTATGCGTCGTAGTTGGCCGTGGACCTTACCTGAAAATAAGAGTAAAGTAAATGTTACAACTTTTGATTATACCGGGTAGGTTGAATTAATTGGCTTCTAACTAACAACAGAGTACTCAATACAGCGATTCGTACCATGGAGTGGAGCTAATCCAAAAATAAATCGATATCAGTGTAGATAATCATAATCTGGCCAAATGGGGTATTCGATTCATCCACAAATTGCCAGTTTGGAGCCCATCTGCAGGATATGCGTCACTTACTGTCCTGCCCATCTTGCACAACCACTTGCACCTTTCAGGGTTTAATCGATGCAAATGGTCATACTGGTGCATACTGGTCTGGCACAGTTTGAGTTCATCGACACGTAAAGAAGAAGAATCGTATATTTTTGGTTGTATTTCGTTTTCTTCACCATGTGAAAATGCAGTTTATTTTTTAACTTTTGTTTAAAATTCAAGAGTTTTTTCACCTTTTAGAGGGTGCTAGGTAATAACTACAAAATCAGGGCGATATAATTTGTTACTCACCGACATTCAGCGTGATAGTAGTATCTTCACACTGCTGCTGCGACGCTTCAATATAAACCGGCTCTCCTCTTTCCGGCCCCCTTCTCTTTCCAGAAGTCTGTGCCGATATCAATGCACGAGGGCCCTTCATTATACCAAACGACTTCTTACTACCCAAAGCCCGTAACGTAGGCCTATAATACAGCTGCACTGACTCCAAATTCTTCCTCGTACTGACGTATTTTGCGATAATATTCTCCACGGATACTCCGAATAGGGACACACAAGTCAGGTCTTGGATATTGTCTAAAGCTGAGAAAGATATCATGTCTTCTACTACTGAAGATTGTATGAAGATCATGTTGACCTTGGGTATGGTAACCGTCGCTTGTAAAGATTCTAGAATGCTCTCTTCATAGACGTTGGAGTGAGGAATGGTTGCTAGCTTGCATTTGTCGTCTTTATCGGTGACTAGGTTAGACTGGCTTCTGTCCTGCATCTGTGGTAGCCAGTTCTGGACATACTGCTTTTGCTTCAGCACATTCGCACTGGATACCGACGATATACAAAGCAGACGTAAGTGATTTATCACTGTAATCGGATGTATATTCGCTAATACTGGTGTTAGAGACTCGACGAATTTCTGAGTGCTTTCCAGTACTAAAGGAGTCAACATTATATCGATTTCTCCTCGGAGTTTAACGAAAAGTCCACATTTAGAGTCACTTGTGGTTGTAACTGTTGAGGTGGTACTCTTTTCAGTGGTGTTCTCTTGGCTGTCTTGCACAGTTTGCTGTACATCCCACCATCCTTGCGGATATGGATGTGCCTTGACTTGAGAATTGAAATGTGGAGGAAGATTTGAGTAAGGTCCATGCTGATTCTGGTTGTTAAGATCTTTCTTCGCTACTAATCTGAGGACATTGATCTTTCCGAGCGGCTCAAAGCTTGGTAAATATTTCTGTCCAACATAAACTAGGGTACCATCATCAGCCCGTTTGAAGAGCGGTAACGTAAATACGTCACCACCACTAGGTAAAGAGCAGGAAGACCAGTTCGGGCACTTGTATTGCGGTAAGTTATGCATGTAGCTGGCCATTAGAAGAGGTGAGTCTACTATGGGCTTGTTTGTTTGCATATGAAGGTTTACCAGCGTCATGTCTTCCTGCGAAGAGATCGCAGAGATAAAGGAGGTTGACGATACGGAACCACTTTCCGAGTCAGGCTGAACTCCTGTGCTTATATTGCTTATCGTATCCGGGATGTCTATTACCTCAGATTTAGGCGCGGAACTACTCCATTTCTCATTGGTTATATCGTTGATACCGAACGAACTTTTGTCTCTAGGGTTGCTATGGCGACTGCCAAACGAATGCTTTAAGCTTGAAGACCGACTAGGGAACATATCTTCATCAGCTGAGAAGAACGCCTCTGAATGGTTCTCGCTTGTAATGGACATTGTTCTTTGCACTTCTTGGTTTAAAGCCTCTTCGGGCTGTACTTGAGAGTTTAACGAATAATGCGATTCGGATACCGCGACACTCCTTACAGGGACTTTCGGTACAATGAAAGTCTCTTCTCCCGGAGCCGATTTCTTCCCTGTCACATTAGCATTATCTTTAATCGCACAACTAAGAGCTAGCTTCGAATCAGAAACGCTGCTCTCCATCTGAGGAACGTTTAGAATACTCTTGTTAAGCTTCGAATCACTGTCAATTTTGGAATTCCCCAAAGGCACGGAATCTACTAAACGTGCGTATGGTACATCGCTTTTAGTACTGGATACTAGTAAGTTATTACTTCCTTTGCTCATACTTGTGTAGGAAAACCTTCTGGTTAGGCTGCGACGTTCAGCGCTTATTGGAGACTTGTTCAAGTTTTGAGGTAAAGGCGATGGTATTAAAGTAGCCACATTGGTAGGCTGTAGACAGACGTTCAAGCTGTTGTATGGAGGCGTATGGAACACAAGCTGCCCTGAATGTAACAGACTCTGTCCGTACCCATACTCTCCCGGCGTCGTCTCAATGACATTAAACATAGCCACGTTGATCCCTTCATTCAAATCGCTAGGGTTTGGCTTCAAAAAGTTAGGACCATTCCTATTAGACCCGAAAAACGCGCAACCTCCGGTACAACCACACTGGGAACTCTTTCCTTCAACTGGCCACAAGAACCAAAGTCTTTTTGTCTTATCATCATGAAGCTTCAAGAACTTCTGCTGAACTAAATGAAGGTTTTTCGGTGTTTGGGGCAGTGATGACGCAGCTTCGATTAACAAAGGTCCTAAGGCAACCGATCCAACACCGACCCAGTTATCACTTTCAGGCGGTTTGTTCTGACTAGTACTGCTACCATTCGAATGATGGTGAGTGTTCGTTTGCATGTTTGTTTGTGTGTAGAGAGCTAATTTTATATTCGGCAGCAAGCCGGTCACGCCAGTTCCGAAACCAGAACCGTGTAAGTTACAATAGCTAAGTCTGACCGGAGAAATCCACGTCTGAAGCGTAGTGTTTGTATCTGCGATATACACATCAATGAGATCGATCGCGACTCGAATCATCTTGTATTTGATTTCATTGGCTGTTGGACATCTGTATTTCAACGCGAGGTCTGTTTCTTGACACAACACGTTGTTCATTCCATGATGACACTGTCTAGCGGGGTTAGGCGGCACTAATTCATTCTCGCTATCGCAAATGAGCAGCAAGAACGTTTCTAAGGATGATATTATTTGGTACATTTGGGGAAGGGTTAGGCGCCCAGTTAACTGACCTAGCTGTAGCTCCATCATCCAAGCGTACTCCACAGTATCCTCTTCAACATTTCGGTTGGTGTCACTGAAGAAACCGTTACCTCGTAGTTGGAAAGACGATAGCATCAGATGACCTTGATACAAGGCCCCCGAGTTCGTTGGGTTAGATCGCGAAAGGTTATTCGCCGATACTAATATTGAAGGACTCAATAGGAGTTGCAGTTTCGTTTCCCTAAAGCTTTTGTCCATTTCAAATCCAAATCGTTCTATCAGCACGACTGGACAAGGCGGTTCACTTTCACTACAGTTCTTTACCAAGTGCGCCTGTATGTCATGGATGATGATCGATACTGTCACGTCTAAGGGTCTGTAGTGTCGTGGGTCAAAAGGACCCTTGCTTGAATCTGTGGAGTCGTCCATTGATATCTCAGTATGTTGATTAACACTACTTTTATCATTAGCTTTCGGGTTATCACTGGACCAGGAAAAAGTTTCAGCGCTAGGAGATTTTTGCATGTCGGTGAATGTTTGGTCTTCACCAAATATATTTTCTAGTAAATTCATAAAGCTTGTGATAATAGTTCCATAGGCCAGAAGGATGGAAGGTCCTACTTCCAGTTCGACGCTTACTTTGTCGGGCGGTAGTGTTGTTCTGTCGAATTTGTTACCATCCAAGGTCCAGTTAATTTGGGGCTGTTTCCTATTTCTTGGTATTCTCATTGGAGATAGCAGAATTTCTTCTTTCTCTGGTGTAGTGATGTCTGCTTGAGGCTCAGGGCCCAAAGGTGGAATGGGATGATAGTTGTATCTTACACTTAGGGCGACAATAGGAACAGACCAGCAGTCCACCCAACCTTGCGATTTCACGCATTTTCTTCTCCATTTGGAAGCCTTTAGTCTGCAGGGGACTAACTTCATATTTTTGTCCAGTGATAGCAGAAGTAACTTTGACGTATTTACTTCGGGCAAGAAGAGACTCATGTCGACAGCTTCACCTTGTACCCAGATCTTAAGTGGGATGAAATCTGGCAGGAAATCGACGAACGGCAAATCGAAGGAAACATCGAGAAGATCTCCACAAAACGCTACGTGATTATTCTCCTGATTAGTAGAACTGCAGTCTATCCAGTTGTATTGATTGCTCACCGTCACTACCTCACATTCTTTCAGTAACAGAGATATTTTCCAGGTATAAGGTACAAAATGTAGAATATCCGGCCGAGCTTTCGTCGACCAATCATTTATGAGATCTTGGAAGAAATCTATGTGTGTGTAGACCAGGTGCGTTGTGGCTTTACAACCTGTCAGACTTAACTGCCAGCATTGATGATGGTTCCAAACGAGAGGATAATGGCATTTCACGGTGTACTCCAATGTTTCACTTTCAGCCATACTTCTGTACTGAAGACTTGTCGTGGCTTCTAAATGTAATAGCTGTCCTGTAATTTTTGTCGTATAACCATCTTGTAACACGATCCATGGAAGTGTTACTTCAAGGTATGAACCAGCACCAATATTTATATGCACCGCATTTGTTTCCTTATTTTTCGTAAACAGTATATCTATGGTAGCTTCATTTAGAGTTGATAATCGTATATCAAACGACTGTGTTTGTCTAATGTCTCCAGGTTTAGGCTGTGGTGTGACTTCTAAGTTTTTATAATTCGGTGGGAAGAAGAATCTGAATAGATGGTCTCTCTGCCTGTCGGCCCAGGGCCCATAGCTGAAATCTGTGCCTTTACCACACTTTATGTCGACACCCCATATAGGCGGTGCTGACTCTACAATGTCTCCATTGGCTAGTTGGAGAAGAACAGGTTGTTCCGGCACCAAACCTGGTTCATCCATATAGAAGTATACCTCGATATAGTTGGAACTCATTACAACGAATCCCTCTCCCATATACCGCGGGGGTTCGTCGACCATCGATGTGTAGTTAGGACTAGGAGCGAGCATCACTTTACAATTCTCTGCTTTGGCTTTAACAAAGTGCATTAGATGGTCAAGGCTTGAGGCGGGAGGCTTTGTACTGTACACTAAATGGGACTCTTCTACGCTTATCGACAATGTTGTTGGTACTAATCTGTTACCGAAGACCACTCTACCGGAGCAGATATCGATTTTGATGACGGGGATGAGATCTCGCCACGTTCTTGCCATTGCAGCCTCCGACCTGACCGTCTCTTGCGCCCTTCTCCGCTTCTCATTAGCATCATTCATAGCTTTTTCTCGATCTGTATAATCGTCATCATTCTGTTGTTTAATAACAGGCTCAAGACCAAATATTTTCTCGAGTTCGTTGTATAAGTCGCAGCGATTATAGAAATGTAGCTCGAAACCGTTTAGCATGATTGACAGCCGCGTGTCCGAGTGCGATAAGTCTGTGAAAAATAACAGGTGACTTCATTAGTGGCTTGTTCTACAAGGAAAAGTATGCGGTTCGGCAATCATCGTCTACCTTCGGATGTACGAATGTGCGATGTTGAGGTCTAATACCAGTATGCACGGGCTTTGTATTGTCATGAATATTCAATTTTTTAAAAAAAGAAGCTTTGCCTGTGTGGGGAGTCACTTTGTGACGTGTGACGTTCATGCTACGTAATTAATTACTGTATTATTTTAGTAATTAACAGGAATATTAACCGAAGCGCGTCTTTTCTTGTTCACCTGTAGGTATTTAGTAATGACACTTCATACTGGTCATTTTCCTGTAGTACAAGGATGGATGATAAACGTAACATTGAAAACAATCTATTTAAGTACAGGAGTACAAGTAAATGAGTCACATTAAGTAATGTTATTCTGTTAAGCCCATTAGGTCGCCTAATTATGATGCTAATCAGCTGAAACCTTTTAAAGTGCCAATTAAATTAATATTATGGGCAGAATGTTGTATTAAAAGATGCTTTGACAACTTGAGAGGTGGCAAGTGATTTAGTAATACCAATGTATAAATAACAACAATTAATATCTTTTATGTGACAACAAATAATATTATCAATTTATTATATTTGTATCAGTTATGATATTAACGGTATGTTTTATATTACATCACAGCTGTTTAAAATAACTCATTAAAAATAGACCTAACAGGATAAACTGCTAGATTTATCCCCATGTAACATACTCGTACCTTCAGAGACATCCTTAGGCACATAGGACCGCCACCACCTGAATATCAAGTAGCCGTCCTGTATCCGCAGCGTGTAGTCATGGTTGATGTACACAATGTCTCGGAACATTATCTTACCGGACAGGGCATTTAGTGTGAATGAACCTGCAAGTGGAAGAGATAATGTTGATGAGTAAATAATCAAACTTCAATGTATGATGGCATGGATGCCTTTTCATTGTGAAGATTTTTAGGTACTTACTGAAAGATGTTTTTAAATTAAAAATGAAGAACTGTCACTTTTCGTTTTATTTTCTTTTGTTCTAAGATAAAACCATCACACAGTAACAATTTTAAAGTCTGTCTCGGAGGCTTTTTAATTAATTACATTTATTTATTTAAACTTTATGCACAATAGTGATACATAGGCGGACTTAATGCCACAAGGCATTCTCTACCAGTCAACCTTAGGGTCAAACAAGACAACATTGTGGTAGGGTACAAAAAAAACAATATCAACTTTAATAAAAAATTCAAAAAAAAAAAAAAAAGTATATACTTACTTATTAATAATACTAATACACATAATTATAAAAAAATAAAATAAACTAATACATATTTAAACAAATACCAAAAATAAATAACGAAAAACTTGACGACATTTGTGTGATTCACAAGATTCATTCATCAATACTCATAACATTTCTCAGATGGATTAATGTTTTGATAACATTGTTATTGTCTGATAACAAAATTGTAAGCTCATTACATTTTGCAGTTTCTGGTCTAACAAAATATTACCTATGACAAATATTATCCTAATCTTTTCTATATGTAGGTAATAAGATTTGTTCAGGTATAGATTGTCTGGGGTAATGCACTCATAACTTCCGGCCCGCCGATATATGGTCATAGCAGGACTGTTCCTACTATGACCATGTATTGGCTCGGCGGTTATTAGCTTTGTTTGACATAAAGGGTGTCCATGTGGAATTTACCACTCAAAAAAAGGATGTATTAATCGTCAAATTTATAATTGCCCTCAATACATATTACAGCTGTTCAGTTGGTGACAATGACTTAATAACCAGTAACGGCGCGCATTTAGTTTTCAAATTAGTCAGCATATTTAAGTCATTATTAAATACCAAACTGATTCAGACATGGATGGATTGACTCATTTTGCAATCAGACATAGTAGTGACAATAACAGCATGTTTTGCTATCTCTCTGGATAATGTTACTGCATCCTCTAAATAACTTTTAGAATGGAAATAGGCAGTCTAATGTAAAATGTACCCTGCAAATAATATTGCCTATTTAAATATTTAATTTGAAGAATGAAGTTTGCTGTAAAATTTGGAATTGATTTGACAGCACAGTTCACATCACATAGTGGCTGAGTGATTGACTACTGTGTTGCAAGTTGCAGGATCAGTCCTCCCACGGAACCAATACTTGTAAAGCCTACAGATAGTTGTTCCGGGTCTTGCTGTTTGTGGATGTGAGTTTATATGTTTGTAAGCGCAAGCACAATACAGGAGACATTTTTAGGGGCAATGATTTCAAGAGAAATTCTCATTTAAAAACTCTGGATGGACTTTGTATTTTATTATTGAATTTACCTTCAATATTATGAATTATATATTATTTTGAACAATACATAACTGAAATGAAAACACGGTCTGATTCTTGTTTCATATTAGTAAGATAATTATGTAAATGATGAGACTATGTATATGTTATCATACAAATACATCCCGTTAGATCTGAACACAGGAAAATGATATTTTTTAAATAGTTTTATTTTATTCTTTATCTTTTTGTTTTACTAAAACAAAAAGATATATATTCAAAAGTAACAGAACAAAAGCTTTGTTTATTTTTTTTTTGTTCAATTTGTATAGTTTTCATTTTCTTTAACTGGTTTAGATGAAATTAGTTCCAGTTTATTTTGAATTATAAAACAATTTTATGATCACATCATAGAATATTAGGTGTCAATTGTTTGTATTTTATAGGGATAAACAGATTCCTATTGGTATACTGGTGAGTTGTCATGATTATGAGTATTATTTGTTTTCCAGTTTCGTGCCCAAAGTAGGTACTTAATTAGATTTTTTAACATCAATCAAACAGCTACTCAAATTGCTAATATTTCTTAGTTCTAGTATATATTTTGTTTGACTTTAATTGTATTGTTGTGCATATTTTTATTGATTAAACACCATTTTCATAAAAAAAAAAAAAAAAAAAATTGCTAATAATGAGAGACTTGTTTATTAATAATTGTACTGCAACAGCCAAGAAAACATTTAAGAAATACTGGTCACTTTTTTGTTATAAGTAAGTATATTTTGTTGGTTTATCAGAATAAATAATTTTACATTATTATTGCCTCATGATTTACACTATCTGTTATCTCAGATAATCTCATAAGCTGATTATCTAAACATTCAAATATTGAATCATCTACACTACACTTTAGTATTTCAATGCCAATTAAATAGTAGTAAAAACATGCACAAAAAACGACATTGATAAGGAATTATTGAATATTATTAACCTATAAAGTGGACATTTGAATATTTTGGTAATTGATGTTGTCGAAAGAAATAATTTTAATATTATATTCTTAAAATGACAGCTAAAAGAATGAATGACTACGAGGCTGACCTAGTAACTAAATATAGTTTGGTCATGAACATGAACTAGGTACATAAGAAATATAAATATATGGGTCACTCACCTATTTTGAAATTGTCATCTTGGAAATAGAACTTGTTGATGAGCCTGGTGAGGATGTAGCCCAGCACGCGGCTGTTGTAGTACGTTATGTAAACGATCCATAGTATCGCAGATATTAGCGAGACAAGCAGCAGGGCAAAGTTTCTGTCCATTGTTATTTCCGCGAAATCTATCGACGACGAGTTCCATCTTTGCGCCACCGGATCGTCCATAGACCCGGTGAAGTTATCCCTGAACACAGTCATAACTAGTAAAAACACTCAAACAATAATAAAACCCCTTAGAATAACTCTATTATGAAAATAAACATCACTCAATTACAAGGCTACGCAAATCGCCGTAACTTACATGATGGTGGCTTAATTACTACACTGACACTTTTCACATTTTATACAATTAAACTGCCCTAGAAAATCATACACTATACACATTTCTATTACTATTTTTCTGTCTTTCGTAGCAAAATCATAAATCACTGCCCATCCGTGGTTCAACTTCAGACCTTTGACAGCTACGACTACGATTACGTTCCGTTTTACGTAACTCGATTTGAGTTGTCTACTAGACGATTCATTTAGTTTAGACAAAGTTGGTAGTTAAAATATTTTAAATTGAATGCTATTTTATGATGTTCACCAAAAAAAATGTGCTACATTTTTATAGAATGTTACCTTTTTTTGGTAATTTATCAAAACACAATAATAATAAAATAGTTGCTAGGCAACAAGTATTTTGTTATTGTTGTTAAAATAATGTCATGGGTCGACTCACAGTCTTGTGCATTGTAGTGTTTATTTAAAAACAATATTTTATGAAGTAGGTAAATCAAAAGTCGTTTATAATTTTAAAGAAAAATGGCAGACGTAGAAGAAGCAAATTTTGTCGAACAACAGGCATTCAAACCTAAAGTCAGGTACATTCAGTTTCCAATAACCCTCCTTTTGCGTTTCGCCGCAGTCGGGTAAAAATACTAGGTACATGTTCAGGGAACGGTTGCGGTGGAACTGGTTTCTGGTAGTAAAATCAGGCTCACTTGGTTCATGCTCAGCTTCCTAAAATCAACTACCTACTTAGCGGCCCATTGGTGGCGGCTTCCTCCTACGAACAGTAAGTCGTGGGTTCGAACCCAGGTAGGCGTATTACCTACCTATTACTTTGTGTACCTAATTTATTTCATCACCACTGCTCTCAAAAACGGTGAAGGACAACATCGTGAGGAAATCGGCATGTCCTAGAACCAAAAACCCGAATATTTGTGATATAGATCTACCAATCCCCAATCCGCACTGGGTCCGCGTGATAGAATAGAGCTCATTCCCTCTCAAAGAAAGGAGGCCTGTGTCCCAGCTGTGGGAACATTATTAGGCTGATAATAAGCTAAATCAACGCGCAATGTTTACCCGTAGCCTGTACAATGCCGGAATCGTAATATTAAAGCCCAATAATTAAAAATATGTTTTTAATAAATTCTTTGGAACCTGTTTGAAGGCATTACTTTTGAAGACCAACATAGTTTATCTAATTAAAACTAGCCAAGCCCAAGTATGCCTGTTAGCGCACGCTCCATTAATAAGAATTCAGACTTTGTCGCGGTATTGGAAGTAATGGAACGTCGGGGCAGCCCAATGTTCATTACTTCATTGTTAGTAAGGCCCTGCGTGAGTCATTATTTTAGGACGGACGAATCAAAAAAGATAAGCACCGGAACTAACTAGAATCAATCATGTGGCTGACAAACGCATGTTTGTAAATGATAGCCGGGACTCGAGTGACAATTTTGTTTATAATTGGGTTACTTTGTTTGAATTTAATTCATAAGTATTAGGGGTTTACCTACCTAATATTTTGTAATTCACATACCTACTTCAATTTACTTCATTGTACATAGGTACAATACAAGCAACGATTTAGGTATTTGGTATCCACCTTCATGCTTTCCCTGATCTCTCTCCGGTAGTGTCGGATTGCCGCCGCATGCCCGCATCGGAATATGAGAGTGAGTGGAACAGTGTGCGCCTGTGCCTACGCACACTTCTGCCGTACATTGTTTAAAATACGGTTAAACCCATAAAGTAGTTTCAGAGATATCGGAAAAAAACCTGCGAAATGATGTCTCTTCCAAACGAATAAAGATATAAAAATCTTGCTAAGAGACAAATGTCACTGGTTTATCAACGATTTTTTTTTGGGGTATGAAAACTGAAAACATCTTTCAGTCTTACAATAAAACAGATATTTGTAATTAAGCTTAGCATTTCTTCCCAGTTTAGTAATTAAATACTGCATAATAATAGGGCTAACCCTACTCTAACGGTATTATAACGTAGTAATTGCTTTAGAATTGTACTACTAAAAATTTTATTTAAAGTTATCAAAAAATACGTCATTACAATACGGCTAAGCTGCATAACTATGATATAATCAAGTAATGACTGTAAAATTAAGGTTTAGCCCCTTGGTTTATAAACAAGTTAAGGCACTTAGTGATCATTATAATCAAGTAATTGTGTAATAATATATTAAGCGGCGTCAAGTTAAACGGTATTGCTTACTTAAAACAAGGCTACTCATACTTCGCTCGCGGTTAGCCGTTTTATAGATAAGCAATGACTTACAATTATTCGAGAAAAAAAAAGAAAACAAGCAAGCAAATTAAACAAATTATTTATTAATCATTTATTTCAAACAATTTTAAATGGTTATCAATAACATAAATAATTATTTTTGACATTTGGGCTTAGTAATATTCATAATTAAATCACAATATTATCTTAATATCAAAACATTCTCTAACTTAAAACCCTGGAGTGAAAAGTGTCTTAAGATAATAAAAAAATATAACCATCTATCTCACTAGCTGCAGTTGTCATAAAACAACCTGCTATAACAATTTTCTTCAGTCTTAAGACTATTAAATAGCTTTCTAAATTTTACAATATAATCAGTCTTTAACTAAAAAATTATCACAATCATGTAATCAACTGAGTCCTCTATATAGAATTAAATCTAATAGGGGTCCCTATTAGGTTTAATATGTAATATAATTAGTAATAAATATATAATTATCAATAATAAAGTTAAATGTTAATATAACTACTTAAATGTATATATTACTTAGTGCCATAAGACTAAATAATTATATTATATATTAAATTATTTAGTCTTATGGCACTAAGTAATATATACATTTAAGTAGTTATATTAAAATAAAAAAAGAATTGTAGGTACTTGGGTATTTAAAATGGCTTTCTTAGGTTTAGGTAGCCCTCCTTGAATTTTTGGTCGTTTCTGTGTTATTGTTTGTAGGCAATCCATTCCAAAATACCATTTTATGTTTTGGAATGATAGGCGACAATTTAGTTATTAAGTTAGATTTACGTTCCTCATCAATGCCTTTCGGCTGTGTCCGGAAGCTTATGTTGGTACGTGGATTTCTTAAGTACTTGTCATTTAAAAATTTAAAACTTGAGTATTCATCACTAAAATCATTTTTATACAACATGTCATAACTTGACCTCTTAAACGAGACTTGTGTTGTATTTTTCAGATAGACTCTAGGGCATGCTTGCTGAATTCGCCGCTCAGAGACAGTATTGGGTAAATTGAGAAATTCATTTGCTTGTAGCGCTTTGACAGTTACTCTGCCATTGTTTGCAGAGGCTACAGCTTCCTCAAAATCTGAAAAGTCATATATTTTACCCTTCTTTTTCATTGCAAGTTCCACTTGATGGTGGAACTGGTCGCAGCTCATGAAGGTGTGGCCGGGTTCGAAGTAGTGTAAAGTTATTGTTTCTGTACTTATAACGTCACTGTTTACTAGGTCGACAACATGGAATAAAACAGCCAATTCTTGTTCTGTGATGTACAATTATCTAACCAGATATTAACATTCTGAACGTCTCGATGACGAAGGAAAAAACTGTAGTACGCGCTCATAATATCCTCTTGTTTTCTACCGGCTATTCCGTCGTGCCAAATTGCAGCAAGAGGTTTCGATTCCTTTGATATTTTTCCAACCGGTGCAAAGGATTGGTTAAAGAGCGTCAAACGGGGACAAAATATAACCGCTTTGAACATCTCCATTCTAGGCAGCATGATAACTTTTTCTAGATCGCCGCTAAAATAAATACTATTTTCGTTTTGCTTTATAGCTTTGTGAGCATCATAAAGGGCTCTAGCTTTTTTGTATCGATCATGATGCTTAGCCCAAGCCAAGCAAGTGTCACAATCAGGAAAACATTCTCCGCTCCGCTCCACACACACACGAGCGCTCCCCGTCGTCGCTGGTAGCGAAATGGCCGAGGAAACCGGGAACGCGGGGGACCGCGGTTCAAAAATGTTTCTGGGTTTAACTAGATTTTAATCTAGCATATCTGTATAGTCGTATTTTAGTAAAGAATTTTACACTTTAATCCATCGATAAACTTTATTGAAAAAAGGCTAAATGCCTATAACTATAATGTAATGTATTATTCTATAGTAAATTTATTATAACATAGTTTTTGTTCTCAGACACACCTGTAAGTACTTGATTATAACACGGTTATGGTCGTATAGCTTAATTTAAGTGCAGCATTGTGTGATAACTGTATTATAATAAATTAATATCGCTTGGAACGATCCGTGATAATAACGTTACCATCCTTTTGCCGTGTTATAACATAAATTTGAGGAATAGCTGTTAAATAATAAAGTAAACTGTAAAAAATATGTTACTTAACGGTTCACACCCGCTCTATATCTCGGAAAGTAAAAGTCGTACAGTAATGGGACCCAGCACAAAAGATAGAGAATTTTTCAAAACGTAATGTGTGATTCAAAACTAAAAAATGGCAGTTTGAGGCTTAACCGTGTTTTAAGTAACGTACGGCAGACTTGTGCCCCATATCTTCCGCGCCCGCCGTGGTGGCTAATTTAATTCAATTCATAACATTTATTTCAAACTTGTAGTACTAGTATAGCTACCCAAGTAACACAGAAACGCTGTATAATAGCTGAATAACTGTCCACATTAGATTCCTGAGCTGTACAAGCCTGCTGAATAAAAGCTGGCGCTGTCTCAGCTGCTATAACTCTGATTTGGGCACAAATTAAACAGCTGTTAGCTGAATAACTGTAACTAATTGCATTATATGAGAATTATTTAAGCATTTATAGGGGTAACAGTCACCAAAAGAGCTGAACATTGGCTGATTATTAGTGGGTGTTACCTATCATACAGCACAATGGCTGATTATTAGCTGTGAATTACCTATTACTCAGCACAAACTACAGACGTGGATCTTTTTAAAGCTTCAGCTGTTAGAAGTAGCAATTTTTTTTAAATGGTAGTCTTTCAGGATCCTATTTAACAGCATTAGAAGATTAATTGCCTATGCTAGTACAAGTATTCAGCTCCAACCAGGATCAAAGGTTACATTTGATATCATTTATAGCAGTTTGCTGTGATTTAGCATCATATAAATACACCCATAGTACGCTAGTATATGATATATGTCGCAGATTCAACACCGAGGCGCAATATGTAGAGCTGACAATTTAGAATAACGCCATCTATCATCGTTTTTCGGATCTATCATCGTTAAAGTCAGAAACGTCAAGCAGTGAGCTTGGGTGAGGTCGATACAGAGCGTGGCAGGTCTGGTTTGACAGTTTTCGGTTGACAGATGACAGCTGTCAGTTGTCATATGTCAAATGTCAGTTGTGAGTGGTCGGTTGACGTTGACGTTAGACGCATTTGACTTGAGGGACGTTACTTTTTGGTGAGACACGAGCGCGAACGGTTGTGCTGCCCGCCTATATCGAACTGACCGCGTTTCCGTACTTTAATCCATTTCCATCGGCTTGATCGTTTGAGATTTTGTTAATTTGTTAACGGAAGTAAATAAATAGGCGGTTGTAATCAGTGTTGAGACTATTATTTCGTACCTCCGCCATGCTGAACTTGGACTCTGCCAACGATGTACCCGAAATAGTTGACCTACCTTCGTCATCAGAAGTGGTATGTAACTCTAACGCCTACATAGTGTAAAAGACAGTGCTAGACCGGAAAAGTGTAAAGACAATGCGCGTGCGTCTGAAAGTGACATAGAAACGGAAATGTGGTGTTTTATGTTCGAGCAAATAAACAAAAACTTTATGACTATTGTGCAAGCAATTAAATCACCTTTTGCGGGTACGGATATTCGCCTACCGCATTTTGACCCTGAAAAACGGAATATTGTCCCGTGTGCTTGGTTGGCAACAGCCGACATGTGTGTTATCGATCCGATATGGGAGAAACGGGACGAACGGGAGTCACACATCCACTGTAGGTGCGTCGTAAGTCGGCACCTCCGTCGCTGGTTGTCCTCCGCTGGGCCTCCTCCGGGTAACCGTTGGTCTCACCTGGTGGGGATGGACCGCCGGGGTGCTGTGAAGACAGCAGCGCCGTGAAACCGGCGCTGTGGCGTGCCTACAGACAGGGGACGCAGCGAATTCCATGAGACTCATGGGAGAAGTTTCGTCATGGCGGTCGTCCATATCTTGTCCTGGGATGAAATGGAGCGATTTTAAGGAGCTGTTTATAGTCTGGAGTGCCCCGTATGGTGATGACGATCGCGAAGACCCTAATGCGATATCAGAACCGGGATTCATTCGAGCTGAAGAAAATACGAAGAATGGTGCGATGACGTTACGGTGCGCTGAGAATTTACTTCGGCAGCGGCGCCGGCGGCGCGGCGGCGGGACGCGGCTTGGCGGCGCGTGGTTGGCAGCGCGGCGGCGCGGCAGGCTGACCAAGCAGTGCCTGCAGCCTGCAGCTGCAGCAGAGGCAAATAGCGAGCGACGTGTTGAAGTTTGCTATGTGAGCAATCCCAGCAGTGTGCCGATGAATCTTGGTGAGTCGTACCCATTTTATTATGTTTCTGGAGCCGAATGCTCTCTGATCAAAAATAATGTTTCGTCACAGTTCAGTGGCAAGCGTGTAAACAACATTGTAAATTGACCCGGGATAGGTCATGATAGTTTGTGCTTCACAATTATTTACTGAGGTTATGATTATCGATTTACTATTAGAGATTTTATTTCATGTTGTACCGGATAGTTGTTTTAAAAAATGATATTTTAATTGGCGTTGAGATTTTACAACAAGGATTTAACGTTAGTTAGACGTGTGATAGTGTTGTTTTTGTGTCGTGAAAAGGTTGTTAGGTTATGTGATGTTTCAAATACGCTCGAGAATGCTTCTAATATTCAAATTGATTTCAATACAGTTGATACAGATGTTCCGTTAGAATTTCGTTCCCAATTAATTAATCTATTGACAGCATATTCATCTTTGTTTACTAGTGATTTCTAGATCCCATATTACAACAAGACTAGTTGAATACTAAGTGGTCAACTTAACATTTAAAGTACCTAGCATAGAAAGAGTTTTCTTATAACCTGTAACGTTACAGGAAAAATAAAGTAACATGTTGAACAACCCTACTTTAAAAATTATTTTGATAGAGGCTCGAAATGATTATCTTGATGGTGTTGTGCATGTAACCGGATGGAGGTTACATGTGGAGGTGACCGGATAGAGGTTGCCTGTTGTGTATGTAACCGGATGGAGGTTACATGTGGAGGTGACTGGACAGAGGTTGCCTGTTGTGTTAGTAACCGGATAGAGGTTACGTGTTGAAGACCGGATGGAGGTCGATTGTTTTGATGCTTATGGCCGGATGGAGGCTATAAGTGTGATGATGAAGACCGGATGGAGGTCGAATGTTTTGATGCTTATGGCCGGATGGAGGCTATAAGTGTGATGATGAGGACCGGATAGAGGTCAGAGTATGAGCACTGCAATATTTTAATGAGATTCCTATTATTTGAATGAGTATGGGTGTTGTTCGACATGTCACACGGGACCTGACATGGGACCCCAGTATGAGTTCCAGTTATAGAGATTTCTCACTAGTAAAGTAAAGTAAATTTTGACCTTCGAAAAGTGCTGATTATTTTGATTTTGATTAAGTATGTCAGCTTTGAGAAAAAGAGTTTGTTTTGATTTCATTAGAACCGGTAATGATTTTGATCAGAATAACTTTTATTCCCCACCCACTTGGGCCAGGAATGGCCGAACGACTGGTATTGGGCAGACTTCTGTAAGGTCAACTGTACAAATTTTGACTTTAGTTCGATGGAATCGTTTTAGAAATTCTATTTCACGTTTTACCCGACAATTATTTGCGATTAGTTTTGGTTCATAATGTCATCAAATGAGATACGATTTGAGAAAATACGGTCAATTGCGACATGTGACGCAATTGCTGACTGTAAATTTGACTTTGACACGATAGACACTGACAAAACGAGATCGGGTGATGATGAAGGGGTCAGACCTTAAGTCAGAGATAAAAGATGCAAATGTAGTATGCAAGTGACTCAGATTGCATGCATTGCAATGCTGTTCGTTGCTGCACGCGTGTAAGTGCTTATTTGAGGGCTGTGACCAACGTCCAGCATGGCAATGTGGCTAAAGGTGCTAAGTAAAGGCAGTGTGTTGAGTTGAGTCGATGTTGGGTACCGGATGGAGGTCCCATGGTTGCCGGATGGAGGCAATGAGATGTGTTGAGGTTGGGTACCGAATGGAGGTCCCATGGTTGCCTGTTGGAACCTGTGTGTGTTGTATGGTACCGAGCAGCGCATTGCATACTGGATTTGATCGGATACTAGATTTGGTCGAAAGTTGATGATTCTTGAAGAATGTTGATTTCAATGTTGAGATTTTCTTTATGTGGTTTGATGAGATTATGGATCAGAACAAAATTTTGTTTTGAATTGTGTGTGTGTGTTAATACTCCGACGTCTTGGTCAGGGAGGCCGAGTAAGGGACGATTTACTTTCCGTGAATTCTTGTTGCAGATACCTCACACGAGGACGTGTGAAATGTCAAGATGGCCGTGTCGCAGATTCAACACCGAGGCACAATATGTAGAGTTGACAATTTAGAATAACGCCATCTATCATCGTTTTTCGGATCTATCATCGTTAAAGTCAGAAACGTCAAGCAGTGAGCTTGGGTGAGGTCGATACAGAGCGTGGCAGGTCTGGTTTGACAGTTTTCGGTTGACAGATGACAGCTGTCAGTTGTCATATGTCAAATGTCAGTTGTGAGTGGTCGGTTGACGTTGACGTTAGACGCATTTGACTTGAGGGACGTTACTTTTTGGTGAGACACGAGCGCGAACGGTTGTGCTGCCCGCCTATATCGAACTGACCGCGTTTCCGTACTTTAATCCATTTCCATCGGCTTGATCGTTTGAGATTTTGTTAATTTGTTAACGGAAGTAAATAAATAGGCGGTTGTAATCAGTGTTGAGACTATTATTTCGTACCTCCGCCATGCTGAACTTGGACTCTGCCAACGATGTACCCGAAATAGTTGACCTACCGTCGTCATATATATATATATATATATGATACGATACAAGATGCAATATTTCATTGTTAATTGGAGTCACAGAATAATTGATTGCATTAAAGCAGTTCACATGTTCTTTTTTAAAATGCAAGCATTTTATGTACGTTTGTGGCCTTCCATTCAGAATAATATAGCTACTTTCAGGTCCACAAAAATGTTATATTGTAGCTGAAAGTACTATTGATTGCCAAATGCTGATTAACACAGACCTGGAACACCTATTAACTATTAACGCTCAAAACATTACAACGTTACATCCGTGGTAGTAACTTACACACACATACAAAAGAAAAACTCAAACGCACTCATGAGCTGTTGGGACTGCCCTTCACACTTTGCATCAGCGATGCTGCTTTCTTACACGCGTACTATAATGGCGTCAAATCCCCGGCGCTAATCTCCGTTTAAAATGGCCATCAGGAATGAAAAGGGGGCGTCCATTAATTACGCGAGGAAACGCTCCTGCACCTCTACGGACTCTGTCCTTCGAGAAAAAACATTGGTGGCGATTTTGTATATTTTTTCTGCATTTCCAGATGGTGTAACCCACAATGCCTGGACGTGATGACGTTCGTGGGCAATCATGTATTCGCCGTCGCCAACGATATCTACATAATTTTCTTTAACTACAAGAACAACACTGAAACTGTTTACCTCGCCAACGACAAAGAGAACGGAGATGGAGTGGATGCATTAGCTGGTAAATAATATAGCGGGTAGATACTTATAGATCCCCTAGGAATTGGGGTTCGTTTAATGCATGCATCTGAACTTCTGGTGTCCAAATTATTTGCCGACACCGTGGAGGTCGGCAATTATCCAGTGCCCTACTGAGCAGGTCATTTAGCTATGGGTCTTTCACCGAAAGCATATCACACGTATTTTATACGCGCTGACGCGACGTTACGCGTTTGTCGAAATACGCATAAATTTACGGCGCCGTAAAAGCAGATTGTTGCTTTTGAACCGATTCAAAGGCGCGAATGCTGCGAATTTTATAACGCCATGTGAATAAGTGTGACAGACCGACACAGATGGAGTTTACTTTTACATTCAATGCATAGGAAGACAATTCAATGCATAAATCGTTTTCCTGTTTACTTCAGGTCACCGTTCTCAGATGTTTGCCTTTGCTGAGAAAGCGGAAAATCCAAGGATATTCATTGTAATGTATCCGTCGTTCACAAAACTGGCTGAAATCAAAGGTGAGCTTTGCTGAATCGTTATTAGTAAACTACCAATTAGTAAATAGTAGTGCCAAATAAACGACGCGATGCGGGACGGCTTGCGGCAGTGATTAGGGACCGACCGAAGGTTCGGTTTCGGTTTCGGTTTCGGCTAGTTTCGGCCAAAAATACTAGTTTCGGCCATAGTTTCGGTTTCGGCCAATATTTGGCCGAACCTTTCGGCCCCGCCGAAACAAGGTATACGTGAATTGTCGCGCATCATTCAGCTATCTTCGAGTGCCAGTTGAATTCGCTAGCCGGCGCGATCGTGATGATTTGAGGATATGTGATTCACATACCCCGTCTCCCCCCGTCCCCGTCCCCGTCCCCGTCTCCGTCGTCTCGTATGCCTCCCGTCGGGGCTGCGGATATCGAAAAGTTACCGCGGCTCCGACACAAGGGCGAGGAAGAGGGAACATGGGTTGGTTTTTAGTCAGTAGAAGTCTGACACTCCCCTTCGCTCTGCCCAAGAGCGGGGGGGGTTATTCGATGATTTTCCACCCACCAAAAAAAAAAAAAAAAAAAAAAGGATATGTGATTTTTCTCGCGCAATAATTAGGTATTTGTTTTTAGTTATGATTAATGATGATGTATTTTTATGGCATTCATTAGGGTCTTGTGCTACAGTGTAAAATAAATAGGTTGTAAGTAGGTGTGTATGAAAAAGAATTCATTAGATATTTTACTTGGTTCTGTTGAGTTATTCCCTAGAACTTATAAAATATGGATTTATGTTGAAATTAATTTACCACTTAAAAGATGTGTGAAGATACCTGTGATGTTTGATTCAAACATTACTATATTTGTTTGTAATTGTTGATGGATTAAATTTTGTACCCGTATTCGAACCGCCCCGTAGTTCCGATACACAACTATCTCCGGTGATTTAACTAGTTGATAGTTACTACAACGTTTACGGTTGCAGCAATTTTATGGCAATCTGTGAGCAACTTTCATAACCGAGTTGCTCAATCTACGCAGCGAACAGCGTTTAGTGTGACGATGAATACCGAAGAAGCATCAATTGCCCTAATTTTATTACGTCGTCGCCGTCTACGCTAACTTTAAATATCGGTATAATAACAGTTGCTAGTTGCGGCAATTAGCAACTAACTCAGTCATCGATTGCAGCAACTGAAAACTGTTGACGATTGCCGGAACTCGAAACTTGAGTTGCTATGTGTGCGCAATCCAATTGAAATATATGTAAACAGCTAGTTGCCAGTTGCTGCAATAGTTGCTCCATGTGCAAAGCGCCTAAAACCTTAACTAATTATTATAAATTTAAAAAGTTCGTAAAGAAAATTATTTCTTAAAACACCATCTTTGAAAATTATATGATGTACTTCTTTTATTAAATAATTAGAAAAAAAGTTATATCGACCAATAGAATTTTTTTACTAAAAAGTTTCATATACATATTTTCTATTAGCGTGAATGGCCTTCGGCATCGCATCAGTCATGTCGCATTTTTTCCCTTTAGTTTGCGAGGTGCTTAGTTTTTTTTTTTTGGAAATTACTAACAAATATAGTAATGTTAAAAATGTAGTGCTTATTTTTTTTTTAAATTGACAAATATGTTGATTGCATTTTTATTTTTTTTAATTCACATTTTTAATTTTATAAATAAAGAGCTATTTTTGTTACCTACCTACTTTAATTGTAGCATTTTTGGCAACAATTAAAGTAGTATATTTTACACGTGATTTTACATTCCATAAATATTTCATAAGTTTCGGTTTCGGTTTCGGTTTCGGCCGAAACTGAGACCAAGGCCGAAGGTTCGGTTACGGTTTCGGTTTCGGCTGAAAATCGTGTTTCGGTCGGACACTAGCAGTGATATACCGAAATGCAGTTATGGCGTTAAATTGTTACAAAACTTCTTCGATATTTTTTCCGTTGATATTTGTGACATGTGTAGTATTGTGTAGTATTGTGTAGCCAGAGACTTATTTATTTGTAACTAGTGACTCACCCCGGCTTCGCACGGGTGCAAAAAAGGCATAATAAAACCTTCCTCTTGAACCACTCTATCTATAAAAAAAACCGCATCAAAATCCGTTGCGTAGTTTTAAAGATTTAAGCAGACATAAGCATCCCTTGACATAGGGACAGAGAAAGCGACTTTGTTTTATAAACACACTAGCTGATGCCCGCGGCTTCACCCGCGTGGATGTCGTTCAAATTATATACTAAAACCTTCCTCTTGAATCACTCTATCTATTAAAAAAAACCGCATCAAAATCCGTTGAGTAGTTTTAAAGATTTAAGCATACAGACAAACAAACAGACAAAAAAGCGACTTTGTTTTATACTATGTAAGGATCACCAGGATAAGCAACTTTGGATTAACCCCTCATAATATCTATATTTCTAGAATCGGACACAAAAAGGTACAAGGCACTTGTCATGATGGAAGGCGACCTGATAGCGGGGTTCACCGGCTTCCCCAACTATCTGCTGAGCGTGTGGTGTTGGCGCACGAACCAGCGGCTGTACCGAGTCAAGACGGGAGTCCAGCGGCGAAAGCAGATGTACTTGTGAGTGGTCACCACACTCCAAATTTAATACATTACTAGTTAAGTTAGCGCCTTGCATTACTTACCTAATTACCTCTCTTCTGCTTTGTAAGATGACTAGATCGCGTCTGCTGTCAATGCTATCATATTTTTTAATAATTTGCATACGCACTATTTGCCGTAAAATTCTAAATTTTCTGCTCTGCTATTTTTCTTGTTCTACCCTCTATATACTAACTGTTCTAGCTATATGCCTCGTCCATTTTGTGCCATGCTTCTGTCTTGGACCGGCTCTTGAATTCAAACTCGTGTGATGGAAAGCGATTGAGGAGGTCTGCGGTGTAACAAGCACAGCCCTGAAATGCGTGATGTCGGTTCACATTTATGTGCCAGCCCCCTTTAAGACTTTCAAATTACCAGGGCCAGTCGCACACACATGCTGATCTGCCAGTGCTGGGGCGACGGCCTCAACGTGTGGGAGGTGGCACGCTGCTACAAGAAGTGCTTCGTTCTGAAGAGGCCGAGGAAGGAGATCACCGGCTGGGAGATCACGGAAGCTATGCTCACTGGTGCGTGCTGGGGCCTCGAGGGAACGCTGTATGTTATCGATCATAAAGCTAATTTGTTCAGTGTAAGTGTAAATTCGTCTTTTTTACGAAGCTAGCTAAATATTTCAAATTCAAGTAACTCCTTCCTTGCTCTTGGTCTTGCAGATGTGCTCAGATGGTATTGGATTAAACAAAGTTCTGGAGTGGTCAGACGAGACCATAGAAGGCAACCGACAAACCAGCTTATGTTCCTTTCTCAGCGGTGTACTTATCTACGGGCCTGATGAGCACTTACGGGTAAGTTGTGGAATATGAATTTGTCAGTTGCTGGTTATTATATCCTTACCTGTGGTACCGGTCTCAAAGAATACCACCACTCCATCACATCCAGAGCCCCCGGTGGGTCTCGTAACAGGCGAGTAATGGAAGACAGAATATACAGGGTTTTTTCAAGAAGGCGTGCATGGCCAAATGATCAAATTCATAAATATGAGGAATAGCGAAACAGCAGTTCTGCAGGGGTAGCACCACAGAATAGATAAAAGAGGGGTAGCACCATTGCAGGGCGTTGTCGAAAAAGTAAACAGAATTGTTTTAGCCAAGTAAGAATGAGGTGTGTGAGCTCGTCGGGGCTGCGGATACCGTCGGGGCTGCGGATATCGAAAAGTTACCGCGGCTCCGACACAAGGGCGAGGAAGAGGGAACATGGGTTGGTTTTTAGTCAGTAGAAGTCTGACACTCCCCTTCGCTCTGCCCAAGAGCGGGGGGGGGTTATTCGATGATTTTCCACCCACCAAAAAAAAAAAAAAAAAAAAAGGTGTGTGAGCTGGAATATAGTTGCGACGACTGGAAGACGTCAGGTTAGCAGATGATCCTAAAAATTTGAATCCTCTTGTGTTTTTTCAATTAGGTTAGTGACCGAATAGATTGCCTTATAGTGATAACTGTTAGGGCAATCTTTAACGTCAAACATTTGAAATAGAATTTATTGATTCTATTGCCCATTCGCAAGGGTGGTGACTAACTATGCTACTTAACTAAACTTTGAATCTATAACAAAATATAACCAATTTGCATCTGTTTGACTATCCAGTACCTAAAAAAACAACCGGAGAGCAAGACATGGAAGGTGGAGTGGTCCTTCATCCCTAACGACGCGGTGGTCCGTCTTGTCAGTAACTCGGTCTGCGATATGGCGACCATGTGGACCGAAACCGGCTTCGTTTACAAGATCAGCGCGGACTCTGAGGAGAAGATCGAAGTTGTCCTCTTTACCATCAAACAGAGGTGAGGAATTCGAACCCTATTTAAGTATCTGAGCAGCACAGGGTGAGGGGCATACCGTTAGTGTTAGAAGGAGTTAGACAGATACGTCCTGTATTGGTCTTCCGTGTTCCGTCTTCCGTATCCAGTCTGACTCAATTACTTTTAACTATAGTATAGAATATTACTCATTTTTCCAAAAGACTTAACTGCAATATTACAGCTACCAACATATTTTTTACGTAAACTCATTTTCATTATCAATTAGTTACTTAACCAGCTCAGCTTCTTTTATTTTTAGGAACATAATGAAGATACAGCTGATTGCGCCTGATTTCAAGCACATAGCTCTGATGAACGCTACCGGCGTTTTAAGTATTTACGAGGTGGAACATCAGCGACTTGTGAGTACTTCATAATAGTCAGCATTCTTAGACTTATTTACCTTTAGCTTCAAAGTATTTATTTATTTGTAGTAATTTGTCCTCTAACTCTTAATTTGTATAGTCGTAAGGCTCCGCTGCGCTGACACGCAGCGGAGACAAAGCGTGTGGGAAGCTTCCAATAACGGCGAATTTATTCTTCGTGAATTAGGTAACAAGCACAATGGACTCCATTGTTTATTATTAGTTTTAGCTTTGTCGGATTGTTAGGATTTTAACCGATCATACCAGCTGCTATGTACCATCGCCTACAATAATGCATGGGAAGTTCAGAAAAAATACCGTGTGAAGCAAGAAATGACGCCACCTGGCGTAAATAAGTACTCGATTAGCAACATTGATTATATTGTTGATGCTACACTAACTAGAGGGCGCTCACGCTGTATAAAATGTTCATGTAGTTTCTTTTTCTGTATTTTACATTCAAATAATTTATAATCAATTATTTCTATTATATAAATTTATTCCTAACTACCTACTATGTTTGTTTAAATTGAATATTATTATCATTTTATAACTAGGTATCTGATTTTAATTATCTATGTTTTAGTTTTCAAACTTGAGGGTAGGTCGAATATGAATTCATAAATAAATTTATAGGTAGTAGAAATAATTAGATTGAAGATTTAGATGAGTTAAGACTAAGCTCAATTGATTGTTCGTTATGTTTGTTTCGATTACCTCATTCGAGTGTGTTTAGCTCAGTTTTATTTTAATTTAGGTGAATTAACTTATTTCATCAAAATGAGTACGCGTTGTAATATTGTTTTCTTTACAAGAGCTCAAATAACTGATTTGCAAAATCAAGGCAAAAACTTATCGACACTCGAAACTTGTAGACTTATCTTATTGTTAACGTAAGTAGTTTATTTCAAAATTTTTATAAGAAAAAAAAATGTTTTAGTTACGTCTATACTACTTAATAAATAATCATTATTGCGTGTTATTATATTTCTGTTATAATTATTGTTGCAGAGAAAAACAGTTGTTCTATTGGTATGACGATTTGAAGACGAGGGATCTTTGCAACACCATCAAAGAACTAGTAGACCACGGCTCATAAACACATTACAGCGTCAAATCGTGTTATGAGAGTGTGAAGAAAATGGATTCCTGCCGATGACCGACTATGCTGCTTTATATGACTCAAGTGTTGACAATGCCCGTCGTGCTCTTATAAGTGAAGAGCTGCATTATAGGAGGCATGTTGTGAAACCCTGGCCCACAGAAAACCATTAAAGGACAAGATTACAGTTCGCTTTGGATCATGTTAACTTTGATTTGAGTAACTTTTAAGTCCAGTGAACACGGACGCTTATGTTTGTGGTGTAGAAATATTACGTGATAAACAAGTGGTTATGTGTGTCCAATATGCTGGTCATATTGCAGTGAACGTGTGGGGATAGATAAGTGTTGCCGATCCAGGATTTATATTTCATAATACTTAAAAATAATATTACTTAACTTTAGTACTTATTTTTTATATTAACTGGAGACCGGGTTATTATAACCTATTACGACTGACTGTTATTATAACCTATAACTTACGTATTTTTAATACTTAACTAAAAAAAGTCAAACAATTTTTTTTTTTTTACATTACATGGTATGAACCTTTTCGTATGTTTTTGTGCAATTGTATAGCTGTTATCCTACCTATTTAATTCATTAATTTAACTTTTCACTTTTGTGATAAAATAATCCGGTCTCCTGTTTGTCTTTGTTGAGGTTACAAAAGCTTCAATCCTCTTTCCGATTTTGGAAACGAATACTTAAGCTATGGCCTCAATAAGAAGTTTTATATAATATAATAATGTTGAACATAATAAATGTCTGTTTTTGAATAATAAACTGTAAGAAATAAACCTCTAAAATTTGTGTGTTTTTTTGTTTGTCTCCGTTCATCCCTGTTGCTAACTACTACTAACTCGAATATTATATTTTTGAACGCTATGCGCACTTATTAGCTTAATGAAAACATTCCATATGGTTTCTTTCGTATTTTTTTTTATCATTTAACTTCTCACATCCAACCTAATACGTGTTTCCTAACTTCTTACTTACCTAACCTATTCCCAAGTCAAAGTTCATTTTTTTCTATATCTCAACAGAATAGTTTACATTTAGTTAAGACTAAGTTATAAAAATCTACCTCCATTTTATTTCACCAACAGGTGACACCGGGTAATCCGGATATTGTCATTGCGGAAAGTAAAAACTTTAAAGGTTTAATTTCTTATTATTATTTAAGTAGGAATTACAAATAAAATTTCTGTGAGGTAGAAACAGAAATAAAACTTATGCCACCTACAAGTGACACTGGGGATTGAAGAGTTTAATATCACAGTTGTGCAGAAACCAAACGCCATCTATTAATTATTTTCGAAAATTTGATTTCTACCTTCACAGAAAAATAGGCCCTAAGGTATCCATGCACTTTTGTGGGCGACTGTACATACAAAGGTCACGCATGTCATATCCTTCCCCAGAATTGCTAAGCTGATCCTCATTAAATGCCAGATAATAGTCAGTTAGTCAGTCAATCGAGTGACAGCAACATGAATGCATCCACTACTGATCCAATTTCCTTTTAAGACGCAGTCAACGGGGGAACCGTAAAAACGACCTGTTTTTCGTCGCAGAGTTAGCCGTATTGCTACTTATTACAATTCCAAAAAAAATACAGTGTATAGTCAAATGTATAGGTAAAAGACTTATGCAAAAATATTTTCTAAAAGTAATCAAGAACCTCGAAAAAAAAAAATCACAAAAGCACAAAAAAATCACACGAAAAAAATTTTTCGTCTCGAAATGCTCAATATTTTGAGTGACAACTGTTATTTATTTTTTTACTATCAGAAAGGAAATTTAACCAACTAAAGACATATGTAAAAATATTTTAACATTACAGCGTATTTTTTTTTTTAATAAATTAAATCTGCGAACTATCGTTCATTTTGGCAGTCACGAGCATCAAACGCGTCGCCATTTTCAACCTTATTTGTTTAGGCGATGAGTTAAGCGCGCGCTCAAGGTCGCGGGCAGGTGATGTCGCCTTAACTCTTCGCAAATTCATGCCAGTTTAACATCCTACAGGTCTTAATGAAACTAGTGCAAGGCAACGACGTGTCCTTCACAGCGAGTCCCATGGACCCAGTACTCGCAGTCTTTGGCGAGGTGTTGAGCGGCAACTACGGCGTCACGCTGTACTCCTTCAACCCTGATGAACCGGACCTGAAGAGAGAAGACCGCATGAGTCTGACGCATCAGATTGTATCACTGGTGGCGTTCGCGCCCGATGGAAGGTACATTGTCGCCGCTGCGATATCTGCGGGACATATCTTCATTTTTAAGGTGAGATTTTCGTGATTTTAAGGCCTACCCAGTTTCAAAAAGCACTGACCCTTCACGTAGCCGAAAGGTTCTTCCTCTCTCCGTTGTTGGCGTCGTAGCGGGATTTATTTTATTTTGGGCCATACTTACCTTCTTATTAGATTCTTGTCAAAGTTCCAACTTCTTTACATCTTTTTAGCTATTTTTATTTTCAACTCTCTCCATTTCACCAGGTCGGCAATGACTTCAAGCTGACCATGATGAGGTACACGGAACTGGGCCGGGGCCTGGCCGACTGCTTCCTAATGAGGGTCGGCAAGGACATGCGCTGCTTCAGTCTCGTGCTCTTCTCCGAGAAGTATAGCATTGGTAAACAAAACATAAACTTTATTTATTGACGTTAAGAGTATGTTTTTTTTTAACCACCCATAATAATAATAATAATAATATTCCACAACTATCACACAACGACATCTAGTCCCAAGCTAAGCAGAGCTTGTGTTATGGGTACTAGACAACTGATAAACATACTTATATATTTCTAAATACATACATATTATAGATAAATTACACCCAGACACAGAACAAATGATCGTGCTCATCACACAAACATCCACCCACCCATGTTCCTTCTTAGCCCTTTGTGTCCGGGGCCGCGGTATCTCTTGCTAACAACCCGCAGCACCGGCAGGCGTCGGCGTCGGCCCTTGCTGACATCTCTAAGAGACGTGCGTGGAACACGAACGCACCGTTCGACACGACCTGTCGTCGTCTTAAGACGGACGGACGGTGAGCTAGCCCATTACTCACCGTCCACAGGCCCGTGCCTACGGTGACCGGAAGCCAACACGTGGCTCCCGACGCCCAGAGCATCTCCCGCGGCAGCTGGGCTGAGAGGTTATCTCCCTCTCACACGTTCCGCCACCTTCTTCGCTAGCATTACCTACTATACCTCAGTCTAACTTTAACTAAGTACCTATGTTCTACAGGTGAACGCATTATCTGCATCAACGCCGAGACGGGTAAAGACAACAAGTTCGCCGGCAAGATGCATGGGCCGTACACCAGGTTGTTGCCTCTCAGCACCAAGGATACCATGATGGCCATCCCGCACCTCAGCAAACAGCTGCACATCCTCAAGCTAAGCGGAGATGTGAGACACTTACTGACTTTTATACTATCGGAAATTTTTGCGAGTTGTGAAGGGCAAGCCATTTGAAGCATTAGTTACTTTGATCGTAAGACACGCTGCACTGCGTTATTTTGGGTCATTCAGATCGTAAGACACGCTGCACTGCGTTATTGTTTGGGTCATTCAGATCGTAAGACACGCTGCACTGCGTTATTGTTTGGGTCATTCAGATCGTAAGACACGCTGCACTGCGTTATTGTTTGGGTCATTCAGATCGTAAGACACGCTGCACTGCGTTATTGTTTGGGTCATTCAGATCGTAAGACACGCTGCACTGCGTTATTGTTTGGGTCATTCAGATCATAAGACACGCTGCACTGCGTTATTGTTTGGGTCATTCAGATCATAAGACACGCTGCACTGCGTTATTGTTTGGGTCATTCAGATCGTAAGACACGCTGCACTGCGTTATTGTTTGGGTCATTCAGATCGTAAGACACGCTGCACTGCGTTATTGTTTGGGTCATTCAGATCGTAAGACACGCTGCACTGCGTTATTGTTTGGGTCATTCTTAGCTGTGAAAAGTTCATCATCATTTTCTTGCCCTTATCCCATTCTATTTGGGGTCGGCGCAACACATTCTCTTTGTCCATTCTTCCCTGTTAGACGTCACGGTGGCATCCTTTCTGTTTCTATCTTTTTTAGCTGTGAAAAGTTAATCATCAATCTTTTCACTAAATTGTACCTATGCTATTACCGCTTATCAGTATTTTTAAAACAGTTAAAAACTCATGACTCCTTGTACTGTATAAGACGGGTCATGAAATATAGAGCACTGACTGTAGGTACTAATCTTAAGACTATGTGTGTTCAGAAAGGACCGACCGTATCAGTGAAGATGGGGCCAATCATCGACGTGGGGCACGAGATCAAGCAGTTCGATGCTTTCAGGAACGAACATGCGCTGCTGACCTTCGGCTTTGACGGCACCGCCATACTGAGGCTACCTGATTGTCCAGCACACTATGGTAAGACTTCTAGCACGACTCACTTCGAATAAAATCAACAACAAGAACTTGCTTGTAATTTACATGGTAATCATCATCATCATTCTCATGCCCTTATCCCAATTTATTTGGAGTTATCTTCTTCCACATTTCTCTATTTCTCGTCATCTCAGCAGTCACCTCTTTATTTGGAGTTATCTTCTTCCATATTTCTCTATTTCTCGTCATCTCAGCAGTCACCTCCTTATTTGGAGTTATCTTCTTCCACATTTCTCTATTTCTCGTCATCTCAGCAGTCACCTCCTTATTTGGAGTTATCTTCTTCCACATTTCTCTATTTCTCGTCATCTCAGCAGTCACCTCTTTATTTGGAGTTATCTTCTTCCATATTTCTCTATTTCTCGTCATCTCAGCAGTCACCTCCTTATTTGGAGTTATCTTCTTCCACATTTCTCTATTTCTCGTCATCTCAGCAGTCACCTCCTTATTTGGAGTTATCTTCTTCCACTTTTCTCTATTTCTCGTCATCTCAGCAGTCACCTCTTTATTTGGAGTTATCTTCTTCCATATTTCTCTATTTCTCGTCATCTCAGCAGTCACCTCCTTATTTGGAGTTATCTTCTTCCACATTTCTCTATTTCTCGTCATCTCAGCAGTCACCTCCTTATTTGGAGTTATCTTCTTCCACATTTCTCTATTTCTCGTCATCTCAGCAGTCACCTCTTTATTTGGAGTTATCTTCTTCCATATTTCTCTATTTCTCGTCATCTCAGCAGTCACCTCCTTATTTGGAGTTATCTTCTTCCACATTTCTCTATTTCTCGTCATCTCAGCAGTCACCTCCTTATTTGGAGTTATCTTCTTCCACATTTCTCTATTTCTCGTCATCTCAGCAGTCACCTCCTTATTTGGAGTTATCTTCTTCCACATTTCTCTATTTCTCGTCATCTCAGCAGTGACCTCCTTATTTGGAGTTATCTTCTTCCATATTTCTCTATTTCTCGTCATCTCAGCAGTCACCTCCTTATTTGGAGTTATCTTCTTCCATATTTCTCTATTTCTCGTCATCTCAGCAGTCACCTCCTCTTCTACTTCTTCTTTCTGTACCTCCTTTCTTGCCATGATGATCTGATATGCCCCGCTAGGGTGTCCCCACCTGGTGCTTCTACTCACATCTGCCTGCCTTTAACAATTTCTCCACCAATTTGAACAGAGCTGAAGATGTTCGTAACGCACCGCTATGAGAACGGCGTCAAGAGCGCGTTGGTCGGCGGGGACAACCGCTACATCGTGCACATCGGCTCCAACGGCACGCTCGCCTGCGTGTTCCTGCGCGAGACTGACTACCCGCCTGAGGAGCTCGAGCATCACATACCGGACAACGCCCTGTTTGAGATTAATGCAGAAACTAAGATTAACGTCATCACCATCATTCACAGCACTGATAGTGAGTTTTTTTGTTGCCTTTTTCGACTGACATCGAGTTTCTTCTCTAGAGATCCATCGAAATCTAAGAGTGTTATTTTACTTCTTCAATTATTTATTAACAACGATGTCTTTAAAGATAGGCATTCCTTGAATAAGATCTTCCAATTTTTTGCTAAGAACTCATCTAGAGTGAGAGGCAAACTACTTATATGTTACACTTCTTTTCGAATCGATGACTCAGATTTCGTCTGGGTGGATGGTGCTTATGACGAATCGGTAAAGGACCAGTACAAACAAATTAGATTAGAGAAAGATACTTCAGAAAGAAAGTATATCATGTACCTCCATACATGGTCCGTGTCTGAAACGGCGTCTGCAATTTCTCCTGGCTACCAGTCTGGTCTCTATCCGTCACTTAACTTCCCAGAGAACTACCTTCAGCTACAAGAAGATAAGATGGTCCGGGAGGAGACTACCGACTACAAGCGCCAACGCGAAGAGGTCTGCAGGGTGTTCGCGAGCCTCCAGGCGAAGCTGATAGAGCTTCTGGAGGAAAATATCAATGAGCGACCACTTCATCAGCTCTCACTGTCAGAGTTCAACCTGCATCAAGAAGCGAAGCGAGAGAGGCTTAAAGCGGTAAGAGACCTAGAATTAAGAAATTAAATGTTTTTGCCTTTTTTCACTTGATGAAGAAAAGAAAGCGAGGAGTTTGCAGCAAGTTTTCGACTTATTTTCAAAGTATAATGGGTACTTCTGTTAAAATAGTCGCTTATTTTAAATTCGATTTGTGACGAAACTAAATACTTAACTGTGTTATTAAGCTCGGACTCACTTTTTAGCGGTATTCTGTCCTCAACAGTAATGAACTCGAGTATCTATTCACCAGAAGCATAAGGGATGTACAAAACTCTCTGTATTTGTTCATCTAACCTTATTACTTCTGATGTTGAGGTTTGTGTACTCTTCTCAAAAGATTTTATGTTGTTTCTGACTTGATTCCACAGGCCGAAAAAGAACGTGAAGAGATCCGTTTGCAAACAGAGGCTCGCATCCGCGCCCAGGACAAGGTGACCGCGTGGATCAAGGCCACGTGCTGGGACAACATGAAGTCACCGAGGATCAAACTCTTTGCCATACACAGCCACTATCATGTAATCATTCTTGGATATATATTTGTTAAACAACTTCTTCTTCTTAGCGTGTCGATGGCAATCTAAATTGTGTCGACCCAGAATTGAGCTACTAGTTTGGCGCTTTCGGAAGCTTCCATCAGTTCCTATAGTGAGCAAACAACTTTATACTGATCGATTAATAGATGATGCTAGATACAGAATTCTGGATCTTAAACTGTCACTTACGGTATGTCTTCTATGATTATTCATTACTATGAGCTTCCGATATTTCGACGCTGTTGCAAGTGCCATGAATCCATGATCGCAAGGACGAAGGTAGACAGATTTGTCTGAGCCTGACAATTTATTTACCATCCACCTGCATTCTCTATAGTCAGTTAGTCACCCCGTGATCATGACTTTTTCCCTTGTTTTGGTATCTAATAGGTACTGGGTACAGGTAGGCTACACTTCATGTCCATGTCCACAAATATATTTTTTTACAAGGTTTTTATAGGTTCCCTACACATTTATGATTAGGTATAAGTTTACCAGTGACGGTACCCAAAAATGTAAACTGACTATGGGATCTCCATCCCACACTAAGCTTAAATTTTTTGAGCTATTGTTTAGGTGGAAAACTTTGCGACACTGCCATCGCACCGGGACACCTGGCCACAGCTGGAGCGGGTGGAAGCTCTGCGCTCCATCGAGATGGAGAACGATGACGACCTGTTCCGACCCTGGCTGGAATACTCGCTGGACGATACAGTTAATCCTATAGCCAATAAAAGTGCCATCTCCGGGTTGGTATTCTTCGAACTTTCTGCCTTTTGTGGCTGTATTATTTTAGTTTTACTCAAATGTGTGCTGAAAGACGGAGCTATACGTCCAGCAGAACTAAAATGGTTTGCCCAGTATTGCCTTCAAATAATCGGGTATTCGATTCAGGCTCCAGGTTGTAACTGAGGAATTCCTCAACCCAAATCCGTTCAGCCGTTGTGGGCAAAATGTCACGTCCGTCAAGCATTCCCTTACAGAGTTGCTTTCGTATTCAGAAAATAGTACCTAGGTATGTATGACTAGAATAATGCCTCCTGCTTGGTTTCCGTGGAGGTTCGTTATATGGTCCCACGGTATCTTACTACCAGGATAAAAAGTATTATAAGTTAACACACACAGTGTAAAATCTATGCGTGTGCCATATTTCATCCACTGTTCAGTAGTTTTTACGTGAAAGAGTAGCTAAACATCCATCCATCCATTTATCCTAACAATAGTAAGATTAACATTTGTGTAATATTAATATATGTCAGCGCCACCGCCAGGTGATACACAGTACACACTTTCTTGGCATCTGGCGACTGGCATTATGCTGAGCAGAGGCCCTTTTGACCTTATCAGTTTTGATATTTTTATTTGTTTTGTAAATTTTGAAAGGTGTTGTCAATCGCAAATAAACACATTTATCTATCTTTCATGTACCCCGGGTCTTTCTCTGGTGCAGGTCAGAGAGCCGCAGCCACGCGACGTCGATGTCGTCGTTGCGGCGCAGCAGTATGATGCAGGGTGCGGTGGTGGACATGGAGTCTGCTGAAACTGCCGCGGGGCAGCCCTACGTACTGTCGGGCTCCAGCGCACATCAAAACGTCAAAATCCCCAACTACATGATCCCACAGATGGAGGCCTACAGCTTCTTGCAAATGAACTGCCTTTACGAACTTGTTAAAGTAAGATTGACGTACACGGTCTTGTTGTAAAAGTATAGCACAATCAGTCTATAATGTTCCCACAGCTGGGACTTCAGGCCTCCTCTCTATGAGAGGCAATGGGCTTTATTCTACATGTGGGCCCAGTGTAGGTTGGTAGAAGTCAATTGTCTTTGAATATTTTGGTTCTGGGACATGCCGGTTTCTTCACGATGTTTTCCTTCACCGTTTTGAGAACGTAGGAGTACAAAAATATTTTTAACAAAATAGATGACGCTTACTGCATTTTCCTCCTGTTACAGCTGAACACCCAAAACATGCGGACGTGGTTCAACAAGCAGTTCGACGAGCTGTTCGTCCTGAAGAAGCGAGAGGTGGGGCTCGTGTCTGAGAGGAACGACAGGCTTCGCTTCATCATTGAAGGTTGTTTGCGAATTTTATTTCTTGCTTCTGAAACTGTTGATGGATGGAGAGGGAGAGGAAGGCTATAAAAATATGGATGGATTGTGTGAGGAATGATATGAAAGAGAAAGGAGTAAATGCCACTGTGACGTCTAATAGGAAAGAATAGAAAAAGAAAATGTGTGATGATGATGAAACTAGTGTTGCCCAAATGCAAGACCAAGACGAGACTTAGCCAGTCTTGGTCTTGGTCTTGCGTCAATACACCTGGTCTTGGTCTTGGTATTGCGCTCTCAAGTCTTGGTCTTGGTCTTGGTCTTGCAGCAAGAGTCTCGCAAGTCTTGCAAATACCTATTAGCCTATTACTATTTACTAAACACGTTAGTTTAGATCTAAGAACAACGTAACGGAGTAGGTACATGTTTACATTGACATAGGCATAGTAAACCACCAAATTAATTAAATTAACTTCATAATAATTATAAAAAATTATGCAAATTAGTCCCTAAGCGTAATTACTGACTTTAGGTATACCTATTATGATTTACTGAGCGTGTTTAGTGGCTATCCTAAACTCTTCACAAACAGCTAACGGTTAAAATAATTATCACTTACATATTTTTTATCATCGTCTCGACTTGATAATTCTAACTAATAAAATTTGTCGTCGTCGAAACAAAATACCTACTTAATTTAATTTAATTAATTAATTTATTCAGACATACAAATATCCATATATTAGTACATAAATTCCCCAAAACATAGAAAGAAAATAATAACGCCCAGATCTCAATTTGACTAAACTGCGAGACGCAAGAGTCTTGCAGGCTAAGTCTTGTTCTTGCTCAAATCTTGCAGGGTTCAGTCTTGGTCTTGGTCTTGCTACAATAAGTCGGTCTTGGTCTTGGTCTTGCGAAAGTGCAAGAACAAGACCAAGACTGCAAGACCAAGACCGATTTTGGGCAACACTAGATGAAACTGTTGGCTGTTATTGAATCTTTATCCCTATCACTTCACTATCACTAATATATCATTCGCTTCCCGCTGTCTGTCCCTATTGTATGCTTAGATCTTTAAAACTACGCAACGGATTTTGATGCGGGTTATTTTAATAGATAGAGTGATTCAAGAGGAAGGTTAACCTATGTGTAGAATAAATGGTTCCGTGCGAAACCGGGTCGGGTCGCTAGTTACATAAAAGATAGTCACTCCCGCTGTTTGTATGCTTAGATCTTTTAAATTTCGCAACGGATTTAAATGCAGTTTTCAGCAATAGAGTGATTGAAGAGGAAGGTTTTTATATAAATATTATAGCCGTCACTGGGAAAAGTTAATTTACAAATGTTAATTTTTAATCTGTTTTTGAAATTCATCGTGACCTTTCAGAACTAAATAAGCTGTCTGACTTACGACTCAGTTTCCATCACCTGACGATTGTGATCACCGATCCGAAGTGGAGACAAGAGGAACATGTGCAGAAGCTTGTCAAAGTAGAGCCTGAGGAGGTAGGTAGTACCGGAAGACTACATGTAGATGAGTTTGTTGAGAATTGAGAAACCTAGCCCCATGATGATGATGATTCTTCAGATCATAATTATTATCACCGTATCGCTAAAAATATCATAAAAGAATATTTTGTCCCTCAGTCTAACAAACCACATTGTATTTCCTTTATAAACTAATTTCAAACAGATTCCTAGTGATGATGATGAAAGTTAGCAAATCTATTTAAATGAGGATTAACTTTCTCAAAGAGAGCATCGTACCTTTAACCTAGTTCTAATATTCGTTACGCAGTGTGCAATCGAGCCGTACATAAGCCCCAGTCAGATCGTGATCATCCCGCCGGATCCGGGCCCGAAGGACGACTTCCGCGAGAGAGCGCTCATGGATATGATGGATGGAGTGCTGGAGAAGCTCTGGCATGAAGAGATCAAGAAGCCCATCCGAAAGCCGCAGTGCATGGTCAGATAACGCTGTAGTTCTTTAACAGTTATTTTTACTTCGAACGGCAATAACAGAAAAGCAACGTTATTTTGACGGAGCTAAATAGATAATAAAAGCCCGCCAATAATTCCCGAAGGATTAGGCAGCAGAAGTAAACCCGAGGAGCTTGTGGCTTAATAATAACTGCCACTCGGGTCGAGTTGGTTGGGAAAAGGCTAGGCAGATCATGATAGGCAGAAGTATACCCACATTTCACCAGTTATGTTTAAGTCCCATGTAATATAAGGACGAGCCTTTTGTGATCAAACGGTCACAAATCCAGAGTCCGTGACTGCTACTGAGAAATTCCTGGTGGAAAAACCCAATACCACTCCTGTTAAATCCATTACATTTAATTATCATTAAGACCCGTATTATAGTACTCTACCTTCGCACACACAGTTGGAAAAAGACCCAGAGCACTTCAACGAGGACGACCTCCGGCAAGTGTTCGACTACGAGGCGAAGGTTCGCTTCCGTAACGAAGAGCGGGACAAGTACCGCAAGATGCTTCACGCGGAGTACGCCAAGCTATCGCAGGTGCTCAACGAAGGCATCGTCAAGTTCAACCAGAAAGTAAGAGTGGACTAATTATTATTTTTTTACTCTCCGTCTTCTCGATACTTTTCCGGTGTTGATTCTCGGGGTAGGCTGTGGTTTTCAGTAGTTGCAGTGGTTGGAAGCAGACTCGGACTTGTCTCAAAATTGAACAGTCCTTCACCTTCACCATTTTCTCGTAAAATAGCTGAGAAGAAAAAAAAAGGCACCAAAATTCCCACATACTCCTGACTGTTAATTTAGCAAGATATCCTCTACTCTCTGAAGAAGAAACAGAGTAACTTTACACCCAAAAGTCACGGCTGATCCATGAGTTTACCAGCCCCAATAACTTTTGCTGTTACAGGTGAGGGAGACCTGGCTTTTAAAGATTAAGACGGACTCCATCATTGGTCAAGAAAATCTAAACCTTATGCGTTTGCGCAGAGCTAACCTGGACCGAATTGAAAAGTCGGAAATTTTAGAGGACATGAGGTTCGACATTCGAATTTTTTGTCATGTTGGTAGATGCAAATTGCAGATTAGCCATTTATTTGAAGTTTAAGCGACTTATAAAATAAAATTGATGGTTATATAATAAATAAACGGTTTTTTGCATGCTGCTGATATTATCCATGGCCAGACTCTAAATTATTAAAACTTCTTCGAAAACCTCTAGAGACGACATAACCCTCTACGAGCAACAGGTGGAAGAGTTGAACGCACAGTTCACAGAGATACAGGGACAGAGTGCGGAGTGCCAGGCCGCGTACGATGCCCTCACTGCCAAGGATAGGCAGATGGAGAAGACCTTCAAGAACCACTTCGGTGATATGCCACCGATCATCATTGAGCAGGCTTACAAATTTTACAAGTAAGTTTTATTGGGGTAGTTAGTCTTGTCTTGAGTTCATGATTTGCCATCGTTCAGCAAAAAAATAAACCTCAGAAGACTAGTTTTACATTTTCTGGTTCTTTTATCGAACTTGGTGCACCCTGGGCAATTATCTTCGCTATAATCGAGCTGACTGGCTTAATCAGACAGAACACCACAATTGTCAGTTTTTATCAAATGGTCTGGTGGTAACAGGATCTCCTCTAAAAAACGAATGCGCTGTGTACGGGCGCTGATCGTGTGTTGTTGTCCACATAAATACACGGAATTATAGGTTCCTACCCACAGTACTCCCTACCGGGTCTGCTCTCTGTTTGTTGTAACACTTGTGTTGTTGTCAGGAAGCGTCCGAAGTGGCACCAGCGCGCGACCATGATCCCCGTGGTGTTGGTGGAGTTGGCGCAGGCGGTCGCTACTGGCGTGCGGCCGCCGCTGCTGCACGCCGACGTCGTCGACTACTTCAAAGGGTGAGCCATCCTCAACGATCAGTTGAAACATGTCTACGGCTGGACGTAGAGGCCTCCCATCAAGCCACAATGACCTTTGCGGCGATATCTCAAGTCCTTCAAGCGCGCCGTGATGAGAAGCGAGTAAAGCCATTGCAGCAACTAAAATCCAATGACCGCCGTGGTAATTGTGACTATAAATAGTTAGCGATCAACTATTACTATTTTAATATACATCTCTTTTACCAATAAGGGACATACAATCTTTTGTTAGTTTTTTCATTTTTTGAGCGGAAACATAGTCGATTACTAGTCACTGCAGTTACTAGCCAGCGGTGGTGCAGCTGCCAGGCACCTGGCAGCTGCACCACCGCTGGCAACACAGTGCACTTTTTAGCCTTCCCCGCCTTTCTATTACATCGACCTACATTCAGTAACTTCATTTCAATGTTATAGGGTAGAAGTACTAGACCATATCAGCAATATGCCCACTGTGTTGGACGAACATTTGTGGACCACCATGTGCAGACTGAGAAGGGCCAAAATTGAGAACGAGATTAGGGTAAGTGTACTACTATTAAGATCGTGTACTTGTGTGGATGTGGGAGGTCTTGAAAAAAGTTCTCACTACGAATGTAAAGTAGTCGATAAAGAATAACTGCCGTGCTCAGAAATGTTAAATGATTACTTAAGCCTCAAAATTCTCTGAGTACGGCAGTAAGAGTAGAAAAACCATAACAAAAGTAACGATGATAAACTGACAACAAATAACTTCAGTTATGGACACAGTGCTGATAGGTTAACGTTTTCCGCAGATGAGAGCGTTGGTCCAGGACTTGGCGTACGTGGAACACGCTAGCGGTGTATGGCACAAGGCCATCCAGACTCGAGGCACCTTCCTCGCCACTGCACAAGCAAACGTATTGAAACATCGGGAGGAAGTCGAACTCGAAGCCAGGAACAAAACTATTCAGGTATTGGATTAAGGATTTTAAGGCAGAGTTGTATTGAAGGTACCGAAAGCACACCCATTTCGCCAGTTATTGTTTCAGCTCTAGTAACGGGTGTTGAGCCTATTAAATTACTACCAACCACAAATTCCTGATGGAAAAATCCAAAAATACTTCGCCCGACGCAGGAATCGAACCCAGGACTTCACGCTCAGCAGTCAATGATACTGTGGCCAATTGTAAATCAATATCAGCTTATAATGTTCTCACTGCTGGGACATATCTATGCTGGGTTCAGTGTAGGGACGTAGACGTATGTTAATGTTTCAGATGTTTTGTTCTAGGGCTTGCCGGTTTCCTTACGATGTTTTTGTTATGAAAGTTTTTAAGAAAATGTTTCCTACTGTGGTACAAAGTTTTTTGTTTCTACAAAGTCACGTTACAGAACTTTTTTTTCATGTTCTACTTGAATAGCTGGTACTACCAGCGGGACAGGTCGAGATCGTGACCACGGGCCACATGCAAGACTTCGAAGACGCCACGCTTATCCCCAGAGAAGATATCGAGAAGATTAATAACCTCATAATGGTAACACTGTCTTTTAGTCTTATTTTCCAAGGTTGTCGATGTTTCGCACAGCTTACGTACCTACCAGATGTTACAGGTTTATGTTTTACCTTACAATACCTATTTTTCACTATGAAACTTACTGGTTCTTAATTTCTTACACATAGAAAATTATATGGCGTTAAATTAAATGAGTTCCGCAATAATCTTGCAATATTACAGAGAGTGGGTGAGATGAAGTTGCGTATGATGCGCAAACAGATGGAGTTCCGCAAGGGCATACTGTCCAAGGAGTGGGAGCACTCGCAGATGAAGATGAAGCTGAGGCACATGAAACAGGAGCTGTACTCGTATAAGAGGCTCAAGGTGACTACCGTACATCTATCTATATAAATAAAGAGAGAAGTCCTGATTGACTGACTGACTGACTGACTCATCAACGCCCAGCCCAAACCCTTGGACCTAGAAAGCTGAAATTTTGCACAGAGGTTCCCTTTATATAATGTAGACAAGGAATAAGGAAGAATTTTTCGAAATTCAACCCCTAAGGGCGGGGGCACACGATGCGTTGCGGCGCCGCACCGCAAAGATTCCGACGAATCGGCCTTCAATTTCACTGGTCGTGTGCCCGCCGATCGGTCGAAATGGCGCCGCACCGCCGCCGCAACGCATCGTGTGTCCCCGCCCTAAGGGAGTTAAATAGGGGATAAAAGTTTGTATGGAAAATCGTCATTTTCACGCGGGCGAAGCCGCTGGCAAAAGCTAGTTTGAAATAAATACCGTAGCGGATTTCAGTGAAATGCATAATGCTTTAAAAAGTCGCGTTTATAGATCTCTATTAACTGAACGTAATTTACAGAATGATGATACACCTAGATTTCGCCAATTAGGTACATTTAAGTCCCATGCAATAAGGGGCGGGCCTATTACCATAAAAACCGTGCAAAAAATCGGACTCTGTGGCTGCTACTCTGAGAAATTCCGCACGGAAAACCCAGTAACAACTACCTACTCAGCAGTCGTTGCGTTTGCGACTACTAGACCAACGTGGTTCTATGAGTCATATCTAAAACACCAGGAGGCAACTGTATTCTCTTCATCAGATCCCAAAAGAACTGCAGAGATACCTGAAGAACAAAGAGCTTGGCTACACGGATGATCAAGATTTTGTTATTATGGAGAAGGAAAACGAAGCTTCCAAGGTGGGTGTCGACAAGATGCTGAACCACCAGATGAATGCGTGCGCGGAACTTGAGGTAAGATCTGCAGATAACTTCAGAAATAGCACTTTTAAAATCACGACTTGAATTATTCTCGAAGGATTTATGTTTAGATAGGAGGCGACCGTAAGGCTCCTATCAACTGCCAACTACTTGCAACCCTTTGTACGCGCTTCAAACGAGTTTCGAACGCGCTTCAGACGCGTCTGGGTATACTATAAATGGGTCAAAATCAACAAAGTGCATTTTTTTTCAATTTTGGTGGCGACATTTTTTCTACAGTTTTCGTGAAAAATAAGGACCTGGTATAAGAATAGAGAGTCCAAGCTAGAAGGATCTTCAAGAGGTCTAAGAATATCTCAATAACTTTTTGAGATATTTTAGATCAAAGTTTAGTGTGGCCACCAAAATTGAAAATCGCCCACCAAAATCGAAAGTGGCCACCAAAATTGAAAATCAGTGGCACCAAAATTGGATTTTTCTTTCACAAACTAATCAATATAACTAATCTCACAAATTAGACTGGAATTATCAATATTTTTCATCAGTTAATAAAACTCTCTATTGTTAAAAAATATTTATTATTATTTATCTGATAAACTCATAATGATAATTATGAGTTTATGACACAAGTACACAACAACACGAAAACAAAAAACATTAATCTTTTTTATTGTAAACAAAATTAAAAGTTTCCCAAACAAAACTAAGAAATAAAACATAATTAACAAAAAACATGATAAAAAAAATAATAATTACAAAATACAATATTAAATCCAAGGTGGAGACAGTGAAATAGCAAACATATCATGACCATTTCACCAGCGCTCTAGTTACAGATTTCAGTTTACGCAATAACCTTAACACAATAATTATTTGGGTGCTAATCAACAGACGAGATCAATAGTTTCTACAATCAGTCTTTAAATCTGAGAAAGGAATTTGAAATTTTCCAATATGTATATTTTAAAATTTACCTTACAAAGGTTTACCTTTGTCATCTTTACTAAAAAAAAAAACATAAAAACAAGAAAACAATAAGCAGAGTACTTACATCTAATAGGAACTTGACTGCAATAGTTACACAGAATAGTTACAAGAGTTGCATGGAATAACAAACTTAATTGTGTTAAATATAATTATCTTTCTCATACAAACTAATTTAAAACCAGAAATAATACTTTTTTCTTTAGAATTTCAATAAGTTTCCTAAAAACAATATTATTATATTTTTGACTTACCAAACAACCCTTTATCTTTAGTTCTAAACAACCAAATAACCATGCTGAATTTTAATAACTATATGTAGGTACAAACAATACATATATATACAGTACATAATTAAAACTTGGTGGCTCGTTTTCAATTTTGGTGGCGTGAAAACGCCACCAAAACCACCAAAATTGAGCCACCAAAATTGAAACCAGGCATAAAAAAAACATTAAAAATAGGGGTTTTAAGTTACAATTAAATTAATAGCACTGATTTATTCATAACCCAAATCACTACCTATAATGTGTAGCTTATTATTAAAACACTTTAAAATTAACAGCAAATCGATCCACCAAAAATTGAACAATTCTTGTCCCCCGTGCCACCCAAGACGATACTTACGTTTTTGGCGGGAAATCACAGCACTAATCACACACCTGTTACGCGCAAGTGCCGGCGCACGACTGAGAGATGTGAAATAATAAAACGCGATTGATCGCACACGCACGAAGCTTCATTTTATAGTATGTTGAATAAGTGCCACCAAAATTTTGATTTTTGCTTGGACAAACTTTGATTAAGTATCCTGTGCTTTTAAATTAGATTTTCTAATATGGTTTAATTGTTTTTAGAGAATGTGTCTTATGCATATACTAACGAAATTGTTTATTTTTTATTGTACATTAAATTGTTACTTTGGTGAATGCAATTATATCAAAAAATGGAGCTGGGACAAGCCACCTAACTTGAATTTTAAGGCGTTTTTTTTTTTCTCTAATTATTTATAAACACTTATATAAAAAAAAATGTGGCCCTAATTGAACCAAGTTACGTAGTTCACTATAAAAAAAAATAAGAAACATCCTATCATTTAACACCTCGATTCTCAACGTGGACACGCAAAATTTGCTGCGGGGATATTCACCCAAATACGCAAAAATCGGCATCTACAGTGCAGACGACGCGCGTTCCTAAAACGTGCGTCGTCTGCGCGTTTAGGGACCTAACATATCCTACAAGAAAAACATTTTAAATTAGGATTTTTAACTACTATTTCATCACATTACGTTTGAAGAGGCAGTTGTAATTTTATCTCTTCAAACGTAACTTTTGGAGACCAAAAAATTCAGCCGTTCCTTACCATACGTTTTAACGTGTAACTAATGAACTTTTGTAGCAGTAGGAACAAGCTGTTTTTTTCTGATTGTATTTTTATTTACGAGGCTAACTTTTTAGTTAAAAATAATGGATATTGAAGCGGAACGCAAGAAGATGGAGACGTTCATATTGACACTTAATGTGAAGGTTTCCGCCAAGAAATTGAACGAGGATCCACTGGAGCCCATTAGAATTCGGCGAATCTTCAAGAGGAGGCAAGTACATACTGTATAAAGGGTGTAAAAGTACCCTTAAGGTGAATCCTTCAACCAGCCCGCGAAATTCAAATTTTCTTAAGTTTTTTGCAATTTGCAGGCAAGTGATAGGTTGTATGTTGATGAACATTTGATACGCGGCTGTAAGACGTATCTAGTTACAGAATTATAATCATCAAAATCATTAATACAACCCTCCGAGCTCATAAAGGTTCCGGAATGACTTTGACCTTGTAAAAAGTAATTTTTACAATTTACGCAAAAAAACTTAAGAAAATTTGAATTTCGCGGGCTACCCTGGAATATCAACCTTAACGCAAATGAAGGGCACTTGTTCTCCCCACCACTGCGATCACTTTTTTGTTGTAGACCATACCTGGGAACCCTTTAGTTTCGGAGATATTGGGGGTCAAAGTTCCAAATTTTTCACAGCTGTTTTTGTAAATACTAGTTTTTCAGATTATAACTTTACTGAAATTACCTCCATGACCCATTTACTATTCAAAGCATCCACTAACTAGCACAATGTTTTAAGAGTGCTACTTTGAGTTTTACTGTAAAATGTGATTTTTGACCCCAAAGAAAAAGTCATTTCTCAGCAAAAATTTTTGCATAGGGGTACTTAGTTTCATGTAGAGAATGCTTGGTTGACGGGTGTGTGATGGGTTACTTTACACTCTGTATAATAATAATATAATTATATCAGGAGAAAAATCTAGTATTATCGTAGCTCAAGTTCAAGTTAATGAAAATATTAGATGTTTCGAAGTATTTATGCGACCACTCAACCAACGAAGCAGTTTGTCTCTAGGTACACACCTGTATTGGTATTTCGTTAGGTTAGAGTAGGCATCAATAAATTATTTGGTTATCTGTTAGATCAGGAAGCAGAACAAATCTCACCTGACTAGATATTTAGTTCGAGCAGTTCGAGTATGATCTGATCTCAGTCATTACATCGTGCCAGATGTATCAGAAAAGTTCTTAAAGGTATGCTAAAGCTAAGCTATTAAATCTGTTAAACAAAAAACGCATCGCCTGGCGACACGCAAACATCGAAATTGCTCAAACAGATCTGTCCGCGGGATGGGATATTTGCAATAGCCCAATAACCGTTGGACAGATAACTCACTCTAGTAGTAGGGGATGAGGAAATTTGCACCCTATTCCTCATTCCACATGACTCTGATCGACAAAATCATTTGCTCTCAGGATGGAGACGCTGGTTATGCGAAGCCGGCTGATCCGCGAAGTCCAAGCCAACCACTCCACCATCGTGATGCTGCAGACTGAGCTGGAGTTGCTGCGGCTCAAGACTTACCCTACCCTCGCCAGCTTCTGCACTTACTAGGATAGTTAGCTTCTTATTTTAATTTGCTTCGTTTAAAACCGAAATAGCCTTCTAGCAGAGACTGAATAATGTACACACATTATTCAATCTCTGCTGGAACTCTAGAAGGCTATATTTCGGTATGTATGCTTACTTGCATTTTGATCCCACATTCACACTGGAACTCTCAGGGCCGAAACCGAACGTTGAAAATAAAAGGTCGCAGAGAAATATTTTGTGTATAGTCGCGAGCTATATCATCATCAGCCTATAATGTTCCCACTTCAGGGACTCAGGCCTCCTCTCTAGGAGAGGGATGGGCTATAATCCACCAAGTGCGGATTGGCAGATGTCACATGTCTTCGAATTTTTTGGTTCTAAGACCATTATAAGATGGTAGTAAGCGTTGGGTTTCTCAATAAATATGGAAAGAACCATATCAGACTTTTATTTTTAAAACATCTTAGTTAGCTTCAATTTCATGGTTAATTGTAGGGATCGTCAGAATCACAAAACAAAAGACAAACGCTGATTACAAAACTTTTATTTTCCATAAACAAATCTACAGTTACTGATAAAATACATTCAATAATAATTATTAATAGTTCGATACAGCTCAACATTTATAGAAAAACGTAAGAAATTCGCCTAGTCATGACTTCGTTAGATATCTTTCCATTTTATTGATATAAAATGCTGGGGAGATTCTCCAAGTTAGAAATCACTAATATTAAAAATCTGTAAATTCGGAGGCAACACAGCCTTTCCTGCGCTTACATAGAAACAAAGCAAGTCCTGAGGTACAGTCGTGTGCAAATGCTATCTTATTTTAGAAGCAATCTAATCTAGGTATGTTCTACATTATTAGGGTGAACTGATTTTCATGATTCTTTTTTCATTTGAAAGCTGGTGTTTTCCGTGTGGTCCCATTGTCACCATTTCAATATCTGATGATGGGATCTTGTAGAAATCGGGGGAACTCTTCAATAAATAACAGCAGATTAACCGCGATTATGTAAATGTAGCGGTCTGATGTGACACTGGTAGGTAAAAATCTACGGAATGCAAAAGCTATGTTATTCAAGGAAATGTGAATTATTTTCCAAACATTTTTCGACGACTGTACCTAAATATTTTTTCATAAAAAGATAGTATTAGGCCACAATTTCGTTTTAAAAAAATAATCTTATCACACAATTTACCATCACAATTTCGCCAATATTTATTCAAAAATAAATGTTAACAATTTACGCTTTTGGAATTTGAATTTTGGTATCAAAATCTTTTTAATTGTTTTCTTCCGATGTGAGAATCGTATCAAACTGCAAACGGTGTAAAATACGCTTGAAATGTTTCAAGAAAAAAATATTGCAAAGGTACTGGTTTGTATTTGGACAAAAAAGGAAGATCTACTCAAAAACCGGTTTTATGTAACTTACATTAAATAGATACAGTCAGAGCAACTTCAATCCTTCATGTCGTCGTAACTGTAAAACTTGTGCAGTTTTCACATTGCATGTGCGGTTGACGTTGACTGTACCTATATACTTTTCTTGCAACATTTCAAACGCTTCGTTTCCAACTACGGCTGTGCGCATTAAACTACGACGGTACAAAGCCTATTAAAACGGTACAATTATATTACTGCTATTTTACTATTTAAAGGTAGATATGTAAAGTAGGGGAGGGGTACTTTGGGGATATGAATGTAGAAAAATTGATTATATTATATCCAGAAGATTCCATTCACAAGTTCATTGATCTAACATAGGTAAAGGAGAGGCAGTTAAAACTCCTTCGCATTCATTGTGTGCCCAGCCAGCAAAGAGGCTACACAAAGGCAACGGTTTCGTCCCTGTGTCTATGCTTTATCTCAAATCGATCACTCAGTGTTTGTCCAACCAGTACCTACTTAGCAACCAGAACAGTTCCGTCGTTGGCCTCAACTTCCTGGAACCCTCCAGAAGGCTAAAGACAGAATTGAAGTTGCACCCGCTACGCTGAACATGCAACGCTCCTCGAAAAGACTTTCCTAAGGCTACCCCGAAAAATAAACTGGTGAATGGAATATTTTATATAAGGGCTGTTGTCATATCCAGGTTTTTCATTCATTTATAATACCACACCTTGAGTAGGTATAATATAATGTGATTTGAGTTATTTTTATTTAAGAGCAAGCGGGCTGGCTCATATCACAATCGCTCATAGTATTTGTGCAAAATTCGTGTTCAAACATTAACACTTATAAATATCTTTTCGTCTTCTGACACCAAGTCCTTTGGCGTTAGTGCTTTCAGTATATTTTGGTTAGCCATTAAAATCAGTGCTACGATTCAAAGTCTATATACACGGCAGCTGAAAACATACTATTACTTGAGCATCCATTATAAGCAGTTCAAGTATATTTTAGGCCGTATGTCCAAGATGTTAGTTTCAATGATTTAAACAATCCATCGTATTGGTATGGATTATCATAAAATTGTCCTAGTGTCTTTGTATATTTGTCTATAATATCATTTAATTCTCTCATCATACGTATAAAGGTAACCACTTTTTTTATCTTTGGCGATAAGTTTGTCCTACAGAATATAGTAGTTCGTCGATATATTCGTTTATAGTTCCTAAGCAGCAGGTGTGTTAAGCAGTTGGTTCCTAGAGTGCAGTCCTCTGGTCGTAAACTATAACGGCATCGGCGTCAAAGAACTGGCTGTGTGACTTACTGAGCGCGATGATAGCCGCATGCTCGTTGCGCATGCGGTTCTTGTATTTCTTGCTTAAGTTCACCTGGAAAATGATAATCTGATTGAAGAGATCTGCGCCTGGTAGGATAGATAGATGACACAAATATCTTTGTTTTCGACGCCTTTGGACATGCCTCCGGTTATCACACGATATGTTCATGTTTAGATCTTGTGACTCTGTCATTTAAGGATGAGATGAGATCAGGGGTGTTTGAATCCATACTTCCATACTATATAATATTATAAAATAATGCGAAAGTAACTCTGTCTGTCTGTCTGCCTGTCTGTTACTCTTTCACGCCTAAACGGCTGAACGGATTTTGATGAAATTTGGTACAGACATAGTTTGGAACTTGAGAAAGGACATAGGATAGTTTTTTTTTTTTTCGCGATATAAACCAAAAATCTGCCGGAAGTCACTATTCCACGCGAACGAAGTCGCGGGCAAAAGCTAGTATAGAATAATCGTATCTCCTCATGCTGACATTAACTGAGTACCTAATTAAAATCTGTGGACAGGTTTATTGCTTACCTTAGCATACAGTTGTTGCAGGTCGTCTTCTGTAGAGAGTGGTCGTGGTTTTGGTCTGAGGAATGCTGGTAACGATCTCGTCTTCAGAGCGTCGATGTTCGCCGCATTGTCTATTTCGTCTAACACTGGAACATAAGTCTTCATTGTAATAAAAACGATATATCGTATTACAAATAATAATGGTCCTAGAATGTTTCCCAGAGGTACACATAACTTTATTTTGTTGAATTAATGCCATCTGATCCGAATACAAATAGTTATTGTTTTGATCGGAAACATAAACATAATTATTATGATTTTACGTGAGTAGAAAATGTGGATGTTATTGTGTTAAGTTCCTGTTTCAGTTATGTTACACTTTCAAATGCGTTAGACGAATCATCAGAAATAGGAGATCCAGTTTTAATGTCACAGAATAAACTCAACAACTGACTTGACTATTAATTAAAATAAAGATTGACAACTTAGAGCAAAGTGAACCAATACTTGTTCAGCGCAAAAATAAAACAATACAATTGCAATTGCATAGGTACATTTAGCTAGCAAAAATAAACTCACTGCTGCTCGAGGCGTACTGCACACACTGTTCCCTCGGGTCGGGCACGCGGTTGACGTAGCACTGCGGAGGGTGACGAGCCTCTCGCGAGGACCTACACTCCGCGTCACCAGCGTAGCTGACTGGGCGAGCGTGGCGCTGGACTTGCACCTTAAATGATTTGTATTGTTGTAGCCCTGTATTGTGTGGCACGGGAGGCCTTTGTTCAGCAAGGGCAAAGTATTGTGTAGCCATGTTACAGAAAGGTGAAAGAAGCATCGACATCACCCACCATGGAGATCGTTCTAGACCTGCTTCATTTTATGAATTTGGCCAAATCTATATTATAAAAGAAAGTCGTGTTAGTTACACCATTTATAACTCAAGAACGGCTGGACGGATTTAGATGAAAATTGGTAGGGAGGTAGCTAAGAACCAGGAGAAGGACATAGGATACTTAAAAAAAAAAAAAAAAAAAAAAAAAAAAAAAAGGAAATAGGTAGTAGGTAGGTAGGTAGGGTAGTAGGTAGGTAGGGTAGGTAGGGTAGGTAGGGTAGGTAGGGTAGGTAGGGTAGGTAGGGTAGGTAGGGTAGGTAGGGTAGGTAGGGTAGGTAGGGTAGGTAGGGTAGGTAGGGTAGGTAGGGTAGGTAGGGTAGGTAGGGTAGGTAGGGTAGGTAGGGTAGGTAGGGTAGGTAGGGTAGGTAGGGTAGGTAGGGTAGGTAGGGTAGGTAGGGTAGGTAGGGTAGGTAGGGTAGGTAGGGTAGGTAGGGTAGGTAGGGTAGGTAGGGTAGGTAGGGTAGGTAGGGTAGGTAGGGTAGGTAGGGTAGGTAGGGTAGGTAGGGTAGGTAGGGTAGGTAGGGTAGGTAGGGTAGGTAGGGTAGGTAGGGTAGGTAGGGTAGGTAGGGTAGGTAGGGTAGGTAGGGTAGGTAGGGTAGGTAGGGTAGGTAGGGTAGGTAGGGTAGGTAGGGTAGGTAGGGTAGGTAGGGTAGGTAGGGTAGGTAGGGTAGGTAGGGTAGGTAGGGTAGGTAGGGTAGGTAGGGTAGGTAGGGTAGGTAGGGTAGGTAGGGTAGGTAGGGTAGGTAGGGTAGGTAGGGTAGGTAGGGTAGGTAGGGTAGGTAGGGTAGGTAGGGTAGGTAGGGTAGGTAGGGTAGGTAGGGTAGGTAGGGTAGGTAGGGTAGGTAGGGTAGGTAGGGTAGGTAGGGTAGGTAGGGTAGGTAGGGTAGGTAGGGTAGGTAGGGTAGGTAGGGTAGGTAGGGTAGGTAGGGTAGGTAGGGTAGGTAGGGTAGGTAGGGTAGGTAGGGTAGGTAGGGTAGGTAGGGTAGGTAGGGTAGGTAGGGTAGGTAGGGTAGGTAGGGTAGGTAGGGTAGGTAGGGTAGGTAGGGTAGGTAGGGTAGGTAGGGTAGGTAGGGTAGGTAGGGTAGGTAGGGTAGGTAGGGTAGGTAGGGTAGGTAGGGTAGGTAGGGTAGGTAGGGTAGGTAGGGTAGGTAGGGTAGGTAGGGTAGGTAGGGTAGGTAGGGTAGGTAGGGTAGGTAGGGTAGGTAGGGTAGGTAGGGTAGGTAGGGTAGGTAGGGTAGGTAGGGTAGGTAGGGTAGGTAGGGTAGGTAGGGTAGGTAGGGTAGGTAGGGTAGGTAGGGTAGGTAGGGTAGGTAGGGTAGGTAGGGTAGGTAGGGTAGGTAGGGTAGGTAGGGTAGGTAGGGTAGGTAGGGTAGGTAGGGTAGGTAGGGTAGGTAGGGTAGGTAGGGTAGGTAGGGTAGGTAGGGTAGGTAGGGTAGGTAGGGTAGGTAGGGTAGGTAGGGTAGGTAGGGTAGGTAGGGTAGGTAGGGTAGGTAGGGTAGGTAGGGTAGGTAGGGTAGGTAGGGTAGGTAGGGTAGGTAGGGTAGGTAGGGTAGGTAGGGTAGGTAGGGTAGGTAGGGTAGGTAGGGTAGGTAGGGTAGGTAGGGTAGGTAGGGTAGGTAGGGTAGGTAGGGTAGGTAGGGTAGGTAGGGTAGGTAGGGTAGGTAGGGTAGGTAGGGTAGGTAGGGTAGGTAGGGTAGGTAGGGTAGGTAGGGTAGGTAGGGTAGGTAGGGTAGGTAGGGTAGGTAGGGTAGGTAGGGTAGGTAGGGTAGGTAGGGTAGGTAGGGTAGGTAGGGTAGGTAGGGTAGGTAGGGTAGGTAGGGTAGGTAGGGTAGGTAGGGTAGGTAGGGTAGGTAGGGTAGGTAGGGTAGGTAGGGTAGGTAGGGTAGTAGGTAGGAATAATCTATATTATGTGACGCAGACGAAGTTGCGCGGGTCAGCTAGTAATAAATATTTCAGTATTAGAAACTAAAATAAACACTTTCAGAATTTAAGGACTAGGGACTTTTTTTATTGAGAATAAACTTGTATCTGTTAACTCTTAAAAAACTGGCTATTATCAATGATACGTTACCCACAAGGTACGTTGTTCACTAAATTATTAGAAAATTCTTACCTCAGCATGGTGTTTCATCCTATAGTTTTCCTGACTAGTATATGCATGGTTTTCTTTGATAGCATAATTTTCCTTAAGATATTGTTCATCTGGAAAACAAAATATACCAACACCCGTAAATCAATATTTCGCATTTTCTAATTAAATTCTTATTTACAAGGATTCATTGAACTTACCAAACGATTTCTGATGACGCGGCATTAGGCGGCAGTAACAAATTATAACTAACAAAATAACAACTCCGCAAATACCTCCTATAAGCCAAGATAACCAAACAATTATAACACGACCCTGGAAATAAACATTTTGGTTTGTACTCATATTCTTGAATAAAATATTGATTAAAAGTGCACTCAACACACCTGCAGAAACATTTCAGTTAATAACACGAAAGCGAAAGACGCTTGTTTTTGATCCCTTGCTGTAACGTTTTCCTAACATTTTGAATACTTATCTGATACAAATCCTACTTAAATATAATAAAATTAAGTTAAATACTATGTCAAAGACATGAAGTGGAAATGTTCATTTTTGAAATGTCCGCGCCTGCGCTGTTGCGTAAACTATTTTTGTTCAGAAATGATTAACGCAAAGAACAACCACAACAACAGATGGTATGATTTACGAAGTTTTATCTACATTTCCACGCCTATAAATAGTATTTTTTTGCTGTTAATTTGTATTTTATAATAAGTTCAAAAGCTTTAAGGATAGTAAGGTACGAATAATTAAAAATAGTAATTGGAGAAATTACGAAACTTTTCAGGACGAATGCAGCCCTGTCATAAATTTGACATTAGCGTTCCGTAGTCTCTTGCTTTCGTATTTACGGTATTTTGAGGTTTTATTTTTTTTAATAATCTTGTAATCTATATTCTCTAGAAAGACTATAAAAATTAATATACATAAGGTGCCATATATTTTACAGTTGTACTTGTGTAGCAGGAATCATAATGTCAGTAAATATTCAGTAACACTCCGAACAAAACGGAACGTTTAGTACATGTCAAATTCACAAATTGTCAATAAATAAGTCAAGCAAGTATTGTCTTGTCAAGTCGTCAGAAATCGCTCAGACAGACGGATGTTTCATGTTGCCGTGTGATCGTTGTTCTTCACGGTCGTGTTTTGATTTCGCAACCAGTATCAAAACAATGTTGTTGACACAAACGCTAGCCAGCTGACGGTTTACGCGGCTTTGAACTGTAGTTATCAGTCAAACGCTTACCCCCGCCAATTTCAAGTTATCATCGTCCGATCCTGCTACGTCATTGCTCACTGCACACCTCTTGAACTCTACTGCGGCAATAGTAATAAACATCGGCAGTGGTCGGACGTCGCTATTGCGTAAAACTATTTATAAATAACTGTTAACTCTACGTAATACTGTATACAGATCAAGTGTTTTATGGAAATGACGAGTATTAAATTAAGTTTTCTCGTATTGTTTACTTACGGACTACTTGCACGGAATTCTCTTGGTCTATCGCCTGTTATCCTCAGTGAGTATCGTTTTACAGTTACTTTTCTAGAATATTCATGTAGTTATATTGTTCTTAGTCTAGATTTCCTGAGTTGCACTAAAGTAAGAAAGCAATTATTTGTTGTTCAAAACATGTCTATTTTTATATTAATACTGTTGCATTGTAAACAGGACATACCATACCTAGTGCTAATTTGTATCATGTTCACTTAAATCAAAAATTTGTCAGTACAATACAGATTACAAAATTTCCTGTTATGTAAAGGAAATATACATTTAAATATTGATTTGGTGATTATCAAATATTTAATCTTCTCTATCTGGTCATACAAATTTTTGCAAATAATTGCACACACAAGCTGAATTTTAATGAGGTATGTTATTAAAACATTATTGTCATCAGACACCGTGACTTGCATAAAACTTCAAAGTCAGATTATTGTAAAGACCTGTTTACAGTCTGAACTAGCAATTAGTATTTACATAATTATAAATCATATATGTACATATTTTGGATCACCGGCTGTAGATACTCCAATCGCATTCGGTAACCTGCGTTTATTTTCGTGCCGTATCGTATTCCACCCGTACTTTTTTCAGTTACTCTTTAGTCAGTTAGTCTGTTGCCAATCACTACCTATTATTACCGATTATCGAGTGAGTCTAGTAAAGGAGATAGCAATTTGCAGTGTACGAAGTTTTTTTGTCATTTGTGTGATTTGACTTCAATTTGACACAGGAGTTAACACTTGCGTTATAAACAATGTTGGGAGAGGGGGGGTCATGGGCGTCATGACCACCCCGCCCTGGGCTGGGTCTAGGCTAGGCTATCTGTGATCATTTTTCTGACCTCTTTGATAAAAAAAAAATACATGGTGTGATGGCAAACGACTAAACTGTGTGTAATCGATCACTCGCACAGGGCGCAGAAAAGGCTATTCACGGCACTGCATGCACTTCTTGTAGTCAGAGGCGTCTTTACCTATAGTGCAGGGTGTGCGGCGCACACGGGCGCCGGGTCTAAGGGGGCGCCGAGCGCCCTCTAGTGCGACACCTCCAAACAGTAGCGGCGTTAGGGTAGGGCGCGGTTGGGCGACGGCCCAGGGCGCCAGAGATACAAAGGCGCCAGGAGATTCCATTAAAATATTATCGAATTCGTTCGATCGGTTTTTGAAAAATCAAATGTGGGAAAACCACATGAATTGGTATCAATGTAAAATAAATGCATAGAAAATATTTGTGTAAGATATGTTATTACAACTAAAACTGGCAAAGGCGTCTTTACATATAGTGCAGGGTGTGGGTAGTACCCGGGCGCAGAGTCCATGTGGGCGCCGATCAGCGCTCGCTACTGAGCGCCCAAGGAGAAAAATCGAAGACATGTGACATCTACTTAACCAACCCCCTCTGGCCTGTTATTTTATTTATTCCATGGCCCCCGGCGGCGCGTTTCAGGGGGCGGCACAGAGCGGAGTCAAGCGGCAGCGTCAGGTCATGGTTATGTCATCAAACAATTAATTAAAATTCCGGTCTGCCGCCCCGCAAATCTAGAAAATCTATACCTATTACTATATTTCTTCTAACCCGCCACCCACTAGTTCCCTTGTCAGTTTGTTAGTATTGGTTAAATCTTGCAACTGAACTTCAAACCAGTTCCCCTCATCCGATTGAGCTGAAAGGTTGCTCACAGTTCATAACTTTGGTTCTGGTGACACTACATTGATTGAAAAGATTGTTTTTTAAATTATTATTTTATTTAAATCTGTATTCACGGTAAAAAGAAAATTTAACCCATCTCATAATTGGAATGCTCTTTTTTAGCTCGCTTCGCTCGCTCTTGCCGCCGAGTTTTTATTATTGCCCCATTTTTCAATGCGTTAGTAGTAAAAGTAAGTTAAATATAATTTTATTGAATGATAAAAATAACCTTTCCGAGGCGGGGGCTAAAATTTTCGAGCTCGCTTCGCTCGCTCTTGCTTTTTTCATAAAGAGACCATTTTTATCTATACGTATTTCTCATTTATTCGATGTGCCAAAATTGTTGGGTCTGTTTCCACCGATCCCGGGATCTGATTTGGCGTAACATGGATCCCGGCGATTTGTCTCCACGGATCCCGGAATCAGTTTCTACAAAAAAAAAAAAAAAAAAAAATTATGTCTTCTTCTTCCATACTTCCCTATTTCTCGTCATCTCAGCAGTCACCTCCTTTCTAGCCATATCATCCTTCGCACAGTCCATCCATCGTTTCTTTGGTCTTCCTCTACTCTTATAGCCATCTACATTCATACTCAACATTTTCCTCACAACATTTCCTTCATTCCTTCGCATCATAATAATATGTCCATACCACGACAATCGATTACCAATCAACCATAATACACTATTAGCTATAATGGCTATCGAATATGACGTAGGTACATAGAAACTAAGTACTTAGAACCAATGAAATTGAATTAAAAAAAAAGATTTGACTTTGAAAAATAAACACAAAGTGTAAATTGTCTTTTTGCTACTTTTCTTGGCTAATGATGAAAATAGAGGGGGCGCTAGGATAATGTTTGCACACGGGCGCTACATGGGCTAGAGACGTCTCTGCTTGTAGTCGTTTTATTTGACCCCCCCCCCCCCCCCCGTCTCTAAAACCAGGCTACGCCCCTGTACCAAGGGTCATCCCAAGGGTTGGGTCATTTACCCAATACTAATTGAATTGTGGATATCAGAAAAGCAGTTGCTCAATGTAAAATACTGGTATTCACCGGTTAGACTGGAAACTGGAAACCAAACCTCAACATAGTTGATTAAATAATAATAATAATACATTTATTTATTCAGATAACATAATGATCCATAATGGTTAGTAACAATTGTAACTTATGAACTATGTTAGTAGGCAGTAATAATTTAGAAACAAGGCGGACACAAGACAACAAGACAAGACAGCGTTAGTAACAATGTTCTTACAAACTATGTTAGTAATACACTTACACTCGTGATATTATTATCACTGCTGCAAGGTGACAGGCCCAGCCGAAACCTTGCAGCAGTGGTTCACAAACACACAATCTAGCCTGGTGGCTATCATAGAGAGGATGCTGTTGGGGCTGCTCCTCACCCTACGAACCAAGGACGCGCATCGCTTACGCATCACGGCGCAGAAACAATCTACGTGAGCTTCAGCAAACATCCCTGATGCGCTGCAGTATCGGGGCAACCCCATCAGCACCCTAAATGCGTTATTGTATTGGACGCGAAGGGCGCTGTATGATTTTTGAGTAAAATGAGCCCACAGACTGCAAGTGTAAAAAGACGTGCAGTAAGCACTAAAAATCGTACACTTTACCTCTTTAGAGGCACGTCTGAATCTGCAGGCAATCATGTTAGCTCTCACACACAGCGCCCTCCGCTCCCTATCAATGTCCTCATCGTCCCTGAGGCCAGTGGTCAATAAATGACCCAGATATTTAAATCGGTCTACCCTTACAAGGGGTATACCGTTCAACCTAACTGAAGGTACAGCTTCTGGGTAATTACCCCTGGCACCAAAGACCATGACCACACTCTTTTTAACATTATACACCAGACCATGTTGTCTGGCATATTGCTCACAAGTGGCTACAAGTGCCCTTAGCCCGCAGATTGACGCACTCAGCAGCACCATGTCGTCGGCGTAGCTAATGTTATTACAACATACACCATCAATGTGACACCCGACATGCATGATGCTAAGTGCGCCAATCAGATCGTTCATATATAGGTTGAAAAGCGTAGGCGAGCACAACCCCCCCTGCCTCACCCCGCACTCCAACCCATACGGCCTAGACAAGGCACCAGCCCACCTTACACTATTGACTTGGTTTCCATACCAGTATTTCAGAGTATTTGTCACCTCTGGTGGCAAATTTACCTCTTCCATCTTCCTCCATAAAATTAAAGGTTAGACAGATGATGATATGATTATGCCATAGTTAAATAATTTAATGATGAAAAAAACTATATCTTAAAAATTCAGTTTTTGTTCAGTCAATCAATCCTAGCACTGTTGTTAGCAAGATGTATGTTGTATTAAAATCTGTATTCATTCAACAGTCCCTGGCGATGGTGGAAGCCAGCTCGAGGCAAGACTAAACAAAACAAATGTGGTGCACTACATCTGTGCTAAAACATCACCAAACTACTTCAACATATGGCTGAACCTCGAACTCCTCGTGCCATTCGTCATTGACTGCTGGGTAGACAACTTGAAGCTACAATATGACAATATTACGAGGACAACTAAAGGTCCCGATGGAGTGGATATCAGGATCCCGGGTTGGGGAAACCCAGAACCTGTGGAATGGTTGGACCCATCACATCAGAGTACCGGATCGTATTTCAACACAATTGCGGACTCGCTAGTCAAGATGGGTTACACAAGAAATGTGTCTATCTTCGGTGCTCCATATGATTTTAGGAAAGCTCCAAGTAAGTTAATTTTTTTGTTACATAGCATAAGTTTCGATTTGAAAAAAAATATCTTGAAAGAAATATAAAAAACTTAAAGTAATATTCATAGGAAAGAAAATAAAAATTGTTGAATGTTGAACCTGCCCAACTCGTTTCAAACCACATTAAAACAGCAACATTTTTATAAAGCTAATGAAGTTTTATTTCCCAGTAACCACATGGGAAAAACAATGAACAATTGTGTCACAAACATTTGTATGTTGATTTGTTTATCGTTTAATAAAATTTCCCTATATGAAATTGATTAGATTATCATAGGACCTAGGTAATCAACTGTAGATTAATTGTATTTTAAATATGAGTAATTAACAGCATAAAAAACACGTGTGTGCGTGTGCGTGTATGAGCAGATGTGGCAAAAGGAGTATAGGGTTGTAGCAGGTGGGGTTCTATGGTTTCTGACTACCCCTTTGGGAAACGCCTGAATTTATTTATGTAGCATAAAAATATCCCTACAAGGCAATACTGATGCTATAATTATTAACAATTGTGCAGTAGAGTGAAAGTTTAAATTCCCTGATAAGAACAAATGATTATATTGTTATCGTTATGCATGCTTGGTACAAAAATAACAATATTAATTACGTTCATTCTTGTTGTGAAGAATGTAAGTAATAAATATTGTGATTTTTTTATAGCTCTGCAACAGTTCATTCATTTAAAATATTTGTATGGTAGATTAGATAAATAAAATAAAGTATTCGTGTTTTAGTAGTGTTAGTAGTAGTAAGTAGTGTGTAGTAGTATTTAGTAGTATTAGTAGTAGTTTAGTAGTAAGTATTAGTAGTATTATTAGTACCTACAATTATTATGTTACTACAAATTCTAAACAATAGCTTAATACTATAGGTATGCAAATGATTACTCAGGTGTTGAATCTAGTTCAACTTTTAGTAATTCTGACTAAAGCCACTGACCCACTTTAATTGATGACCTAAAATAATATCCAAATGACACAGTTAAGGAGGATTTTATGTCTAAATAACAACACCCGCTCGGGTCGATCTTTGTTAAGCCGTGCATGCCTAGGTTGGCCCGTAGAGAGGTGACAGCCCGTTACATACCAAGATTCGTCCGTGCTTCGGAAAGCATGTTAAACCATTGGTACCAGCTGTCATTAATCTATCTATGACAGTTGTTACAGGCAGGGGTCCGAAATCTGACAACCAGTTTTAGGTTTTTTATTTATTTATTTTTATTATAAATGGGCTTGTTCCTGACCTCAATCTTGCCCTAAGGGCAGAGATGATGTCGACGATGGAACGAGCTTAGCCAAAAAGGGTTATCAACTACGCAGTACTAACTTGGTTGAGGAAGTCAGATAGGCAGCCACTCCATGTAAAATACTGGTATTCAGCTGAATCTGGTGAAACTGGAAGCTGACCCCAAAAAATGCTAGACAGATGTTGATGAACCTATAATTCAAGGCCAACTACTAGTTGTAAGTTGTTGATCATCATCAGACTGAACGGATATGCAGAAATTTGTTCTGAGTTTGATGTCGGTCGATGCGTGTTATTTGCATGTCAGAATTTGGCAGTGTGTTAAAATGGAATGTTCCTTAGCGGTTTTATACTGCGTTACAACATAGCATTGTTTTCGTCGTTTTTATAAACAATGCAATTAAGTTTCATTATGTTAGCTCAATGACTCTTTTGTAACTGTAAAGCATTGTCAACATTTTATAACATTCTTCCCAATTTGCGACAAACCTATCTGGATATAAGTTTGTCACAAATTAGGATGAATGACAGACAAAGGCCATGTTATTACTTAGTCTACCTGCTCTATCAGTGCCCACTCTAGACGTTCCCCTGCTTAGGTCTCTTCTCTCTTCACCGCATCTGTGCTTATCGTATCTGATGACGAAGAATGAGATGGTCACTTACTTATTGAATACAGTCCATTTTCCCTCTTCTTTGCTAGCCAACCTAAAGCTCGGGTGTACAATTTACAATATAGGTAACAGAACAAAAACTGGCCAAGTGCAAGTCGGACTTGCACATGAAGGGTTCCGTACCATGACTTCTTATAGGTTTTCCTGTAATCTATACGTGTTGAACTAATTTCCGTGTGGTGTCGGACGTAAAGAATAGCACCATCCCATATCTTCCCGTGGGTGTCGTAAGAGGCGACTAAGGGACTTACCAGAGAATGGGCAGCAGCGTTCTCTGTGTCTTTGTCAACCATACTGCGATCGCCAACCCGCCTGCCAAGCGTGGCGATTATGGCAAACCCCCCCAAAAATGATGAGCGTTAAACCAAACAGGCCCCTAGTACCCGGCAGCCCGTCTACCCTCGGCTACGGTAGCGGTCGAGGCAACGGCGTGGCAAGGGGTGCTAAGAATCTCCGGACGGGATCCTGCTACCAAACATACCGACGACTGGACCTGGTAACATACAATACGCGCACACTCCGGGGCGACGAGAAGCTGGCGGAACTCGAGGAAGAATTAAGCAGGCTGCGATGGAGTATTGTCGGATTATCTGAAGTCCGAAGAGAGGGAGAGGACACGATAATCCTGAAATCCGGCAACCTGCTCTACTTCCGAGAGGGAGACCGGCAGTCACAGGGTGGTGTTGGGTTTATCGTCCACAAGTCTCTCGTGAATAACGTGGTGAAGATCGAGAGTGTGTCGAACAGGGTGGCGTACCTTATACTCAGAATATCTGCAAGATATTCGCTGAAGGTCATACAGGTCTACGCGCCGACCTCGGCATACCCCGACGATGAAGTAGAAACCATGTATGAGGATATTTCTAAAGCCATGCATGGTTTCAGAACTTACTTCACCGTTGTCATGGGGGACTTCAACGCGAAACTGGGCAAACGAAGCGAGGATGAGCTGCAAGTGGGGCAATTTGGGATTGGACTTCGGAACCACCGGGGTCACCAACTGGCCAGTTTTATGGAGAAGGAGGGCCTCTTTATGATGAACTCCTTCTTCAAAAAACGTGAGCACAGGAAGTGGACCTGGCAGAGCCCCGATGGTGCGACTAAAAATGAGATTGACTTCATCATGTCTACCAACAAGCAAATGTTCAATGATGTCTCTGTGATCAATTCGGTGAAAACCGGAAGCGATCACCGCATGGTAAGAGGCATATTGAACATCAATATAAAGCTAGAAAGGTCGCGACTGATGAAGTCTACGCTCCGTCCAGCACAGATCCAAATCCAAAACCCCGAGAGCTTTCAACTTGAACTTCAGAATCGCTTCGAATGTCTAGGAAGCTCAGTGGACGATTACAACGACGGGTTCGTGGAAACTGTCCATACGACTGGGTCTAAATATTTTAAGATACGTCGTACAAACAAGATCAAGAAACTCTCAGATCACACTCTCAGGCTCATGAAGGAGCGGCGTGAGATGATCCTGCAGTCTTCAGACGAAGCTCGGCAATACCGGCAGCTCAATAGACAGATCTCCAAATCCTTGAAGAGCGACCTCCGCCGCTTTAATACCGAGCGTATTAAAGACGCAATTGAAAGGAACAAAGGCTCCAAGGTATTTGCAAGAGATCTGGCTATTGGGCAAAGCCAGCTCACGAAACTGAAGACCGACGATGGCAGGATCGTCTCCGCCAAACCGGAAATTCTGAGGGAGATCGAGAGTTTTTATGGGCAGCTGTACACGTCAACTAATCAACCCGTCGAAAATCTAGCGAAAGACCCCAGAGCTAGATTGACCCGACACTATACCGAAGACATCCCGGATGTCAGCCTGTACGAGATTAGGATGGCTCTGAAACAGCTTAAAAACAACAAGGCGCCGGGTGATGACGGAATTACGGCCGAACTTCTGAAGGCGGGTGGAAAACCGGTCCTTAAGGCCCTACAGAAGCTGTTTGATTCCGTCATACTCGAGGGGAAAACGCCACAGGCTTGGTGCAGGGGTGTGGTGGTGCTCTTCTTCAAAAAGGGTGACAATGCCCGGTTGAAGAACTATAGGCCCATCTCACTTCTAAGCCATGTCTACAAGTTGTTTTCAAGAGTCATCACGAATCGTCTCGCACGCAGGTTTGACGATTTCCAACCTCCCGAACAAGCCGGATTCCGAAAAGGCTTCAGTACCGTAGACCACATACATACGCTGCGGCAGGTTATACAGAAGACCGAAGAGTATAACCTGCCTCTCTGTTTAGCGTTTGTGGACTACGAGAAAGCCTTCGATTCGATCGAGACTTGGGCTGTGCTGCAGTCTCTCCAACGGTGCCAAATCGACTACCGGTACATCGAGGTGTTGAAGTGTTTGTACAAAAACGCCACCATGTCAGTCCGACTTCAGGACCAGACCTCGGAACCTATCCTTCTGCAGCGCGGTGTGAGACAGGGAGACGTCATATCTCCGAAACTGTTCACCGCTGCATTGGAGGATATCTTCAAGGTTCTGGATTGGAGAGGACTTGGCATCAACGTCAACGGCGAGTACATCACTCACCTTCGGTTTGCCGACGATATAGTGGTCATGGCTGAGACCATGGAAGACCTCAGTGCAATGCTCGATGACCTCAGTAGAGCTTCCGAAAGAGTGGGTTTTAAAATGAACATGGACAAAACCAAGGTTATGTTGAATGTTCATGTAACACCCACTCCTATCAAGATCGGAGACTCTACGCTCGAAGTTGTGGACGATTATGTCTACCTGGGACAAACGGTCCAGTTGGGTAGATCTAACTTCGAGAAAGAGGTCAATCGTCGAATCCGACTCGGCTGGGCAGCATTCGGGAAGTTGCGCGGTATCTTCTCGTCCAACTTACCCCAGTGTCTCAAGACGAAAGTCTATGACCAATGTGTGTTGCCAGTGATTACATACGGGACCGAAACGTGGTCGCTCACAATGGGCCTCATCAGAAAGCTCAAAGTCACCCAAAGGGCAATGGAGAGGGCTATGCTCGGAGTTTCCTTGCGTGATCGAATCAGAAATGAGGACATCCGCTTGAGAACCAAGGTTACCGACGTAGCCCGAAGAATCGCCAGACTTAAGTGGCAATGGGCAGGGCACATTGCTCGCAGAACGGATGGCCGATGGGGCCGAAAAGTTCTGGAATGGCGACCGCGAACCGGAAGACGTTGCGCTGGAAGGCCTCCCACTAGGTGGACCGATGACCTGGTCAAGGTTGCAGGAAACCGCTGGATGAGAGACGCACGGGACCGGTCAATGTGGCGACGCCTGGGGGAGGCCTATGTTCAGCAGTGGACGTCTTTTGGCTGAAATGATGATGATGATGATGATGAACTAATTTCTGTATTTTTAATTTTTATTTTCAGAATTTTAGGCTCAGTAGTTTCGGAGATTAGGGGGGGGGGGGGAATGGTCGGACAGACAGACACACGAGTGATCCTATAAGGGTTCCGTTTTTTCCTTTTGAGGTACAGAACCCTAAAAAAACCAGAATATAACAAACTTTCTTGTTCTTTGGCGGAATTTCAGAGGATGGCACTTAGTATGTTGGCCACTCTGTAATCTGTAACATGTGCTTGTGACTATGATTAGCAATAATTTACGACTACTTTTGTTAGCTCAGATAATACCATCAAAAATAAATGTTTTAATGAATAAAATAAATAAATAACCACATTTTTCCACAGACGAGAACGCTCCATTCTTTACCAACCTGAAGACCTTAGTGGAGACATCATACGCGGCCAACAACAAGACATCAGTCACACTGCTAGTGCACAGCATGGGCGGGTTGATGGCCATGCACTTCCTACGGCTGCAGCCTCAGAAGTGGAAGGACCAGTACATCCGGAGACTCATCTCGCTGTCCACGCCCTGGGCCGGGTCTATGAAGGCTGTGAAAGTGTTTGCTATAGGTATGTTGAATTTTGTTTATATTGAACATTGGGTAAAACGGGCTGTGCGTGTATCCATCTGGTTAAGTTGTGCACCTTTAATATCCCTCTGACCGAGTTTCGACCACGAGCCGTGACACCATCATCTCCTATGCAGGCTTTTCCCAAAGTTGGAGTTGGGTTCTAGTCAAATTAGATGCACCAGTTTTTCACAAAGAGGTGCTTATGTAACCCAGCAGCAATATAATTTTCTGTAAAAACCATACTAAATTGTAGGTAGGTACTGGTACTAAGATTATAATTCGTTATAAGCCAGCTGCCAGACGGCAAGTAGACTGCTTTGGAAACCATAAACGCACAGCCCGGATAAACGCATTTTAATTTCAGTAGTTTACGGGTCAGAGCCGAAGCCACATTTAAGCTGTGTTAGCTGTCTGAGACCGATACTAAAAGGTCAGAGAGTAAGATAATAATATGCCGCCAAGCATCTTCGGGACGATACGATCCAAAACAGAAAATTCACCATTATTTGCACGAATGCCCAAAATAAAGAGTTACGTTTTTAACTTTATTTTCGTACGAGTTATCAGTTTTACGATTGTTTTGTTTATAAAAAAGATATAAAATTATGCGTAGATAAGCTACGACAAGCCTCCAATATGAACATTATAATTTAACTAGTATTTGCGTGGGTGCGCGAGCTGCGCGCAGCTCGCGGGGCGTGAAGAGGTGGCGAGGGGGCGCTTTGAAAAATAATTTCGACTAACGCATTACCCCTTTTAATGAATCTGAAAAAAAAAAATGTTCCTAGTCTCTTAACTTCCGAGATCCGCCTAAAGGGGGGGTGAAGGGGGGCAAGGGGGTTCAAATTTGAAAAACGGATTTTACTTCCCCGAGCCTCCTCTATATGAATCTCACGTGTGTTAACACCTACCTACCTACACCGACCTACCTACTACCTACCTATCACCTACCTACTACCTCCTACTACCACTAAAAAAACATTACCCTTAAGTTTGCTTGTCGTCGCCCCTGAGTTACGCTTCACCCACTCAACCTTCGTTACGCTAAGGAGGTCGCCGGCTCGCTTCGCTCGCCACCTCCCCCCTTCGCTCCACTCGGTCTCGCAGGTTCGCTCCACTCAGGACCTACCTACCACCGGAAAGCTATCATGACATTAACCCTACGCTTCGCTTTACCAGTACCACCATTTTACTTCCCCGAGCCTTCTCTATACGAATCCGTAAAAAAAACAGAACACGAGTTAAAAAAAAAGGGGTGAAGAGTGGGGGGGGGGTGAAAGGGGGGAGAGGGGGGAGATATGAAAAATGATTTCAACTAACTCTATGCCCCTCTCAATGAATCTGAAAAAAAAAATGTTTCAAGTCTCTTAACTTCCGAGATCCGAAAGGGGGGGGATGGAGGGGGGCAAGGGGGTCAAATTTGAAAAATGGTTTTTACTTCCCCGAACCTCCTCTATACGAATCCCTAAAAAAAAATACGTAAAATCTCTTTATTTCCGAGATCCGCCTAAAGGGGGGGGCAAGGGGGGCCACTTTGAAAAATGATTTTTACTTAACCGAGCCTCCTCTATACGAATCCCTAAAAAAAAAACACTTCAAGTATCTTTGTTTCCGAGATACGATAGGGAGGGGGGGGGAGGGGGGGGAAAAGGGGGGGTTTCGGACTTTTCCCATACTCACCAGAGTTACTTGTTTAAGAATCTGTCAAAATATACCTACCTCCCCATCCACCATCAGGGAGAACAATTCTGTCAGTCAGTGAGTGAGTGGTAATTAAGCTTTATATAATAGAACTAGTATTTGCGTGGGTGCGCGAGCTGCGCGAAGCTCGCGGGGCGTGAAGGGGGGGGGGGGGGAGGGGCAGCTTTGAAAAAAAATTTCGACTAACGCATTGCTCCTTTCAATAAATCTGAAAAAAAAAATGTTTCAGTCTCTTAACTTCCGAGATCCGCCTTACTACACCTACCTACTACCTACCTACACCTACCTACACCTACCTACTACCTACCTACACCTACCTACACCTACCTACACCTACCTACACCTACCTACACCTACCTACACCTACCTACACCTACCTACCTACACCTACCTACTACCTACCTACTACCTCCTACTACCACTAAAAAAACATTAACCTAAAGTTTGCTTGTCGTCGCCCCTGAGTTACGCTTCACCCACTCAACCTTCGTTACGCTAAGGAGGTCGCCGGCTCGCTTCGCTCGCCACCTCCCCCCTTCGCTCCACTCGGTCTCGCCGGTTCGCTCCACTCAGGACCTACCTACCACCGGAAAGCTATCATGACATTATCCCTACGCTACGGGGGTCGCCGGCTCGCTTCGCTCGTCCGCTCCCCCCTTCGCTTTACCGGTACCACCATTTTACTTCCCCGAGCCTCCTATCCTATACGAATCTGTAAACAAAACAGAAAAAAAGGGGTGAAGAGGGGGGGGGGGTGAAGGGGGGGAGAGGGGGAGAGGGGGGAATTTCTAAAAATGATTTCGACTAACGCAATGCCCCTCTATATGAATCTGAAAAAAAACTCGTTCCAAGTCTCTTAACTTCTGAGATCCGAAAGGGGGGGGTGGAGGGGGGCAAGGGGGTCAAATTTTCAAAATGGTTTTTCCTTCCCCAAGCCTCCTCTATACGAATCCCTAAAAAAAAACTTGTAAATTCTCTTTATTTCCGAGATCCGCCTAAAGGGGGGGAGAAGGGGGGCAAGGGGGGCCACTTTGAAAAATGATTTTTACTTTACCTAGCCTCCTCTATACGAATCCGTAAAAAAAAAAAAATACGGGTCTTTTAGTTTCCGAGATACGATAGGGAGGGGGGGAGGGGGGGCAAAAAGGGGGGGTTTCGGACTTTTCCCATACTCACCAGAGTTACTTGTTTACGAATCTGTCAAAATATACCCACCTCCCCATCCACCATCTGGGAGAACAATTATGTCAGTCAGTGAGTGAGTCAGTGAGTGGTAGTTTAGCTTTATATAGTATAACTAGTATTTGCGTGGCTGCGCTCGCTGCGCGCAGCTCGCGGGTCTGCCTACCTACACCTACCCACTACCTACCTACACCTACCTACTACCTACCTACCCCTACCTACTACCCCTACCACCTACCTACTACCTCCTGCTACCACTAAAAAACATTACCCTAAAGTTTGCTTGTCGTCGCCCCTGAGTTACGCTTCACCCACTCAACCTTCGTTACGCTAAGGAGGTCGCCGGCTCGCTTCGCTCGCCACCTCCCCCCTTCGCTGCACTCGGTCTCGCAGGTTCGCTCCACTCAGGACCTACCTACCACCGGAAAGCTATCATGACATTATCCCTACGCTACGGGGGTCGCCGGCTCGCTTCGCTCGCCCGCTCCCCCCTTCGCTTTACCGGTACCACCATTTTACTTCGCCGAGCCTCCTATCCTATACGAATCTGTAAACAAAACAGAAAAAAGGGGTGAAAAGGGGGGGGGGGGGTGAAGGGGGGGGGGGGAGGGGGGAGTTTCTAAAAATGATTTCGACTACCGCAATGCCCCTCTATATGAATCTGAAAAAAAAATCGTTCCAAGTCTCTTAACTTCCGAGATCCGAAAGGGGGGGGATGGAGGGGGGCAAGGGGGTCAAATTTTCAAAATGGTTTTTACTTCCTCAAGCCTCCTCTATACGAATCCCTAAAAAAAAAACACGTAATTCTCTTTATTTCCGAGATCCGCCTAAAGGGGGGGAGAAGGGGGGCAAGGGGGGCCACTTTGAAAAATGATTTTTACTTTACCGAGCCTCCTCTATACGAATCAGTAAAAAAAAAAAAATACGGGTCTCCTAGTTTCCGAGATACGATAGGGAGGGGGGAGAAGGGGGGGGGAAAAGGGGGGGTTTCGGACTTTTCCCATAGGATTGAGAGTTCATTGTTTACGAATCTGTCAAAATATACCCACCTCCCCATCCACCATCTGGGAGAACAATTCTGTCAGTCAGTCAGTGAGTCAGTGGTAGTTTAGCTTTATATAGTATAACTAGTATTTGCGTGGCTGCGCGAGCTGCGCGCAGCTCGCGGGTCGTGAGAAGGGAGACCTGCCTACCACCGAGGAAAAGCTATCGTGATGTCATTCAACGAACCCAAATGTTGCCAGCTAGTCAAAGTCTTCATTCTAACAGTCTTTACTTCTACTTTCATGTTTTTGGGCAAAATCTGGGAAAATACTCAAAATGGGGTTTTTTTTTGCAACAGGCAACATTACTTAACGAAATACACAATGATCGGGACAACACAATCCGGTCAGAAGGTGCCGGCTGTCCCATTTATCGTGTCGAAAATTGTGATTTTTCATCATTTTTCCAAGATGGCCACCACACTGTCCGCCATCTTGTTTTTCTGAAAAGTCACAATTTTTCTGAAATATCGAGGATACAGGCTACCGACTGGTGTACTTGGTGTTGCCAAGTTTTAAGTTTGGTAGAACAAAAGAATTCGCCAAAGTCGGTTCTGATCCGAAAATTCAAGCCCCAATGACTCTCGGGGTTGTCAGCTGAAAATAAAGAAAATGGTGAAATGTTATTTCAGGCCCCTCATTCTTGGTGTTAATGTAAAATTTCTATACAAAATGTCGTTATTTCCACTATTCATGTTTTTGGGAAAAATCTGGGAAAATACCCCAAAAATGGGAGAATCTTTTGCGTAAGGTAACACTTCACAACAAAGTACACAATCGCTTCATACCACACAATCCGGTCGGGGGATGCCGGCTGTCCCATTTATCGTGTCAAAAAGTAGAATTTTTCATCATTTTTACAAGATGGCCGCCACACTGTCCGCCATCTTCTTTTTCTGAAAAGTCATAATTTTCCTGAAATCTCAGGGATATAGGCCACCAACTGGTGTACTTGGTGTTGCCAACTTTTGAGTTTAGTAGAACAAACTAATTCGCCAAAGTCGGGTCTGACCCAAAAATTCAAGCGCCAATGGCTCTCGGGGTTGCCAGCTGAAAGTGATGAAAATGTTCAAATGTCATTCAGGGGACCCTTTTCTTAGTGCTTATGTAAAATTTCCATTCAAAATGTCGTTATTTCTACTTTTCATGTTTTCGGGGAAAATCTGGGAATTTTCCCTAAAAATGGGGAAAAATTTTAAAACAGGCCACACTCCTTGACAAATCACATAAGCGGTCCATACAACACAATCCGGTCGGGGGATGCCAGCTCTCAAAATTATCGTGTCGAAAATTATGATTTTTCGGCCTTTTTACAAGATGGCCGCCATAGCATCCGCCATCTTGTTTTTCTGAAAAGTCATAATTTTTCTTAAATGTCAAGAATATAGGCCACCAACAGGTGTACTTGGTGCTGCCAACTTTTGAGTTGTGTAGAACAAACTAATTCGCCAAAGTCAAAAAGTCCCAAAAATGAAAAAGTTTAATATTTTTTGGGGTGGCCAATTAAAACGAACCAAAATGGTCAAATGTCATTTGGGGGACCCCAATATTGCCGGCTAGTCAAAGTCTCTATTTAAAATGTCATTATTTCTACTTTTCATGTTTTTGGGGAAAATCTGGGAAAACACCCTAAAAATGGGGAAAATTTTTGCACCAGGCAACACTCGTTAACAAAACACACAACCGCTCGGTACAACTCGAACCCGTCTGATGTTGCCAAGTACGCGAAAAATGGATTTGAAAAAAATCGAAAAATCCAACATTTTACAAAATGGCCGCCGCAGCGTCTTCCATCTTGGATTTTCACAATGTCATAATTTTTCCTGATTGCCATTGAAATTACCAACAAATTGGCAAACTCTTTGTTGGCGGTTCTAGAATTTGGTTGAAGAAAACAATTCGTCAAAGTCGAGTGAAAAAAGTCGACAATTTCAAAACGTCCTGGCGCGTCCGCCATCTTGTTTTTTTTTTTTTTTTTACTTTTTTTTAAAATGTTTTTACATTTCGTATAGGACCTCTGAGTCGAAATCTATCCAAGTCTTTCCCCCACCGAAACCGGAAATGGACTCGCCCTCCATCTTGGATTTGAACTTTCCCTATAATTTTCCTCGACTCACTTGGTCAGATTACACATTTTTGCCAAACATACCCCTAACCCATCTCTCACCCATTCCGAGAAACGACATGTCAATCAGTGAGTGAGTCAGTGAGTGGCTCTGTAGTTTTATATAACTACTAGTATTTGCGTGGGTGCGCGAGCTGCGCGCAGCTCGCGAGGCGTGAAGAGGGGGAGAGGGGCAGCTTAGGAAAATGATTTCGACTGACGCATTGCACCTCTCAATGAATCTGAAAAAAAAAATGTTCCAAGTCTCATAACTTCCGAGATCCGCCTAAAGGGGGAGAAAAGGGGGGCAAAGGGGTCAATTAAAAAAAAATGGTTTTTACTTTCCCGAGCCTCCTCTATATGAATCTCACATGTGCCACCACCTACCTACACCTACCTACTACCTACCTACCTACACCTACCTACTACCTACCTACCACCTACCTACATACTACCTACCTACTACCTCCTACTACCAAAAAACATTACCCTAAAGTTTGCTTGTCGTCGCCCCTGAGTTACGCTTCACCCACTCAACCTTCGTTACGCTAAGGAGGTCGCCGGCTCGCTTCGCTCGCCACCTCCCCCCTTCGCTCCACTCGGTCTCGCAGGTTCGCTCCACTCAGGACCTACCTACCACCGGAAAGCTATCATGTCGATATCCCTACGCTACCGGGGGCGCCGGCTCGCTTCGCTCGCCCGCTCCCCCCTTCGCTTTACCGCTGTACCACCACCGGACAGGTGCCTACTATAATATTTGTTCAAACACCTAATGGCTATCTCTAACCGTTACGAAGTTACAGCCCTTTTAATTTTAGGGGAGGTTGGGGAGGGGAGGGGAGAGTATACAAATTTCAACGCCCCTCAATAAGTAGTTTTATGTAAGAAAAAAAAAAAAAAAAAGTTGAAAAAAGGGGGGGGGGGTGAAGGGGGGGGGGTGAGGGGGGGAGTCTCGAAAAATGATTTCGATTAACGAAAAGGCCCCTCTAAATGAATCTGAAAAAAAAATCGTTCCAAGTCTCTTAACTTTCGAGATTTGCCTAAAGGGGGGGAGAAGGGGGGCAAGGGGGGCCACTTTGAAAAATGATTTTTACTTTACCGAGCCTCCTCTATACGAATCAGTAAAAAAAAAAAAATACGGGTCTCCTAGTTTCCGAGATACGATAGGGAGGGGGAAAAGGGGGGGTTTCGGACTTTTCCCATACTCACCAGAGTTAGTTGTTTACGAATCTGTCAAAATATACCCACCTCCCCATCCACCATCTGGGAGAACAATTATGTCAGTCAGTGAGTGAGTCAGTGAGTGGTAGTTTAGCTTTATATAGTATAACTAGTATTTGCGTGGGTGCGCGAGCTGCGCGCAGCTCGCGAGGCGTGAAGAGGGGGAGAGGGGGAGCTTTGAAAAAAAATTTCGACTAACGCATTGCACCTCTCAATGAATCTGAAAAAAAAAATGTTCCAAGTCTCTTAACTTCCGAGATCCGCCTAAAAGGGGGGTGAAGGGGGGCAAGGGGTTCAAATTTGAAAAACGGATTTTACTTCCCCGAGCCTCCTCTATATGAATGTTACGTATGCCACCACCTACCTACACCTACCTACTACCTACCTACACCTACCTACCTACTACCTACCTACACCTACCTTCTACCTACCTACTACCTCCTACTACCTACCTACACCTACCTACTACCTACCTACTACCTCCTACTACCACTAAAAAACATTACCCTAAAGTTTGCTTGTCGTCGCCCCTGAGTTACGCTTCACCCACTCAACCTTCGTTACGCTAAGGAGGTCGCCGGCTCGCTTCGCTCGCCACCTCCCCCCTTCGCTTCACTCGGTCTCGCAGGTTCGCTCCACTCAGGACCTACCTACCACCGGAAAGCTATCATGACATTATCCCTACGCTACGGGGGTCGCCGGCTCGCTTCGCTCGCCCGCTCCCCCCTTCGCTTTACCGGTACCACCATTTTACTTCCCCGAGCCTCCTATCCTATACGAATCTGTAAACAAAAGAGAAAAAAAGGGGTGAAGAGGGGGGGGGGAGGAGAGGGGGGGAGTTTCTAAAAATGATTTCGACTAACGCAATGCCCCTCTCAATGAATCTGAAAAAAAAAATGTTCCAAGTCTCTTAACTTCCGAGATCCGAAAGGGGGGGGGGATGGAGGGGGGCAAGGGGGTCAAATTTTCAAAATGGTTTTTACTTCCTCAAGCCTCCTCTATACGAATCCCTAAAAAAAAAACACGTAATTCTCTTTATTTCCGAGATTCGCCTAAAAGGGGGGAAAAGGGGGGCAACATTGAAAAATGATTTATACTTTACCGAGCCTCCTCTCTACGAATCCGTAATAAAAAAAAAATACGGGTCTCCTATTTTCCGAGATACGATAGGGAGGGGTGGGAGGGGGGGCAAAAAGGGGGGGTTTGGCACTTTTCCCATACTCACCAGAGTTAGTTGTTTACGAATCTGTCAAAATATACCCACCTCCCCATCCACCATCTGGGAGAACAATTATGTCAGTCAGTGAGTGAGTCAGTGAGTGGTAGTTTAGCTTTATATAGTATAACTAGTATTTGCGTGGGTGCGCGAGCTGCGCGCAGCTCGCGGGTCGTGAAGAGGGGGAGAGGGGGCGCTTTGAAAAATGATTTCGACTAACGCATTGCACCTCTCAATGAATCTGAAAAAAAAAATGTTCCAATACTACCTACCTACAACTACCTATAACTACCTACCTACACCTACCTACACCTACCTACACCTACCTACACCTACCTACACCTACCTACTACCTACCTACTACCTACCTACACCTACCTACTACTACCTACCTACTACCTCCTACTACCACTAAAAGAACATTACCCTAAAGTTTGCTTGTCGTCGCCCCTGAGTTACGCTTCACCCACTCAACCTTCGTTACGCTAAGGAGGTCGCCGGCTCGCTTCGCTCGCCACCTCCCCCCTTCGCTCCACTCGGTCTCGCAGGTTCGCTCCACTCAGGACCTACCTACCACCGGAAAGCTATCATGACATTATCCCTACGCTACGGGGGTCGCCGGCTCGCTTCGCTCGCCCGCTCCCCCCTTCGCTTTACCGGTACCACCATTTTACTAACCCGAGCCTCCTATCCTATACGAATCTGTAAACAAAACAGAAAAAAAGGGGTGAAGAGAGGGGGGGGGGGGAGAGGGGGGGAGTTTCTAAAAATGATTTCGACTAACGCAATGCCCCTCTATATGAATCTGAAAAAAAATTCGTTCCAAGTCTCTTAACTTCCGAGATCCGAAAGGGGGGGGTGGAGGGGGGCAAGGGGGTCAAATTTTCAAAACGGTTTTTACTTCCCCAAGCCTCCTCTATACGAATCCCTAAAAAAAAACACGTAAATTCTCTTTATTTCCGAGATCCGCCTAAAGGGGGGGAAAAGGGGGGCAAGGGGGGCCACTTTGAAAAATGATTTTTACTTTACCGAGCCTCCTCTATACGAATCCGTAAAAAAAAAAAATACGGGTCTCTTAGTTTCCGAGATACGACAGGGAGGGGGGGGAGGGGGGGCAAAAAGGGGGGGTTTCGGACTTTTCCCATACTCACCAGAGTTAGTTGTTTACGAATCTGTCAAAATATACCCACCTCCCCATCCACCATCTGGGAGAACAATTCTGTCAGTCAGTGAGTGAGTCAGTGAGTGGTAGTTTAGCTTTATATAGTATAACTAGTATTTGCGTGGGTGCGCGAGCTGCGCGCAGCTCGCGAGGCGTGGAGAGGGGGAGAGGGGGCGCTTTGAAAAGTGATTTCGACTAACGCATTGCCCCTTTCAATGAATCTGAAAAAAAAAATGTTCCAAGTCTCTTAACTTCCGAGATCCGCCTAAAAGGGGGGTGAAGGGGGGCAAAGGGTTCAAATTTGAAAAACGGATTTTACTTCCCCGAGCCTCCTCTATATGAATCTCACGTATGCCACCACCTACCTACACCTACCTACTACCTACCTACACCTACCTACTACATACCTACACCTACCTACTACCTACCTACACCTACCTACTACCTACCTATCACCTACCCACCACCTACCTACTACCTACCTACTACCTCCTACTACCACAAAAAAAACATTACCCTAAAGTTTGCTTGTCGTCGCCCCTGAGTTACGCTTCACCCACTCAACCTTCGTTACGCTAAGGAGGTCGCCGGCTCGCTTCGCTCGCCACCTCCCCCCTTCGCTCCACTCGGTCTCGCAGGTTCGCTCCACTCAGGACCTACCTACCACCGGAAAGCTATCATGACTTTATCCCTACGCTACGGGGGTCGCCGGCTCGCTTCGCTCGCCCGCTCCCCCCTTCGCTTTACCGGTACCACCATTTTACTTCCCCGAGCCTCCTATCCTATACGAATCTGTAAACAAAACAGAAAAAAGGGGTGAAAAGGGGGGGGGGGGGTGAAGGGGGGAGAGGGGGGGAGTTTCTAAAAATGATTTCGACTAACGCAATGCCCCTCTCAATGAATCTGAAAAAAAAAATGTTCCAAGTCTCTTAACTTCCGAGATCCGAAAGGGGGGGGATGGAGGGGGGCAAGGGGGTCAAATTTTCAAAATGGTTTTTACTTCCTCAAGCCTCCTCTATACGAATCCCTAAAAAAAAAACACGTAATTCTCTTTATTTCCGAGATTCGCCTAAAGGGGGGGAGAAGGGGGGCAAGGGGGGCAACTTTGAAAAATGATTTTTACTTTACCGAGCCTCCTCTATACGAATCCGTAAAAAAAAAAAAATACGGGTCTCTTAGTTTCCGAGATACGATAGGGAGGGGGGGGAAGGGGGGGGAAAAGGGGGGGTTTCGGACTTTTCCCATACTCACCAGAGTTACTTGTTTACGAATCTGTCAAAATATACCCACCTCCCCATCCACCATCTGGGAGAACAATTCTGTCAGTCAGTGAGTCAGTGAGTGAGTGGTAGTTTAGCTTTATATAGTATAACTAGTATTTGCGTGGGTGCGCGAGCTGCGCGCAGCTCGCGGGGCGTGAAGAGGGGGAGAGGGGGAGCTTTCAAAAATGATTTCGACTAACGCATTGCCCCTTTCAATGAAGCTTAAAAAAATGTTCCAAGTCTCTTAACTTTCGAGATCCGCCTAAAGGGGGGGACCTACCTACTACTACCTACCTACACCTACCTACTACCTGGCACCTACCTACTACCTACCTACACCTACCTACCTACCACCTACCTGCTACCTACCTACCTACACCTACCTACTACCTCCTACTACCACTAAAAAAACATTACCCTAAAGTTTGCTTGTCGTCGCCCCTGAGTAACGCTTCACCCACTCAACCTTCGTTACGCTAAGGAGGTCGCCGGCTCGCTTCGCTCGCCACCTCCCCCCTTCGCTCCACTCGGTCTCGCAGGTTCGCTCCACTCAGGACCTACCTACCACCGGAAAGCTATCATGACATTATCCCTACGCTACGCTATCCCTTCGCTTTACCGGTAGCACCATTTTACTTCCCTGAGCTTCCTCTATACGAATCCGTAAACAAAACAGAAAAAAAAGGGGTGAAGAGGGGGGGGGGTGAAAGGGGGACCTATGAAAAATGATTTCGACTAACTCTATGCCCCTTTCAATGAATCTGAAAAAAAAATGTTCCAAGTCTCTTAACTTCCGAGATTCGCCTAAAGGGGGGGTGAAGGGGGGCAAGGGGGTCAGATTTTCAAAATGGTTTTTACTTCCCCAAGCCTCCTCTATACGAATCCCTAAAAAAAAACTCGTAAATTCTCTTTATTTCCGAGATCCGCCTAAAGGGGGGGAGAAGGGGGGCAAGGGGGGCCACTATGAAAAATGATTTTTACTTTACCGAGCCTCCCCTATACGAATCCGTAAAAAAAAAAAATACGGGTCTATTAGTTTCCGAGATACGATAGGGAGGGGGGAGAAGGGGGGGGGGGGAAAGGGGGGGGTTTCGGACTTTTCCCATACTCATTAGAGTTACTTGTTTACGAATCTGTCAAAATATACCCACCTCCCCATCCAACATCTGGGAGAACAATTATGTCAGTGAGTGAGTGAGTCAGTGAGTGGTAATTAAGCTTTATATAATATAAATACTAGTATTTGCGTGGCTGCGCGAGCTGCGCGCAGCTCGCGGGTCGTGAAGGGGGAGAGAGGGGGAGCTTTGAAAAATGATTTCGACTAACGGATAGCCCCTTTAAATGAATCTGAGAAAAAAAATGTTACAAGCCTCTTAACTTTCGAGATCCGTCTAAAGGGGGGAGAAAGGGGGCAAATGGGGCAACTTTGGAAAAGGCAGGAGGGAAAAATGGGGCAAAAAGGGGAGGTTTTGCAGTTTTTAGCTACTCACGAGAGTTACTTATGCGCTTCACCCACTCAACCTTCGTTACGCTACGGAGGTCGCCGGCTCGCTTCGCTCGCCACCTCCCCTCTTCGCTCCGCTCAAGACCTGCCTACCACCGAGAAAAAGCTATCGTGACCTTATCCCTACGCTATGGGGGTCGCCGGCTCGCTTTGCTCGCCACCTCCCCTATGTTGCCAGCTAGTCAAAGTCTTCATTCTAAAAGTCTTTACTTCTACTTTCATGTTTTTGGACAAAATCTGGGAAAATAACTTAAAAATGGGTTTTTTTTTTTGCAACAGGCAACATTACTTAACGAAATACACAACCGGGACAACACAATCCGGTCAGAAGGTGCCGGCTGTCCCATTTATCGTGTCGAAAATTGAAATTTTTTATCATATTTCCAAGATGGCCACCACACTGTCCGCCATCTTGTTTTTCTGAAAAAAGGTTAATTTTTCTGAAATATCGAGGATACAAACTACCGACTGGTGTACTTGGTGTTGCCAAGTTTTAAGTTTGGTAGAACAAAAGAATTCGCCAAAGTCGGTTCTGATCCGAAAATTCAAGCCCCAATGACTCTCGGGGTTGCCAGCTGAAATTGATGAAAATGGTCAAATGTTATTTGTGGCACCCCATTCTTTGTGTTTATGTAAAATTTCCATTCAAAATATCGTTATTTCCAATTTTCATGGTTTTGGGAAAAATCTGGGAAAATACCCTAAAAATGGGGGAAAAATTGGCGTAAGGTAACACTCCACAATAAAGTTCACAATCGCTTCATACAACACAATCCGGTCGGGGGATGCCGGCTGTCCCATTTATCGTGTCGAAAATTAGGATTTTTCATCATTTTACAAGATGGCCGCCACACTGTCCGCCATCTTTTTTTTCTGAAAAGTCATAATTTTCCTAAAATCTCAGGGACATAGTCCACCAACTGGTGTACTTGGTGTTGCCAACTTTTGAGTTTAGTAGAACAAACTAATTCGCCAAAGTCGGGTCTGACCCAAAAATTCAAGCGCCAATGGCTCGCGGGGTTGCCAGCTGAAAGTGATGAAAATGGTCAAATGTCATTTGGGGGACCCCATTCTTGGTGTTTATGTAAAATTTCCATTCAAAATGTCGTTATTTCAACTTTTCATGTTTTCGGGGAAAATCTGGAAAATTTCCCTAAAAATGGGGATTTTTTTTGCACCAGGCAACACTCCTTGAGGAATCACATAACCTGTATATACAACACAATCCGGTCGGGGGATGCCAGCTGTCCCGTTTATCGTGTCAAAAATTGGGATTTTTCGGCCTTTTTACAAGATGGCCGCCACACTGCCCCCCATCTTGTTTTTCTGAAAAGTCATAATTTTTCTGAAATGTCAAGAATATAGGCCACTGACCGGTGTACTTGGTGTTGCCAACTTTTGAGTTTGGTAGAACAAACTAATTCGCCAAAGTCAAAAAGTCCCAAAAATGAAAAAGTTCAATATTTTTTGGGGTTGCTAATTAAAACGAACCAAAATGGTCAAATGTCATTTGGGGGACCCCAATGTTGCCGGCTAGTCAAAGTCTCTATTTAAAATGTCATTATTTCTACTTTTCATGTTTTCGGGGAACATCTGGGAAAATACCCTAAAAAAGGAGTTTTTTTTTTTGCACCAGGCAACACTCGTCAACAAAACACACAACCGCACGGTACAACTCGAACCCGTCTGATGTTGCCAACTACCCGAAAAATGGATATGAAAAAAAAACAAATATCCAACTTTTTAGAAAATGGCCGCCGCAGCGTCCTCCATCTTGGATTTTCACAATGTCATAATTTTTCCCAATCGCCATTGAAATTACCAACAAATTGGCAAACTTTATGTTGGCGGTTCTAGAATTTGGTAGAAGAAAACAATTCGTCAAAGTCGATTGAAAAAAGTCGACAATTTCAAAACGTCCTGGCGCGGCCGCCATCTTGTTTTTTTTTTTTTTTTTTACTTTTTTTTTAAATGCTTTTAGATTTCGTATAGGACCTCTGAGTCGAAATCCATCCAAGTCTTTCCCCCACCGAAACCGGAAATGGACTCGCCCTCCATCTTGGATTTGAACTTTCCCTATAATTTTCCTCTACTCGATTGGTCAGATTACACATTTTTGCAAAACATACCCCTAACCCATCTCTCACCCATTCCGAGAAACGACATGTCAATGAGTGAGTCAGTCAGTGGCTTTGTAGTTTTATATAACTACTAGTATTTGCGGGGCTGCGCTCGCTGCGCGCAGCTCGCGGGTCTGCCTACCTACACCTACCCACTACCTACCTACTACCTACCTACACCTACCTACACCTACCTACACCTACCTACACCTACCTACACCTACCTACACCTACCTACACCTACCTACACCTACCTACACCTACCTACACCTACCTACACCTACCTACACCTACCTACACCTACCTACACCTACCTACACCTACCTACACCTACCTACACCTACCTACACCTACCTACACCTACCTACACCTACCTACACCTACCTACACCTACCTACACCTACCTACACCTACCTACACCTACCTACACCTACCTACACCTACCTACACCTACCTACACCTACCTACACCTACCTACACCTACCTACACCTACCTACACCTACCTACACCTACCTACACCTACCTACACCTACCTACACCTACCTACACCTACCTACACCTACCTACACCTACCTACACCTACCTACACCTACCTACAGCTACCTACAGCTACCTACACCTACCTACACCTACCTACAACTACCTACACATACCTACTACCTACCACCTACCTACCTACTACCTCCTACTACCACTAAAAGAACATTACCCTAAAGTTTGCTTGTCGTCGCCCCTGAGTTACGCTTCACCCACTCAACCTTCGTTACGCTAAGGAGGTCGCCGGCTCGCTTCGCTCGCCACCTCCCCCCTTCGCTCCACTCGGTCTCGCAGGTTCGCTCCACTCAAGACCTACCTACCACCGGAAAGCTATCATGACATTATCCCTACGCTACGGGGGTCGCCGGCTCGCTTCGCTCGCCCGCTCCCCCCTTCGCTTTGCCGCTGTACCACCACCGGACTGGTTTCAACGCCCCTCATAGTTTTATGTAAGAAAAAAAAAAAAAAAAAAAGTGAAAAAAAGGGGGGGGGGGGGGTTGAAGGGGGGGTGAGGGGGGGAGTCTCGAAAAATGATTTCGATTAACGCAAAGGCCCCTCTAAATGAATCTGAAAAAAAAATCGTTCCAAGTCTCTTAACTTTCGAGATTCGCCTAAAGGGGGCGAGAAGGGGGGCAAGGGGGGCCACTTTGAAAAATGATTTTTACTTTACCGAGCCTCCTCTATACGAATCCGTAAAAAAAAAAAACGGGTCTTTTAGTTTCCGAGATACTATAGGGAGGGGGGAGAAGGGGGGGAAAAGGGGGGGTTTCGGACTTTTCCCATACTCACCAGAGTTAGTTGTTTACGAATCTGTCAAAATATACCCACCTCCCCATCCACCATCTGGGAGAACAATTATGTCAGTCAGTGAGTGAGTCAGTGAGTGGTAGTTTAGCTTTATATAGTATAACTAGTATTTGCGTGGGTGCGCGAGCTGCGCGCAGCTCGCGAGGCGTGAAGAGGGGGAGAGGGGGAGCTTTGAAAAAAAATTTCGACTAACGCATTGCACCTCTCAATGAATCTGAAAAAAAAAATGTTCCAAGTCTCTTAACTTCCGAGATCCGCCTAAAAGGGGGGTGAAGGGGGGCAAGGGGTTCAAATTTGAAAAACGGATTTTACTTCCCCGAGCCTCCTCTATATGAATGTTACGTATGCCACCACCTACCTACACCTACCTACTACCTACCTACACCTACCTACCTACTACCTACCTACACCTACCTTCTACCTACCTACTACCTCCTACTACCTACCTACACCTACCTACTACCTACCTACTACCTCCTACTACCACTAAAAAACATTACCCTAAAGTTTGCTTGTCGTCGCCCCTGAGTTACGCTTCACCCACTCAACCTTCGTTACGCTAAGGAGGTCGCCGGCTCGCTTCGCTCGCCACCTCCCCCCTTCGCTTCACTCGGTCTCGCAGGTTCGCTCCACTCAGGACCTACCTACCACCGGAAAGCTATCATGACATTATCCCTACGCTACGGGGGTCGCCGGCTCGCTTCGCTCGCCCGCTCCCCCCTTCGCTTTACCGGTACCACCATTTTACTTCCCCGAGCCTCCTATCCTATACGAATCTGTAAACAAAAGAGAAAAAAAGGGGTGAAGAGGGGGGGGGGAGGAGAGGGGGGGAGTTTCTAAAAATGATTTCGACTAACGCAATGCCCCTCTCAATGAATCTGAAAAAAAAAATGTTCCAAGTCTCTTAACTTCCGAGATCCGAAAGGGGGGGGGGATGGAGGGGGGCAAGGGGGTCAAATTTTCAAAATGGTTTTTACTTCCTCAAGCCTCCTCTATACGAATCCCTAAAAAAAAAACACGTAATTCTCTTTATTTCCGAGATTCGCCTAAAAGGGGGGAAAAGGGGGGCAACATTGAAAAATGATTTATACTTTACCGAGCCTCCTCTCTACGAATCCGTAATAAAAAAAAAATACGGGTCTCCTATTTTCCGAGATACGATAGGGAGGGGTGGGAGGGGGGGCAAAAAGGGGGGGTTTGGCACTTTTCCCATACTCACCAGAGTTAGTTGTTTACGAATCTGTCAAAATATACCCACCTCCCCATCCACCATCTGGGAGAACAATTATGTCAGTCAGTGAGTGAGTCAGTGAGTGGTAGTTTAGCTTTATATAGTATAACTAGTATTTGCGTGGGTGCGCGAGCTGCGCGCAGCTCGCGGGTCGTGAAGAGGGGGAGAGGGGGCGCTTTGAAAAATGATTTCGACTAACGCATTGCACCTCTCAATGAATCTGAAAAAAAAAATGTTCCAATACTACCTACCTACAACTACCTATAACTACCTACCTACACCTACCTACACCTACCTACACCTACCTACACCTACCTACACCTACCTACTACCTACCTACTACCTACCTACACCTACCTACTACTACCTACCTACTACCTCCTACTACCACTAAAAGAACATTACCCTAAAGTTTGCTTGTCGTCGCCCCTGAGTTACGCTTCACCCACTCAACCTTCGTTACGCTAAGGAGGTCGCCGGCTCGCTTCGCTCGCCACCTCCCCCCTTCGCTCCACTCGGTCTCGCAGGTTCGCTCCACTCAGGACCTACCTACCACCGGAAAGCTATCATGACATTATCCCTACGCTACGGGGGTCGCCGGCTCGCTTCGCTCGCCCGCTCCCCCCTTCGCTTTACCGGTACCACCATTTTACTAACCCGAGCCTCCTATCCTATACGAATCTGTAAACAAAACAGAAAAAAAGGGGTGAAGAGAGGGGGGGGGGGGAGAGGGGGGGAGTTTCTAAAAATGATTTCGACTAACGCAATGCCCCTCTATATGAATCTGAAAAAAAATTCGTTCCAAGTCTCTTAACTTCCGAGATCCGAAAGGGGGGGGTGGAGGGGGGCAAGGGGGTCAAATTTTCAAAACGGTTTTTACTTCCCCAAGCCTCCTCTATACGAATCCCTAAAAAAAAACACGTAAATTCTCTTTATTTCCGAGATCCGCCTAAAGGGGGGGAAAAGGGGGGCAAGGGGGGCCACTTTGAAAAATGATTTTTACTTTACCGAGCCTCCTCTATACGAATCCGTAAAAAAAAAAAATACGGGTCTCTTAGTTTCCGAGATACGACAGGGAGGGGGGGGAGGGGGGGCAAAAAGGGGGGGTTTCGGACTTTTCCCATACTCACCAGAGTTAGTTGTTTACGAATCTGTCAAAATATACCCACCTCCCCATCCACCATCTGGGAGAACAATTCTGTCAGTCAGTGAGTGAGTCAGTGAGTGGTAGTTTAGCTTTATATAGTATAACTAGTATTTGCGTGGGTGCGCGAGCTGCGCGCAGCTCGCGAGGCGTGGAGAGGGGGAGAGGGGGCGCTTTGAAAAGTGATTTCGACTAACGCATTGCCCCTTTCAATGAATCTGAAAAAAAAAATGTTCCAAGTCTCTTAACTTCCGAGATCCGCCTAAAAGGGGGGTGAAGGGGGGCAAAGGGTTCAAATTTGAAAAACGGATTTTACTTCCCCGAGCCTCCTCTATATGAATCTCACGTATGCCACCACCTACCTACACCTACCTACTACCTACCTACACCTACCTACTACATACCTACACCTACCTACTACCTACCTACACCTACCTACTACCTACCTATCACCTACCCACCACCTACCTACTACCTACCTACTACCTCCTACTACCACAAAAAAAACATTACCCTAAAGTTTGCTTGTCGTCGCCCCTGAGTTACGCTTCACCCACTCAACCTTCGTTACGCTAAGGAGGTCGCCGGCTCGCTTCGCTCGCCACCTCCCCCCTTCGCTCCACTCGGTCTCGCAGGTTCGCTCCACTCAGGACCTACCTACCACCGGAAAGCTATCATGACTTTATCCCTACGCTACGGGGGTCGCCGGCTCGCTTCGCTCGCCCGCTCCCCCCTTCGCTTTACCGGTACCACCATTTTACTTCCCCGAGCCTCCTATCCTATACGAATCTGTAAACAAAACAGAAAAAAGGGGTGAAAAGGGGGGGGGGGGGTGAAGGGGGGAGAGGGGGGGAGTTTCTAAAAATGATTTCGACTAACGCAATGCCCCTCTCAATGAATCTGAAAAAAAAAATGTTCCAAGTCTCTTAACTTCCGAGATCCGAAAGGGGGGGGATGGAGGGGGGCAAGGGGGTCAAATTTTCAAAATGGTTTTTACTTCCTCAAGCCTCCTCTATACGAATCCCTAAAAAAAAAACACGTAATTCTCTTTATTTCCGAGATTCGCCTAAAGGGGGGGAGAAGGGGGGCAAGGGGGGCAACTTTGAAAAATGATTTTTACTTTACCGAGCCTCCTCTATACGAATCCGTAAAAAAAAAAAAATACGGGTCTCTTAGTTTCCGAGATACGATAGGGAGGGGGGGGAAGGGGGGGGAAAAGGGGGGGTTTCGGACTTTTCCCATACTCACCAGAGTTACTTGTTTACGAATCTGTCAAAATATACCCACCTCCCCATCCACCATCTGGGAGAACAATTCTGTCAGTCAGTGAGTCAGTGAGTGAGTGGTAGTTTAGCTTTATATAGTATAACTAGTATTTGCGTGGGTGCGCGAGCTGCGCGCAGCTCGCGGGGCGTGAAGAGGGGGAGAGGGGGAGCTTTCAAAAATGATTTCGACTAACGCATTGCCCCTTTCAATGAAGCTTAAAAAAATGTTCCAAGTCTCTTAACTTTCGAGATCCGCCTAAAGGGGGGGACCTACCTACTACTACCTACCTACACCTACCTACTACCTGGCACCTACCTACTACCTACCTACACCTACCTACCTACCACCTACCTGCTACCTACCTACCTACACCTACCTACTACCTCCTACTACCACTAAAAAAACATTACCCTAAAGTTTGCTTGTCGTCGCCCCTGAGTAACGCTTCACCCACTCAACCTTCGTTACGCTAAGGAGGTCGCCGGCTCGCTTCGCTCGCCACCTCCCCCCTTCGCTCCACTCGGTCTCGCAGGTTCGCTCCACTCAGGACCTACCTACCACCGGAAAGCTATCATGACATTATCCCTACGCTACGCTATCCCTTCGCTTTACCGGTAGCACCATTTTACTTCCCTGAGCTTCCTCTATACGAATCCGTAAACAAAACAGAAAAAAAAGGGGTGAAGAGGGGGGGGGGTGAAAGGGGGACCTATGAAAAATGATTTCGACTAACTCTATGCCCCTTTCAATGAATCTGAAAAAAAAATGTTCCAAGTCTCTTAACTTCCGAGATTCGCCTAAAGGGGGGGTGAAGGGGGGCAAGGGGGTCAGATTTTCAAAATGGTTTTTACTTCCCCAAGCCTCCTCTATACGAATCCCTAAAAAAAAACTCGTAAATTCTCTTTATTTCCGAGATCCGCCTAAAGGGGGGGAGAAGGGGGGCAAGGGGGGCCACTATGAAAAATGATTTTTACTTTACCGAGCCTCCCCTATACGAATCCGTAAAAAAAAAAAATACGGGTCTATTAGTTTCCGAGATACGATAGGGAGGGGGGAGAAGGGGGGGGGGGGAAAGGGGGGGGTTTCGGACTTTTCCCATACTCATTAGAGTTACTTGTTTACGAATCTGTCAAAATATACCCACCTCCCCATCCAACATCTGGGAGAACAATTATGTCAGTGAGTGAGTGAGTCAGTGAGTGGTAATTAAGCTTTATATAATATAAATACTAGTATTTGCGTGGCTGCGCGAGCTGCGCGCAGCTCGCGGGTCGTGAAGGGGGAGAGAGGGGGAGCTTTGAAAAATGATTTCGACTAACGGATAGCCCCTTTAAATGAATCTGAGAAAAAAAATGTTACAAGCCTCTTAACTTTCGAGATCCGTCTAAAGGGGGGAGAAAGGGGGCAAATGGGGCAACTTTGGAAAAGGCAGGAGGGAAAAATGGGGCAAAAAGGGGAGGTTTTGCAGTTTTTAGCTACTCACGAGAGTTACTTATGCGCTTCACCCACTCAACCTTCGTTACGCTACGGAGGTCGCCGGCTCGCTTCGCTCGCCACCTCCCCTCTTCGCTCCGCTCAAGACCTGCCTACCACCGAGAAAAAGCTATCGTGACCTTATCCCTACGCTATGGGGGTCGCCGGCTCGCTTTGCTCGCCACCTCCCCTATGTTGCCAGCTAGTCAAAGTCTTCATTCTAAAAGTCTTTACTTCTACTTTCATGTTTTTGGACAAAATCTGGGAAAATAACTTAAAAATGGGTTTTTTTTTTTTGCAACAGGCAACATTACTTAACGAAATACACAACCGGGACAACACAATCCGGTCAGAAGGTGCCGGCTGTCCCATTTATCGTGTCGAAAATTGAAATTTTTTATCATATTTCCAAGATGGCCACCACACTGTCCGCCATCTTGTTTTTCTGAAAAAAGGTTAATTTTTCTGAAATATCGAGGATACAAACTACCGACTGGTGTACTTGGTGTTGCCAAGTTTTAAGTTTGGTAGAACAAAAGAATTCGCCAAAGTCGGTTCTGATCCGAAAATTCAAGCCCCAATGACTCTCGGGGTTGCCAGCTGAAATTGATGAAAATGGTCAAATGTTATTTGTGGCACCCCATTCTTTGTGTTTATGTAAAATTTCCATTCAAAATATCGTTATTTCCAATTTTCATGGTTTTGGGAAAAATCTGGGAAAATACCCTAAAAATGGGGGAAAAATTGGCGTAAGGTAACACTCCACAATAAAGTTCACAATCGCTTCATACAACACAATCCGGTCGGGGGATGCCGGCTGTCCCATTTATCGTGTCGAAAATTAGGATTTTTCATCATTTTACAAGATGGCCGCCACACTGTCCGCCATCTTTTTTTTCTGAAAAGTCATAATTTTCCTAAAATCTCAGGGACATAGTCCACCAACTGGTGTACTTGGTGTTGCCAACTTTTGAGTTTAGTAGAACAAACTAATTCGCCAAAGTCGGGTCTGACCCAAAAATTCAAGCGCCAATGGCTCGCGGGGTTGCCAGCTGAAAGTGATGAAAATGGTCAAATGTCATTTGGGGGACCCCATTCTTGGTGTTTATGTAAAATTTCCATTCAAAATGTCGTTATTTCAACTTTTCATGTTTTCGGGGAAAATCTGGAAAATTTCCCTAAAAATGGGGATTTTTTTTGCACCAGGCAACACTCCTTGAGGAATCACATAACCTGTATATACAACACAATCCGGTCGGGGGATGCCAGCTGTCCCGTTTATCGTGTCAAAAATTGGGATTTTTCGGCCTTTTTACAAGATGGCCGCCACACTGCCCCCCATCTTGTTTTTCTGAAAAGTCATAATTTTTCTGAAATGTCAAGAATATAGGCCACTGACCGGTGTACTTGGTGTTGCCAACTTTTGAGTTTGGTAGAACAAACTAATTCGCCAAAGTCAAAAAGTCCCAAAAATGAAAAAGTTCAATATTTTTTGGGGTTGCTAATTAAAACGAACCAAAATGGTCAAATGTCATTTGGGGGACCCCAATGTTGCCGGCTAGTCAAAGTCTCTATTTAAAATGTCATTATTTCTACTTTTCATGTTTTCGGGGAACATCTGGGAAAATACCCTAAAAAAGGAGTTTTTTTTTGCACCAGGCAACACTCGTCAACAAAACACACAACCGCACGGTACAACTCGAACCCGTCTGATGTTGCCAACTACCCGAAAAATGGATATGAAAAAAAAACAAATATCCAACTTTTTAGAAAATGGCCGCCGCAGCGTCCTCCATCTTGGATTTTCACAATGTCATAATTTTTCCCAATCGCCATTGAAATTACCAACAAATTGGCAAACTTTATGTTGGCGGTTCTAGAATTTGGTAGAAGAAAACAATTCGTCAAAGTCGATTGAAAAAAGTCGACAATTTCAAAACGTCCTGGCGCGGCCGCCATCTTGTTTTTTTTTTTTTTTTTTACTTTTTTTTTAAATGCTTTTAGATTTCGTATAGGACCTCTGAGTCGAAATCCATCCAAGTCTTTCCCCCACCGAAACCGGAAATGGACTCGCCCTCCATCTTGGATTTGAACTTTCCCTATAATTTTCCTCTACTCGATTGGTCAGATTACACATTTTTGCAAAACATACCCCTAACCCATCTCTCACCCATTCCGAGAAACGACATGTCAATGAGTGAGTCAGTCAGTGGCTTTGTAGTTTTATATAACTACTAGTATTTGCGGGGCTGCGCTCGCTGCGCGCAGCTCGCGGGTCTGCCTACCTACACCTACCCACTACCTACCTACTACCTACCTACACCTACCTACACCTACCTACACCTACCTACACCTACCTACACCTACCTACACCTACCTACACCTACCTACACCTACCTACACCTACCTACACCTACCTACACCTACCTACACCTACCTACACCTACCTACACCTACCTACACCTACCTACACCTACCTACACCTACCTACACCTACCTACACCTACCTACACCTACCTACACCTACCTACACCTACCTACACCTACCTACACCTACCTACACCTACCTACACCTACCTACACCTACCTACACCTACCTACACCTACCTACACCTACCTACACCTACCTACACCTACCTACACCTACCTACACCTACCTACACCTACCTACACCTACCTACACCTACCTACACCTACCTACACCTACCTACACCTACCTACACCTACCTACAGCTACCTACAGCTACCTACACCTACCTACACCTACCTACAACTACCTACACATACCTACTACCTACCACCTACCTACCTACTACCTCCTACTACCACTAAAAGAACATTACCCTAAAGTTTGCTTGTCGTCGCCCCTGAGTTACGCTTCACCCACTCAACCTTCGTTACGCTAAGGAGGTCGCCGGCTCGCTTCGCTCGCCACCTCCCCCCTTCGCTCCACTCGGTCTCGCAGGTTCGCTCCACTCAAGACCTACCTACCACCGGAAAGCTATCATGACATTATCCCTACGCTACGGGGGTCGCCGGCTCGCTTCGCTCGCCCGCTCCCCCCTTCGCTTTGCCGCTGTACCACCACCGGACTGGTTTCAACGCCCCTCATAGTTTTATGTAAGAAAAAAAAAAAAAAAAAAGTGAAAAAAAGGGGGGGGGGGGGGGTTGAAGGGGGGGTGAGGGGGGGAGTCTCGAAAAATGATTTCGATTAACGCAAAGGCCCCTCTAAATGAATCTGAAAAAAAAATCGTTCCAAGTCTCTTAACTTTCGAGATTCGCCTAAAGGGGGCGAGAAGGGGGGCAAGGGGGGCCACTTTGAAAAATGATTTTTACTTTACCGAGCCTCCTCTATACGAATCCGTAAAAAAAAAAAACGGGTCTTTTAGTTTCCGAGATACTATAGGGAGGGGGGAGATGGGGGGGAAAAGGGGGGGTTTCGGACTTTTCCCATACTCACCAGAGTTACTTGTTTACGAATCTGTCAAAATATACCCACCTCCCCATCCAACATCTGGGAGAACAATGATGTCAGTGAGTGAGTCAGTGAGTGAGTGGTAGTTTAGCTTTATATAATAGAACTAGTATTTGCGTGGGTGCGCGAGCTGCGCGCAGCTCGCGAGGCGTGGAGAGGGGGAGAGGGGGCGCTTTGAAAAATGATTTCGACTAACGCATTGCACCTCTCAATGAATTTGAAAAAAAAATGTTCCAAGTCTCTTAACTTCCGAGATCCGCCTAAAGGGGGGGTGAAGGGGGGCAAGGGGTTCAAATTTGAAAAACGGATTATACTTCCCCGAGCCTCCTCTATATGAATCTCACGAATGACACCACCTACCTACACCTACTTACCACCTACCTACACCTACCTACTACCTACCTAAACCTACCTACCACCTACCTACACCTACCTACTACCTACCTACACCTACCTACTACCTACCACCTACCTACTACCTACTACCCCTACCACCTACCTACTACCTCCTGCTACTACTAAAAAACATTAACCTAAAGTTTGCTTGTCGTCGCCCCTGAGTTACGCTTCACCCACTCAACCTTCGTTACGCTAAGGAGGTCGCCGGCTCGCTTCGCTCGCCACCTCCCCCCTTCGCTCCACTCGGTCTCGCAGGTTCGCTCCACTCAGGACCTACCTACCACCGGAAAGCTATCATGACATTATCCCTACGCTACGGGGGTCGCCGGCTCGCTTCGCTCGCCCGCTCCCCCCTTCGCTTTACCGGTACCACCATTTTACTTCCCCGAGCCTCCTATCCTATACGAATCTGTAAACAAAACAGAAAAAAGGGGTGAAGAGGGGGGGGGGTGAAGGGGGAGAGGGGGGGAGTTTCTAAAAATGATTTCGACTAACGCAATGCCCCTCTATATGAATCTGAAAAAAAATTCGTTCCAAGTCTCTTAACTTCCGAGATCCGAAAGGGGGGGGGTGGAGGGGGGCAAGGGGGTCAAATTTTCAAAATGGTTTTTCCTTCCCCAAGCCTCCTCTATACGAATCCCTAAAAAAAAACTTGTAAATTCTCTTTATTTCCGAGATTCGCCTAAAGGGGGGGGAGAAGGGGGGCAAGGGGGGCCACTTTGGAAAATGATTTTTACTTTACCGAGCCTCCTCTATACGAATCCGTAAAAAAAAAAATACGGGGCTTTTAGTTTCCGAGTTACGATAGGGAGGGGGGGAAAGGGGGGATTTCGGACTTTTCCCATACTCACCAGAGTTACTTGTTTACGAATCTGTCAAAATATACCCACCTCCCCATCCACCATCTGGGAGAACAATTCTGTCAGTCAGTGAGTCAGTCAGTGGTAGTTTAGCTTTATATAGTATAACTAGTATTTGCGTGGGTGCGCGAGCTGCGCGCAGCTCGCGAGGCGTGGAGAGGGGGAGAGGGGGCGCTTTGAAAAATGATTTCGACTAACGCATTGCACCTCTCAATGAATTTGAAAAAAAAATGTTCCAAGTCTCTTAACTTCCGAGATCCGCCTACAGGGGGGGTGAAGGGGGGCAAGGGGTTCAAATTTGAAAAACGGATTATACTTCCCCGAGCCTCCTCTATATGAATCTCACGAATGACACCACCTACCTACACCTACTTACCACCTACCTACACCTACCTACTACCTACCTACCACCTACCTACACCTACCTACTACCTACCTACACCTACCTACTACCTACCACCTACCTACTACCTCCTGCTACTACTAAAAAACATTAACCTAAAGTTTGCTTGTCGTCGCCCCTGAGTTACGCTTCACCCACTCAACCTTCGTTACGCTAAGGAGGTCGCCGGCTCGCTTCGCTCGCCACCTCCCCCCTTCGCTCCACTCGGTCTCGCAGGTTCGCTCCACTCAGGACCTACCTACCACCGGAAAGCTATCATGACTTTATCCCTACGCTACGGGGGTCGCCGGCTCGCTTCGCTCGCCCGCTCCCCCCTTCGCTTTACTGGTACCACCACAGGATAGGCCCCTTTCAATGAATCTGAAAAAAAAAATGTTCCAAGTCTCTTAACTACCGAGATCCGAAAGGGGGGGTGAAGGGGGGCAAGGGGGTCAAATTTGAAAAATGGTTTTAACTTTCCCGAGCCTCCTCTATACGAATCCGTAAACAAAACAGAAAAAAAGAGGTAAAAGGGGGGGGGGGGGGGGTTGAAGGGGGGTGAGGGGGGGAGTTTCGAAAAATGATTTCGATTAACGCAAAGGCCCCTCTAAATGAATCTGAAAAAAATAATCTTCCAAGTCTCTTAACTTCCGAGATCCGAAAGGGGGGGGATGGAGGGGGGCAAGGGTGTCAAATTTTCAAAATGGTTTTTACTTCCCCGAGCCTCCTCTATACGAATCCCTAAAAAAAAACACGTAAAATCTCTTTATTTCCGAGATCCGCCTAAAAGGGGGGAAAAGGGGGGCAAGGGGGGCAGCATTGAAAAATGATTTATACTTTACCGAGCCTCCTCTATACGAATCCGTAATAAAAAAAAAAACCGGGTCTCTTAGTTTCCGAGATACGATAGGGAGGGGGGAGAAGGGGGGGGAAAAGGGGGGGTTTCGGACTTTTCCCATACTCACCAGAGTTACTTGCTTACGAATCTGTCAAAATATACCCACCTCCCCATCCAACATCTGGGAGAACAATGATGTCAGTCAGTCAGTCAGTGAGTGAGTGAGTGGTAGTTTAGCTTTATATAATAGAACTAGTATTTGCGTGGGTGCGCGAGCTGCGCGCAGCTCGCGAGGCGTGAAGAGGGGGAGAGGGGCAGCTTTGAATAAAAATTTCGACTAACGCATTGCTCCTTTCAATAAATCTGAAAAAAAAATGTTTCAAGTCTCTTAACTTCCGAGATCCGCCTTTATACCTACCTACACCTACCTACTACCTACCTACACCTACCTACTCCTACCTACACCTACCTACACCTACCTACACCTACCTACACCTACCTACACCTACCTACACCTACCTACACCTACCTACACCTACCTACACCTACCTACACCTACCTACACCTACCTACTCAACCTTCGTTACGCTTCACCCACTCAACCTTCGTTACGCTAAGGAGGTCGCCGGCTCGCTTCGCTCGCCACCTCCCCCCTTCGCTCCACTCGGTCTCGCAGGTTCGCTCCACTCAGGACCTACCTACCACCGGAAAGCTATCATGACATTATCCCTACGCTACGAGGGTCGCCGGCTCGCTTCGCTCGCCCGCTCCCCCCTTCGCTTTACCGGTACCACCATTTTACTTCCCCGAGCCTCCTATCCTATACGAATCTGTAAACAAAACAGAAAAAAAGGGGTGAAGAGGGGGGGGGGGGGGGTGAAGGGGGGGAGAGGGGGGAGTTTCTAAAAATGATTTCGACTAACGCAATGCCCCTCTATATGAATCTGAAAAAAAATTCGTTCCAAGTCTCTTAACTTCCGAGATCCGAAAGGGGGGGTGGAGGGGGGCAAGGGGGTCAAATTTTCAAAATTGTTTTTCCTTCCCCAAGCCTCCTCTATACGAATCCCTAAAAAAAAACTTGTAAATTCTCTTTATTTCCGAGATCCGCCTAAAGGGGGGGGAGAAGGGGGAAAAGGGGGGCCACTTTGAAAAATGATTTTTACTTTACCGAGCCTCCTCTATACGAATCCGTAAAAAAAAAAAAATACGGGTCTTTTAGTTTCCGAGATACGATAGGGAGGGGGGAGAAGGGGGGGGAAAAGGGGGGGTTTCGGACTTTTCCCATACTCACCAGAGTTACTTGTTTACGAATCTGTCAAAATATACCCACCTCCCCATCCACCATCTGGGAGAACAATTATGTCAGTGAGTCAGTGAGTCAGTGAGTGGTAGTTTAGCTTTATATAGTATAACTAGTATTTGCGTGGGTGCGCGAGCTGCGCGCAGCTCGCGAGGCGTGAAGGGGGGGAGAGGGGGAGCTTTGAAAAGTGATTTCGACTAACGCATTGCACCTCTCAATGAATCTGAAAAAAAAAATGTTCCAATACTACCTACCTACAACTACCTACTACCTACCTACACCTACCTACACCTACCTACACCTACCTACACCTACCTACACCTACCTACACCTACCTACACCTGCCTACTACCTACCTACACCTACCTACTACTACCTACCTACTACCTCCTACTACCACTAAAAGAACATTACCCTAAAGTTTGCTTGTCGTCGCCCCTGAGTTACGCTTCACCCACTCAACCTTCGTTACGCTAAGGAGGTCGCCGGCTCGCTTCGCTCGCCACCTCCCCCCTTCGCTCCACTCGGTCTCGCAGGTTCGCTCCACTCAGGACCTACCTACCACCGGAAAGCTATCATGACATTATCCCTACGCTACGGGGGTCGCCGGCTCGCTTCGCTCGCCCGCTCCCCCCTTCGCTTTACCGGTACCACCATTTTACTTCCCCGAGCCTCCTATCCTATACGAATCTGTAAACAAAAGAGAAAAAAAGGGGTGAAGAGGGAGGGGGGGGTGAAGGGGGGGGAGAGGGGGGGGAGTTTCTAAAAATGATTTCGACTAACGCAATGCCCCTCTCAATGAATCTGAAAAAAAAAAAATGTTCCAAGTCTCTTAACTTCCGAGATCCGAAAGGGGGGGGTGGAGGGGGGCAAGGGGGTCAAATTTTCAAAACGGTTTTTACTTCCCCAAGCCTCCTCTATACGAATCCCTAAAAAAAAAACACGTAAATTCTCTTTATTTCCGAGATTCGCCTAAAGGGGGGGAGAAGGGGGGCAAGGGGGGCCACTTTGAAAAATGATTTTTACTTAACCGAGCCTCCTCTATACGAATCAGTAAAAAAAAAAAAATACGGGTCTCCTAGTTTCCGAGATACGATAGGGAGGGGGGGGAGGGGGGGCAAAAAGGGGGGGTTTCGGACTTTTCCCATACTCACCAGAGTTAGTTGTTTACGAATCTGTAAAAATATACCCACCTCCCCATCCACCATCTGGGAGAACAATTCTGTCAGTCAGTGAGTGGTAGTTTAGCTTTATATAGTATAACTAGTATTTGCGGGGCTGCGCTCGCTGCGCGCAGCTCGCGGGTCTGCCTACCTACACCTACCCACTACCTACCTACACCTACCTACACCTACCTACACCTACCTACACCTACCTACACCTACCTACACCTACCTACACCTACCTACACCTACCTACACCTACCTACACCTACCTCCACCTACCTACACCTACCTACACCTACCTACTACCTACCTACACCTACCTACTCAACCTTCGTTACGCTTCACCCACTCAACCTTCGTTACGCTAAGGAGGTCGCCGGCTCGCTTCGCTCGCCACCTCCCCCCTTCGCTCCACTCGGTCTCGCAGGTTCGCTCCACTCAGGACCTACCTACCACCGGAAAGCTATCATGACATTATCCCTACGCTACGGGGGTCGCCGGCTCGCTTCGCTCGCCCGCTCCCCCCTTCGCTTTACCGGTACCACCATTTTACTTCCCCGAGCCTCCTATCCTATACGAATCTGTAAACAAAACAGAAAAAAAGGGGTGAAGAGGGGGGGGGGGGGGGTGAAGGGGGGGAGAGCGGGGAGTTTCTAAAAATGATTTCGACTAACGCAATGCCCCTCTATATGAATCTGAAAAAAAATTCGTTCCAAGTCTCTTAACTTCCGAGATCCGAAAGGGGGGGATGGAGGGGGGCAAGGGGGTCAAATTTTCAAAATGGTTTTTCCTTCCCCAAGCCTCCTCTATACGAATCCCTAAAAAAAAACTTGTAAATTCTCTTTATTTCCGAGATCCGCCTAAAGGGGGGGAGAAGGGGGGCAAGGGGGGCAACTTTGGAAAATGATTTTTACTTTACCGAGCCTCCTCTATACGAATCCGTAATAAAAAAAAAATACGGGTCTCTTAGTTTCCGAGATACGATAGGAAGGGGGGGGAGGGGGGGCAAAAAGGGGGGGTTTCGGACTTTTCCCATACTCACCAGAGTTACTTGTTTACGAATCTGTCAAAATATACCCACCTCCCCATCCATCATCTGGGAGAACAATTATGTCAATCAGTGAGTCAGTCAGTGAGTGGTAGTTTAGCTTTATATAGTATAACTAGTATTTGCGTGGGTGCGCGAGCTGCGCGCAGCTCGCGAGGCGTGAAGAGGGGGAGAGGGGGAGCTTTTAAAAATATTTTCGACTAACGCATTCCACCTTTCAATGAATCTGAAAAAAAATAATGTTCCAAGTCTCTTAACTTCCGAGATCCGCCTTACTACCTACCTACACCTATCTACTACCTGCCTACACCTTCCTACACCTACCTATACCTACCTACCTACTACCTACCTACTACCGACCTACACCTACCTACTACCTACCTACACCTACCTACTACCTACCTACACCTACCTACTACCTACCTACACCTACCTACTTACACCTACCTACACCTACCTACTACCTACCTACACCTACCTACTACCCCTACCACCTACCTACTACTTACCTGCTACCACTAAAAAACATTACCCTAAAGTTTGCTTGTCGTCGCCCCTGATTTACGCTTCACCCACTCAACCTTCGTTACGCTAAGGAGGTCGCCGGCTCGCTACGCTCGCCACCTCCCCCCTTCGCTCCACTCGGTCTCGCAGGTTCGCTCCACTCAGGACCTACCTACCACCGGAAAGCTATCATGACATTATCCCTACGCTACGGGGGTCGCCGGCTCGCTTCGCTCGCCCGCTCCCCCCTTCGCTTTACCGGTACCACCATTTTACTTCCCCGAGCCTCCTATCCTATACGAATCTGTAAACAAAACAGAAAAAAAGGGGTGAAGAGAGGGGGGGGGGTGAAGGGGGGAGAGGGGGGGAGTTTCTAAAAATGATTTCGACTAACGCAATGCCCCTCTATATGAATCTGAAAAAAAATTCGTTCCAAGTCTCTTAACTTCCGAGATCCGAAAGGGGGGGGGTGGAGGGGGGCAAGGGGGTCAAATTTTCAAAACGGTTTTTACTTCCCCAAGCCTCCTCTATACGAATCCCTAAAAAAAAACACGTAAAATCTCTTTATTTCCGAGATTCGCCTAAAGGGGGGGAGAAGGGGGGCAAGGGGGGCAACTTTGAAAAATGATTTTTACTTTACCGAGCCTCCTCTATACGAATCCCTAAAAAAAAACACTTCAAGTCTCTTTGTTTCCGAGATACGATAGGGAGGGGGAGAAGGGGGGGGAAAAGGGGGGGTTTCGGACTTTTCCCATAGGATTGAGAGTTCATTGTTTACGAATCTGTCAAAATATACCCACCTCCCCATCCACCATCTGGGAGAACAATTATGTCAGTGAGTCAGTGAGTCAGTGAGTGGTAGTTTAGCTTTATATAGTATAACTAGTATTTGCGTGGCTGCGCTCGCTGCGCGCAGCTCGCGGGTCTGCCTACCTACACCTACCCGCTACCTACCTACACCTACCTACTACCTACCTACACCTACCTACACCTACCTACACCTACCTACACCTACCTACACCTACCTACAGCTACCTACACCTACCTACACCTACCTACACCTACCTACACATACCTACTACCTACCACCTACCTACCTACTACCTCCTACTACCACTAAAAGAACATTACCCTAAAGTTTGCTTGTCGTCGCCCCTGAGTTACGCTTCACCCACTCAACCTTCGTTACGCTAAGGAGGTCGCCGGCTCGCTTCGCTCGCCACCTCCCCCCTTCGCTCCACTCGGTCTCGCAGGTTCGCTCCACTCAGGACCTACCTACCACCGGAAAGCTATCATGACATTATCCCTACGCTACGGGGGTCGCCGGCTCGCTTCGCTCGCTTTGCCGCTGTACCACCACCGGACAGGTTTCAACGCCCCTCAATAGTTTTATGTAAGAAAAAAAAAAAAAAAAGGTGAAAAAGGGGGGGGGGGGTTGAAGGGGGGGTGAGGGGGGGAGTCTCGAAAAATGATTTCGATTAACGCAAAGGCCCCTCTAAATGAATCTGAAAAAAAAATCGTTCCAAGTCTCTTAACTTTCGAGATTCGCCTAAAAGGGGGGAGAAGGGGGGCAAGGGGGGCCACTTTGAAAAATGATTTTTACTTTACCGAGCCTCCTCTATACGAATCCGTAAAAAAAAAAAAATACGGGTCTTTTAGTTTCCGAGATACGATAGGGAGGGGGGAGAAGGGGGGGGAAAAGGGGGGGTTTCGGACTTTTCCCATACTCACCAGAGTTACTTGTTTACGAATCTGTCAAAATATACCCACCTCCCCATCCACCATCTGGGAGAACAATTATGTCAGTGAGTCAGTCAGTGAGTGGTAATTAAGCTTTATATAGTATAATAATAATAACAACATGCGATTGACCTACTTTCAGTGACGTCAAGATCGGCAAACTTGCGGAAATAACATTGAAACATGTGTTTATGTTACTTATATAAAAATTTTACGTAGTAGGAAAATGGAGACATAATATTGCTGACGATTTGCGCTTTAAGATACGAAAATATATTTTTGTGGTTTCTGATGCTACCTAGCAAGTTTTCTTAATAAATCGTTCAGGACAAATCGGCTTAGCTTAGATGTTACATGTAACATCGATTAGGCTCTAACTAACTATGGCTCTAACAGATAGCAAACAGTAACAAAGGCCTCATAAATAATAACATAAAAATGTAGGATATCTGAGTATAAAACAAATCGATGAATCAGATTATTTTGAATACCAAACAAATTATTACCTATGTAAATATATTATATTTATCTACTTATTTCCTTTGTTTACAATCAAATGCATATTGAACTTTGCTTACGTTTAGATTTGAAAATACGTGCATATTTTGTGTGGTGCCTTCTCATGTAGCTGTCCTACAATAAAATACTAAATCATCCAGAAATAATGTTTTTATATGCTCAAATATATATATATATATATATACCCATAATCATGACGGTCTTAGTCTAAACAAGATGCGTATGTATGTGTATTGTGTATACCGGACTATACCGTTAGCTACCGCTAAAACATGGAATGAAATAAGGCATCACTGCCATAATATACATATATCATGATGTAATGTAACCACGAAAACCTGTTAGCAACCCGGAATGATGGATGCCATTTAGCCAATTTCGGCCACAGCGACTGCATTTGATGGCTTTCTGGGGAGTCAATTGGGTTGTCATGAGCTTTGGTGTGCTGCTTCTCATGTTCTCTCAAGTGGCTATTATAGCATATAGGTACCTATCCAACTTTGGCCATGACATAACATGAAAAAAATATTGCATCAAGTTTGCAACATTTTAAAAGTTATGACATTCTGTACCCTATTGAGTAGCATAAATATGTAATATTTGCTACACCTATGAGTACTTGCTCTCGCTGGAGAACACACTCCAACTGCCTAATGTCACTCACTACATCTGCTTAAAGTATCCAAGACTGTTTGTAGATTTAAAAAAAGGAAAAAAAGTTTGCATGCAATGTATCTTGTTTGCTAAACAACGCATCAAACACAAATGAGTCAACGGAAGTCCCGATCAGCAACATTGCGTTGTCAGTAGGGTAACCCACTCTCACACACACACGTACATATCTGGCGTTTTATAATAATAATAATAATAATCAATTTATTATCAGGCATCTATGGCCCATAGATACTTAATTTTTTTTTTTAATAAATTAAATCTGCGAACTATCGTTGATTTTGGCAGTCACGAGCATCAAACGCATCGCCATTTTCAACCTTATTTGTTTAGGCGATGAGTTAAACGCGCGCTCAAGGTCGCGGGCAGCTAATGTCGCCTTAAAGTTGACGTTGCGGCGCGACTCAAGCAACTGCACTCTCGCCATGTACTTCGTCTTCTGGCGCACGTACTCGATGTCCCCCGCCGTAGTGGTGTAGTGTAGACGGGAGATGTACACCGGAGTGTTCGGCTTTGCGGCACGAATGGTCACGTTGGGCTCCGATGGAGCCGTGCCGCAGCGGTTCTTGATGGTACGCTGACGACGTTTACTCACCACCGTCACAAAACCATCACCAGCCTGGATCGGCGCCTTTTCAGGCACAGGCTTTCTAGCGGGAGCAGTTTTGTCCGCGACAATGCTTGCGAAATCGCACGGTAAACGTTGAGAATTTGCAGGCGCTGCAGAAACGCGCAGCGGGTCGTGCGGTATAGTTCGGGCCGCGCAGTGCGAAGGCGTCGCCGCGGGAACGCGGGGCGCGCGAGCGGTGTGTTCTGCAAGCTCAGCAATCTGCTTATGCGCCGGCGTTGAAACTGCTGACGCGGAATTCGACGACGATATATCGTGGCCGGCTCCGCGGCACGTATCAACGCTAGGCACATTGACTGCTGACCTAGATACTGCCACACTGTTGCGCAATTCCCCAACTTCCTTGCGCAAATCCGTGACGATGTTCTGGGATGCATCCAGTTTTGCTAGCACATCCGCAAGACTGGCCTTCAAGGAGACAATATCTTTAAGTAGGCTCGTTACGTCGACATGGTCGAAGGTCACGGGAGGAAGCTTGTTTAGCTCCTTCGCCACGAACGTCGGCACGTCGTCTGGGTCGGTCTCCTTAAACAGCGTGATAATATCCTGCAGGCTTCTCTTGGTCCCGTCACGGCGGCGGGACACCATTTGCTCGCGCTTATTCAGCGCAGTGTACAACAACAGCTTGGCGGCAGCTATGTCTTCCTCGCTGAAGTTTGTCGCGCAGATCTGAACAGCGGACACCTCGTCCATCACGTCCAGTTTCTGCTGCAGAAACGACAGCAGCTCGTTCACCACAAGTTGTTCACTCATAGCGGCACAATTTCGAGCGACGGCTTGCGCCGCGCTAAGCGATTTAAATAATATTAATTTGCAGGCGCGTCCGCATCGAAACGCAGTTCAAGCCGTCAAGCGAGACGGTTAACGGTCATTAGTCCGGGCTTTTTATAATTAAACAGATCACCATCATCAGCCTACTTCGGTCCACCGCTGGACGTAACTCTCCTCAATCGCAACCCGCTCAAATCGCTACTACCCAGATGCTACAGCCACCCTGCAAAGATCGTCGCTCCACCGAGCTTGAAGACACTTCACGATTCGCGGTCTCCACTCAAAAACACGTCTACCTCAACGGCCATCGGTTTTACTGCTAATACCGGCCGGCCCATTGCCACTTCAGCTTACTTATTCTGTGAGCTATGTCGACAACTCTGATTCTCTGTCATAAAGAGACAATCAATCAAATCAGATCTTCAGTATTCTCTGCTGGACATAGGACCGTAAACTTCCCTAAAATGCACCATGACACCCTGCCCCTTCCATACACCTTTTTAAGAGCGTATGCCCTATTCTTTAAAACAAGATGTCGAGACCTTTTTGCAGTACTTAATTTTACAAGTTTTAGAGTTTTGTCAAGATGTTTAACTGGTAACCCTATTTATCAGACTCTCTTTATGTCCTCACGCCACGACCCCGGCGGAACATTGATTCATCAGTAATTTGATGTAGTTACTTACACCGTAGAGGCGTAGACAGTTGTCATGGATGGAATGTAAACGATATGGTATTGTGTAATTGATCAATGTGGCAGCTGAGTCATTGTCGTCAAATAATTGGTAATCAGATTGCATTGTATTGTTTACTGATTGATCAACACAGTATGAAAGTACACAGGATATACGTATGAACTTTGTAGGCAATAACAGCTAAGTAACTTCAATTAGGTACCTACTTTGCATAATTAAGTATATGTTTAATATCATCATCATCATCATCACTCAGGCCTCCTCTCTTTGAGGGGATGGGCTATAATCTACCACGCGGGCCCAGTGCGGATTGGTAGATGTCATATGTCTTCGAATTTTTTGGTTCTAAGACATGCCGGTTTCCTCACGATGTTTTCCTTCACCGTTTTGAGAGCAACGGTGATGAAATAAATTACACAAAGTAATTAATGCGCCTGCCGAGGTTCGAACCCACGACCTACTGTTCGTAAGTCGGGGCCGCCACCACTGGGCCACCGCTGCTCATAAAGGTTCCGGAATGGCTTTGACCTTGTAAAAAGTCATTTTTAAACCTTTATGAGCTCGGAGGGTTGTATTAATGGTTTTGATGATTATGATTCTGTAACTACATACGTCTTACAGCCGCGAATCAAATGTTCATCAACATACAACCTATCACTGGCCTGCAAATTGCAAAAAACTTAAGAAAATTTGAATTTCGCGGGCTACCCTGGAACATCAACCATAAAAAAAGAAATATTAAAGAAGAAAGTACAATTAAAATTGGCAGTAAACTATAGCTACCTACTTGACTCATTTGTTGACTAGTATGTAACTATGTATGTATTGTAAGTATGTACCTAGGTACCTACGTTAGGTAATTTCCAATGCATGTTTTAAGGAAAATACATCAAAGTAGATAGATGCTCTTTGTAACGCAGTATTACTGTTACCAAGAATTTTCTTATTTCTTATGCTGACGTATGTTCGAAGATATTAATTTTTGTGGCGCGGAAAACAATATATATTTTTGTATGTAATAACGGCCACTTTGTGGCTAAATATTACAGTTCATAAATTCTTGGGTCAAAAGGCAATAACCTCTACGCTGTAACCATGACATATTGCCCTGAATATACAAGGGGGGGTGACATCGTGAACCTTCATGTTTCTAGCACCCGTTAGGGTTGCAGTTTTTCGTTCGTTGTTAACAGTTGTTTCATATATTTTGGATATTTATAACCTGCTGTTAAAAGCACCATGAGCACGGATTAGGGTTACCAACTTTTATTAGAATAGATAGAGTATTTCTGATTTCAAAGCAGGTAAATAAAGAGTACGGACTTCCAAAAAAGAGTATTTATTTAATATTTTTAAAAACGTATTTTTTTGTACTTTTTGCAGCACATAACCACTTTTCATTCTTTTTAAAATAATTGTACGACTTCAAACATTCTAACTCTCTAAATTTATATAGATCAAGAGCTCATTTTTAATTAATTTCAATTAAGCTCTGTTTCTCTCTTCCCGCCACTTCACATTCATGATCGAAAAGACTCTCTCAGTAAATGTAGAAGTAGCGGGAGAAGAGAGTAATTATATATTTTTTTAAACAAACTTATTCGTCAGGACATTCCTTCAATTCAGAAACGTCCGAATGTGACTGGGGAATTGGGGATACCAACATATTAACAGTAAATGGTCTATTTTTTTGTTTATTATAATCGGATTGCATAATATTACATGACTGGCAATAGTATAGTAAACATTGTGTAAAAAAGAGTATTTTAGCGTACTCTATTAGTCTTATAGATTATAGAGTACGCCTACATGATATAGAGTACAATACTCTATTTTAGAGTACGGTTGGCAACCCTAGCACGGATACACATAGTCTACGGTTGCCATCTCATGATGGGTTTGATCGGGGACTTTAACATAACTAGCGAAATGATAGTGATGATAGTATACTATACATCTACCTAACCCTTTTTTTTTTTGGTGGATGGAAAATCATCGAATAACCCCCCCCGCTCTTGGGCAGAGCGAAGGGGAGTGTCAGACTTCTACTGACTAAAAACCAAACCCATGTTCCTTCTTCGCCCTTGTGTCGGAGCCGCGTTATCCTTTCGACAAGCCACAGCCCGACGTGATGTCGGTTTGTCGAAAAGCCTATATTTGTGTGTCTATAAGTAAATGTAGTGTTGCCCCACAAATAATGAGACACTTGATATCGTGTCTCGTTATTTGCACATCACAGGAGCTGATGTATGGTACTGAAATTACCAAAAACGTCGTCAAAATTTGGCCAGACTCAATTTGATTTGTCATCGACACGCTAAGAAGATCTAACTTGTACTTCTCCCCCAGGTGACGACCTAGGCAGCCTGATGCTGCGCGAGAGCATAATGCGCACGCAGCAGATCACGTGTCCGTCACTAGCGTGGCTGCTGCCCTCCCCGCTGTTCTGGAAACCCAACGAGGTGCTGGTCCAGACTGACAAGTATAACTACACTATCAACGACTTCCAGAAACTATTTACGTGAGTATATCTATAGATTAATTAACCTGGATAAGGGATACATAACCGGGAAGTGTGGCAGAAAATAGGGGAGGCCAAGACCCAGCTGTGGGTGAGTCCTGGCAGATATAATGATTATCCTGGTAGGAAATTCTTTCACTGGCAGAGAGCTTTTATTAGTATTACCGAGTGACATAGGACTATTAATTTATACCAAAAATGATAGTTTTTGATCCAGGGCCAATATAGACAAGACACATACTATTATTATTATATAAGCTTTTATTTAAAGTACTAAACCAACTCCGGATAATGACACGATAAATAATAGAGACATTTGAATAATACATTAGTGTATCAGCGAACGTAAAGTACCAAAACCGCAAAGCTAGCAGTTTTTCACGTCACATTTATTTATTCGAATGTTTTTCCTTGTTGTTACACTTTCCTGTCTATCAATTAATTGTGTTTAATTTCCTATTCTGATTTGGTGATTTACATACTACGCAGTTTTAATTTGCAGGGAACTGATACATATAATTTTAGTGAATAAATAAATAATTATGTAGGTTAGGTGGCAACTACGCTAATTCTAAGTTCGATTCCCAGGTCGGGCAAAGTGTTATTTAAATCTGGATTTGTACTCGGTTGATAGCATTATACTCGGTCCTATTACATAGGTCTTAAATATATTTGGCAAAATATGATTGATAAAGTTACACCTTCCTTCACCCCTTCGGGTAATACTAGCATAATATGATAAAAACGTATTTTATCGTATTTTCACAGGGACATGGAACTCCCCGACGCATGGGAGATGCGCAAAGACACAGAGAAGTACACGAAGGATTTCGGCGCGCCCGGTGTTGAAGTACACTGCATCTACGGTTACAATATCACCACTGTTGAAAGGTTAGTAGAATAAGAATATTGTAGTGTGTGTGTGTGTTGTTGTGTTGTCAGATACGATTCTTTTGACGTGAGAAATCTGAATCAATAAAAAATACACGGGAACGTTCGAAAACGAAAAGGAATTGGTCAATTAAAACTATTTTCATGGAACTTGACCAAAACAATAAAAATACCAAAATAGATTTTATAAAAAAAGAGATAAGTTTCCTTTTATTTCTTATAGATCGTATTTCCCCAAACCCAGTTAAAAGAATCATAGTCATGCCCTGACATGACCAACACCAGCACCACTCATGGCTATTTGCAATACGTACTCTCGTAAATACACACATCAACACGGTCTAGGGATATTTCATACTCAATTAAATAACTCAGTACTGGCCGCATTGGAATCTTTAATACACCGATTTGTTTGTAATTTATCTCAGACTAATTCCAAATTCAAATTTTTGAAAATTCTTTTGTTTCGGTGGCATAAAAATGTCTTGATGTATAGGAGAGGGAATTTTCATTTGTGCGAAATTTAAAAAACAATACGAATTACGTTTAGTTACAGTTTTTTTTCATTTTTAAACGTAAGATAAAGTTAAAATTGAGGTATTGTAGCCATGCAACGCCGACATTTGACGAGGGCGGAGATGTTACGAGCTGTGGGAATGCTGGAAACTGGATCTGTTCAGCGTAATGTTGCTGAGGCCATAGGGACCCATCAAAATGTAATTTCAAGATTGTGGACACGCTATCGTGCCACAGGTGAAGTAGCGGAGAGGCACCGGGGGCCAAGTCGCATCACTACCCCCAGACAAGACCGATTTTTGCAAATTACTGCGCGAGCTCAACCAAATGCAACGGCGACTCAATTGGTCCAAAGGCTGCGAGTGGAACACCAAGTGCTTGTGAGTGACCAAACTATAAGAAGGCGACTGCATGAAAGCAATCTACGCTCTCGTAGACCACTCCGGGTCCCACTCCCACCTTTACGGAGAGGCAATCGTGGACGACGATTAGAATGGGTTCGGAACCACGTGGACTAGGGCCGTGAGCAATGGTCCAATGTGCTGTTCACGGATGAATCCAGGTTCGGCTTCCATCCAGATTCACGAAGGACGCGTGTTTGGCGAGTTCCTGGACGATGGAGCCGTCTCCAGAACCCTCAGGAAGTTCACCCATACCAAGGAGGAACAATTATGGTTTGGGCAGGAATTCGTCTTGGAGGACGGATGGATCACGTTTGGGTGCGGGGCAATAATAATATGACGGCAGAACGATACGTCCAACAGGTGCTGGGGCCCGTAATCTTGCCTCACAGAACACAAATGGGGCAAGATTTCCTGCTCATGCACGACAATGCCCGGGCACACACGGCGAGAACGGTAGCAGCTTAGTTACATACACATAATGTTAGGGCCTTAGACTGGCCTACTCAATCGCCAGATCTAAATCCCATTGAGCATGCGTGGGATATGCTGCAAAGAAGAGCTCTGAAGGAAGTTCCTGAAAATTTGGCTACAGAAGCTCAACTTTTTGCGCACCTCAGAAGGACATGGGACAATATTCCGCAGCAAGACATTGACAACCTTGTTCTGAGCATGCCGAATCGTTGCCGATGTGTTATGAACATCATGGGCGCTTTCTCAGACTACTAACTTCAAGTTTATAAACACAAATTAAATGATTTTTCTATTTTTTTCAGTTTTTACTCACAAATTAAAAGTTAATTCATATACGGTTTCCGTCTATGCTTCATTTTTTTTCCATAAAATCCTGAAATTTTAATCAGTACCTTAACCATTATCAAAAAATGGTAGAATATTAAATAACGTATATTTTAAATATATACATGTCATATAAATAATTAACACATTGATAGTAGTTCGCTTTTCTAAAAATATCCCTAGACCGTGTTGATGTGTGTACAATGATGGTCTTGTCGATTATCTACAAATAGACAATCTCTACGTTTAAATTATCTACAACAAAAATAGGCTACTTTAATCTTCTAAATTCTTAATAATATGCAAAAAAAAAGTGAGTGTCCGATAAGACGCCCACCGTCGACGACCAATAGGCGACCATCGCGTGATATGACGCGATACGACGCTGTAATGTCAATGTATTTTGAATTAGGACGTGACCTATTCGATACCTTTGATCGCGGATGCGTACAAACAATTTAGGCGTTTGTGATAGTCGTTATCTGTTAGGGTAGCGCCAGAATAGTCTTATTTGTTTACTAACATATTTTTAATATGTAGTAATAGCTTTGACCGCGGCTTTGCCCACGTGGATGTTGGAACTTCACAAATTATATACCTTCCTCGAGAACCACTCTATTCATAGGTGAAAACAGCATGAAAATCGGTTCAGACTTTGTTTTTATAATATGTAGTGATGTAAAAAGTCTGACAAACTACTTTCTACTTATTTTCTTTTTACCCGACTGCGGCGAAGCCCAAAAGGAGGGTTATGTGTTTAACGTGTATATGTATGTCCGTTTCTTTGTTCCCTCATAACTCATAAACGGATGAACCGATTTGAATGAAATATATGTCATTAGATTCGTCTTGATGGCGCGAGTGTTATAGGCTACATTACAATTAAAAAACAAAGAAAAAATGCGGATTTTGGGGGCCAAATCGCGATGTTCAAAAAATTTTTTTTTCCTGTACCATCGAGTAGGGTATCAAAATAAAGGGTTTTGAAAGGAGATTACAAAAATATATAACACTTATATGTTTAAAAGAAATTCAAAGTGGAAAATCCTATAAACAAGCACAAAAGTTAAATCATCTGCGAAGAATTTTACGCGACCAACGAACAAATACAGAACACAAAAGAACTAAAAAGCTGGAATTAAAAAAAGTAGTTAAAAAAACCGGCCAAGAGCGTGTCGGGCCACGCTCAGTATAGGGTTCCGTAGTAATAATTCTTTTTTGTTTGAAATACGGGTACCAATGAAACTTGACCTCTGGATTGTATAGGCGCTCATACGATTCAGGGACCAAATTATATTGGTTAACTGCTGTTTCCATCTGTTGTTTCCATCCAAGTTCAAAATGATTTTCCTAGAAAGTCCTTGTAAAGTTCTACTTTTCAGATTTTTTTCATATTTTCTAAACTTATGGTTCAAAAGTTAGAGGACGCATTGTTTTTTACTTTTGGAGCGATTATTTCCGAAATTATTGACATTATCAAAAAATGATTTTAGTAAACCCCTATTCATTTTTAAATACCTTTCCAACAATATATCACACGTTAGGGTTGAAATTAAAAAAAATATCACTTCCCACTTTACATATAGGGGGGCTACCCTAATAAAACATTTTTTTCCAATTTTTATTTTACCACTTTGTCGGCGTGATTGATACACATATTGGTGCCAAATTTCAGCTTTCTAGTGCTAACGGTCACCGAGATTAAGCGAGGACGGACGGACGGACAGACAGACATGGCGAAACTATAAGGGTTCCTAGTTGACTACGGAACCCTAAAAACTAAAAAACCCGACTGAAAAAACTGAAAAGCAAAAAACAAGCACATTTTAAATTAAACAAAAATTGGAAGCAGGCGGGGTCCATTTGATTATTAAATTATGAAAAGAATAAATGCAAATAGAATGGACCCCGCCTGCTTCAAAGTTTTGTTTAATTTAAAATGTGCTTGTTTTTTGCTTTTCAGTATTTTTTTCTTTACTTTTTGAAGGAAATTTCTCTGCAGCCCGGAGGCTGAATTTGTGCCCGGTTAATGGCAATTCTATTTCTATTCTATTTATATTCGGGGACGCCGGCAGACACCAGGCGGGCGATCAGTCCTTTCGTTGTGGATTATTTCGCCTAGTTCCCCATTTTGGTGGATCCCCTTCACTTCATGGGTTACTGGTGGTCGGCATCGCGAATCTTCCTGTTGCCTTGCAGAAGCTCACCAGTTGTTCGGTAGAGATTTCTGCAAGCTTCTCTTCATTAATCTCATCTGTTCCTAGAATTTCCCATCTGAGTGGCTCATACATTGTGCATTCCGCCACAAGGTGGAAACTTGTTTCTTCTGCTTCTCCACATGCTGGGCATATGGGATCTTCCTTTACTTTCATAATCGTCAGGTGTCTATTGACTCCACAGTGTCCTGTTGCGATCCCTACTACTAGTCTTATGTTTCCCCTGCTCATTTTGAGTAGTTTGTGGGATTTCTTTTCATCATATGACTTTAAGAAGATTTTCGATTGTCGACAACCTTCTATTCCATCTTTGATTTGACTCTCTTGTAGTTATTCTATGGTTAATGGCAATAGACTCGTCCCCTATTTACTTGGGACAGCACAACTGGCGAAATGTAGGTGGTCGCTGTACCTACGATAAGTATGCCTAACCCTTCGGGGAGAACATGCGTCTTATTACCATAACATCTTTACAAAAACAAATCCGAATTCATTTGAAAACCTTCCGTTTTTCGTCGGTTTAAATGAACGATAACATCCACATCTATTTCACTAACTTACCTAACTTTCTCCAACTTCCAGACTAGTATACAAGCCAGGCACCTGGCTGGACGGCTACCCAACCCTAGCCATGGGTGACGGCGACGGCACAGTGAACCTTCGCTCACTAAACGCATGCGAGCACTGGCGCAAGCGTAGGTTCCGTAACGGGAACTCCGTCAAGTCCCTCGCCTTGCCCGGCGCTGAACATCTCAAGATACTCCATGATAAACGGGTCCTGGACTATCTGGGGCTGGTGATGAAGAACTGAAGGTATTGGAGTGGTGGACATAGTGGAAGGCTTCCATTGATTGTGTTTGTGAAGAGTTTGGTTTGATGAGATGTTGAGTAATGGTTCATATCTATTTTTATGGTGTCTAATGCTGTTCTCAAAATTGAAAACATACAACTACTTTACGGTTGCAAAAGCAATCTGTATTTAGTTTTTTTATGAACTGACTACTATACTATCAACTAAGTCTACTGAAATTTAAAATGGCTTAAGAGATTTATGATTTCAAACAATTATTTTTGCACATGAGTTTATAAAAAAAAATCACATACATAATAACGCTCAAGCTTATTTGGGCAACAGTATGTGCGCTAATTGGGCCCACACACAAATTGCGCTTAAAGTGTTTCTTGACCGATGCTTCTCATAATACAGGCCAATCATATTAAGTAGTCAAGAAACACTTTCAATAAACTCTCAAACACTCCACAATATCTCAGGTTTGTTAAACTAAACTCTTCATAAAACATATCGATAAGTTGTGGGTAATTTTTAGTTAATATTAAGGAGAAAGAAATCAAGAAGCGAATGAATTTGGTTGTTTTTTGACAGAATAATAGTATTCTTTGTTCTGTTATTAGTTTAATTCTTTTGCAGAGTCGCAATTGTGTGGCACTCTTATAAAGCAAAAATAAAATAAACTGTTTTTTTTTGTTTTCGTATAAATGAAAAAAATGTCTACCGTAACTTACCATAGTAAATTATTTAGAGAAAAACGTAGATATATTTATAGATACTTTAAAATAAAATACTTATGTTTCTTGCCAGTTACCTGTAATTCTTTTACCAGAGCTAAATATTTACTTAAATACATTCTACATGCACTTAATAAAATAGACACATGACAGGTTGCTCTCCAAAATAATATTTAAAAAAAAACTAAATCTAAGCTCACTTAAGTAGAAAAATGAACCTTGTCACTTTAAAATAAGGATTGTTTTATGAATACTCCTACTGCTATAGTTCTATCTTCACGCCTCAATATAATAAGTGACAATTAAAGCTAAGCTTTTACGGCTGTGATACTTTCTAACATATTAAATGTATTTATTTATTGAAATTATTTCTTTTACCGTATTTACTTGACTTATTTGACTTGCGTTCCATGACGAAAAAGTGCTTTTATTTTTATACGATAGGTAATTAACTACTTAGGTATCTATTACTCTCAATTTTAATCAAGAAAATTAAATGCTATTTAAAACAGTGAGTTCACTGTCTAAAAGTGCACTGTTTAACCTTTTTAGCGCCACAGTCACGTATAGACGACAAGCCGAACAAGCAAAAAAGTGCCCTAAGTCTGTCGAATTAAGGTACTTTTTGGCTTGTCGTTTTACTTGACCGTGGCGGTCAATGGGTTAAACTCTTAGCATATTTTTCAACTTACACGCAATAAATAACACTAGTCATACAAAAGTATGTCAAATCTTTACTAAGTGGCAGCTTAAGTAAGCATTAAATATCTCTGAGAACTGCTGTTAGACTTATTACTAACAAAATTCATATATTTGTAAACCAATTTCATTGGTAGGATATGTCCTACCAATGAAATTAGTGTACGTGTATAAATACCGGCACGGTTCTTGAGCGCTCGCCGGAAGAGTGGGGATCGCTGTGCGCATCGTACACTTTATGACAAATAAAACGCACACCCGTTTATTATTGATTGGTCGTGAGGTAAGTGCAGCAGGAGTAAAGAAAAATCCCTTGTGATGGCTATGACGCGATGCGCTACGGGCCAATCACTGCACTTTCCCCGCCCCAAGTCTCACTTCATACCACCAAAGGGACCCAATAACTCACTTTTGCGTCAGCGCTCAACAATCGTGCCGATGATAATACCCTTGTGGGTTGCGTCGTTGTGTGGTCAATCCGTATAGTTAAGCTTATCTCCTAAAAGTCACGCTAAACTGAATAAAGTATACTCAAAAGTGCTCAGAAATGTTTATTTTTTATTATAAATTCAATTTTGTAATGTTAAACTCGAACTAATGAAATTAAACACTCGTAAAGATCTACTTACGAATTGTTTGATAAATAAGAAACATGTTATTGTTTTGTTTTTATTTCAATGTCTTGTATTTATGTCGATAGAATGTTTTTATTTTTGTAACAAAAGTAAAGTATCCTACATGTTTTGTTTTTTATAGGTGTGATCATGTATCACATTTGTTGTATTGAGTTCGACGCGGTGTCGGGTCGCGTTTCCGAACGAAAACGAGCTAAAAGACGTCTTTCTCATATGGACTAGTGGTAGCAAACGCGACAGCCGAGCACGCGGTCCTGTGGTCAATTCACGGGTCGGGCAAACTGTTGGTTTTTTTACCTTCTGAAATTAGTAGCAGTCATGTAGTCTGGATTCGCTTCCTATTACGACTTGCTTGACCCACGTTGAAAAAAAACGGTCACTCCATAAAACTGAATTATTTTTTAACGAAGAATTCGCTTATGATTTTCCTGGTCTAAGTTATGAAGGAATTGCATTATTTTATTTATTTTTGTTTTATGTAATACCGGAAGCAGCTTTTTGTTTACTTATATCCAGTATTTATTTCCATTCAAACGATTTTTTATTTAAATTGAATCGAAAATGTTGTCCGAGTTTAGAAACGAATTATTTTGATGAAATACTAATATGTAATAAGATTTAAGTAGATATAATATTATATGAAATGGCGTTTTGTCTTCTCGTAGTCGTACATTAAATGCTAATAAAGTTAAAAGCAATACGTAGTTATATTAGCAAAGACATATTACTATAGCTTACGATTTGTCTGACCAAACATTACATTGCACTAGGGATTTTACGTAATTTTATTTATTAACCTCTAACAACATTGGTTTAAGGTTGAAATTAACATAAGAAACAATGCATTGTTCATACATTTATGAGATTGTTAAAAGAAATAAACAGAACCCCGAAATAAATATTTATTTTATTATTTTGTACCTCGTTCCCGTTCGTATAACCAACAGTCATAACTCCAAGCCATTTTCCCGCCTTCTGGAATATTCGAAAACAAAAGAAAAAATATGAAAATGGTGAAATTTGAAATGAAATTTTGGATTTTGAATTGTTAGTCTTTGTATAAAGAAGATAGCACCATGAAATTCAACCCAAAAAGCAACCTTATTTTGAACAGAATAAAATAAAATATGCCATTGTGTATGTGTGTTAGTGGTAACAACCCTCAGGATATGATGCCAAGCAAGGGCTAAAATAACTGTGAAGACTGCATTCAGTACTGGATACATAAATAACCCTTTAAAATGTATTACCCTGTATCTATGTGCAAAATAGAAGAATGGAAATTCACCAATGGATTGCAATAATAAGAACAAGTTTGAATTACTTCGTCACTAGCGGTAAATACAGAGTTTTGTACATCCGGCCTTATGCTTCAGATGTCGAGAAATATACTTATATGTTACTCTGGTCTGGATTAAACTACCACTCTAATGGTGTAAGAGTTTTTGAAATCGGTCCATTATTTATTCTATAATATTAGTCTTGATTTCGTCCTTTCTGAAGAGAGAAAAACTAAGAAAATAAGAAGGAAAACTTCTAATTTTCGAATAAAACACAGCAATCAGTAATAAACATGTATTTAACTTTGCATTTCATCAATCAGCCGTATTGACTATACTTTCGTTAACCATGCTAGAGGCGGCACACACTTATGCAAACTCAGTCTTACTGCAAAACAGGTTTATCTTTAGGCGTAAACCATCGAGCCATTTTATTCCGCGAACTTTATTCCGAAAATACTGATAATACAAAAAAATTAAACCCGAGTAGTCAATTTAGTATTAAAATCTTTACGTCTATCGAAATAAGGTCCAAAATATAAAGTTAACTTAGAAATGGTCCAAACTTTAACCTTGTATCCATAGAATAAGGCTGCCGGTCCACTGAAGTGGAGCGAGGCTGCGGAGCGTAGAAACGGAGAAATACTGACCAATAGGATTGCATAAAATCTGCCCTCTGTTGCAGTGTGCCGTTTTATAATGACACTGAACTACATCTGTTAGGCTATTGTGACTCGAGTGTTGCACAAGTATGTTGCCACCGCAACCTACAGAGTTTTACATACAAAATCAAAGACGCTCTAAATAAATACACCTTACATAGCCCCGTTGTAAAGCTTAATATATAATACTAGGGTAAAGCGGCTGACTAGCTTACATGTTTTAGGCCCTAATTCATAGATAAAAGAGTAGGTTTTTGATTGCAACTTTTATAAGGTACAATTTCCAAAGCCTCCTTGGACAGATCCATGTAACTGAACTGGCTTACGTACGGTATGTTACGGTAGCAGTCACCTTCAGAATATTTACCTTTATAACATGAGTATTTGACTATTAAATATACTTTGTCGTTCGTGGAATATCATAAATTCTTGTGATGTATACATTTTTTTTATACAACAGTTTCTCTAGGAATTCATTTCTCGTTTTATACAAACCGATAGCAAATAATCTACATACTTTAATTATTAACGATATTTCCTTAGCCTTAGTCAGCCGCTATTTTCTAAATGTAAATACAAAGACCACAAAACCCTTATATTTACCTTTAGAAACACTTAATTGGGAACAATTATTTTGACTCGCGTCCTCAAAACTAGCTACGTTTACATTCAGATTCAATCAATCTCACTTCTTTCTCATAATTATAAACCAAACGTTAACAACACTGCAAACAATATAAACAACAAGAAGACAATTATTATATTAGGATGTTTATATACATATAGATAAGATATTTACATGCAGACTTTTAGGAGACATCTTATAGCTACGCATCCAGTATAACATCGCTTCGCTTTGCGTAGCGTTTACTGGTTTTGTGGTCGATGTGCGTGCTACCGAGTTCACTGACGGTCGATCACTTTTCAACCTTCAACCTTATTACTTAGGGTATAAAGTAAAAAGTAAGGACCGCCAGTGAACTCTTAGAACCTCTATCGAACCTTCACGCCTGACATGCCTTTAACTTCAGGACACATCGCTAAAAGATTTAACCTAAACGATCCTAAAAAGAAAACTAAACTTAATTATTAATGTACAGTCAGATACAAAACATTTATCACATTGCTTTTAATTTTATTCTCCCGAGTTTCATAGCACTGTGATAAAAATGTTGCAACTTAGGAAAGATGAAAATATTAAAGGGCTCCATCGTATTTTTTTGTTTTTACAATATTTATATTTTTTTCTCATTCCATTATTTATTACATAACCTTAACAAACATTAAGTGTTTCAGTTCTAGAGTGCATACGATAACAATAAATAGTAAATGCTTATATTCCTCTTACGTCACGATTCAGCACCATTGAGACTGGTCGTGAGGATATACCAACTAGCGAGGAATGAACAATGTTAACCTAATTCTATATTAAAATTAAGGAAATATCACATTTTTAACCAAAATCATACACGCAACAAATGTAACAATTAAAAAAAAAAAATGAACAGTTTTTCAATCCGTTTTGCAAAGTAATTTTATTGGTTTTTTTTCTACTTATAAATGCCTCAACTTATCAATAAATTCATAAAAGATTCCATAACCAAGAAATATACAAACATACATGAATCTTTTATAATATCTTAATAAGTACAAATAAATCGATGATAAAAACACGAGGCATTTATAATTTGCTCAAAATAACAAAATTCCGAATTTTCAAATAAATCAAAACTTAAAGCACACATTTCACAATCACTGCCTTCTTAATTAATAAGTTTAACTTTGTTTGTTCGTTCCATACAAATAACAATATCATTTCATACAGTTTCCATACAAAAAGGTCTCTACTCGAGACCTCGTAAGAAACTCCTTCACATTTATTACTGTGCACTTTCTAACTACACTGCGTTTAAAGCGTTTGATTCTTTCTGATGTCCATACAAAACTTTTGTATGACTTTGGAGTTAAAACGGTACAAAACATTATAAAATTGCGCCCCTAATTTAACAGCAATATAAAAATTGTTTAGAAATATTTTCGTAGTACAATCAGCATCAAAAACCATATTTCTGGATGGTACAAAACTTCAAAGCTGTGAAAAATGGTTCATTGACTTTTGACGCTGACAGTACAAACTAGACACATTCATGGAGGCACTATTTAAAAACATGTGTTTATTTTACTGGCACGTTAAAATTTCATACATATTTCAAATGTAATATCTATTTAGCTAATCTAAATTATGCGACTGCATCGGTTACATTTTTTATCGCTTACACCACTGTAAGGCATTTAATTTTCCTCAATTACTTATGTCTATATTCCTAATATTTCTACACTAGCGCGTTTGGTTAAATGTTTTTATTCGAATAAAAACATCAATGGCCGCCTTCGCTAATACTAATTGACACTGAAATGAATATAGCATTATTGCAATTTCCACTGTCGACGTTGTACCGAGAGTTTATAATTCAGCAACGCATTTTTATTTAGGAATTTATTTTGGTATCGTAGTATAAGTCCACGAGCTGATTCCACCATCTCCCTTCTTCCATCGGGAGACTAGACGTACTGCAGGTTATCACCGATACCTAGTCGACGTTCAACACATTCGAACGAAGCGCTTTGCCAAGTCCTTTATTATGCGCACAGCCAAGGACTGGAATTCCCTGCCTGCGTCGGTTTTTCCGAGTTCATATAACCGTAATCTATTTATGTCGCGAGTAAACAGGCTTCTACTGGGTAAGCTCGTTCCATCGTCGACATCATCTCTGCCCTTAGGGCAAGATTGAAGTCAAGAGCAAGCCCATTTATAATAATAAAAAATAAGTGAAAATTTATTATTTTTTAAGATTAACTCTGTTGCCAGAACGCGGATCCACGAAAAAACCATTTCACGTATTTTTGTTTTAGATAACTGTAGTTCGAGGATTCACGTTCAACATACCAAAGGGTAAGGGTCTGTTGTACACAGATCTGTCAATATTATCATCGTCGACTGTCGAATTTGCAAGTTTAAATCACGTTTTGACGACTCCTCGCGTTGTCTCTCGACTGTTTAAATCAATTTCTGTTTATTTCCATCTAAATTCCAATAAAGCTCACAGCAGGAGATAAATTCTTTGCTCACACAGCGAACTAAGCTATGATTCCGTCGGATGATCTGAGTAACACTATGAAACTTCACAAAGATGGCACGAGGCTTTTTTCTGGCTATTTTGCACACAGATACGAACATTTAGCCAAACGGGCTAATATATACTACAATACGATTATAATAATAATATAATATAATAATATAATTATAGAATGTTTCAAAACAGAGAAACATGTTAAATTGATCACATACTTATAATGCAATGGTTAAAGCAAAATTTAATCTCATTAAGTTTTTAAATGGGGAAGCACAACAAGAATGGACGCTAAAATAAGTAAAATTTGAATGTTTATAAGTGGTCTTCTCTGTTTTTAAACACTCTATAATATGGTCTGTTACAAAATTAACTTAATATGTTTAGTTAAAAATCAGAAAACGGGGATTTATTTAATTTTCAATCCATTCAATGAGATGGGGATATTTGTCTCTTTTGCACTTAGCAAATTTTTTTTTCGGTTAGAAAGTTAATTGTAAAACAAACCATACCAACATACTATATATATTACTACCGCACATTATACATTAGCAAGCGTCCCAATGGTCACACGATACCGTCCCTTATGCCGTACCCGTTAGAGTGCATATTGCTCTAACATCAGTTTGTCCACCATCTTTAGCCTAAGCGATGACACCCACACTGCCCAAGCACCATGACTTATGAAAAATGCACTTTTGACTTGAAATGAACCAAACTTTCTTTATGAAAATTCCACCTGAACGATAAAAATCTTGAATTCAGGATAATATATATACTTTACTATTAATACTGTAAACGGGATATTTACCATGTTTTGATATTGTTGCGAGTTCCCGATATTTCCCGATAATATATATACTGATAATTCTAAAAAAATCTACATTTAACTATTCTTAGCAAACTCTTGTAACGTTAATCGGTTACAACAAGAGTTTGTTAAATTAAATTACTGAATTTAATTATTGTGTTTATTAAATTACTCATCTTTAAAATTGGTCCATTTGCAAGTCACTATAGTGCATTTTATTATATTATTTTAGATAATTACAAAATATAAATATTATGGGATTTGATGATACAATGCCAAGCCAGTGATTCCTCTTCATTTATTGAAACATATTTTATTCAATTCTTGTATGTATGCAAATATAATGCATTTAATCCTTGAATATTATAAAATAAGATGATCAATGACAAAAAGCATTATGTTTTGCCATGAATTTTCTGAATTCCTTTTCAAGCTTATTGTAAAAAGTGTTTTATCTGGCCCAATGAAAACCATAACCCAGTGCAGTTTATGGCATTATATATATTATCTTAGTTGTCGATATAATATTCAATCAAGTTTGCAACACACCAATGATTATAAACAAGCAAGTTTTATATTGCCAGGATTCTGGGTAAGTGTGTGATGTCAATCGAATGCTGTCGGAATTGTTGGAAATATACCCAGATATTATGAGATCTATGAATACAGGAACTTAACGTACGAAAATAATTGACATTTCGTTGATATTATGACTACAAAAATAATGGTAACACAACGAAAAACAACACAAGGTATTAATAGTAAAAGAACTAAATCATCAAGGTTTTAAACTCATAGTAGAAAGTGCACTTAAACAAACTTGAAGAAAATGTACAAAGAAATTATAATTTTATTAAAACTTAGGTTGTGATTCAAATTAATTTCATTCGAACTGAAATCAATAAATACAACTTAATAATATTGAACAGATCGCAAAATCTATTTTATTTCATTAGGTAAGATATAAATTATAATTACAGTACTAAATTAACTCTTATTTCAGGAACCTAAGAGAGTACAAAATAATAGTAAATTTTACTGTTACATTTTTATCTACTTATGCGTAGAGAAAAACATAGTAGCAGAATTGCCTATATGACCATGGTACTGTATGGCTACCACCAAAAAAATGTGTGTATTTAATAGTACATTTTGATACAAGTGCGGAAAGTTTGTTATTGCATTCGAGGCAGATTGAACACCCGAGCCGTATGGCGAGGGTGTTCATGGGGTCGAGAAATGCAATAACAAATTCCCACGTGTATCAAACGACGTTTTTCAATACACTTTCGAAGAAATTAACTAAAAACGTTATGTGTTTTTGTCAACAAATTTGATGAGACTATGATTTAATTTACTTTTTTTCCGCGGTTTGATTTCGCCAGGTTGAAAAAGAAGCAAAGGTATAAAGCCGCCAAACAGCCTCACAGGAAAAATATAAAATTTAAATATTTTTTAATTAAGAACACAAAAAAATGCTTACTTGTTCATAACAGTAAATAATTGTTTAAAATATTTACGTTTATTAGTAGTATTCTTTTTACAAACATAATTTAAATATTCAAAAAATATTTACGCTGTAAAGACGCAGATCAAAATGGCGAGATTAAAAAAAAAACACGCCTGCTCTATAATAGTCAGTGGTGTTTTTTTTTTTAATTTCATAAGTTTTAATCGAATTACCGCTGCTCTATGATTACAGCGTGCGGTAATAATATTACAGCACGCTGTATTCTTATTACCGCACGCGTGCGAAATATGATGCATGTCGAACCTAATCGTAGTGCAATAAGAGCTAGTTTTCGAGGAAGTGTATTGAAAAATTAATTTTCAATACACTTCCTCGAAAACTAGCTAATAAAAAAAAGCTAATATTTAAATTTTATATTTTTCCTGTGAGGCTGTTTGGCGGCTTTATACCTTTGCTTCTTTTTCAACCTGGCGAAATCAAACCGCGGAAAAAAAGTAAATTAAATCATAGTCTCATCAAATTTGTTGACAAAAACACATAACGTTTTTAGTTAATTTCTTCGAAAGTGTATTGAAAAACGTCGTTTGATACACGTGGGAATTTGTTATTGCATTTCTCGACCCCATGAACACCCTCGCCATACGGCTCGGGTGTTCAATCTGCCTCGCCATACGGCTCGGGTGTTCAATCTGCCTCGAATGCAATAACAAACTTTCCGCACTTGTATCAAAATGTACTATTCCAGTGATTGATAGAATTTTGTAAATTACATTCGCGTTTCAGTTCGTTTAGCGGATTACCTATATTTTTTGTTTTTGGATTCAACTAAACTCTTCAAAATTACAAACTGAACAGGGAAGAAAACTGTCAAATTAGTACCATATAAATGGCGTTAATGGCGCATTTGTTACTTTCATTGAACTGTCATGGCGTTCACAATTAAAAACTTTACCACTAGATGGCACTCCAGTAGGTCACTTAAATGACTTTTACAAGTAACAAACGGCTCTCTTGCAGTCAAACAGCCTAATAACAAAAAAAAATACACACATAATTTCCAGAGCTACGACAGTAACCAAACAGTACCTAGACCCCTCAACAAAAAAAGCCAACAACAGCGAAATTCCAACAACTCCCCAGCATCGGGCTCGGGCACTAAAGACGGAAGAGGACAAACAGATAAGCGTGGCGCTACCTGTTGAACAGCAGGTCGGGGCGGTAGTACACGTAGATGCCGAGCAGTACTGTGGCCGTGGCGAGCACGTAGCGCCGGGAGAGTGGCAGCCGGCGCAGGGCCGCGGGCAGGCAGCGTCGGATGCGGGCCGGGAGGGAGGTGCCGGCGCCGGACCGGTTGCGTGCGGCTATCTGCCGCCGTTTGAGACGCTCCTCGTCGAGGCGGCGTTGTTCTTCTCTGTAGGCGAAGGGTGGTGATTAGTGACAGCTTTTGATGTTTTGAAACCACAGTGTAAATAGTTGTTAGTTTTTGTGAGAATAGGGCATCGGACTGACTCAAAAAAATATGATTCTGTTTAATCCGTCAGTTAGATTATCGAAAAATATTGGATACGTGTTTTTTGTTTTTGTCAAATCAATAAAAATTGACGAAGATAAAGCGTGTCAAAGATCATGGAGTGGGGCTTAAAACGTCACTTGAAGGTACAAAATGTACTAGCATATGACGTCACACGAGTTTTCGAAGCACTGTATCGTCTTCATTTTTTGTTTACGTGAAAATAGAAAAAATATGTGGTCAATATTTTTTGGAAATCTATCTGACGGACTAATTAGTTTATTTTTGTCCGATCCCCTATTGCTAATAATATTCTAAGGAGAGCACCCAGATTGAGCTATTTTTTTGCCGGCCAGCGGAAATAAACTAATGTATTAGATAGAGCATAACATAATAAACATTTTTAGTATTACACCAAAGTAGTAAGTCAATTCACCGAGATGTTATTCTACCACAAAATGTTTCAAAAATGACTTACGACTTAGGTGTAAAAAAATGTTTATTGCATGCTCTATTTAAATAATAAGTTTATTTTAAAAGGCCGGCTACTTTGAAAAATAACCCAAAATCAGTAAATAAAGCGTCGCAATAAAAATCGCCCATGTAAATGTAGACTAACTTCAAAATGTCAAAAGTAAAGATATAAACAAGCATAAACTTACTCTCTCCTCTCTAAGGCGGCGACTTCGGGCTCGAGATCAGTGGGGTCGTTATCTTCGTACAACTGCTTGGCGGTCACTAGGATGTCTTCGAATGGTAAGTCATCTGGTAACTAGAAAATATAACAAAACAAGTTTAAACGTTTAATGTCTTATCCTGATTTGGGATTTAGCCCATAGCGAATGGTGTGAGTCGGAAGTCTTTCGCTTCGTTCTAAAGCCCTATTAGCTTTGGATCGAGGCAGGATTTTGGTTTGGGTGTATGGGAAGTCTGCTTATATCTTTATCGAATCTATAGGTTTAAATTTACATATATTTGGATTCTCAGCCCCACCATCCACGACGGAATAAGTAAGCAAAAATGCCCGTCCGAGTGGTCTGTACTCGTTAGAGTCGCGGGCAACCGGTGGATGCAAGCGGCAGGTTGCCGTTTGTAATAGCGTTCTACGGGGAAGGCCTTCTGTTAACAGTGAACGTCTTGATGACACGACACGGCTTAATAACGTCTTATACACTTGGTATATGTGTCGTGTAAGGACCCGTCATTGTATGTACTACTAGTGGCGACGACCTTCCCACGTAATGAACAATGGACAAGCAGGAAACAGTACCTACGTTTTTTTAACTAAAAAGATCCTACAAATAAACTTAAACATTTAAGTAAGTACACAGTTAAATCATATTTAAAACACAACTCACCCTAGACAACAAGCAATGCAACATAGCCATATCACATTCACAGTTGTGCACCTCGTCCGCTCTGTACAGCACAATGGCGGCCGTGACGTACACCGGGAACAGAGGCGGCGCGCACAGGAAGTAGTCGTACAGCCGGACCACGTCCGTGTACTTGTTCAGGCTGTGGCCGAACCAGGTCAGGTACCAGGGTAAGGCGAACATTGTGCCTACTTGAGCTCTGAAATGATAAACATGGGATTTTTTATTTTTAAAACAATCATTCAAGTCACCGAAAGACGTTGCTTTGGAAGGCCTCCCACTATGTAGACCGATGACCTGGTGAAGGTTGCGGGGATCCGCTGGATGCGAGACGCACGGGACCGGTCAATTTGGCGACACTTGCCTATGTCCAGCAGTGGACGTCTTTCGGCTGAAATTATGATGATGACAATCAAGTCCGGTTGCCGAGTCTATGGACTTTCTGGACCATTCTTCTCCATAGAGGTACGCCTTGGAATGGGCAACTATAGTACAGTCGAACAAGCTAATAGGTATACAGGTAGAGGTTTTCATAGTTCTAGTACACTGAAAATATTGATTGCAATTTTGTTTTATAAAGCGTTTCGCATTAAGCGAAACGATACAGCGTATGACATCATTTGTCATACGCTGTATCGTTTCACATCAGTCTCTAAATGTATCTGTATAATATTAAAAGTAAATAAAAAGTTAGCTGGCTGTATACCTACTTATTAGCTTGTTCGACTGTACTTTCACAAGTTATTATGCCTTGTCCCTGTGACTGTAGCTTCGATTTCTTTGTTTTTCTGACACGTAAAAGTGCCTGTAATGGTGTAATTTAAATAAATGCTTTCAGTTTGGTTTGCATTAGTCGTAAATATTTTTACTGCAAAATATTTGCATCCAAACTGCAATTTTACAGCGGGCATGTAGCAGATAAATTCAGTCTGAGTCTATTAAGACAACAAAGTGTCATAAATTCATCATCTGCCAGAAAATGCTATATTTTCAAGTGCGCGTGACGCACGAGGCACTTTACACCATTGACATAAGGTTTAAATTGAGATGACTAACGCAGACTAGGGAATTTTACTAAGTATCTTTTTTATGCATTATGCATTCCTATAATAGTCAAAGTTGTTTATTTTAATGTGTTTTTATGATAAGAACAGAATTGAATGATTGTTGTAATGATGTGTCATATAAAAAAAAATATTTTTCTTATCATCATCGACATAATCTTGTCAGTCGAAAGACATTCACTGCTAGACATAGGCTTCAGCCAAGGGTCGTCACCACGTCGGTCGTTCTTGTACTTATCGCATCTAGTGGATTTCCAAAACCTTTACCAGGTCATCAGTTCACCAAGTGGTGGCCACTCCAGAACTTTTCCCTCCTGCTTTCCTCGAGCAATGTACCCTGCCCCCAGTCACTTTGGGGAATGTTGGTTGGCACAGGGATACTCACCCACCCACCTTTTCCATTAGCCTGATGTGTGAGTGATTTTCACCCATCTAATGAGGCCTATTGTGATCCACCATCCTTCATCATTAATTCTACGTCTACTTACTTGTCTAAACACTCAGCAAGTTTCCGATCAGCCCTGCTAACGACCGGTAGCATATAGTTGAGGAGGTGCTGCGTGGGCTGCATGGTGGTCTGCATGAAGGGCGCTAGCGGAGCCCCGGGCCCGTACGACAGCCGGCACAGCAGCGGGAAGGAAGCCCTATCCCCGCACACGAGGAGGAGAGTGATCGCTACATCGTGGTAGCCCTGGGGATAAGCAAATGGCAGGATTGAGACTATGATAATTGAGAGTTTGAGTTACTTGATAGGTAGAGATTTTTAACTCACTAACTTTAAGTCTGTCTCTCTTCTTTATCGTGTGTTTAGTGCCTAACCTACTGTCACAGTTTTTATGCAGCCCATGGGACCTCTGACTCGGCTTTACATGTCGTCGAGATAATATGTCAGTCAGTTAAAACTCTAGATTTTGCGCTGCTATCCTAATATTATAAATGTAATAGTGAATTTGTTTATCCTTCACGGCACACGGATAGATCATGATCTTATGTATACATAAGATACATATAGGATACTTTTATCCCGGTTTTAAGGAATATTTCCGTGCGGTTCATTATCAACTTCCACACGATCGAAGCCGCGGGCAAGCTAGTTGAAAAAACATGTACCTATCTCTTATTAGTTATGATCGACTTAAAAACCCGGAACGAATAAAAATGTTATATCATTACAGCTAACAGTAACGACCAAATGGATATGTATCGCAGACTACATCATCGGTATTTTCGACGAATCTATTTTTACATCGAATTTAGTTAGCTGCGAAGCTGAAATTAATGGCAAGTAAGAAATTGCTTATTTACTACATAGGTGACATCAGTCGCATCATTTTGAGCGAACTAGTTTTTTCATAAAATCAATATTATCTATACTATCTATAGGTACTATAATAATATTATAAAGAAGTAAAGTTTGTATATTTGTTAAATTGTAAGGGGTAATCTCGGGATCTACTGAACTGATTTCAAAAATTATTTCACCATTTCACCAATATAAAGCCACATTATTGCCGAGTGTCACAGGCTACTTTTTATCCCTGTATTCCCACGGGAACGGGATCTACGCGGGTGAAACCGCGGGACGTCCGCTAGTATATTATAACCTGTCAGACTACCTACCTACATAGTATATCATAACATCACGCCTGTAATACCCGAAGGGTTAGGCGTAGGTGTACCTAATAGTACACCCACAGTTCGACAATAACTGGCGGGACAATCTGCGGGTGAATAAAAATGGTATCTGTAGTAAACTAACTTTTTATTTTAATAGAACAGCTAGTTAATAAGAAAATGTTTTAGTTACATTTTCTACATACAGTTAGCGCTTAAACCACTGACCGAGAAAACAACAAAAGCGTAACGTTATGGTTATGCGCAGTTTATTTGCGTTTTGCACAAGCTTTACATAAATAAAATCGTCATCTTATTTTCTGCATTTTTCTCTTTTATAACATCTTCCTAGCCTTTTCTAAATTATATTGGGGTCGGCTTTCAGTCTAACCGGATGCAGTTGAATACCACTATTTTATAGGAGCGAGTGTCTATCTATCTATCATTATTATAAGCCTTGACTGCCTCGTTGGTTTAGTAATAGGTAGGGCGACTGCTAAGCACGAGGTCCTGGGTTCGATTCCCGGGTTGGGTTAAGTGTTATCTAGTTTCTCCATCAGGAATTTCTAGGGTTGATGGCAATAGGCTCGCCCCCTATGGGTCTTAAACATATATAGCGGGCGAATTGTGGGTGTGCTAATGGGTACACCTCTGCCTACCTCTTTGGGGCTTACAGCCGTGATTTTACGTTATCTATATATATAAAAATGTTATGTTGGTTTGTGTACGCTTCAAAAACTCAAAAAGTTCTGCACCGATCGAGCTGTTTTAGAATGATATATAATCCGCATCAAGGATTGTTTTTACAGTATCCACGCGGGCTAAGCCGCGGGCATCAGCTAGTGTGTTATAAACTTATAAGCCTAGAACTTGACTTGATAACAAGTTGTAACACAATACTAGTCTAGATACTTGATACACTAGCCCGTCACCACGCAAGCGTAGTAGCGTACTATTCATCTATTGTGTAACTGATAGTGATAACACTAACAAGTTCGCGTTATCAAGGTCGGCGTTGTTATCCGCTTTCTTCCGTACTGTCCCAAGTAACACAGTCTCGGAGGCTTAAAACAAATCTGTCTATTGACAGTCTATTCATGGTAAATCTTCAGATAGGGGCTTTCTAAAGATGGTTGCAATAAAGAAAATGTATTCTTATAGAGTTATTTTTCTCAAGCTGGATTATTTTTAGGGCATTTGTTCTATAGCACACTTATTTTAAGTACGTTTATAGGTATTTTGAATGTTTTAAGATAATATGCTCTACAAATAGTGAATAAAGCCTAAAGGTACCTAACTTGAACTAATTTTATAGATAAGTTGATATATTTTAAGATAAAACTTTCTATTTTAGCTATTGGTACTCTTATCTTTGTTTCTAAAGAGACTTACGTCTAGATAAAATACTTTAATAGATATTTTTAAGTTTGTCTAATTAAATGATAGTGAAAACGTGGCTTTAGTGATTTTTTTCTTAAAAATGGCTATGTTAAGTGCATTTGTATTAAATATTTGAATTGGATGATTTTATGCAATAAAAATATCAGAACAGTGAAAAAAATAAAATGTCTAGTGGCTTTCGTCATAAATCGGTAAATATCTATAAAGGAAGCAAGATGAAGAAGAGTTGCAAAATAATTCATATTCAGAATCGAAACTTTCTAGTAACTTATTCGGATGAAAACAATACAAATGAGGAAGAAAGGGATCTGCGCCAGTGGTCAGCAACTCATGCTATAACTCACATAGTCTTGAACTTATTCCAAATCGCACTTCGCACTAATATTATAAAGGCGAAAGTTTGTGAGTGTGTATGTTGTTACTTTTTCACGCAAAACTACTGAATGGATTTGGATAAATTTTGGTACACAGATAATTTATAACCTGGATTAACATATATAGGATAGTTTTTATCCCGATTTTATCTTCCCGTGGAATAATTTTCGTGTTGTAGCGGGTGAAGCCGCGGGCAACAGCTAGTAATAAATAATATTCAACCCGTTACTCTACCAAAGGATCCGAGAACATTGCTGCAGAGTCCAAGAACGATTTAAATTAAAAAAACCGGCCAAGAGCGTGTCGGGCCACGCTCAGTGTAGGGTTCCGTAGTAATAATTCTTTTTTTGTTTGAAATACGGGCCAATGAAACTTGACCTCTGGATTGTATAGGCGCTCATACGATTCAGGGACCAAATTATATTGGTTAACTGCAGTTTCCATCTGTTGTTTCCATCCAAGTTCAAAATAATTTTCCTAGAAAGTCCTTATAAAGTTCTACTTTTCAGATTTTTTTCGTATTTTCTAAACTTATGGTTCAAAAGTTAGAGGGGGGGGGACGCTTTGTTTTTTACTTTTGGAGCGATTATTTCCGAAATTATTGACATTATCAAAAAATTATTTTAGTAAACCCCTATTCACTTTTAAATACCTTTCCAACAATATATCACACGTTAGGGTTAAAATTAAAAAAAAAAACACTTCCCACTTTACATATAGGGGGGCTACCCTAATAAAACATTTTTTTCCAATTTTTATTTTAGCACTTTGTCGGCGTGATTGATACACATATTGGTACCAAATTTCAGCTTTCTAGTGCTAACGGTCACAGAGATTAAGCGAGGACGGACAGACGGACAGACAGACAGACATGGCGAAACTATAAGGGTTCCTAGTTGACTACGGAACCCTAAAAAACTAGCATCACGGGCTGAAGAATAATCTCACTAGATATTTTCAAAATTTAAGAGAGCAAAAAAGTGACAATCGATGTTAAAATTGATGTGTACTTAGGTATTGATTAATTAAATTGCTCTGTTACTGCATAAAATCGTCTTTCGTTTACAACACATCAAATTACCTATTTACTGATGAATGTCTAGAAATACTGTGAGAAGATAAAAAGGAATACAGAGATGACAGTTACTAGGTAATCTTAAACCACTCATAAATTAGTTTATTCTTTCACTAGATAGTTTAGTATGTAGCAAGTGAAATTATTCTTGTCATGGAGCTAGAGCCATACTACAGAAAATTCTCTAGTGTGTTTGTTCTATTAAATTCGTTTTTCTAGTAAATTTTATCTTGACGCCATTTTTATTACCTATTTTCGCTTCAAATGATTTTCGTTACATAGTTTAATGTTTATTTTTATGTTTTTATCATTAAATTATATCTAATTAAATATGTAATATGTTTTCAATTACTTTATTTTAAATAAAATGAGTATTTTAGACATTAAAATGAAATTTTAAAAAAATACTTATTACAATTAATATTCATTTTTGGTAATAAAAATATCAAATCTTACATTTACAGCGGGCGCTCTTATTTTATGAGAGTTTTACATAATATTCACCGATAGAATTTCAATCGCATATAGATTTGCTTGTTTACCCATTACTAACTAGCTAAAACAGTAATGTAAAAAATAAGAAATTTGGTACGCCATGATGCAATACAATAATAAGATTAAATAACTCTTGTAAGTTCTGCGCCATTATGTGTCGTTGTCTATTACAAATCAAATATAACTTAAAGTTGTTAGTCTTCAGTTAATTTAGTTTAAAAACTTGACAAATAAAGTCTTCTTTAAAGGTCTCAACTTTATCTATAAACTATCTACTAGTAAAATTTGTGATCTATACACATTCTAGTGAGACACTAGAAAAATCTCTACAGACAATTTGAAAATTTACTACTCTTATCTCTATCTATTGATGTTTTCTTAACTCATTCTTATGAGAAGGGATAAGGTTGTGCCCACTTTTACTAAACTGTGTCTATAAGCGTTCTTGAATATTACTTGGGACATATTTTACTCTTAAGGTAGACAATAAAATTAAAGTCTATTAGATATCTAATAGTCCGTTTTTAGACGCGATTGTGTTACTTGGGGTATGACACAGATTCTGTTTGACTTCTACAGCCGTATTCTGGAACGTTTTCGCGAAAATTTGTTAAAATTATTCACTAACTCCCTCTTCTAGAGAGGAGGCCTGACTCCCTGCAGTGGGAACATTAGGCTAATGATGATTCACTAACTTCAATAATCTTTTACGAAACTTTTCACAAAACCCTTTTTTTTGAGTGTGGAAAATCATCAAATGACTCCTCACGCTATGGGCAGAGCGGTAGGGAGTGTCGGACTTCTACTGACTAAAAACCACCCATGTTCCTTCTTAATAGCTCTTTGTGTCGAGGCCGCGGTATCTCTTTCGAACAACCCGCAGCCCGACGAAACCCTGAAGTTGAGATGAGGGGATTTTTTACTGTTATTGTGATGAACTTCAGTGGATTCTAGAGTCGAAATCGGTACTAAATAGCCGTACCGCGGTTATACAAAAATAGTACATTTTGATACAAGTGCGGAAAGTTTGTTATTGCATTCGAGGCAGATTGAACACCCGAGCCGTATGGCGAGGGTGTTCATGGGGTCGAGAAATGCAATAACAAATTCCCACGTGTATCAAACGACGTTTTTCAATACACTTTCGAAGAAATTAACTAAAAACGTTATGTGTTTTTGTCAACAAATTTGATGAGACTATGATTTAATTTACTTTTTTTCCGCGGTTTGATTTCGCCAGGTTGAAAAAGAAGCAAAGGTATAAAGCCGCCAAACAGCCTCACAGGAAAAATATAAAATTTAAATATTTTTTAATTAAGAACACAAAAAAATGCTTACTTGTTCATAAAAGTAAATAATTGTTTAAAATATTTACGTTTATTAGTAGTATTCTTTTTACAAACACAATTTAAATATTCAAAAAATATTTACGCTGTAAAGACGCAGATCAAAATGGCGAGATTAAAAAAAAAACACGCCTGCTCTATAATAGTCAGTGGTGTTTTTTTTTTAATTTCATAAGTTTTAATCGAATTACCGCTGCTCTATGATTACAGCGTGCGGTAATAATATTACAGCACGCTGTATTCTTATTACCGCACGCGTGCGAAATTATGATGCATGTCGAACCTAATCGTAGTGCAATAAGAGCTAGTTTTCGAGGAAGTGTATTGAAAAATATGATACTTAATTAGTTTTATGCGTGGGAGGAGGATGCATAATATTATTCTGATATTTGGTTGCGGAGCCATCTGTTTATAGAGGCATTGGCGCGGCAGAGCTAGCGGTTATGAGTATGACTCACTATCACATTCAATCACGACTTTTCGGAGTAGATGCCTAATTTTAATTTTGTTACTAATGAGAAAGTTGCAGTCGCTATAACTAAATGACAATAATATTTTGTTTACTACTTCGCTTTGAATGACGTCAAGTGCTATACGGGTTTACGCCTATAAAGAAAGTTTTATAAAATAGCGAAAACGATGTTGACCATAAAATATAAAACCGTTAAAAAACAAAGTACCTACTGCCATGCTACCATGCCTGCGGGAGTTCTCATGCCTAATTGGATAGCGAAATTAATATTCAGGTCACATCGTCATTCCGATACTATCGTACACCTAAATATGGTTTCTATTCCTATTATGTGACGGATACGGCCCGAAAATACTTCCCACCTATAACAGATATCGTGTAATTAGGTTCAATAACCGACGATGCGCAACGCTTCAAGTAGCTGGAAGGAACGCAAGACGAAGAAAGCTGCTGGAGCGCTTAATTAATATGGTTTAGTAGGTCAAAAGCATGAAGCACATAACCAGTGGAGAAAGTATGGGCACGTTTTTGTTCTAAATCAAAGTCACTAATATACTGCGGGGGGAGAGGTACGTTTCGGACTCTGTGATTGGTTGACGAACTGACAACCAAATGACAACTCATTCTCTAGGGATTCCAAAAAAGTAATTGAAAAAGTATCGATATCGATAATTGTTTGACTTATTAGTATTATAACGATTTGTTTGCATGAGAGAGATTACGGGTTCGATTTTGAAATAAAACAGGTAATTACTAAACTGAAGACTAAAGACTGTATTTAAAAAAATATAATATATTTACTGGTTTTTAAAATGGATTAGTTTTGAATATGTTTTTCTTATATAAGGTCCCATTAAAATAGGTGGACAAAATTTCAGAAATAATTCAGACCTCCAAAATAAGGACGATGGTAAAAAAAATAATAAGAAAATCGCATTTAAGTAAAGGATGAGTTTGTTCTAGAGTGCCGGCAATTTATTATTTTAAGTAAAAAAAAATCATTTTATTTAATGTTTTTTTTGTTTAGATATGTTTGGTTAGACCTACTGAACGCTGTGTTAAAATTTGTCCACCTATTTTAATGGGACCTTATATAATCCTTTGAATTTGTATTATTTTTCGTATTATATGTCAGTCGAGTATCAATATATTTTTTTGCTACACATGAAGCTAAATCAATTAAATGGTTAGTCGATTCTACGTCAAATTGGTGAAAAAAAAGTAAAAGGACCTCAAATTAGTTCAAATTAATTTTGTGTGTTAAGATCATGATATCACGGGGGTAGCAAAGGGGGGTTAAAATTTCGGTCATTTTTTGCCTAGGACGATCCGTTTTCAAGATATTATTTGTATTTAACTTATTTTGGTACAATAATTTAAAACGCCCATAACTCGGAAACGGTGCATCGTAGGACCATGCTTATCGGACCCTAAACATAATTGTCTAGGATTGCAATGATTCAAATAGATTCCAAGTAACGCGTCTAAATTTTGTGTAAAAGGCAGGCAGAGATATCATACACTTAAATTTTTTACTGTTATGTACAAGTTTATGCCAGTATTATACACATTTGCGAGTAAAGCCAAGAGAATAAGCATATTTGAAAATAAAGCAATAATGAAACTTAAAAATGTAAGGTATTTTAAGAACTTATATTTTAAATTATATCGATACCATAAACCGTCGCGATACTGCGAACTCGAACATCACTATCATGAAAGAAAGAGACAACTGCATTAGTGCAAATCAGTGTACCAGAAAGAGACAGCAATTATATGATTCTTTTTTCATTGTTTTGATCAAATTGAATAGAAAACCACATAACTGTGCAATGTTATCCCATCTTTTGTGTAACTTGAAGTTGTAGTACACTTTCCACACCATTTAATTGCACAACTAGGCATTATTTTTCGTAATAAATGCTTTCAAAACGGGAGCGCGTGACGTTCGTGCGTTAGCCTAAAATTTTTGCGACTGAGCAAAATTTCGCCGCGTACGCTTGATATAGCGTGTGTTTGGCGCCCGCGGTAGCCCCCGCACGCGCTCTCCACTGGTTATTTTGCTCCATGGTCAAAAGGGATCATTGGCTTTAATAAGGGCTTCCCTTATCACTTGACCGTATCACGAGGGCTTCCCTTCCCCTTATGATACGATCAAGTGATATCGAATGGGCGTAGTGAGTTTTACATTATGAAGGTTATTCCCGCAAAAGTGTAATAAAATACGGTTTAGTTACGGACTCCAGTAAAGTGCAGAGGAGAAGTGCTGGAACCGACCACCCACAAGGTTTACTTCTGTGATTCATCGAACTTTGCAAATCGCTCCGGTCCGCTCATCTCCGCTTTGATGGAGTACGGGCTATAGGCGACTTTTTTAAAAGCAGAAGAAGAGGGTGGGACGGTTACGGTTATAACGCACGATCCTAGCTTCGTTATATTTCTAGACCAATAACGGCGACGGTAAACTTAAGCAGGACATATTGTGGTTTTCTGATATGGGCAACAAGTAATCAGACCTTTGAATTGTGGTCATACGTTATACGTACACTAGACACACACACATACACATTTTATACCTATTAAGTTTTAATTTTGGAACCAGTAAATTCACAAAATACTTTTTATCAGACTGGTGTATTTCTATATTATTTTCATGATTGCATTATACCGGTACTTTGATATAATTTTATGATACACAGACAGCATCATAAGTCTCATTTCAGGAGTGTATAGTGTGACTACTTCCTGCTGATTGAGACCCCTCTACAGAGATGGGTAGAGGGATCCATCGTACTATTAAATTGTACTGACCCGATTGGTTTGTAACTTTACGACGCCGTTTCTTATATAAATGACTAGCGGACGTCCCGCGGTTTCACCCGCGTAGATCCCGTTCCCGTGGGAATACAGGGATAAAAAGTAGCCTATGACACTCAGCAATAATGTGGCTTTCTATTGGTGAAAGAATTTTTTAAATCGGTTCAGTAGATCCCGAGATTACCCCTTACAATTTAACAAATATACAAACACACAAACTTTACCTCTTTATAATATTAGTATAGATTGAGTACCAGCAGTTACGAGAGCAAAAAATATATAAACCGACACAAATTAATCGTAAATCTTTTAGTATGCACTAGTTCATAGAATGCACAATCTTACAGTGTGTAAATGAAAACTGTGGTAACATTGAACTAAGATTTGGTCTCATGCAACATTGTTTGTTTTGATGAAAGCTATTGATTAATAAATACAGGCAGGTTTAATGCACGTTTGCTTTAGAAAATAAAAAAATGGCGAAAGTTTAGCAAGTCAAAACATTCAAACCTTTGTATTGGACAACTGAAATCTTTTTCCACTCTTATCACATCTTACAACTTGGTGAGACATGTTGTTTAGAACTATAGAGAAAAGTTTCTGAGAAAGGAGGGTCCGAAGTTACAGAGCCTGGCTCTATTGGATATAATAACAGCTTATTAATTAATTATATTATGGTTTTAACTCAAAGGTAAAACATTGTTGAGATTTAAACTAATTTCGCAATTGCTCATGTTATGTTATCCTTAAATAATTTTAAGTAGTTGTTTATATCAGTAAATTATATTGTAAATATTTTTTGTTTGAATTAGTATAAAAAACTCTTTATTTATTTAATTAACAATTAACCTACAGTCTACACATATGACAGACAAGAAAGATCATAGAAAAGAGATCCTTATGGTTCATATTTTTTATACATTTTTTATACATTAAAAACCGGCCAAGTGCGAGTCGGACTCGCGCACCGAGGGTTCCGTAAAAAAAATATATTTTGTGATGTAACTAAAAATTTATGGTTTTCGTAATTTTTCCTTTATCTATGCTATAAGACGTTGCTTCGTACCAAATTTCAAGATTCTGAGTTCACGGGAAGCACCCTGTAGGTTTTGATTCCCTTGCAAGTGTCGAAAATTTGCGGCATAAACGGCTGTATCTTTTGATTGCGTTGGCTTAGAAGTTTGATTTTTTCACAGCTTCAAGGGACAGTAGACCTGAGTAATTGATATTATATATAATATATAATTTCAGCTTCATACCTCCACGCGTTCCTGAGAAAAAGGGTCTTGACAGACGGACGGACGGACGGACAGACGGACAACAAAGTGATCCTATAAGGGTTCCGTTTTTTCCTTTTGAGGTACGGAACCCTAAAAATACGGAAATTTATCAGACCATGAGACATTTTTGATCTTGCGAAATCGTGCTAAATCATTAGAAAAAGAAATGTACGACAATTACATCGAGGCAATTGAAAATGGTATTAAAAAATCGCCTAAAGCTTTTTGGTCTTTCGTTAAAAGCAAGCAAAAGTCTTCGTGTACCTTTCCATCGGTTATGAGATATGGACAGAGGTCGTCGGGTCAGGGTGATGAAATATGCGACATGTTTAGCGAAGTTTTTAAATCTAACTTTCTCCAGAACACTATCCCCGATGTAACTCAGTTGGATGGTGACATGCCCTGTTCGTATCAAACGTCCGCTTCTGATATTGGCTCTATTGAAGTCAGTAAGACTGAAGTACTGAAGCTGCTGAAAGCTATTGACGTCAATAAGTCAGCAGGGCCAGACGGTATTCCTGCTATTCTAATAATTAGGTGCGCGCAAAGCTTGACTTTACCGCTTACCCTAATATTTCGTCGTTCTCTTGGTGAGGGAGTAGTGCCGCATGTTAGGAAAACAGCTTTTATCACACCCGTCCATAAAAAAGGCCCTAAGGATAATGTAGAAAACTACAGGCCAATATCTAAGCTCTGTTTGTTTGCGAAGATTCTGGAAAAAATAGTTTACGCTTCAGTCCACAGTGCTATTAAACAGTCACTAACGACTGTCAACATGGTTTCCTAAAAAACAGGTCTATTGTATCGAATTTGTTAATCTGTTCCGAATTGAGCGCAGATCCATTGCTGATATGGTATATTTGTTTAAGATCGCAAATGGTACTATAGACTGCCCTGAGATGTTAAGTAGTTTGGGACTGGTTACACACTGCAAAATGTTTCGGAAACCTAGTTTGCTGCATGTCCCTCACTCCAAGTCCGCGTACAGGCAGAATTCTTTTCTCATCCGTGCGAGCAGAGGCTTTAATAAACTAGCTGGAGAGCATGATTTGGACATTTTTAACACCAGTGTCTCTAGGCTTAAGAATGGGTTAGTGAAGAGATTTTTTACGGATAAGTAGGTAGGTAGTTGTATCTGTATCTGTGTTTTGTATCTGTATGGTTTTTACTTCTTTTTTGTTATTTTTTTTTGGTTTTATCAATCCTATTTCCTAATTTATAAAGCTAGCTAGTTAAGCTAAGCTATTTAGTAATTACTTCCTTCTTTTTGTTGTCTTTTTTTTTCTTTTTTGTTCCATGTATTTATTTGTGGAAACTTGTAAATGGCCTTCGAATTCCTAGTTTTTAAGTATAAAGTTTCCCGAAGAGAATAAAATAAAATAAAATAAATAAAATATTAATAAAATAATTTTTTACTTTTTTAATAAATAAATGATTAACAACTGACCTGGTAGTACTTCAAATGCGGGTACTTCATGATTACCCGCAGTATAAGAACTGTGAGCTGATCCTGTAACGCCACACGCTGTTCATAAGGAATGCCGGGAGGGAACCGCTTTAGAGACCGGTTGACGTCCAATACCACCTGATGATAGAAAAGATAAAACGTTAATTGATATCAGTCATTGGGGCGCAGTTGTGTGCATGGTATTTGATAAAACTTATGATAGCTGATAGACAACATGAGGTAGATACCTTCATTGGTCACCCATCTGTTTACCGAATGAGAAATACAAAATAAAAATATTGTAAATGACATGCCTAATGAAATTAACTCACATCTAAAACTTAAAAAAGGGATTTTAATTCAATTAGAAGCATTTAAAATAAATACAGTATTTGTTACATCAATTTTATCCGTCACCTGGTTATATTCAATGTGTGTGGACAGTTCATCTAGTGACGGAGGCTCTGTCAACTCCTCCTGCGTCACACCAACTAACAACGGCCAGATTTTTCTTCTGTAGTCATCTGTCACACAAAAACAAACACATTATTATTACATATTTGTTTATAGAAAGTAAACATTGTACACTTTATGTACAATGTACAATGTGTGTATGTGTGTGTGTTTGTGTAATGTATGTGTATGTATGTATGTGTGTGTGTGTGTGTGTACTTTTTGTATGTGTTTGTGTATGTGTGTATGTGTTTATCATAAGTACGGTAAATAAGTAAAATGCAAGGAAAAATAATAATTGTATGTTTTTTTTAATTATTCTTTCGGTGTCTGGATTTGAGCAATGTTGATAGCAATAGGCTCTCTCTCTATTTCATGGGACCTAAACATAAACTGGAGAAATGTGGGCGCACCTCTGTCGACTCTTCGTGGATTACAGGTGTGATGTTATGTTATGTCAATAATATATTTTCAGCATCATAATATTAATTGGCAATATTGTTCTGAATTAAATCAAATCTGTACCCTATGAATATTGCATGCACTTGAGAAGAACTACCAGGACTATGATCTAATCTAGTTGTAATAAGTACTTATAGACGGCTTACATTTTTTTTTACTATTTATAACCTACAGATCATAACTGACACTGACATTTGACCATCAAAAAAATCATAACTGGTATGATGCCACAACGAAAATGTTCTTCAAAAGTTTAACATAAATATAATGTTTACAAAATGTAGTCACCAGTTCCACTGCATAATCTCTAGTCACAAGTACAGCAGAGCATGACGACAGAGGCATTGTTCGTAGCTTTACGACGTAAACAAATTGTACATTCACACTCACCACTTATCAATCCTGCTTTGCCTTTTGCAAAATTCTGCCACTGTTCCAAGTTCACGCAGTCCAGGTTTTCTAAGCATTTCTCAATATCTTTCTTCTTTTCCTTTACTTCAGGGTCTTCGTAATCAGGTTCTAAACAAAATTGTCAATGACATTACCAATAAGCACCTGGGACTTTCACTCACATTTTCTATAAAAATATTCACGAATTTCACACATAAATATGATTAATATCTACGTGTAATATATCAAGGAAACATACAGATAGAAAGTAATCGAATTTTATTGTATAAATAATTGTTTACAATACCTTCATCGAATTTTAGCTCGGAAGGCGTAGAGATGTCATCAATATTTTGAGCGTTATTCAAGTCGAAAGATTGTTTTTTCGGCGTCGGTGAACAGTCGCCGTTAGTATTACACTTATCACCAATATCGGCGTCGGTATTATTAGATTCCATGGTAGAAAGTTAAAAATTAATCGAGCGAAAACATTACACCATCCTTCCCCCTAGGGCGATGTGATGACATTTGAGAAAAATGTCATGTTCAAGTTCAAAAACTCGTTCTGTAATTAAGCGTGAATGTATTTTTGAATCATAATTTATATTTGTAATATTTTTAATCAAAATTAAGATTATGGCAAATTTCTACAAAATTCTATCGTTTTTTCATTATTTAAGTTTATAATCAGCATTTTTTTGGGAATAGTTTGATGAGTTAGAATTCTAGTTTATGAACGCGTCCATAAAGTGTAAATCAAATGTCAACCAAGATGTGTCACTGTCAACTAAAGGTAAGGTTCGGTTCTTTTTACACAGAAAGTGTTGGCAATGAATTACTACACTATCGTACTGTATATTAATTATTTACTAGTATTTGGTCACAATAGTGACCAAATACTAGTAAATAAATAAGACTCATTCCAATGACTCTTATTACTGATTTAGTACAATGTAATTAAATAAATATAAAAACCTTCCATAATAAAGGCAAAAGCTTATCGAAAGCACGATTATTTCTTAAAAGTCAAGAAATTCAAGTGTTATTGTCAAAGTAGACCATCCCGATTGAAAAAAATAAATATAAAAAATTTGTAAAATAGTAAATAGCTATAAACATTTTTTTTTAATAATGGAAATAAACGTTCATTGTTCAAATGAAAATATTAGAAAAATTGAAGACATCATTGATATACAAAAAGCAAATGGAAATTTTAATGTCCGACCTGAGGTCCGACAAGTGGCTTTCAAACTTCCTTCAGAGTCCGAAAGCACGGTTTCGGCAAATGTAGCTAAGGGCTTATTATTTAAATCTAAGTCCGACAGTGGCTGTAAGAAGAAGTTCAAGAAATTGCGATCAAAGCGCCGTAAGAGTCCTTTGCCGGACGTTATATCATGGCCAAGCGATTCCGACATAACCGTGCTCAGAATGAAAATAAGTAGTAATTTAAAAGACAAAGTGGGTAATCTAATTCTTGGGGATGGACTCCACCAACCCGACAGCTCATCGATGACAAATTTAGCGACATTGATTCGGCAATCACAACCAGCATCGAAACATAGCTTGAATATTGAAGAGTTTCTGTTGCCACTGACGTCCTGGGAACGGGAGCAAGAACCCGACCAGGAGCCGGAGAAGGAAGAGCTAATCCTTGAAGAGGAACCCCCTGATTACATAGCGAAAATCAAACACGACTTTAATGCTTACAAAGCGAGGTGCAGCTACGAAAATCATGAAAACTTAAGTTCCAAGGACAGTCAGTCCGGATATTCGAAGCTGACGAAGAAATCCAAAATGGCTAGGTTCCTCCGCCTGTATTTTTGTCCCTGTTGCACCTGTCTGTATCGACTAGAAAAAATGCGTGAAGAGCCTTCGGTTTATTTTTCGAAACGCCCACCAGCAATATATTAGATGCGTAAACAAACTGTAATGTTATTTTTGCATTGGCAAATTAAGACAATTTCTTGGCAAAGTCAATACAATGTATTTTATTCAATTTGGACTGTGTGTAGAATGATTAGCTAGAAAGGAGGTGACTGATGAGATGACGAAAAATAGAGAAGTACCTGTGTATTAAAAAGATTGGCAATGGGTGACTGGGGAATAATGATGATGATGGTGCATTTCGGGATTATCTGGATTGATCACCATGCTAGTCAATGAACTCGGCCTATGACAGTCCAGGGGCGTACATAGGCTACACCCAAGCTGCTCCACAACACCCTGTTATCTGCCTTCTGCATCCCACCTGTCCCAGCTATGAGCCACTTCATTTAAACTATTTGGCTTCCCACGATACCCTTTCCCGACGCTCGTCGAGTACCTACCTACATCATAATTATAGTAGAGCAAAAGATTATTCAAGACAGCATATTGCTAGCGAACGTCTTTCAGGCGCAAGTTTAAGTTGTCGGTATTTCTTTTTTTCCTCCCGTCCGCTAATAAATCTCCAGGAGATTTATAACAATGGCTTTTTAATTGTGTCTATAATAAGGCGTATGAGCTCGTATCACAGTGATAGCTAATTTAAGCGATGTGACCCGTGATCACCCGTGTGACCGTCAGATTGCCAAGTCATAGGTCTCGAGTTCGAACCAAAGACACGCTCCGCTGATTTTTACCCGACCGCAGCGAAGCCCAAAAGGAGGGTTATGCGTTTGACGTGTATGTATTTCAGATTTATGAGTTACTAGCTGATGCCCGCGGCTTCACCCGCGTGGATGTCGTTCAAATTATATACTAAAACCTTCCTCTTGAATCACTCTATCTTTTAAAAAAAACCGCATCAAAATCCGTTGCGTAGTTTTAAAGATTTAAGCATACAGACAAACAAACAAACAAACAAACAGACGCGACTTTGTTTTATACTATGTAAGGATGTGCGTATTGTACCTACCTCACTTGCTTTGGTGAAGGAAAACCTCGTGAGGAAACCAGCATGCCTGAGACATATTTGTCGACGGCATGTAAAGTCCAATCAGAGGCCTATAAAAACCCTGACATCTGGTTAGGCACACGATAAAGAATAATACAATGCAAACATCAAATCTAGACCCAATATGAATGACATTGTAACTTTGGTTAACGTTAATTTACAACTTTATCACCAAATTTGAATAAAGTTACGACAAAGTTGTACAAACGTTTACTAAAGTTTCATTTTTTTTTAATAAAAATGTTGCCCTCTTGGAATTTCTCCTGTGTCGTGCGTGGGTGCGTTTACAAACATTTAAACTCACATGCACAAACACCCATGTTACAATGTTATTCATAGTTGTTTCGATTTAATGTTTGCCTTGTGTTATTCTATTACATTGTTTTATTAGACGATCGATATGGTTATACTCAAAGCTAGATAATCCAGACATAGAAGGAAACAAACGTAGGTAATTTAAACAGATACCTAACAGCTGAGTCGTGAAGTCAACTCACGGAAAAAACGTTGCATGCGAACGATTAGTTTTCATTTTTATTTTCGCGGCAATTTTATAAATTAATTGCTTCGCTTCCTTATTTTATGAATGTACGAATTTTATCTGATTGATTTCGTATTTTCTAAATTTTTACTTCATGAAGTTAAACAAAATTAATAAGTCAATAACTTCAATTGGTCATGGGCAGGGCATGGGCGGGCGTCAACTAATTAAATAACTTAAAAGTGTGACCTAATCTACATAAAGTTGAGTTAGAAAGTCCGGCTAACAGACCTAACGCCTCAGGCCATAGACCTTGACAGCAATTTCAACAAAACAGCTGGAGGATGCTTAGATCTCCATTCACCATCCCGCGTAGGTCCCATAGCTACAAACTATGGTCCAGGAACGGGTACTAATAAATCTCGCAGCCCGCAGGTGACGTAGAAGCAGGCACTAATTTAAATGAGGCCTCGCCACCACTACCGATAACTACCGAAAACACCTTCACGCCAATCCGGCTCGAAGGACCATGAACAGAGACACTATCAACCGGACAAAAGGTAGTATTTTTAACCGACTTCCAAAGTGGAGGAGAAGAGGTTATCATTATCAATTCATCTGACTTTTTTTTCATTCTTAACTCACTACTAGACGCTGTTCTGCAGCCACGCATAAACGTCACAAACAGTTTCTCCGTAAGCCGCAAACAAAAAACAAACAAAGCATTCATTATCACATCAGAATGAATGCATAATAACTCCACCATGATTGCAACCGGCCGTCTTGTGCCTACCCACGCACAAATAGAACAATGAATGAACTTTTTAATCATTTCTTTGGGCAAGGTCCTTCTCCATTCACTTGAAATGATCATGATGGCTATCAACTCACACTTTGGATTGATACGGTGATGATGACGAAAGTTTTATTCAGTGTAAGCCTTTGCCCATCGATGTGACAATGCAGTTTGATTAAAGGCACTTTATTGAAGGTTTTTTCTGATTTACTTTTAGCTTTAGCATCTCAAGGTTTTAACTAGAAATCTGATCTGAAATTCATCGGCTGTAAATAAATATTTGCAAGTACTTTTCGATTCACGAAATACATTTATTAGTTTTCTGCGTACTCGGTGGTGCATTTTTATAGATAGTCGATAATTAGTGGTCTAGTGGTTCTGGTTACGGCATCATCATATGAGTTGTAGGTCGTGGGTTCGAACCCAGCGTAAGCAGACACACCTAATGTTTAATTTATTTAATTTGATTACAACTTCTCAAGGAAAACTTTGTGCGGAAACGAGAATATGCCCGAACCTAAAATTCTACCTCTCCCTCCTCATCCATCAACATTTCATCGCTCAGTGTAGCATACTACACTTATATATATCAGTCAGTCTTGCTCCCAATATACGGGTCTTTGTATAAGTGGCGAAGTGAGAATCTTTGCTAGTACTTTAGGTACACACCTCTACTTATCATGTCAATGGATCAATCTCCAAAACGGGCGTATTCGTGTGATCGCTCTGGTGCTTTTCAGATATTGATATTTATTGGTAATTATGTATCTCATTAAAAATAATGATATTCAAATGGTACATTTTTACTATTGGCCTTCAATTTACACAAACAGTTAAGAAAATATTTAAGTTCAAAAAATTTCGCGACCAGAGCAATCAAAATGGGTGCCAGAGCGATCATAAATGGTGAAATCAGTGAAACAAAAAAATAAATCATCATCTGCCTAGCCTTTTCCCAACTATATTGGGGTCGGCTTCCAGTCTAACCGGATGCAGCTGAATACCATAACTTTACATGGAATGACTGCAGTCGTTCCCAAGCCGTTACCAAGGGGTATCACATTACCCAGTACTAACCAGTTAGTACATTACCCAGTACTAACCAGTTAGTACTGGGTAATGTGAGAACCCTAGATTAACCCGTGCTTTAGATTAAGCACGGCTTAATTTAAAGAGTTTTACGTAGGTATGTGTGTTATTTTAACATATTCTTTTAGCAGGTTGCTTGTAGTTTCTGCCTATTCCTATATGAAATTGGTGTGTTTAAACATATCTAAAGGGGTCATCATCACCTGGCTCGCCTCTTCTCAACTTTGTTGGGGTTTCAGTATAACCGGTTACCGGATGCAGCTGAATACCAGTATTTTACATGGAGCGACTGCCTTACTGACCTCCACAACCCAGGTAATACTGGGTAATATGATACCTTTTGGTAAGACTGGCTAAAAGGGTACAACACAATAATACAATATTATTAAAAACAAATAATTTATTTAATTAAATATGGTCGTCAGTAAAATTTCTTTTATAATTTATCCTCGGGAGAAGGGCACGATAGGGTTTGTTACCAAGTGGAAAATTCCAGAATTTCTGAAAAAGAAAAATACAAAATTAATTGAAAAGAGATTATTTAATAATATTTTTGGTTATAATTATAATATGCATAGTTCATCGTTTGTCATTGTTACAGTCCGGTACTACTACATAAAATAGATTTATAACGTACAATTAATGCAAAATATCATCGCTCTGGTCTTTTTGGGCAGAGCAATCAGAGCCATAGCGATCACAAAAAGTCACAAAATCATAAATATAGCCGAATTTAAAAGCAGTAGAAAGTTGTGATTACGTCTCATATAAAACATCATAACGATAACTTAATTCACATATCAAACACATTCAAAAGCTTACTATTGAATTTAAATAACGTGCCATAGCAATCATAAAATTAGAGAACCAAAACCAGAGCAATCATAAACTTACCTTCGTAATGCTGGCATGCGGGAACGTGGCACACAGGTATCCTCCTCGGCGCGGCGGTTGGACCACTACAGACGTTGCTCCATGGAAGGCGAGGAGAGCGTCTATAACGCGTAACTAGGGATGAGCGCGATGTTCTACCTCAGCGCAGAGCGATGAGATAAAATGCCCGGTCACGATTTTAAATTCAAATTGTGGCAAAAGTATTCTTAATATAACTAAAAATATTTTATTACTATGAAGATTTACTATTTGTTATGTAATCTAAATAAATTGTTTCATAATGATCCTTCTCATTAAAAAGTTAAAGAATATTTTTTCATTCAATCGGGAGTTGGGTCAACCCAGAGCGATCAGGATTTTAGGGTTTACGATTTTTTTTTAAATATTTAAAATAAACTTATTCATAATATTAGCCCTGTATCACGTAGATTAGACACCAAACTTTATATTTAAAAAAAATTGAAAAAGTTTTTCGATTTTAAAATGGGTTTATCCAGCCCGACACGAAAAAAAATGCCTCTGGAGATCGACCCCAATCCACCTACCTACACATAATATTGTCATTTTTCATTTGGGTTATGGTTTTATGACGTAACTAACACAATTAAATTAATGTTGGTCGCTGAGAAACGCGCTTGTCACGATGATGTGGAAAAGCGTGGAGATGTGGCGTGAAGTCATAAACATATTAGAAAATTCTACTTGATGATACTTGGGGCACATAAAGTTATGTCAGTAAATGGTAATACGTTTTACCTATTTAATTAAGTTGGAAAATACTTGTTATTTCTGTTCCGTGGAAAATACTTTACGTCGTGACAAAACTCCGTGAACAAAAGTTGATGAAAACACATTATTGGGAATACGTGTTCAGGGAAGCTAGTAGGAAATAAAAAATAGCATTTTACGTGAAGTTAAGCTTATAACTTGTTAACACAACATCACGCCTGTAATTCCTGAAGGGGTATTGCTAATTGCTGAATCCTTACATAGTATAAAACAAAGTCGCGTCTGTTTGTTTGTTTGTTTGTCTGTATGCTTAAATCTTTAAAACTACGCACCGGATTTTGATGCGGTTTTTTTTAATAGATATAGTGATTCAAGAGGAAGGTTTTAGTATATAATTTGAACGACATCCACGCGGGTGAAGCCGCGGGCATCAGCTAGTATAAGTATATTACTTAGTGGTTACCACGTATTCATTCGAATCGTATGCATTATATTCTTCTTCTTCTTCTTCAGTAACATCATTCTGAGCCGATTATTAAAAAAAAAACAAAATTGCAACGTTAAGATTCTAAGTTTTTGTCATAGCCCGTATATATATTAGGTAGGTACTTAGGTGTTATAGATGATTTTCAATTACCTCTGCCAATTTACGTTGTGATAGCATAATTTTCACTTTTACCAAAAAGGCATCGACTTCAATTTTCGGTAACATTTGTATACTAATTGATTAGAAAGTTCTATAGTTCTTCATAGAATATTTGTTTAGTAAAATTGGTTTGACAAGAGAGAGCCGGTAAAACAGTTTACGAATATTTCTTCATTGAGACTATCTATTGCAAGTAACTATTGCACCTCTTACTTGATTGCTTTTTTCACTTATTCTAAGAAACGCATTTTTGTTGTAGTGAATAGCAATACTAGTAAGTATCACCAGACTTGTCACATTTCCTGTTTTCCTTCGCACTAGAATTTTCTCCTGTATAATGGGTGCGTTTACAAATATTTTGATGCACATACACAAACAACCAGACCCGGAACAAACTAATCTGTAAGTAGGTCTTAGAAATATTTATTCCGTGCTGGGATCGAATCCGCGACGCGCGACGCAACAGTCAATCGCTCAGCCACTGCACCAATTGTGCCGTGTATTATTTATCAGCGAGTCAGCGAAACGGATGTTTTCTTGATGGCCAAATAAGGCTACTTGTGTATTATTATTTCTTTTCAAATATAAGTAACATGCTGGTTCTAGTTCTAGGTTTTAACTGGATTATCTAACCCGAATAGGCAGCAAACTTGCAATTTAATTCGCGGAGTCACTGTGTGAATACTTAAGCGACAATGTTGACTCTGATAGGTACATACCACTTGTGCTTTCATAATAGGTGTGAACGAAATATAATGCTATACGTATGTAGGATTGTATAACTCCGAAAGTATATTTATGGGGCTGGCTCATTTAACTGAGGTGGACGCAATAGGGGATCGGACTGAGTCAAAAAAATATGATTCTGTTTAGTCCGTCAGTTAGATTATCGGAACATATTGGATACGTGTTTTTTGTTTTAACGAATTAATGAAAATTGACGAAGATAAAAAGCGTCGTGACGTCACTTGTGGGTTAAAAATGTACTGACATGTAACGTTTTCGAGGAGTTCACGAATTTTCGAAGCACTGTATCGTCTTCATTTTTTGTTAATGTGAAAAAAGAAAAAATAAGTGTTCAATATTTTTTGGAAATCTATCTGACGGACTAAATAGTTTTTCTTTGTCCGATCCCCTATTGTGAGTGATGAGTGGGGTTCGATGTCCAGGTAGAGTTTGTGATTTTTAACACGCTTTTGTTAGCTTTACCTGTGAACAATTTTAGGAAAATGAGCTTAAATTAGTTAGTATAACAATGCATGGTTATAGCTAAGTGACGTCATTCTAAATCCAATAAGGCGGACTCCCAAATATGGTGACCCAGTAATTTTTATGCATTTCATTTGATATGGGTATCAAATGAAAAAGTTTACGGACGAGAAATAAAATGACGTCAATTTTTAAATTGACGTCGTGTTTTTTTAAAACAAGTAAGTAGATATTATTATTATTACCTATTTATTTCATGACGGTTGCACCGAGGTGTATGATGAATAGGTGACCATTTGATGGCAATAGGTTTGCCTCCAACTACATGGGCTTAAACATGATAGAACTGAGAAAAAGTACACAATGTAACTCAATGTCTACGACCTCACTCTGCTGCTTACCCAACCTGGGTGTAAAACTGTTGTTTGCTGATGTTAAAACCTGTGGAACTATTTAACATTGAATCAAAGCTAGATCTACCTTGAGCCACCATGGGCTTTTAATGAACAGGGTGATCCAAGCCTTTGATCACCCTGTTATCTTAATGGCTATAAGCTGTAAGGATTTATTATGCAATGAGTGTTCATTGTTTTATTTACCAACTTCTAAAAAAAGAAGGAGGTTCTCAATTCGGATGTTTATATAATATATATATTTTTTATGTTTGTTCGGGCATATAAGTCCGTTACTTGCTAACCGATTTGAAAAATTCTTTTTTTGTTGGAAAGGGTATACTTTCCAAATGGTCCCATATTTTTTTTATCGAAATCGGACAAGCGGTTTTTATAAAATCAACAAAACTCGAAAAAAAAAACTACATTGTCCACATTATATGACCCATGAACATGTGAACTTACATGTGAACCACTAAAAAGTGAAAAATAAAAACTTTTTAACTAAAATTAAAACCGACTTAAAAAAAAAACACAAAAAAGTGAAAAATAAACTTTAAAAGAAAAATCGCGGTTTCTGAAGTTGGTGACTTTTGTTTCTTTGATTTCATTTTTTTGACACCGACTTCAGAAACTGATTTTTCTTCTAAAGTTTATTTTGAAGACGACCAGCGTATGTTAATAAAATAAATAACAATTTGAAGTCGGAGGATTAAAAAAATTGTAGAGCAAATATAGCAATCACTTCCGAAAAATCATACAGCTGCTATTTACCTTCTTCCTAGATTATTAAAGTTCAATATATTATTCTATTTTTTACTATTCAATAATATATTCAGCCCTGTGTTTACCTCATCTACGTGTGTTGTCGCTGTGCAGAATAAACACTTTCTTTTTATGGTATATTTGCAAGAATCGAAGAAGTACTTATATTGCAGTTTTCTAAGTATTGATTTTCTGAGTTATTTCCCTAGTCGCCATCGTTAAAATGAGAACAGGATTTGACAAACTTTAATAAATCTATTTAATATTTTTTTTCATTTGCAATGGTTAATCATATTTGGCCAAGTTAAAGACTTTACTTTATCAGTTTATCACGTACTCTGATTCCATATTTATTTTCGGACCAGCAGATTTTATTGTATAAGTGCATCCAACCTGACCGTTTGGGTCGACCATAAAAAAAAATGATTCGCAAAATAAAAAGATAATCGGAACCGGTTACCGGCGACATCTGACCCGAATGATTTATGCCATGCTCGGCGAAAACTCAGTTTTGGAGCTATTATGTGATAATAAGACTGATGTAATGATAAAACCAGTAAAATTGTGCCACGAATTACGAGTACGTTGAGATTCCTTTCTTTATCGACAGCTAGGGTTAAAAACTTCATGTTATAAACACGTGCTGGCTTCCAGTTCGTTGGATAATCCAGCAGGCTATTATCCAACGAACATTTGGGCACGAACATTTGGGAGATTTAAAAAGTACGAGGTCTTTGGGACCGTTTTGTTCGAAGCCCTAGGCAAGTCTAGTCTGCTGTGTTTAGTAGAATGTCCATTTCCGTATAGATCCTGCTGAATATTTAACCTGATATTTATAAACGGCTGACACAACGTGCGATGGGATTTCCCAAGTCATGTCTTTGTCTGGTACGGTGGTACCTAGCTAAAACCGTGATACCGCACCGAATCCTAGAAAACATCCGGGAACGCTCGTGCCGCCTTGATTTCCGTATCCGTTTTCTGCTGAATAATTATCCTGTTTCTATTCATCATAAGTATAAGTAAACATTTGAACTCAGTGCTTTAGGTTCTTCATTTGATGATTTCCAACCCTCCAAAAAACAGGGTAGGTACGTGTAAGCTGGGCGGGGATGGTGGAAGGTCCTCCCATGATCCCAGGGCAAAAAATAGCTGTGCACCCCGGTGTTCCCTTCCCACAATGGAAGGGAATTCCGGGGTAGATTTTAGTCAGTTAGAGTCTGACAGACCCATCCGATCGCCGTGAGGATTTTCCACCCCGGAAAAGGTGTAAAACTGGTCACGGGCCCCTCAGAAGTTAAGTAGCTACTAACAATGATCTTCCGGTATCGGAAAACGGATATTCAACTCCAGCCACCTTGAAGTTGTCGATTATCTGGAAAATTGAATTGCATGAAGGACGCGTTTCTATACTTATAAAATGTTTCAATCTAGATCTCGAACATCTATAGAATTTGAATTAATTCATAGCTTATTTATGAATCACGAAAGCTGAACGCATCTTTGTTTAGAAACGAAGAAAATTAAATCAATCGATTAGCGTCGTCGCACCGTCACGTCATCGTCATAATTCGCTTCCGAAACAAATTGCAATAATAACCGAACTATTTCTGGGCGAAATAAATTCGTATTTTACAGAATTCGTAAGTTTCGCGTACAATTGCCAAACAGTTTCATTTCTTCGGCCCCCCTGCAGCCAGCTCGCTGCATGTTATAAAGCGCGGAGAAAGCACAGCGGCCGAACAGTCTCGCGAGTCCCGTCCGCCATTGTTGCGTTTCGTCCGTTTCGCGCCCTTTTTGACGTGCAGTCATTTTAGTGTTGCAAATTATTGCGGATATAATTTTTATTTGTGTTTCACAATGGACATGAGGTAAATATTTCTTTTTAATTATTATTAATTATTTTTGGATTAGAAATCGACAATGAATTATTGAGTGAGACTAAGCTTTATTCTATTCTTAATGCAAATATAAAATTATAAAAGTGATAATAATTATCTGTCAGGAACTGCGAGCTTTTAACGACCATCAATCAATATTTTTACGATTTTCTACGACACATTGAATCGATAAGTCATGTCACTTAATTTCTATGTAATGATGAGAAATCGTTCGCTTTCTAGTCTCATTGGCAGTAAGTGCAGAGCTATATGTTTCGAATATACTCGCATGGTTAACGTAATTTTCTATAAACCATTATGTTTACAATCTCATGCTACAACACAGTGACTTGTAATTATTGCGTACGCGCAGGTACTAGCTAACGAGTTGGTGTGATTGTGCTAAAAATGGCAACAAATATTGAATGGACAGTAATGTTGTGAGATATAATTTTTAAAATATTGCGTTACGAATTATAACTGTTTGTTCCGGGTTTGTAAGTTTGAACTTAAGTTCTATTGGTACTTGGTAGTATTCCAGTCTATCGTCGTAGACATAACTGTAAGCTTTAGCTTATTATAGGTACTTATTAGATAGGTACGAAAAAGTAATTGAAGAAAGGTAATTTCAGTTGAGTTTTCAGACTGCCTAAAGCATAACATAGTCAGGCTATAATGTTTCCACTGCTGGGACTCCAGGCCTCCTTTCTATGAGAAAGAAAATGCCTGAATATAAAATAAAACCCTATCCTAAAGCCCAATAAATTTCCTAACTATAAGCCTTGATATCGGATCCCAGTCGTCCGGCACAGCACAATCTTCTAAGTTGCGCCACAACACCGGCAGCGTTTACATTTTTATAATGCACTTTCTAATTATTTCCATGTTATCCGTTTTGTCGCTTAACGAACGTTTAAATTGAAACCGAATTAACATGGTAGACGATACAGTTTACCTTAACGGGTGATCTACACGTAACCGAAGTTTAACGATTGATCTTAATGAACACTACCTAGGTACCTATTTATCGGTTAATCTCTACGTAACCAGTAAGCGGTTCCAAAAGATTCGATTTATGGATGTTTTGACGACTAATTTGAAGACATTATGTTATTGGGCTAGCTAGGGACAGACAAGAAACTTCATTTAACTGCTTGTTAGGTACTAAGGCACCAATCAAAGAAATCGAATTCATTCGGTTAATATCCCATTACAATAAAGAACTAAAAATAAAATCGAAAAGGCAAACTAATAAAGAGCCCAAACCTAACTTAAAAACCGAATTCGATACCCTCAATAAAGTGCCGAAAGCCGAAATAACATTCACACGAACATATCGAATGCAATGAATAGCACGTTAAATCAATGACCCTTGTCCAGACCCATAAAAAAGCACTAAGACTTGTGCATTGTCCGCTTTAAAAATGCAAGACCTTTCAGGATAAAAGAAAAAAACATTCAAAGTGGAATTCGCGAAAAAGGATCGGAGAAAGGATTGCAATAACTTTTAAAATGACCCACGTTTGGAAAGGTCCCTTTGCATTTTCGGATATTTTGGGATTGTATTTAAATATTTAAAATGTATTTGGGCCCGAGAAACAGGATCTTGTGTTATGTTATGCAAAGTCGGTCACGAACCTTCGTGACATTTGTTTGCGGTCTTGTGGTCGTCCACCAACTTCCACGGGATTATTCAAAGATTCTTTGAACAATCATAACTTACTACCTAGGTTTCAATGTTGCTCTACCTCTGCAAATCTAAGCAATTATGTAGTATAGCTATATATATATCACTGTAGTATAGTTTTTTTTACTAATATCCAGGGCATTCCAGGGTCAGACAGAACTACGATATTGAAAACGAAAGTATCAATGAACTGAAGCAAGTAATAACAATGTCGTAGTAAATGACGTTACCATAGTGTTAACCGTTACTAATCTTTCAATTATCTCTTCAATAAACTTTGTAGGTCAACCATTAAAAGCAAGATCAAGTTCTCCGAAAGACCTATTGTACTATTTATTAAATATTTTAAACATTTTGCAATTCTATGATCTATTGCATCAATGATTAATTTTTTTTGATTTTCGCAATGTACTTAGCATAACAAATTAGCGGGAAAATGTTGCGAAATGTCATAGACTCTGTGACATTTCCAATGTTGTTCTAGCTTGACCAAGGAGTTTATACGAACTCGAATCATTTGAATGTCGAAGCTTTCATTTTTAATCGATTTTTCGGCAAAACCTTGATAGTATAGATAACCCGTGACTAATTAGATTGGTCGGAAGGACAAACTAGTCTGTAAACAAACAGTAACAATGTTTGAATATTCAATAGAAGATTGTTTTGACGATTAACTTCGATATGGATTGGACTAGAGCTTGCTTAGTTTGGCGCCTTTACTTAGTCGTGAGTGACTAATTACGTTTTCCAATGCGTTTAACAGCCAATAATTGCCGTAACTAATCTTATAATAAGACAAGCATAACTAGCTGATAATTACGTACAGAACACAACACAGTACACAAAATGTAACCAGAGAAAATATATTTGGATGAACTTTTTGAAACCAATCAATAGTTTCCCAGCTTCAGCCTTTATTGATTCTAATTATTTCTAATGCTGTCACAATAGTGAACCATGTAACACTATTACTCGAAAATTCAGTTATCCAAACTAGATGACTAGAACAAAAACAGCACAAGAAGGCTTCAACCGCAATGTGTATTTACAAGTCAATAGCCTGTCTATGTCTGTAATGTTTTCAATGAAGAAAGCGTTTGCGTAACTTCGCATAAGAGTTAACAAGTTCAGCTTTGCATCTGTTTTGTATTCAGAGCCTACGCTCTTTGAAGGTGCACTGTGTAAAGAGCGACAGTGAAGGAGTACGAATGAAATATAAAGCTTGAGGAACTTAGGTCGAATTTTACCTATGATACTGACAGCTTTAGAGCACCGCACGCCACTAAAGTCCACTCTTAGTAGCTGAATACATTCGACTTAAAACTACATCTTAATTATTATAACTAAGACTTCGAAGTTAACTATGATTATCTAATTCTTTTTCACGCCTCGCTGGATAATATACAGGTAGACCATCATTTGAGGTGAGGGCAGATACTTTTCACCTCGTCAGTACGATCTTGTGGGGTAACTTTCGATTCGAATACGGGTGACAAGCAAAAATAAATAATATGTTTTAGTCACTCCACTCTTACGATCGCACTCCGGGAATGCCGCTATGGACATGCTTCGAGCTATTTGCAATTTGCAGTTGTCAGAAGTGGTATGTGTGTAAGAGTAAAAGGCGTGAATGACACATTGTCTTGGCAGCCGACTGAAATTCCTATGATCCTGGAATTTAGGTAAAACTGGGTCAACTTAGAGGTGGAAGTCTAAGTAATTTAAGATTAATATAAGCCCAATGCGTTTCTAATTGGTAACTAAGGCCAGTCGATGTATTTCGCATTCCTCTATAATGATTTGTAGAATGATTGTCAGTTATACAAGTACTATAGTAGGATAGCAGGCGAGGATTTGAATAACAATTTCACCCTATTCCACTACATCAAAATTTCTAACGGATTTTCCTATTTCGTGACCAACAGCTCCATCAAAAATTTTAACATTCTCATTGACTCGTGCTTTAAAATTTGTAATGTCTTCGACTAACGTATTCATATCATGAACACGGCCCTTAACACCTCCAGTATGTGGGCCACGTTCAACCATTGTGTCTGCATGTTGTTTGCATACTGCTGTTATAATCTCATCTTAATGGCTTGTCGGAATAAAACAATTTGTAACCACTTTGCTGTAACTAGTACATGTTAAACAGTTGACGGTAGTTTAGTAGGACTTGAGCGAGACCATTTTGAGTAATGATTTTCCGCGTAATACAAACTGGATACGTACAGGACTAGAAATATATTTTGACGCTTGAACAACATAGATTTTTGGAGATCAAGTAATCGTATTGAAAAGCACGTTGGTGGCATAGTGGCGTTTGTTTTTTAGACCTTGTGCCAAAATACCTTTGTATAACTATAGATTCGTGGTCAAAACTCTTATCTAAACAGTTTTAGCATTCGTTAATATTCAGTTCCTGGGTCAATATTAAGCAAATCCGGTGAATCTGATTTTCTAACGCCCGAATACTCGAACGTCACTCAATTATAAGTAGCCCTCAAAACTCGTGCTATCTCTGTCACTCTGCGTTAAAGTAACAAAGACAGCACGAGATTTAAGTGCAACTTAAAATTGAGTGACGTTCGAGTATTCGGGCGTAAGCTGCGTAACATAGTTGTGCAGATCACTTAGCCATGCTCCTTCATGGTTACTTTATTGGCCAATTCCACGATCTTTTGTACCCTTACCTAAGAAAGAGTTGTCGTGAGGATTTTGTGCGTAGTTCCTCTAAAGATTATCGATTCAGTACTAGTGATGTTACTCAACCACTTAAATCGAGATGCTGCTCTTATCGATTTAACGTGATGAAATCGATGCGGGCCATTTGTGGCTAATTGAATAGGGAAGGAAAATAAATTGTAGGCTAACTAGATATCTGATTCTGTCGAATCTTTAATTGTTAGTGCGGTTGACAAGATGCATAGCAAGAAGATAAATTTTTTGGGCAAAGCATCCATCTTATATGTTTTGTAAGATTCTGATGAGCAGCTCTCAATTCTGAGATCTGTTGGATGCGACACGCACGGGATCGGTCCAAGTGGCGTCACATGGAACAGGCTTATGACCAGCAGTGGACGTCTTTCGGCGGAATTGATGATGATGAGGCTCTACCTCAGTTGAACCCAACTAAGTTAGCCCGAACCAACTCTTCGTCGTTCTTTCATCTCCATTTACTCACAAACTAACTAAGACACAAATATATCCTCAAACCACAATTCCATTCGACCGTAAATCAACAACAATCATCTTTCGTACAAGGAACTGCAGTTTATCCAAAGCCGCGCTTACCGAGTTAATTTTTATCTCCGTGATCTAGACTGGTCAGGTTACTCTCAGCGTTGTAAATCCCGTCGGTTTTCATTTTCACACAGACTGCTTGTTGCATAACGTTGTATCACCGTCTTGCCGGCGACTACTGTGACGCGAGTACATTTTACACGGCCTATGAACAATGTACTATGTTGGTTATGTGCGGAAAATACATAGTTATTACTGATATAATATAATACGTAATGAGTGTTAAGCCATGTTGGCGGTTACGGTAGATGATTAAGGAGAGAGTTTATGTCTTTGTTGAGCTAAATTAAGTTACTTCCTTTTTTATGTACGTATGTTAAAAAGATGTAAAATGTTCATAATAATCTTGTTAGCAGCAACGTTAAGATTCAAACTGATAAGGACCCATGGTGGCGCCTTGGGGTATGACTGCGATAATGATTGTATTCCAGACATTTATTAATAAGTATTAACTATGATACTGAGTAATAATAAGACAAAGGATTTAAAATGTCAATATACTATTTTAGGATTCGTCATATTTATTTTCTAAATATAACGTTTACAACCATCTGGCATAACGATAGGCATTTAGTTACCGTTTCAAATTCTTAGTCCAAGTCTTGTACAGTAGTCATCACTTTTGTATAAGCATCACTTTCGTTTTCATATATCTTGTAATTAGCGGACAAACCGATAGTGTCGTAATAATTTGTAATTATATTGACTTCCTAGAGCACTAGCTACCTAGCGTGAGTGCGCTTGCGCGGAACCAGTAATCGTCTAAAACGTAATAATAAATACTATGTCCGTATCATGACTAATTATTGTTACCGTAATAATTTACAAAACGGCGCCGTCTGAGTTTTTGTTGGCATTTAGGTACTCGAGGTAATGAAACCCAAGCTGTGTGGTGACTCAGGGATTTAGTATTCCCAATCTCAAGGCAAGACACAGTATGTAGGTACTTAGTACTTAATGCCGCTAGGTCATAAATGAGAAATATAATATACCCAGTCTTTTCCGGTTCATTCTGAAAATCACGATTTCTACTGAATGGCAGAGCCGTCTTAGACTGCGCTGGGGCCCTTGGGCACACAAGAATTTGGGGCCCTTTGGCACACAAGAATTTGGGGCCCTTTTGGAATTTACCCAAATTACATTAAACAAAATTAAATCACGACACTTTGTGAAAATAAGTGATATAATAAGTAATAACTTTAGGTAAAAAGTTCCGACTGAAAGTTTTTCATAATTTATCCGGGGATTCCCCCAAGCCCCAACCATAGACAAAGTCGAAATTTTTTATGGTCGCTTGAATTTGGCATTGGAGCGGTTTGCATGGATGATCGCTAGATGGTGTTCTTAGTAAATTAGGTGGGATGCGTTCAGAAATACTTTTAAATTACTGAATAACTGAATAAAAAAATCAAATGATATGTAACTTGAAAATAGACATTATAGACTCTAGATTATAAAATTTATAAACTCAAGTAAATGTCTGGTAAGTTATATCAACTTATATCAGACCAAAAACAGCCCTTTAGTACAGCCAAAAAGCGCACTAAGTTTAAATTAAGCAAGAAGCTACAGTGTCTATATACCGCACACAACCGAGACCCTGTAGGCTTGATGTCACTCAAATTCATATAAATATATTGATTCGAATAAATCTGAAAATAATCGATATTCGGGCATTGAGAAAAGTGTAATGAGTTTTTTGAGATTAAATGTGAGAGAAATTGTCGGCCCTTCGGGGCCCTCTGAGGATGGGGGCCCTGGGCACTGGCCCCTTGTGCCCTTATGGTAAAGACGGTACTGCTGAATGGTTTATCGGATATGCACGTCGCTCCTTCGAAATCTAAGACCTGCATCCCAATGATTACTTAAAATAACCTTCAATTAAAAGATAATGGCAAAGAAATCTTTACGCATTACGAATAGGAAGAGAAACTTTAACTCAATAGGCGGGAAAACGTTCGGAAGTTGGTTCCGAAAATAATAAAACCTTAAGAATTGAGGAAACGGATGCTGGGAGCGGCGACACGCGATCTAATGTAATTATATTGAGAAAACATTCAAATGTTGCCTTGAAGTTTCTCATTAATCGAAGCAGGATTTTAGGTGGTATGTAGCAGCTAGCATGTATGCGCCCAACAGTGTTTTTTATTATATCTGAAGACGTCTGGTTTCATATCAACGAGTCTCGTTCCAACTTTTGTTGAAAACGTTGAATAAAATCGGTAAAACGACGACGGTTCTCAACTGACAAAAGTCACCGACTTCAGAAACAGATTTTTCTTCTAAAGTTTATTTTGCACTTTTTTGTGTTTTTTTGAAGTCGGTTTTATTTTTTGTTAATATGATCTATTTTCTTAAATTGTCACAGACGCAATAAAAGGTCCATTTTACGCTTTTTAACGCAATTCATATTATAATCTGCAAAAGTGGCCATTTTAAACCTCCTGGTCAACTATAGTTCTTATTCAAGCACTCACAAAATCAAATCTGTTATAGCCTCTGAATAAGTAACTTCTGAATAAACCTTAATTGGTTGTCTTCTGTTCTTCGCAAATCTGCTCATTGTCTTTCTCTTCTCATGTCTTTCCATCTCAAATTTAGATAGTTGATGTGTCTTGTGTGATGTGTGTGTTAACCCTGGCACTGGACATCTGTGTTATCGTGACGACACTGACACACATGTGGCACATGTCTCCGAACAGGTTCAACTAGATCTTCATCTGTGTCGTCTGTCGTAACACTTGTAACGCTAATGATACGATTGTGGGCATTCAAGTAATGCCGACTAATTGATCGTGATGCAAGTGTGTGTTGCGTCATGTGGTGTTATGGACAGACATTATCACTGTCGGATCTGAGACCACCTTGATGTACTGGGTTATTATTTTTGTTGAATTTAATCAACGGGCCCAGCTGTATTATTTAAGGTCAATCATAAGTGACATAACTCTTCAAAAATTTATATCCTTATATTTGTATTGTTATGGCCATAGTGGCTTAATTATAACTATAACCTTCCCAAAAAGTTATCAAACACAATCAATTTCAATATTAGATAATCTAAGAATGTCTAGATTTCTAGAATGATTGATTAAGCCTGCCATTAAGCATTATTTAGTAACCTTTTATCGTTTCGGAAGCTCCAGCTGCTTGCCAATTATTATTGCTCATTGTTCTGGAAAACGAATGATTGAAAACCATTATCACTTCTAATGGAAAAATATTTAAGGTACTTTGTAGTAATATTACGGAAGCAAGCTCTACAGCTTTGTAATCGTCGACATTTTCTTTTCTTAAAGCATTTGCATCATCAGTTGTGTACCTTGCAGTAGTATCTCTTGTAAACGCATTTACGACTTGGTTATTAAAAGGCACGCATGCTACAGATGGATATTGAGAAATTCTATAAATCGTATCCACGGTATCGGGGGCAGGCGGTGAAATGCTAATATTATGATCGCAGCGAGTTTTCCTGCGCAAACCCAGCGTTACGTAAGCCGGGGCCACTGCAGATCAACGCAGAGAAAAGGCAGCATTCCTGACTGTACATGAAATATGGTACAACCTCATTAAGGAAGATTTAGAGAGTGAAGTGAAACTTTTAGGCGAAAAATGTGGAAACTTTATTTTGGGAAACACGACCACGAGTGAGTTCTCACGAGTGTGAGACTTAAAAATACACCATGAATTGACATTAATTAAGTAAGTATTTATTTAAATACCTTCATTAGGTACAATTACTGCGATATTTTAGATTAGACTTTCATTTTCTAGTGCCACTTTCACTAGTTCCAATTAAAACGGATTGTGTGACTACCTGCATATTAACCTACCATCAGTCAGTCTAAATTGTTACAGTATTCGCGAAACACGCACAAAATTATGAGCGACTTAAGTAAATAAGTTAGAAACACGTGCAATAAGGTGTAATTATGTTAATATTACATTACCTACATCAACAACGTAAATGTTAACTTAGGTTAGGGCTGGCAAGCTTGGAAATCTTGGAATGTCAAATATTACGTTACACAATTGTCTACAATGGCAATTTGGTAATTCAACAAAAGTCAAGATTGTAATACTTAGGAAGAGTGTTACAGACTTTTATTGGGATGCTGAAAACTCCTTTCACATGGTTGGCTACAGAAATAAGATTTGCCCAAGTAGCATACAAATTCTGCGTTCAAAATCTCTGATCCATTCATCTTTCGACGTAAGGAAGTTTCAAATCCAAAGTCTTGAATTTGACAACCGTACACCACCGACTCACGTGTCAGCAGTAACACCACGTAACACTTACAATACACTGACAAACCGGTAACAGTTACAACCATTACAAAATTACCGAAAACAGGGGCAACCTTAATGCCCTGCACGTGTACTGGCCACAGTTCACACTCATGGGTGCGCCCGCGCGTACAAACGTGTGGTAAATAGATCATACGTGTCGTGTTCTTGCGCACTGTACAGTTTACTGTACCTAAAGCCGGATATATTATTTAGTAGCGAGGTAGCGACCTAAAACTGCAAGTAAACCATATGGTACCGCAATTTTATGGATGAAGTTAATGTACACAAAGTTACTTTGTCTTAATCTTTCAAGAAGAATCTGGGAGGTTTCATGTCCCCTGCGAATCATCTTCTGTTCTTCTTTGTTGCTGGCTGGCTGGCTTTGGCTTTTTCTCGTTTGTTGTGGCTGTGGGTTGTTTGAAAGAGATACTGGAATCTAGGCACAAAGGGTTAAAAAGGAACATGGGTGGTTTCTAGTCAGTAGAAGTCTGACACTCTCTACCACTCTGCCCAGGGCCTGCAGTCTCTACACTAAATATCGTTAAAAATCTGTCGCAAAGTCGTATCGATGTCAAATTTCTTTAATAGATTTTCAGCTTTATTTCAACAGCATAAGGTTGAAAATCGATTATAGAAAGTTTACGATTTTTCGACTTAACGACATTCGTAGCGTCGTTATTAGTGTAGAGACTGCAGCCCTAGAGCGGGAGGAGTCATTTGATGATTTCCCAAACTAATAAAAAAAACAAAAAGAGTGTTTCACACTTGAGTAATATCGTATTCTGTTACAGTAATAGGTCACTAGTCTGTACCTAGCTTAAGCTGCTCATGAGTAGGAGTATGTCGTGTTTGCATGCGACTGTCGTAGTTCTGTGTCGAGAGAATAATAAATGTGATTAATTGACCCAGCGGAGATTTGAGCTGCGTTTAAATTGCGAAGTTGGGACTGAATGGTGATGTGGTTTAGCTTAATTGGTTCACGCCTTTTTAGAGTGGCGGCATTTTTAGTAGTTTCGTTTTGAAGACTGATCTAGATGAGCTCGATTGATAGTGTCGTTGAATGATAGTTTTCGTTGCTACAGAGAGACTTAATAACATCTATAGACATAGTAAGAGTCAGTAAGACATCCAGGATGGGATTGGCACAGGAACTTGGAAATTGACACGGGCAAAGGGGCCGAGGAGTGGATGAAGTCAGGCTGTGTTTGATGATGATAATGCTGATAGTAAAATATAACAAGAACATCTAATAATTTAAACATTTCGCCCTCTAGTAATACTGTAGACCAAGTTTAAATGTTCATGTTTTACTACTACACAAACTGATGCGTCTAGTCTACACACTTTACATAACAGACCCACTTCCGAATGCCTAAGTAATAAAATTATCTAATTTTACATTAAACTGCTAATTACTAAATCATCTAGGTAATACGTTTTTGTTCTAACAACCGGAACAAGAATAGAATATGTAAAGACAATTAATCTTACATACAATAACATTATAAACGTACACACGGTTTTATTTCATGAAATTGAGTTATGGCGAGATTACACCGACGTTTATTATGACGAATAATAAAGAATTTGATTAATTTGTTATTTTCTTTATTTCTTAATTATAAGTAATAATTAAATTTTTAATAAAAACATTTTAATAACTTATCAAAATAATAGGCCATACGAAGTATAACGATTAATATTCGCTATCGTAATTACATTGTATAATTCCGATAAAGCTATTTCTGGAACCGCAATAAAGAATATTATTTGAAATTAGATTAATAGAAATTGATAGCTATCGATCGTTTAAATAATTCGCGTATAATAGTTAATAGCCAATAACGTTTTAACATTTGATATAATACGACATAACACTTTAGTGAAGAGCTATCCTTACATAGTATAAAACAAAGTCGCGTCTGTTTGTTTGTTTGTTTATTTGTTTGTTTGTCTGTATGCTTAAATCTTTAAAACTACGCAACGGATTTTGATGCGGTTTTTTTTAATAGATAGAGTGATTCAAGAGGAAGGTTTTAGTATATAATTTGAACGAAATCCACGCGGGTGAAGCCGCGGGCATCAGCTAGTAATCGAATAAAATACGCATTTTTGATCTACAATAATGTAGCGCCAGCTTTTATTAACTCAATATTTAGGTATGAATATTTCTTGAGTGAGGTCAAACCACTTTCGTTCTCTATTGTACTTAAACAAGAAAACATTATTAATGATTAAATTATTAATTACTTGATTAGTTGTGTAAGTATTTGACAGAACTTAGAACTTGCTGTCTTTTATTTATTTGTTGGTAATGACTGATTACCTATATATTAGACCTAGATAACGTGATATCGTGATGGAATAAGTTGACAAAATTGTATTGGTTTGGCTGTCTCAGTAGCAGCCACGGAGTCTGGATTTGTTGCCCTCTTATGACGTGTAAGTGCTAAAACAATTACCAGGTCGACTTAACAATTACATAACCCAAAAAACTTTTCCAATATACTTTATAGATCTCCCTTCGACTTGTCCTACTCCACACTCTTCACTGACAGTTCCTAGTGTTGCTAGCATTTCTTATGACAATAAATAGTGTTAACCAAGGAGGTTATTACACAATCGAAAGTGAAACCGAACAGAATGTCATATCAACACGCGATGTACCTACTTCTGTTTAATCATCGTCATCATGATGAGTGACTGAGCTTATTTTGTAGGAAGGGGCTAACGGAAAAATACATCTTTTTCCGTCGTACGGCTAAGAATGGCCACCGGAACAACAAAAACAAGCAATAACAATGTCGAACTGGATAATAAGGATCTATAGAGCCGTCTATCTGGATGCTTAGCTCTCGGTTCTGATTAAAAAGCTTCGTAGGTAATATCCTCATTGTTTTCATTCAAAAGTAAGTGTCGCAGGCTATAATTTTCACTACCACTAATTTTTGTTGTCCAATCTTAATCCTCAATATTTTCATTCAAAATAACAGGGCCATAGGCCAGTTTCCTCTACCAGAACCTTTTGTTTCCCAAGCTAACATCCTAAGAATATTTGCATTTTGCATGCTCGTCAGTATCTAAATAACTCGATTTATTAATCTCGAAGTCAATGTAGCTGTTCAATTTAAAGTCGGTGTTAGCTTTGATCGAAATCTAGGTATAATTATTTATATAAAGTTCATCCAAATAAGGCTTAGATGTATAAACCTTGTTTTGTTAACCTTAGCGGCAGTGGGATTTGCTAAACTTGCCACTTTTATACACTTAATCTTTGTACCCTATTCCAAAGAACAAATAAATATAGGTATCGACTTAGGCACTACTCATGTTTTTTTTATCGCCAAACGCATTGATTACACATCGTATTCGCATCACGTTGACGAGTCTAACAAGTTTCGTTGCACAAGTGTGTACCTGCCTCAAAACAAGAAAACGAACTCGCCACTTCTTTGTGTTGTAACTTTGTAACACTTATTTCCGCAAGATATTAAAAGCTGCCAATTTGTGTTACGAAACCAGACAAACGACATAATTTTTAATTTCGTATTCGGCATAATTCGTTGAGATTACTTTACGCAGTTTTTGTGTGAGTCTACCAAAATGAAGCCGACCTGTCGGTCGTTGATCTTATGACCTCTCAATAACATTATATTATGTGCATATAAGACGTTTTGCATCTCTCAAAGATAGGGTCTTATAATACCGGAAATGAGAAAATCGTGATTTACGACTGAGACGTCTAAGTTAAAGATGCATCTAACCGACAGAAGATTTACACTTAGTCAAGCAGACATTATCTAACTTTAAGCAAAGTGGTTTCGCTTCTAATAATCTTATTTGCGTAAACATGACCAGAAGTTATGGTTTCGTACCCCATAATCATCAGCTACAATTATTGACAAAACAATTCAAATCACTCAATCGTGATCAATCCACTTAAAACTGCTCCAAATACCGTAAATTGCTTATTTGCATAACGTTCAAAATATTTGCAAAAATTACGGAACTTGATAAATCGAAGTGTTTGTCGTCACGAAACGTAAAAAATAATTAAAAGTGACGAAACGGATTTGTGGAGCGTTGCGTTATACTTGACAATGAAACTGACGCAGCACGATATGCGCCCACGCAGCCTTCTGAAACGAACACAGGGTTGGCAGCTGTAATTTTTTGGTAAAGGATTGAATTGTAACAAGACTTAGTAGTATGAAAATGTCCATGTATCAACGAATTACGAAGCAATAGTAGCGTTTACACGTCTAGTGAGTGACACGATACAAAATACGGCAAGGAAAAGAGCAGTAATTATTAAGAAATGGCGCATTTAAGCAGCAAATAGCTACAGAAATAATAACAATAACACAAAGAAAACAAATGAGTCTTTTCATCAGATCCCAAATTCCCTAGTTAGTTGGATATAGAAAAGCTCATTTCTATGTGTTACGCAGCAAATGCCTGCTTACTGAAAAACGGATTCAAAAATTGGTACCTAACCCTAAGCATATTTGAAAACAATGCAACTCGAGCGTGCGCCCGCGCATTAGTAAAGCTTAGCAAAGCTGTGCTGACCTTCGATGGACGGATACGAGAGATAGTGTGCATTATTACTACACGAGTCTGCTTGTACACTGGCCTAACAATAGCTGACCTGAAAGGTAATGACAACACAGGTGAACCCTGAACCGTGGATGATTGGATGTTCGGTACATACAACGAAGGAAGGACTAATGAATCTATTAATCAGATGATTGAAACAGAAGCGACATTTTATTCGGAGCAGATAAATAAGAGGAAGACCAAGAAGATACATGCAACAGCACATGGAGCTATTAAAAAGGAAATAATAAAGTTCATTCAAGTTAATCAATCGTCTTTTCCCAGGTACTATTCGATGAATGACCGCAAGTGTGTAGATTTGGAAACAAACAAAAATTAACACTACTCAAGACCGTCAATAGAAAAATCTAAATCTATAATGACTGCAGTGCTTGCATATTCGTTCCCTTAACTCCTTAAGTGAGGAGTCGACACACGAATTGTTCGATAACCCGAATTCCTCAAATGAAGTCACCAAACAGCAGTACCTACATTCCAAGACGCGAACACAGGTGCATTAGCCAAAACTCGTCACGGACCAGATCCCAAGCATTACTATTGTTCAGCCAGCACCTACCTATTGCAACTGCGTTTCAGCGAGAGCCAGGTGCCAATGCGCAAGCGCAGGCTTCCATTTCACGACTCGATGATTTTGATGGAGAAAGCAGTAGCTCGTATTATTTGTGTGACTGCGTCAAACTCGTTCAATAAGGTAGCTACTGTAGCTAGCTATATAAGATGTTTTTCTGGTCTATTTGCTTTAGTAACAGTTTTGAGGTATTTCACGGTCTGTGAGACTGAGTGATCGATGACAGGTTGTGTGATTTAATATCTTGTTTATAGATTGTTACGTCTTGGACTCGCATAACAGTTATGGACTCGTGATTTCTGTTCTAGGAAATGTCTCTTTTCATATTTTGTCAACTGGATATGACTCTTTAATAAGTATTCAGTTTGTCCAAACCATACGTGACATTTAGCTAGTACAAAACTTTAGCACGCTGTCCCTTGACACACAGACATTCATTTAATGGCTAATAATTAAAATATATTGATGATTTCTTAATCATATTGCAGTCGACTCCAACATGATGGCAATTTTTCAACAGTATCGCGTATTTTCATAAACAACAGGCATTTAGCAAGACTATATTTCATCAATTTCTAGACACTGTACGCAATTTTAGACACTAATTGGTAAAAAAACATTGCAGCTCACTTAGTAATAGCAGAATTAAAAGCTAGACTGCGGAAACTATTACTTCCGTGAAATATTTTGAAAGACTTGAAAGTTGTGGACATCAACAAGTGACGTTATCGTCCAATTTATCTAGAAGCCTTCACATAACTTTGTTCCCAAAAGAGATTCTGTAAGGATACAACTTTTTGCACTGCTTTAACAGTTAACAACTGATTATGTAGCATGTCTCCTCATCATAAAGTTATCTCATTTTATTTTATTTTACTTTATTGGGACATAAAACAGTTACACATTACATTTAAGTATTACAGACTACAGATATCTTATGAAGTAGGTAAACGTGTAACCCACAACAATGCCCGCGAAATAATGGTACATGTAAAATTTAGTTTAATGCGTGCGGAGTAGGAAGTACACGTACTTATAACTCTTAAACTCATAACTTATTAGTTACATTCACCAAAACAGCGATGATAACCAACAGCTGTAGGTAACATTCGCAAGGGTTTTTCGCAGATCATTGTCCCAAAAAGGTTATCCCACATAAACATTTGGTACTGAATAATAAACAAGTTCCCAGTTATATTTAAACCCGGAAATGATCCGATCTGCAAAACCCACAGCCTGACCGCAAAACAACCCATATTCAAGAAAAATAAAACAACATTTGTTACACGTTTCTGTCATAAATAAAAGGTCAAGTTCTTGGCTTTAAATACGAAAGTTCGTTTCAACGATTAGTTTTTATTTTACAGCTTCCTTATTGTCGAGATTTATTCGAAAACTGAAATGTTAAGTATTTTTATGATGAAATATGTTAGTTGGTGCTAATTAAGAGCTAAAGTTAAAAGCTATTGTTTGTTGTGAAGTAATTACTAAGTGTGGCAGTAGGTTTATATCCACAGATGGCCCCCGTCGGGGCTGCGGGTTGTTTGAAAGAGATACCGCGGCCTTGGCACAAAGGGCTAAGAAGGAACATGGTGGTTTATAGTCAGTAGAAGTCCCGCTATTTCCAGAGCGGGAGGAGTCATTTGATGATATTCCAACCATAAAAAAAGAGAATGTGGCACTCGGAGACTATCGCGGTAAAGCTATTGCATAGCATTTTTTATCAATTATTTAATTTGACAACCTCAGTTGACAACCTTGTTATTTTATAAACCATAGCAACCTGGTTGAAAATTTTCGTTACGGAATTTCTGGATTCGCTCTCCACGCTCAAGGCCCGCGATAGAAGCTATGCAATAGCTTAAAAGACATTAATGCTCGCAACAAACTAACAAAAACTTGATTGATTTGTAAATTACCAAAAGTAGGACAGCCCTAGAAATATTCTGCACATTTCATAATGTTATCTGACATATTGAAATATACGTTTTCCGATATAGATTACTGATTTATTCGTGAGTCCTTATTTAGAAGAGTTTAACACATGATTACTGCCGGCAGAGACTGAATATCTTAGGACGTTGAGCCCAGTGCCCAGCGTTCACTGTACTGACAGAAGTCGATTCATAATTTCCGTTATCGATAGGTGTCTTGTTGATCGATGAAAATGTCAGGAATGTGATGTAAGTCTGCATAAAGATAGGTGAAGGCAAGGCATTATAGAGAAACAGAAGAGCGCACGCGCCAAAGGACAGTGGAACGACTTTAGAATGCTTTAAGTCTAGTTAGACCATGTTTGTAGAATACAATGAAGATGAAGGAACTACCTATTATCCTGCTCTCTGGTCTCTGGAACTCTGAGAACTTTCTCGATATACATTACATTTTCTAGATGTCATAAAAGTTTTATAAGCTGAAAAAGTTGTGGTGATGGAATTTTTACTAATTGGCAGAGTAGTGAGAATGAGTAATGTGACATTTGGCAATATATAGATTGGTGTCACAGAATTCGCGCAATTTTATGATCCACTAAGTGACAAGAAACGACTAATTATGTAACTTTATACCCTACCCGTATCATGACACCAAAAATAATAAATTTTAGCACTGAACAGCTTTCATCACATTAATTACATGAGTAAATGCCAAAGGACCGCACCCAAATGTAATGCAACATTTAACTTTATATGTAAGACATATCTGACGACCTACATAAAGGTTCGGTCTTAATAATATTCCTTGTATGGTCGACAACGACTCTTTTTCCGGTTATAGCCTATCAATACACTCTCTCGTTTTGAAAGCTTATGCAATGGAGAATATGATCGGATAATAATTAACCTAGAAGGGACGACATTTTGTTTTGATTGGTGGTGGCTGTTTTTGCACGGATCTTTTTGAATCGGAAATGTTATGACAATTTTGACTGGCCTGTTGGTCTAGTGGTTAGTGACCCTAACTGCTATGCCGGAGGTCGTGGGTTCGATTCCCACCCAGGACAAATGTTTGTGTGATGAGCACGATCATTTGTTCTGTGTCTGGGTGTAATTTATCTATAATATGTATGTATTTAGAAATATATAAGTATGTTTATCAGTTGTCTAGTACCCATAACACAAGCTCTGCTTAGCTTGGGACTAGATGGCGTTGTGTGATAGTTGTGGAATATTATTATTATTATTATTATAAATTTGAACGCGTTCATGTCTTTTACACCGCGTATATAACGCGGTGTAAAAGACATCAACGCGTTTAAATTGTTACCATAAATTCAGCGAATGATTTAACCATACATTTAAACCCTACTATACATGTGAGAAACATATTATTATGGCACTATAAGATTTAATGTAGCTGGTTACCCAGACAGGTCGTAGAACTTGTCGCACATAAAACCCAGTGGTTTATGCATTAGTACACGCGTGCTTTCGAAAGTTAAAATTTCCGATTTTTTCTTCTAATCGCAGGAAATGTCACACATGCCTCATACTCGATAATATCCGAAGCCAAGTTCACACATAAATTACCTTATCACAGCTAGAGTCCGTAGACCTTAGCTAAGAATTCCTCAGAAATGCGAACCATTTAGGACCACATTCTGACAGCGCCGTAATTGCGTCCATAACAGTCTATTATCTTGTCAGCTGACCAAAAATCTTCCGCAAACTGGAGCGAATACGCAACTATGGCCTGATCTCTCACACCTGCTTTATCATTGAACGTGTGCGAACCAGTTCCACTGTCATCGAATTAAATCGGCGCATTACACAACGGCCCTGCGTCCGCGCATTGCAGCGTCCATTTTGGAGAAATTGCCACCATTACGTAACTCCGATATTCCGATCTTCCGTACATGCTTTACACTTGATATTTACAGAGATTTATAAAGTTAATGGTGAACGAAAGTGAAATTTAATTCAATTCTGTCTTCCGACAGCTGTATGTTCGCTGTAACTAATTGTGAGATGGATACGGGAAGTAACGATCTACGAACTGTAATTGAATCGCAAGCACTCGATTAAACTTGCAAATAAAATAAACTAGCATAAATTATTAAAAGCAATGGACCTTACATTTATTTACGAGATGTATCGGTAACATTTTCGGTACATTACTCTCTTTATTAGATCTTTACCTTCAAACACTAAGAATGAACAATACTGAAGTATAAAGCCAGTATACGAGATATATCCGTTGGATGCGGGAAGCACAAACACGTGTGGTTTGCACGTGGACTACGTCCAGCAGTGGACATCTTTCAACTGAAAGATGATAATGCATAAGCACATTTTGAAAGTTTTTTTCAATGTTCTATCTAACCAAGCTGTCCTTTGTTCCAGGTGGAGATATTTGTTGACGTTACTTCTGCTCGGTGTGGCGTTTGCTGCTGAAGATGAGGACAGCATACCTGACGCAGGAGTTGATGGTGATGAACTAGCCCTGGATCAAGAGGTGAGCACATATAGAGGAACCTCCTCAAATTGTTTATTTTAATAGAGATTCTGTCTACCTGGTGGTAAGCTACAATGTGGTCAACGATAGTTCACTCTTGGTTAAAAGTTATCAATCACCCTTGACTTGAAAACTAAATTAAAACAGACCCCAGCAGGGATTCCACCTTATAAATAAAATTAGCTCAAAGTCAAGCATTACTGCTTCTAAAGAATGCTTGTCTCTATTAGATCTACCATCCTAGCGTTGCTGTATCTTTATTTCAGAGTGACTACATGTAGTATCAACAAGACAGCTGCAACACTGCCCAATGTGGTCCGGATACAAAGAGAATGTCTCGCAAATAAAATTGTGTGTGATATCAATCTTGACATTACCACCCGACATATCGTGTAATTAACAGCTGAATGAACCTATCTGTTGATCAATAGGTTCACGGCTCCCTTGCGGATTTCTAAGTCACGATTTAGCCTCGCTACTGCCACTTTCTTTATCTAGATTAAAATCAGATCGGAATAGTTATAATGATTCACGATTGATGTCTAGCCTCGAGCTTTACAGGCACTTATACGAAGGAAAGATTGCAATGTCTAGTAACATTTTTAACTTTTTGCGAAATGATTTCAATTACTTTCATGTGGCTGGGACATTAGCCATCAATGTGATGGATGGCTGTAATGGCCATGCATTATGCGGTTGCAATATTGCCTATATATTCAAAGCGGTTCATTGTACTATTTAATTCGAGCTCTAGAAGAGTTTTTAAAGAGAAGTGTTCGTGGTCTATAGTAGAGCTGTACGTTTTACTCTCAATAGTATCTGTAACAAGAATCTAGTTGCTATAAGTAATTCTTTAGACTGCTACAAGATCAAATTAAAGATTATTTTATTCAGTGGAAGTATAAAATCATAATAGGGTCTTTACTAAGGTAACACAAGAAGAGATCGGATATAAGATAGATCTTAACGGAGAACACTAAGAAATAAGAAGCAAGCATTGTCTAACCAGTTGACAGTAAGAGTTGGCTAGATATTTGAAACTATGGTAAAAATGACGATTATTATCGATAACAAGTTTTTGTCGTCCCAAGTAACGTCAGTTATGCACTAGTTGCACATTCAATTAATTTAAAACTTCGTAAAAAATACGATCATAAAAGCAATAAAAACAAACCAAGTATAAATAAAAACTTCACAAAATTTGTTTTCCCGGCAAATTGACAAGAGTCGTGACCGAAATCGAATGTTACAATATAGCCGTGTTACACGATGCAATTTTTCTAACGCCATTCCGTGTCAATGTCCGCGTAGCAAGGCCGTTGAGAGTGAAAGTCGAAAGCTAATCTTTACGTTTTTTTCTTATTTTCTTCTTTTTAAACGTTTTCCGAACGTCATACGCCGCCATGTTGCTAATTTCGGCGGGAAAGTCTATAAAAATAAATCTGAAGAGCAAAGGTTTCTAAATTCATTGTAATCTGTCTTCAACATAATCTCATTGTTCCGGAAACAAATATTTGCCTAATGATCCATTTTTATGATACACAGATAGTTCCACATTTGCCGTTCATTTTGCGTAATCGCGTGAGAAAAATGCAAACATCCCATTATAATGTATTCGTCTGAATTCGTTTAGAAACACGCGTCGGATTGCATGCGCGCCATCTGAGGAAATCCATTCGACGCGTTTCGTTAAAATTACTATTAAGAATTTATTAAACGCTTGTCAAAATGTTACGGTTTAATTCGTTCACTTACATATTATTTAAAAATATATGAATGCGGATTGAAAAACAATTGCGTGGAAGTTAACAATAAAAGACAATAAATTAATTAAATCATTACAGTGCTATGTACCCACTGTACCGAAAGGCCGCAATAGTTTTTATTCATAATAATTTGATGTAGAAATTCTAGCACGTGCCTGTAAATTAATAGCGAACGTCCCCCAGGGCGATGAACGGCAATTACAGAACTAATGCAGCCGCTTCAAACGAAATTAATAACACAAACTCATAATTAACGAGTAAAAGTCCTCTCTCCCGGATCTGGTAACATGTAACAGTGATATAATACCCGATAACAACACATTGCCGTCGTCCCGCACGATTGCACACTCGTGTACCTCGGATTTTTTTCATCCACCAATAATATTGCCGCAATGAAATTTTGCACGCGTCGTCAACAATTGAAACTGTTTATAATACAAATTATCCACCGGTAATTGCGTAAATTATGTAAGTTTACTGTTACTGCTATACTTACTTCCAGTTTTTTTGTTTTAACAAAAACTGATTATGCTCAAGTTTAATTGGCCGGAAAAATTTGCTACTAATGCGGGTACACGTGTGAATGTCTAGTTACTTGGCTTCTATTGTTAAAATAGGCAAGTGTCGACAGTTAACGTTTTCTAGTCATTCACACCTATTTGAGTTTAGTTCCTTCTTAAACAGGTTTTACCTATTGGAAATAAATAACAAAGGGCCGAGAACAGCACCCTGGAGCATTCCCATTTTCTAATAACCATGTTGAAGATAATAATGGTTCCAGCTATTAAATCTTGCGTGTCTCTTTTAATTATTTTAAAATGAATATGGTTATTCATGTCCAAAAGTAGATAATGTCGTTTCAAGCGAACGACTTACAGCTTGCCTTTCATGACTCATGCTAACAAAAGCTTTACAAAGATCTATAATTGCCACTAGACGTTAATAGGAATACCCATATTAAACCATTATCTTTCAATTTCCAGGAGTCCCGAAACCTTCGGCCACGAGCGTACACTCCCACAGCCTACAACGCATTGCCCAGTGGGTTCCGGCCGACGCCCTCACTAGCCGAGCTGGCTGGCTACCAGCAGCAGAGGCAACAAGAGCAGCAACAGCATCAGCAACAACACCAGCAACAAGAGGAGCAATATGTGTTGCAACCCAGGCCACAACAGCAGTATATTGACGAGCCTAGACAGCAGCCGCAGAGAGGAGCTCCTCACAGGAAGGTAAGCGATGGGAATTTACTACTAACTTAAAACAAAGATACTACAAACAAGTCATAACTGCAATGTAGATAACTAATAGAATCCAAAGCCAACATAAATACTGCACACATCTTCTTCCTTTTCGAATACCATAAAACTTAAGGCTTAATTCGCCACTGTGAAAGATTAAAACAAAATTCTTACCACAAAACTTTCTATAGCAGGACCAGCGTCCCGCAAGACTACAACAAAGACCAGTCCAAGAAGTAGAAGAAGAATTAGAAGAGGAAGAGAAAGAGGAACCTGACCGTCTATCTACGTTACTGCAGCAGTCCAAGTTCAACTGTGTGAGCAAACAGACTGGGTACTACGCTGATGAGGAACTCAACTGTGAGGTGTTCCACTACTGCCAGGACAATGTGAAGCACTCCTGGGTCTGCCCCGATGGATTCTCTTTCCACCAGGTATGTGTATTGTTTGTTAGAATGAGGACGAATATTCTCATGTGATTATTTTTTACGGAATAGACTATCAGATGCGACGATCTAAGGTCCACCAAACCAGTAAGGACGCAGTTCTGGATATACCGGAGTCGAATCAAATATTGTATCGATTTATCTCCAAGTGTCCGGTCTCCACAGCTGATCTGCAATCTATTCGGGGATAACCTTTACTCTTTTTATTTTGAGTAAAGGTTATCCCTTTACTCAAAATAAAAGGAACCATGTTTTTGTAACGGGAATTTACCAACACCTTTACAGGTCCACTTGATCTGCATGCCGCCAACACACGAAAACATCTGCCAGAAGTCGTCGAAGTACCACTTCGTAAACGAGTACCTGTACAGGCCAGTGAATGAGGAGGAGGTCCAGAGGAAACCCAACGTGTCCCTCAAGTACTCCGACAGATACTACCCCGCAGAGGTCTACAGGGACGACAGATTCGACGGCGAAGATGAAGACGAGGTAAGGAACTCAGACTTGCGATATTAAGGGTAAAGACGAAGATGAAAGAAAGGATATCAGCATGTCGTAGGAAGATACGTTGTTTTTTTTTGGTAGATGATCAAAAAGAAGACTTAACAAAGAGGAGGTAGAAACATCACTATCCTCTTAATAGTAACACTAGCCGCAGGTCAGGTAATAAAATTGAAAGTCATTAAATTTAGTCGGATGAATAACCAGCATATTTCATTTCCGTTCGTGTGCTGTTCATCCTACGTAGCTCCTATTAGCCTAACCTTCCTAGGCCATCAAGCTCTGCTCGGATGAAAAATGAGAAAACGACTTTTCCCTAATATGATAGCTAGCTAGATCGATGTTTCGCCCCCTACTATATTGCAACTTACATCGAAATCTTGAACATCGAACTTGATTACAAATATTATTCATTCAATAGTATATGAAAGAAAACATTTACCGACGTACAAAACTCGCAAAATGTTACTAACAATTTAATGTTACATCCTTGCAGGAGGAACAGCAGCCCCGTCGCCAGCCCCACCAGCCAGCCCAGCGGCTGGAGCAGCGCCCCCCCGCGCCGCAGGTGTTCCGCTCCGCCGAGGAGGTGAACATCCCGCTGGTACAGAGGCGCCCCCAACGCCCCTACGACTTCGACTTCTAAGCCACCTCTCCATTTAGATGCCATTCTTTGGCTGTAAGCTCCTGGGACTGCACCACCAGCTGTGGGAAAGAGATGACGCCATACTTCCTGTACAGCTCCATCTCGTTCCCACGCTGAAGTAACATTAAAATTATACTTGTCTTCTATATGAGATTGTGGAAGACCTCCCATCTGCCGATACCCTATAATCTATTGGAATAGCCATTTCTATTCAATGGTTCTTATCTTTTCTATCGAGTAAAGAGAGAAAAAACAAGCGGGATTTTTCTCATCCAAAAAATTTACTGATTTTTTGTTTGATGACTTCTATTCCCGCAAAATGCTTCTCGTCATTTGTGTACAGTTTGAAGTTTTTAGTGGCTAATAAATTGGAATTTTACTCTTAATTAAAGACGAAGAGCCACTGAAATTAATTATTATTTAACAAACCTGTGAGAACACTCGTGAGGTGCTTACTTGACTTTCATCAATCGATCCTTGATTGATTTGTACCATCACATTTTGTAATATCTATTTAAGGTTAAGTTTTAATTAAAACTTATTTATGTTTCTGTACAATAAGTCACAAATTAGTTGTAAGCTAGTCTTTGCGTAAACTAGATTTAATAAAGAAAATGAAAATTATGAATGTTTCGTTTAATTTATAATTTCTCCTATCATCACATCTGCGAACACCGAACGGTGATTTTTCCTCTGCAGTGATACTGATGTGTGGAAAGCTGTAAGAATCTTTTCCATGACCATTTCAGGTGTCATCATTGGAAGACTAAAACAAAAGGAAAATGGTTAGTTAGGTACATTTTACTGAACGCAATTTGTGTGTAATAGTGAGAGTGCAATTAGATAAATTAGAGCACGTTTTGCCGTATACATTATCATCACTACATAGTATAAAACAAAGTTGCTTTCCGCTGTCTGTCCCTATGTATACTTAGATCTTTAAAACTACGCAACGGATTTTGATGCGGTTTTTTTTCAATAGATATTGTGATTCAAGAGAAAGGTTTAGCACATTCCACCCATGCGAAGCGGGGGCGGGTCGCTAATTCAATCTAAATTGGTGACCTACACTGACCTACTATAAGGAAAGCAATCAATCGACGGCATGGTTGGCGCAGTGGCTGAGCGATTGGACTGCTGCGCTGCGTGTCGCGGGTTCGATCCCCGCACGGAATATATATTTGTATGGCCTACAGGTAGTTGTTTCGGGTCTGGGTGTGTGTTGTGTATGTGAGTTGAACTTGAAGACCTGGTGCCCTACTATGACGTCTTAAAACAGTCTTAACTTAATCCTATTCCAGTGTGCAAACGTGACAGAACTATAAAGGATGTCTAGCGCTATCTCTTTTCCACACTGGATTAAGAATAAGTTAGGACTGTTTTAAGACGTCATAGTAGGGCCCCAGGAGACCTGTAGCAAGACCAAGAGACGCTACTGAGTGCGCAAAGCCTATTTACATAAAATAATACATACCTTTGCGATCAGTCATGCAGTGACGAAGCTACAACGGGGTCTACATACTGTTTCTTTGCCCAGCAACAGCTTTTGCAGTATCCTTCCAAACAGTGCGTTATTTATGGTTTCACTGTTTTTTTTTATTGCCGGCGCGCACACCTTTCGCAGCGTCCTGCACAAGGTGGCGATGGGCACGGTGATGGTGGACTCTCGGGCGTTGGACACTCCGGCGGAGTCGGAGGGCGTGATGGTGGAAGGCACTCAAGGCACTCTGGTTTTGGTGGCTTTGGAGACGCTGGTTTTGGTGGCGCTGGGCAAACTGGTTTTGGTGCGCCACCGCCAGTGGCACCTGGACACACAGGTTTTGGTTGAGGTGGGAGTGGTGGTGGCTGCACAGGCTTTGATGGCGGTGGACACACTGGTTTTGATGGCGGTGGGTTCAGTGGTTTTGGTGCGCCACCGCAAGCGGCACATGGACGACCTCGTGGTGAAGACGGCGGACTCTTCGGTGGCGGGGAAAACTCATTCGAATGTTTACATTCATTCTGGTTTGTGCAAAATCTATGATCTTTAGGTTCCATAGTTAAACTAAAACCAAACCTAGGAGGTGGACAACTCGCGAATGACACCGTCGAATCTGTCGGCGAACAGGGCAATGACGTGCTTATTTGGCAACGATAGTCAATATATTCACATCCGAGCAGATTTCCTGGAGGTAGTTTTTTCTCTAAGCCGGTTAAACCAGTTATACTGGCCTTAAGCTCTTCAACCGATTTAGGTACATGATCTTTAAGCCGTGGTTCAATACGAGGTTTCTGTAATTTTGGAAGTAACGGTGATGAGCAAACTCCAGCACAACCTTCAGAACAAGATTCGGAAGAAGGCTGTTCAGAAGGCTGTACTCCTTGCGAGTTGTGGTCACAGCAGGGCGTAGAGCTATATTTATGCTCGTGGGTGCCCTCTTCTTCAGATTCACAGGTAGGTGCCGGTGTCATGTCTTCTCCCTGCTCTCCGCAGTCACAGATCTCAACAGATGGTGTAACACTGACGGGTATGGGGCAAGCCATTGGTTTTGTGTAAGAAGACTGACGTAACTTAGGTAATTCTGGCGTCGCGTCCTTGGTGCAACTACAATCTGCCACAGAAAGAGACAACTTGATTGTTCCCCGCTTTGAACTAACTGGCATGATCAACGAACACGATTGTGAACAATGTGAACACTGTGAGGAGCTGACTGTCCCGCTCTCTTGGTCAACATTGGTTTCTTCGCTGCTCATATATCAATGATCGAGTGATATCTTGGGAAAGATAAGTTTAGTAATAATATCGGTAATTATGAGGATCTTTTCTAAGAGCATGTTTTGTGACCGGTACCATCTAAAACAAAGAAAGTTTTGTCAAGTAACAGGCGGATTACAAAGTAATCTTTTAAGGATACTTTTTTCCTTAAAAGGCATGGATCCCTAAAAATGAGAATACCTAGTCATTTGATTTCCAGAGTTCTGGACAAAAATGCTAAAAGAGTACCTACGCTTGGCCCGCGTTGTGGTCAGAAATGACTTATACCATTGAAAAAATGCTACAAGTCATTCAGACTACAGTCAATGGCATTGACTGTAGTCTGAATGACTTGTAGCATTTTTCCTACGTAAATACATGACTTTCCTTGCAGTCTGGTAAAAAACCTACACAGATGGGTGTATGTTATTTATATATGTACCCAGGGCTGGGCAAAATACATGCTTTGCTTTAATTGAAATACAAATTACAAAATACAGTATCGCAAGTAATTAAAATACAAAATACAAATTACATTTAAGTAAGGTATTTGAAATATAAAATACAAAATACAGTATTTTAGCAATTTTTAATTGAAATACAAAATACAAATTACATAATTACTTCCAAAAACTTTAAAAAAAATAATCGCCTTCAAAAACCATCAGAAAAAAGTTTAAAGTAACTTTCTTTCGGAAGTCGGTGGCAAAAATGAATTAAAAATAAAATAACCAACTGAAAAGTTTTTATTTTAACCTTTTTTGTTCAAAAATTTAACCCTAACTCTTCTCAACAACCTAATTTTCTTACACGTGCATAACTAAACCGTTATGACTTGCCATCTTAGCTTGACATTGACTCACGATCGCTAAACGAAGGTATAAATGTATTTTTGTTAAAATGTATTTTGAAGCCTCAAGTATTTGAAATACTAATTACAAAATACTTCGTCGTCAGGTATTTGAAATACGAATTACAAATTACATTTTAAGGAAGTAATTGAAATACAAATACAAAATACGTATTTGTATTTCAATTACGTATTTTAATTACAAGTAATTCAAATACTGCCCAGCCCTGTATGTACCTAAGAATCCCTATTTCTTTGGTCACGGCATCAGGCGTGTGAACGACTGAAACCGATTTCGCTAGTTCCTTTTTTGGTGTTTGAAAATTTAAGAAAACTAAACGGTTGGTCACTTCGTTTGTTTCAATGACTTTATTGCCACCCGAATTCTGAAAGTAAAGTTACAATTTTATTTTTGAAGTTTTTCAAAAAAACATTCAAATCCCTTTTTACCACTTTCCGGTTATAGAAACTATGGGTACTTAAAAAAATACTTTTATTATATTATTTCTTTTAAGTGTACTGAAAAGCGTCATTTCATACACGTGGGCATTTGTCACTGTATTCCAATCCTTGGTTCCATAATACTCTCGTCACGGCTCACGGAGTAGGGTATCAAAGTTTGCCCACATCTCATAATGTACCGTACTCGCGCACTATTGTGGTAATAGTGCGCGAGTCCGACTCGGACTTGACTGGTTCATAATGTACCTACGCTCAGATAAACTATAAATCATTACTCCCTAGTGCATCAAGGATCTTTTGGGGTTGAAATTTAATGACGATGAAAAAAAAACAAGATAAAGAACCCTACTCCGCCAAATAACCTGGTAGCTGCCAACAATTTGATGAAGAGTGTTCTGTTCTCCGACTCAATGACTCGTCCAGACCCTAGCCTAGACGAAGAGAATAATTTTTAGCCTCATAAGAACAACATGAAAATAATAGTTAGGTACAGTAAAGCGAAGACATAAAATTTTGATTAAAATATTTGAACTAGAATGGTTGTTCTGGATGATTTCAATCTACTTGATTCACTTAAGACATGAATAATACCGTGCATAATGTGTGCATCCCCCGCTTTAGTTTTTAAAGTATTCTGAATAGCTGTTAAACTCGGTCTACTTAGAATAATATTTTCTTTACCTTTGCCATCGGACTGAATAGTTTCAATACAAATACTAGAGTTGTGACCGGCTTGACATAATTATTGTGTCTTTGTTGCTCAGCTGTTTTGTTAGAATACTGCCAGAATCTTCGCCGATTTCGTCAACATTATCCGCTTCAAATTTCCTGCTTCCATCTGAGCAAGATTGATTTGGGCACATAGCTTCTTCCTTGCAAATTTGTTCTTCTAGATCACTGCAAGGACTGATAATCTCTTTACAATTACCGAAAGATACCCTTGAATAGTTACTTTCCTTGGGGCGAGAGCCGACGTCATTTTGTTCCATAGTTAAATTCAAAACTAGCTTTGGAGTAGGTTCATCAGGTAAACAGGTCAATTCTTTAGAAACATTCCAATCTTGCAAACAAGGTCTGGAGTATTCTATGGTGCTACGAAGATCCAAAACGTCAGACTCGTAAAAAATTCTAGACGATTTGTCGGTAATGCCGGTAACACTGGCCTTAAGCTCTTCAACTGACTGGGGTGCTTTTATTTGACGTGATTTAATAAATACGGGTTTCGCGCATGATTTCGATGACCAACAAGATGTGTTAGAAAGAGTAAAAGAAGGCTGCGTGCTTCGTGAGTTGTGCATACAACCTTGTGTATTACAAGATTTATGCTCGAGTGTTCCTTCTTCTTCAGATCTCCAATCTAGATGTGTAGGTTCTTCATCTTCATCGGCGTCGTCGTCATAATCGTTAGTAAGGCCTGGGGTGAAATTAATGCGCACAGCTTTGGGGCAAGTGATGCGTGTATGGCATGAAGGGCAATTGATAGATCTACGGTGTCCTTCAGATTCAAATGACCGAGGTTTTGAGACTTTTTGTCTTGATGTGGCGCAAGAACATTTTGATTTTGTAGAACTAGGCAATTTTAAAACACCTTGTTTCTTGAAAGCATTCGAACAGATGGATTGCGAGCGCTGGGATTGAACATCAGAGTTTTGGTCAGCATCCGTTTTAATATAATTCCACGCTTGTTCCATCATACCTCGCAAATATGAAGATATTGTTTCTAGTGAATAATACGAGCCCTGTTTCGAGCAAACTGCACATTTCATCTTGTGGTCAGATGTAAGTTTTTCAAGATAAACTTTTGCCATTTCTACCAGCGACTCTTTGCAAGAACTCGATAAAGAGTCATTCGAAAAACTATGGTATAGACGAGTTTTAGAGTTTGGACAAACTGGTTTTTGGTTTGGACAAACTGGTATAGCGTATGGACAGGCTGATTCAGTCTTTGGCCAGGGTGATTGAAGGTTGGTATAGGATGAATCAGAAAAAGAGTCCTTAGAAACACTGTGATGTAGACTAGCTTTGTAGTTTGGGTGGGTTGGCTTAGCCTTTGAACGGGGTGGTTTAGCTTTTGGAATAGGTGAATCAAATGGGGAATGAGCACAATCCTTGTGGTAACTACTTTTTAACTTTTCATTAGAGTTCAGACGGAATTTTGCGTTTGGACAGGCTGATTTAGATTTGGGACTGGGTGGGTCAGATAAAGAGTCAGATTCAAAACAAGACTTGTGGCATTTATTATATCTAGATGATGCCTTTGGGCTTGGTGATTCAAAGTTTGGACAGGCTGATTTAGATTTGGGACTGGGTGGGTCAGATAAAGAGTCAGATTCAAAACAAGACTTGTGGCATTCACTATGTCTAGATGATGCCTTTGGGCTGGGTGATTCAAAGTTTGGACAGGGTGGTAGACCTCTTGGACAGGGTGGTGGAGGTCTTGAACAGGATGGTCTAACGTTATGGCAGGGAGACACAGTTCTTGAACACATTGGTCTATTTTTCTGGCGGGATGACATAAAGCTTGGAGTAGCCGCTGATGGCTTAGACCTTTGAAATAATTTTGCCCTGCTTTGCTTGGGTGATTCATCGTTTGGAGAAGGCCTTGGGTTACAACGTGGGCAAGCACTCATGTGTGAATTGATGATTGATTGTAGGTATATCCATGCCTTCTGTAGCAGAGATTGTTCGAATGAATTACTGGCCTCTGGTTGTAGTTGACTCTTTCCTTCGCTCGAACATAATTCAGCAACTCCAACTACTTGTTCCGTATTACATATAGATCCTACGTTGGATGAGTGTTTGCCGTGAGCCGACGCCGACCGGCGCCCTTGCTTGCAACTCTCACAAATGCTGTTTTGGTCAGCAGATACGTCGTCATAGTTATAATTGTTGAGAACACATTCGTGTGAAGCACTCTTCGAGCATTTGTTTTCTGAACCTGCTTGATTCATTTGTTGATGTCCTACGAAACAAAATTAGACTTCATCACTTTATTTCTTGGATGCTGAAGATTTTTCAGTGAAGTACTAAATGTATCATCATAGTAGTATATCATTTTATAATGCGGAAGAAAAAAGTTTAAAAAAATTAAATGAACCTTCTCTTGAGCTCAATCTTGTCCTGAGGACAGAGATGAGGTCGACGATGGAATGATGTCTATTGCCAGTACGATGGTTAGATGTAGGTACCTACGCGAACTTTTTGAAAGAGTGGAGTGTTTTTTTTTAATTACTTACCGCCCTAGGGCTTTTCTTGCTACATTATTACCCTAGAGCGCTAATTGGTCACCTACAAGCCCCATTTGGGGGTAATAAGGACCTACTTACCGAATATGAGAGATGTAAAAGTTAATAATTATGATATCATGTTCCAAAATTTTACTAAACACATGAGTATACCTACTTACTATTCGCGAGGGTTTTAATGTTACAATCATAGTACGACTGGTTCTATGGTACACCTCTGCTCTCCTACCTAAATAGTATTATTATACTTTTGGTACATCAACTAAACGCGGGCTGAACGGGTCGGAATTGCGCCCTTCATCCGAAAGGGTATTTTTTTAAAATTAGATATAGGTACTAGAGTTTCATAAAGTGCCAACGTATTTTTGACTCTTAGTGCTTGCTACATGTGGAATAAGAATCGGTTACAGTAACGAACCTACCTAAAGAATTTTTTTTTCTCCTACCAACTTTTCCAAAAGCTACGAAGCCCGTGCGTACCTACATAAACATAACGCATATATTATGTAATTCCTGAGGGGTTGTACCTTGTACCTAGTAGTAGGTACACCAACATTTCACCACTTTATGTTTAAGTCCCTTGTGATAGAGGGTGAGCCTCTGAGGTGAGCCTATTGCCATCAACAGGGCACAAATCCAAACTCCGAGGCCGTTACTGAGAATCCCTGATGGAAAAACCCAATACCACTTTGCCCGACCCGGGAATTGAACTCAAGACCTCTTGCTCAGCAGTCGTTATCCGTATAATAAACCTAGGAAACGTTTAAAGATCGTATATCTTGATAATACTCACCAGTTACAATCTGCAGTTGACAGTCAAATCTCTTGAGAGATTACTGTTAGCCTCTCCAATACTGCGAGTCCTTTCCAAATCCAAAACGTTCTGAAATCAATAATATCAAGTGAAAGTGAAAACCGGCTCTAAACAGAAAGGTACCTATTTTGGAAAAAAGAAGAAAACAGAATATAATTCTAGATAATCTGACTGCAAGATTGAATTTACCCGTTTAATGAAAACGACAAGGAAATGCGTTATTAATTTACTTACATGTACGAAATAAAAACTCCACCAAACACTAGTAATATTACTTGTAATAACAAATTCTTACATGTTATACTAAGCAGACTCTGGAAACTAGCATGTTTCTGGCCCTTGCCCCTGACTCCTATGAATTTCCGCGCATATTGAAACTGTGTGCCCAGTGGTTGCATGAATATTTTGGTCCTAAGAGTATGAAGGGCATAAGCTCGGCATAAGTTTAAAATTATCGCATCATCTTGCTGGTATATAAAGAAGTATTTTCTAGTCTTGGTGCCTCATCGTGATATTTATGTCAGGGACGTTTGCTGACTTGCTGTCAGTCAAATTGATGTGCGTATTTTTTTGGGAAGAAGGAAGAAGAAGGATTTAAAGTTTTAATAAACTTTTTACTTGGATTTTTCAAGGCCATGCATTCATGTCAACGACTTGATCCGAGACAATATCATGTTTACCCAATGAGTCATCGTACGAATATAATTATCATACAGCATTAGACTTTCTATGAAAACTGTACATTTCATACGAAAATTAGTTACTTCTAGGCATTGTTGCCAGTAAGACTGAAGGCCACCTGATGGCGCACCTGTCCGCAGTGCACGCAGTGCATGTAGTTATACTGTCGCCAGGTATCGCCAGTAGGTGGCGGAATTAAGTATTAAAGTGTTTTCGTTGTTATTTATTGTGTTTTCGTGAATTTTACTAACATAGGTTAAGGAATACTAAAATAATAACATAATATTATGGGCCTGTACCTGATTTAAATGAAAATAAATAACGACGCGTTTGCCGTAGTGAATCGTTGTGCACTAGTGCTTAATAATTCCATGCTGTAAAATATGATTGTGACAGATTGTCTATAGTGTCATATCAAATGACACTGACATACAATTGTTATGTTTAGAGGTTAGTAGAATGCAAATAAATAAATAAAAACGGTGATTTATTTGTTTTGGCTTGAGAAAATGTTAGTAACAAAACATAAAAGAAGTGAATGACACCTTTCTTCTGTGGACTCAGGACTGAACCTCTTTCTGGTGGACATAATATGATAAGTAAGCCCGTCTAGTCTGATTATTTTAACGAGATAACTTATCAGCAACTGCGATGAATGCGATAGAGTACAAGAAATACCATGAATCCTTCATGCAGAACAACCATGGCTCTACAGCAGTTCACACAAGCGCCTGTATATTGTTCACAGTACAGTGTTCAATTTATATAGCCATCAAATCAAGATTCCCAGTCTGCTGCCAGTATGCTTATGAATACCTGGTGATAGTATTACCTATGGTCATCGCTCACACCTTACTAGCCGAGTACATTTACGCGCTAAACCTAATAGTCTTCATTCTTATACAAATCAATCTGTTGTTCTACTATCCAAGCATAGTAAAAAAGTTTATGCAGCAAAACGTTGTTCAGAACAATAGGGTAGCTTTAATATCTTGTCTTAGAGGACTGACGTATCTTATAACGGCGCTATGTATCTTAGCTGTGGACTTTCAAGACTTCCCAAGATACTTAGCTAAGACAGAAAGATTTGGATATAGTTTAATGGATACCGGAGTTGGATTGTTTGTTATAGTGAGTGGTTTAGTCCATAAAGACTTGCAGCAACAACGATTAAAGGATATAGTAAAAGGGAATTTGAAAATGATAACAATACTTGTAGTGCTTGGAGTGGGAAGATTTGTATCAGTAAAACAATTAGAATACCAGGAACATGTCACAGAATATGGTGTACATTGGAACTTTTTTTTTACAATAGCTGTTTGTAAAGTCCTTTCAACCATTGTATTATACTTCTCAAATAATGCTGTATTACTATGTATTCTTTCTTTAGTTGTTTATGAACTTGCCTTATATATTGGTCTACAAGACTGGGTATTTGGTGATAGCCCTAGAAACTCCATTATATCTGCAAATCGTGAAGGAATTTCATCTTGCTTAGGATATGTGTCCATTTACATATTTGGTGTTCTTATTAAAAATATACTACTTGATGGAACAGTTACAAAATACCAAACGCAATTAAAACTCATTTTTGGAACTGTAATAATGTGGGTTTTGACATATTTTGTGGATATTATTCGACCAACGTCTAGGACTTTAGCAAATGCCGGATATTGTATTTATATGGACACACTTTTAATAACAATGACAACTGTGTTATACTTTGTTACAGTATTAGTTGAAGATAAAGATAAAAAAATCCAAGTCCCTGTTATTCTTTCCCATATAAACACAAATGGCTTATCATATTTCCTGATAGCCAACTTGTTAACAGGTGCGGTTAATTTATCTATGAGAACTTTACTTGTCCCGAGTTTTGTTACTTTTATTATTTTAAATATTTATATGGTGGTCACATTAGCTATTTTAATTTATCTAAAAGTTTTAGGTTTGAGAATATAGGAAATTTTCTAGCTAGTTAGATGATTTTTAAACCTTTGATAAGATTAAAAAAATAATTTAAAATAGCAAATCAAAGTGTCTGTAACTGGTACTAAATTGAAATAAATGCTTTGGATTTTGAATCACATTATTTTAAGCATGTTAGACACAGAATTAACAGTAGATGTATGAAATGGTGACAGGTCATAGGACCAATACCCAACTTCATAAATATAACTTACTAGCTGATGCCCGCGGCTTCACCCGCGTGGATGTCGTTCAAATTAAAACCTTCCTCTTGAATCACTCTATCTATTAAAAAACCGCATCAAAATCCGTTGCGTAGTTTTAAAGATTTAAGCATACAAACAAACAAACAGACAAAAATAGCGACTATGTTTTATACTATGTAAGGATACTCAAGGGGAGGATTTTAAAACCATGGTTAGACCTGCTGTTTTGTAATAGATCAAAAGGCTGTTCCACAAGACTGAGATGAGATTGGCATTGGTGGTCCAACAGTAGTCATGGACATGTTATTGATGATGCATGTTACTTTAAAAAAAACCATTAATAAAACATTATAATATTTATTGCAATTCATAATGCATTAATAATACATTCTTACAACAACAATTAACAAGTTAAAAAAACGTTAAAGTATTATTACAGTACCTAAGGGGCAGAATTGGCAAATTCCATAAGTACTAAATAAGTTATTTGTTTATAAATATAATATTTGTATTGCATTTCAATCCCTTTTTCATAAATAAGTATCTGTATAGCTCCATACATCAATTAAAATTATGTTCAATTCCTGAATAAGTAGTGCTCAATGACTTCTATTAAAATACAATAGAGTATATGTTGTTATAAAAGAGATCAAATTAAGTCTTAGTAATTGTTAAGTTGTAAATAAAAATTATATAATCATAGATAAAGGTATTTTGTCTAAATACAGAAATCATAAATAAATGCAATTATTTAAAAAAATGTCATGTTATTGATAAATGCTGGGACCCCTTAAATTTTAAATTAGTTTAATAATTTTGTAAATATTAAGTTTTAATTATTCTATAAGTAGCTTAAGTTCGTTGATATATTAATTTATTATCCATAAAAATAAGTAGGTATTGTAGTTTATGAATTCCATATTTAATTAAAAAATAATTTACTGTTTATTAATGTGTTAAGTACTTAATTAATATTTATATTTTAGAATAATTATGTTTTTTACAGAATATATTTTTTTATGTTTGCTATGACAGTCTTTGGCTTTAAATGACAACCTGATAATTTTGTTGGAACTGGTAATGTTACTAAAAACATTAGTTATCTTGTCCTTTACAATTAAACACAAACTTTCTGGTAATTGGGGGTTGTGTTGTTGGAAATTGGGGATTGTGTTGTTGCTTGGCGTGGGAGAGGACGAAGAGAGACGAAGGTTTATCTATATTTAAAAAGAATTTTCTGGAAGACAGGTAAAATCACACAAAAGTTGCCCCCCCCCCCCCCTAAACGAAATTCTATATCCGCGTCTTATTTGAAAACCAAAACTTGTTATTAAATCTATCCAGAATTCTAGCATGGACTAAGTACCAGTAGTCTGTAGTATTGTACCTATGTATAACGGGCTGGTCTCCGCACCTCCACGTAAAGTGCGTATTTAACGTACGGGATTATAATACTTATAACCCGGTTCATTAAAGAAAGGAATCTAAAATGGCGGTTTTTATCATGTCCTCACGCTCGCACACTATAGTGAGCGAGCGAGAGGACATGCCATGTGTTGCCATTTTAGATTCCTTTCTTTAATGAACCGGGTTATACTAAAACTATAGCGAAAACAGATATTACAAAAAAAAAATTTGAATACCCACAGACTCAAATACAATAATAGAAAGTGAGTATCTAACATGGGTACTCGTGTATGTAAGTATACATTGTCATGTCAATATTCTTGTTTGTTGTTAGTCAAATTATTGCTTTTTTAAGGCCCACTGCATATTGAAAATGTTAAGTACAATATTAATCAAGTTAAAAATAAAGGTCATTCCAAACTACGAAGATAAGTCATCGACGATCCGTCAATCGATCCTCATATCTAAAGGGTAACATACCATCACGCCTGTAATGCCCGAAAGGTCAGGCAGAGGTGTATACCCACATTTCATCTACCCATCAACCAGGTACAAATCCAAACTGCGGTTACTACTGGGAAATTCCCGGGAATCAAACCCAGGATCTCATGCAAACCTTAATTTGAGGTACAGTGATAGCTGGGAAAGTGGACACGGTCATTTAATAAAAAAACATACAAAATTATATGCAGTCGGTCTTACTTATATAGAATCTAAATTAGTATCAAATTAATAATTAATTGTACACTGTTTATAGTAAATTAAAGCTTTTAAAATTAGTGTTTTTGTTAATATAAAGTTTTAAGTTCAACAATAAACAATATTTTAGTACACTGGCTAATTTGATTGCAATTTGCAACATTTATGATAAAATATTGTTCAATAATTTCAATTCCCTACAATTAATTTTAGTTAAGTATATAATTAATTTGATTAAGTACCTATATAATATAATATGCTAACATCGACGGGGTTATTATTCATATTTATTAAGCACAGCCAATATTGCAAGTTGGGGTATTTTTTTAAACCATCATGGTTGAATTTTAAAATGGGGCTGGGGGCAATCAGCAGAACACTTTCATTTCAATATTGATGCCTGTTTTCATTAACAATAGATAACACTTAAATGAATGCCTTAACCACAGCTAGGCTTATAGCCACAGATATAAAATATACCTATCTATAGCTATACCCAGATATCGCGAGTATTACGATCAGTATGAATACCCAGCGAGCCATTTTTGACCTACTATGACGTCATATGCACTATTAGCTACTTTACAAACAAGTTACTATTCTAAATAAGCTGTTTTTGTTCTTTAAATGTCTAGAATTAAGTTATCGAGCTGTAACGTTTTGTTGGAAACAAATTAACAGCAGCCACGCAAAGCAGGTGATTTTGCGTTACCTAGGTATATAAATATCAGTGCTCAATCCATTAGCAGGCATAAATCTAAGTGTCATCTAGTTTATGAAAAAGTCAGCACTTACCTATATCAATTAATTCACTGGTTAAGTACTAAATTCCAAGTACCCCTGAACTGAATAAAAATAGTTCAATTCCCTCGATTTTTTAAAATTTAAGTCATCAGCTGACCCTAAACATCTACGTAATTATAAGTACTAGTAATTACAACCAAATTGAAGCGTTTAAACGCTTTTAAAGTCCTCTGGGACGCTTGTGTGCTACATTTTTTCCAATAGCGGAGACATGTCAGCACTTTTTGGCGAGTGTTTGGATTTTCTATGGCATAGTCTAGCAATACAGAATACTAGGCTGTAGACCGCGAAAGTGATGAGTATGCCAAGGTACAGGCATAAGTATGGAAACCTTGTCGGCGACCAGAAGACAGTGTATCTCATGTTTTTCTGGTTGTTTTCTGGAAAAAATAAAGTAAGTATTATTACACTAAAAACGGGATCTAAACCATGTTGAGTATTGGTTTTGAGTTTCCGATATTTCAGCGCTGTTACAAGCACCATCACGGATAAACAGAAGTCATTAGTGTGTTGTTACAAACATACTACCTAGTTTATTTCGTCACCACTGCTCTCAAAATGGTGAAGGAAAACATCGTGAGGAAACCGACATATCCTAGAAACAAACTTTTCAAAGATATATATGTGACATCATCCAACCAGCACTGGGCCCGCGTGGTGGATCATGATCATGGCCTATCCTTCTCCTAGACAGGAGGCCTGAGTCCCTGCAGTGGGAACATTATAGGCTGATGATGATGATGATGTCAGTTCAAAAAACTTTTTAACCAAAAATAAAACCAACTTCAAAAAAAACAACAAAAAAGTGAAAAATAAACTTTAGAAGAAAAATCAGTTTCTGAAGTCGGTGACTTTTGTTTGTTTAATTTCATTTTTTTGCCACCGACTTCAGAAACTGATTTTTCTTCTAAAGTTTATTTTTCACTTTTTTTGTTTTTTTTTTTGAAGTCGGTTTTATTTTTGGTTAAAAAGTTTTTATTTTTCACTTTTTAGTGGTTCACATGTTCATGGGTCAATGTGGACAATGTAGTGTTTTTTGAGTTTTGTTGATTTTTCAAAAACCGCTTGTCCGATTTCAATAAAAAAAATATGGGACCATTTCGGAAGTATACCCTTTCCAACAAAAAAAGAATTTTTCAAATCCGTTAGCAAGTGACGGAGTTATGCCGGAACAAACATAAAAAAAAAAAAACGTCCGAATCGAGAACCTTCTTTTTTTAGAAGTCGGTTAAAAAGAAATACAGTACTTACCTACCTATAATTGATATTGGGTTATTTATGTGATATTGGAAATAATTCTGCTACATGATAACTTTTAGGTACGGCTTCTCGCGCGGTGTCTAATCTTAGTCGCATGTAGGCAGGGTTGGCATGTTTAAAACAAGTTGTTTAAAACATGTGTTTTAAACAGTGTTTAAAACAGTTTCAAATAAAACATCGTTTTTTATTAGGTGTCAAACACCTAACGTATTTAAAAACTGTGACAAGTTTTGCAGCTTTCTCGTTACCAAGTTGGTTTCGTACATCGGAATGAATAAATCCAAATGTTTTTGTGTTATTGTGACATGAAAAATCAGAAAGAAAGTCCGAGCTCTATTTATACACTCCATCGGTAAAGTGCCCCGGGGAATTCCCAGAACTTACGTAATTCGTGAATGTGATTATATTTAATATATGATTTGGGTATTCCCCTTATTTTACGAGAAGTTTAGGTGATTTCCCTACTAAAAATGAACGTCGAAACATACCGCATGTATTAAAATTAGATCAATTTTGGTCATGCAGTTTTTAAATTGTATAAAAGTGAATTATATCAAGCTTAATCAATTAAAAATGGATGATAACTAACTTAGGAAAAAAAAAACAAAAAAAACAACTGTTTAAAACATTTTTAACTGTTTGTTTTATAAAATGTAAAAAAAACTGTTTTTTTTCCAACCCTGCATGTAGGTAATGTGGTAGGTATTCTGACTGACATTACTAACAAAGCACCTTGGATGGAATTAAAATTAATTAACTCAATTATTCTAATCAAAAGTTGTTGATCGCAGTCTACAGCTGGTCGCAGGCATGAAAAAAGATAAATATCTAAGTCGTCCTGCCATCACTAATTTTAGTTTAGAATCTTCTTATGTGTATTTGTAGGTACTTACGTCAAAGACCAAATTAAATATAAATAATAATTAAATACTTATAGAAAAGTTAAATCTATTATTCAAAGAAAAATCGGTCATGTGCGAGTCGGATTCGCACACAAAGGGTTCCGTAGCCTTACACTTAACAGCAAAACGAAATATATTTTCCTAGTAAATGTCAATGAAAAACGAAGTTAATGCTGCAGTTTGCTATATCTCTTAAACTAAATATCAAATCTTATTCAAACCAATTGTCGCTGAGAGTTCTTTTTACGTTTTAGGTTTTACAGAATTTTCTACGGATTTAGAAGCGAATATCTTATGAACCATTTACTTAAGAAAAAATGTGTTTTAGGAACATGAATATCATTTTTCAAGAGCTGTCCACATCCCACGGATCCCATGAACAGGATGAATCTACTAGAGGTCTTTTTATTGCAATTTGGCTACAGAAGTCTATTAGGGCAGAAAGAAAGCTGGTAGCCCGCGCCGACCTACCTACCAGCGCTTATAGGAACTGGTCCATGCAGGTAACCGGCGCTTATTCATATAAATGCCAGCGCCAGTTACCTGTCCCTGCTCCCACTGCAGGCGCCGGCTACCAGCTTCCTTTCTGTAAGTATACGGCCTTAGTGTTAACTGTTGGTGCTGGTAACCCAAAAAACTGAAGTGTCACTTACCTAAAATAGCGGCTCCATACCCAATTCGGCTCGTCCCCATTCGATAAGAGCAGGTTGGCACATAGATCTCATACAGTGAGTTGTCATCGAATGTTATGCTGAGCACCGACTTGGGCGTGTTAAACCACGTGGTCAGCTTGTGCGTGAAGTCCTTGTATTGTTTCGTGAACTTAGACTCATGGTCGTGTGCGCAGAAGAATATTTGAGGATTTATTGTATCCATAATCTGGGGAAATTAATAGTTGTCATTGTTATTAGAATAAAGATTATAGTCAAATCGGCAAAATAAGTCCGGACTATGTCTGGAATTCACGCAATTCGTGTGTTAAAAGACTACCTGTAGCCTTAATTACACGACGAATCAGTGACCATTACATTACACCATTTACGTATCGAAAATATGTAATTTATTTGAAATCAATACCTAGAAATAAATAAAACTTAAGTTTGTAATACCAAAATAAGTTTTTACTGGATACATAATAATAAGCAAATAATACGACAGTAGGTATTAAATTACCTAATAAAACAAAAACTATTTTTTATGTCTGTGTGTTCCAGCTAATCTCTGAAACGGAGGGAACGCTTTTGACGGAACATTTACTGGCAGATGACTTTTATTTTAGAACAAGCATTCAAACCCTTCAAATTGTTAATAAAATCTGATTCTAGGAAAGTACAGATACCGGCACGGTTCTTGAGCGCTCGGCGGAAGAGTGGGGATCGCTGAGTGCATCATATACATACGACAAATAAACGCGTTTATTATTTATTGCGACGGGGAAGTGACAACAACTCCTAACTTACATATTTTACGAAAACGACATACAAATGCAGTTTGATAGAGAATGAAATTGCGCGTTTACTCTTATATGAATTGAGTTGAAATTCGCAAAATTGACGTAGCTAGGCACCGAAGAAACATCTCCTATGTTAAAGTCTAAAAGATAATATAGAACGGTTTTTTTCGCCTCCTGTAAAATTTGGTTTTTGTAAGTTAGGAGTTGTTGTCACTTCCCCGTCGATTGGTTGTGAGGTACGTGCAGCAGGAACAAATCCCGATTGACGGCTATGACAGGCTTCAGCCTAGTTTGAATAAATGACTTTTGATTTTGACACATTGCGAGTGAGAATCGTGCCAATGATTGTATATTTCTTTTTTTAAGTTTGCAGGAAACAGTTAAAATACTTACATTTTTAGTAAACATTACTCTCAATGTAACAGGGTAATGAGAGACAGCTATTTTAAAGTTGTTCTCAGTGCCCTTCGGCTCTTCAGTCTTCTGCGGGAATGTATATGTGATAGCATTCACTTTGTATATGGAAACGTTGGAGTACGTAATCACGGACGGTTGCTGAAACACTTGCTCAAACTCCTCTATCTTGTCGCGACGGATCGGTTCATTCTCACCACCAATGTCGTTGTCACCTGGTATCCAGACTTGCTGAAATGCACCGATGAACCAATTAATTATTTACAAGGGACCTAATTCATTTCAGCAAGTAAGTATATAAATTATAATTTTTAATTATAATCAACTAAAAGTCAAACATTAACTTTTTAGTTCTGAACATAAGGACATAAGTTGTGAGAGGAAAACATAAAATTTAATACTTTGCTCACCACAACACGATGATTCCAGTCAAATATATTAGACAATCTCTTCACATAGCGGTGGTACTGTGGTCGAGTGGAAATGGAGCCCTCATCCATGAGGTCTCCTAAGTACACAAGGACATCAGGCTTGAAGTAGTCAGCTACCACATTGAATGTTGACTTTAAGTAACTGGAAATATATTTATAAATTATCAATTTCTACCACTAAAATCACTACTGTAAGGTATTATTATTATTTACGCCCCTAAGATGACCCACTGACCTTATTTTCAGTTTTCTAGCTCATCAAACACATTCAATATAATTTAGGTTTCCACATCAGATAAGCAGTTGATGAATTGAATAATTATGCTATCTTACATTTTTAGATAAATGCAAGAATGATATCAGATAAGAAACTATGTTAAGAGAATTGCTTAAGAATATTTTAACCTACTTATTTTTATACATACCGGTCACTATCCCAATTAAAGATATAGCTCAAAGGCGGCGGGACGGCTTCATACCCTTGTATTTGAGGGTCAGCTATAAACAATATTTTTACACAACTGGCATCTTTATCACTGCTACAATCAAACTGTGCCCAGTGCGACTGTTGCAGGAGGTAGATAAACCATTCGCAGTAGAGAACAGCCCCGAGGAACGCCGCTAAGACGTATTTTACAGTCGTGCTGCAATAAAAAAAAACATAAAATCAACCAAGTGTGAATTAGTTTAGAAGAAGTAGTTTCTGCGAGATTTTTACTGAACGAGATATTGTAAATTTTTCACCTTCGCCTTGAGAACATTATTTCCAAGGACGTGCCGTTTATCGTTTTTTAAATTAAAATAAAATTAAGTACTACTACATCATCCCAAAATTTGAAATACAGAACTCAAAAGTCAAAAACTCAAAACAATATCTTTGACTTTGAGTCTTCATTTTACGGAGAGTAAACAACTAATGATAACAAAGTAAGTAGTGGTCTAACGTTTAACGTTCATGCGTTTATAAAATTAAATAAATTCACATCTTAAAAGCTAGACTGCTTAATATAATTTTTTTATGAACTATACTTCCAGTAAATGCTATTATCTAGTCATTTATCTGCAGTTCCTAATAAAAAAAAGAGATGAAAAGATGAGTGGAACGGAACGTTGAAGATAAACGATTGTTGACATTAGTTATGATGCATTCATGATTAAAGAAAAATGATAAAAAGCTGTTTATTTGTCTGAAGAAAACACCATGTTGAAATCATCTAAATTGCAAAATAAATATCATTATTTTTTGCAATACTGCTGATTAAAGAACTAATATTCACTTTACTTCGGAATACACTCGTGTACGCCATAAAATGTGATGGCTTTATTATAAAAAATAAATTTGAACGCTTCTCTATTGCGGCGATTTGACAGGTCAGCTTCGAGCCACTTTTTAGCTTTCTGAGTAGCGTATTTTCATTTAATTTTGTGTTATCCTTTAATTTACGCGTAATAAATAACATGTATGTAGTTGTAACAGTAGCGTGATTAGTTAATTAGACTATTTGTAAGTGCACTTACAGTGTTACATAAACAGTAGAGGGCTAATCGTTTCGGCAATCCCGATGCATATAACTACATAGTACGTCAGTGAACGAATGGTGGCATTAAGATAATGGATGTGGATGCTCCTAACATATTAAAAAGGTGCAGCAGTGCACCGTTAATCAATGAGGCTGCTTCTACGACGGCCACATCGCCCACGACAAACATAGCGCCCAGGTAAAGTATTATGTATTGAACACGCCTCCTACGGCTGTGTTATAGTTGTTGCTACGCTGCTTACCTATTTTTGACAGCTGCTGAGGTCGCCAGTGGGTGCTGTGCCCGTATTTAGCGATGTTTGTGCATTTTTCACGGTGTATATTATAATATTATCGTTACTGGTTGGTTGTATATTGTTATGGTAAAAGTGCAGTAGCTTGGCGTCATTTTTCGGTGTTGAGTTGCAGTGTGTTGACAATGTGTAAGTGCTGCAGTTAGTGCTGAGCTATCAACTTGTTATTGCCCTAATTTTTTATTGTTTTATGACTTTATTACTTAGTCTTCAATTTTTTTAATTGCCTCATCTGTTAGTGTTATCATGGCTAATTAATAAAGTTTCAATTAGTGATAAAAGTGCTAAATACTGATTTTATTATTGGTTTGTTGCTAAGTTGTTGATTGGGAGTTATTAACCTGGAGACTAATAGGTAAAGTGCATAAAAGAATCACATTTTATCCAGATTCACTAAACAGATTAATTGAAAGATATCGACAATGATTCACAATATTATAAATTGCTAATTCAAGTTTCCATAAAAGATGTTAATTAAAATGCATTTTTACTCATCAACAACAACATTGACCACCACAATCATGACTATGGCATGTTTTTTTATTGATTCCAATTATGTAAACAAATGGTTGAGTCCTTTTATCTTCTGAATTTTAATTGGTATTTTGAATGACTTTATTTGTTCAATTCAGACCTTGAAAACGTAAACGATTTTGGGGTTTGATGTAATATTTATTTGCGTAAAAAAATGTGTTCCCTTTTTTGCAGTCATTAACTCGTAATCTCAAAAACTACTTAACCGATCATGATAAAAATATACTAAACTATTTATCTTGGGACCTCATCATTACCTATTACTAGTCAAAAAATGTAGAATCATGATTTTTTCTATGAATGTCTATCTCTGACTATGCTATCAGAATAAATTTCTTTTGATAAATATCTGATTCTCTGATAAATTGTTTGGTATAATGTTTTAAGATTGGTTGTGACTGGTTTTTATCATTGAACTTGCTTTTTACTGTGAAAAATGATATTGACTTTTCTTGTACAGTTTTTAAAGTGCTCAGAAATACTTACAAATTTTGATGTGAAAAGTTTTTGCAAACAGGAAATTGTAGGCTCTTTGAAAATGTTTGACTCATTTATGAATTCTTTTAGTATGCCTGAAATACTACTAAATAAAAAAGACTTTGACTTTGCAAGATTTAACATAATTTGGCGTATTCCATGAAGTTCTTGTAGAGTACAAAAACTCCTGCTTACTTACCTCAGATTCTATTGTTTCTACCTAAATGCTCGAGACAAAAGCCTGTTTGTACCTTGCACATTGAAAACTACAAAACATAATGTTTTCCTTCATTTAGTAAGTATTGCTCATTTACGAGTTGTCTGTACCTCCAGTGACATAATACCAGACTATTTATTGTATTTAAAGAATTTATAAATAACAGTAAAAAGCAAGCCTGTGGAAACAATTAATATTCAGATTATAAAATTGCCGTAGAGAACACTAACATTGCATGATACACTTTGTAAACTGAGGAAAATTGATCTGCTAATTACTGAATAAAACCAACCAACCAACTTCTGTTGCAAGTATTACTTTTCCGTTTTGCACTTCTTGAAGAGGGGTGTAATGGAAAGATAATTATATTGTAGAAAAATAAATTAATGCATGTGGATGTAATATATTTTTAGCTGCAGCATCTAATGTCTTGATTATCCTTACAATTTTCATGCCAAAATCAGTTTGTAAAACAACTCTTTATCTGTTACAACATAACTGGCGAAATGTGGGTCGTGTACTACATGAACACTTGTAACGAACCCTTCGGGAATTACAGGCGTGATGTTATGTTGTTATCTTCTTCTGTATGTGTAGAAGATATTTAAGAAGACAACTGAAAACAACAAAATAACGCGTTGCGCGTTGCGTAGGGTTCCTTCGTCGTATGACCTTTTCCTGAGTGGATGTTGTGGGAACTAGAAGCCCACACAGAGTCGCAGAAGTATTAAGGTAGGTTTAATGAGATAAAAACAGATAAACCCAGATGCACAGACATGTATTAACCACAATTGACAAGACAGTAAGTAAAAACAATTAGGAATAGAAAAGTCAAAATAATATTTAAAATATCTTTCTAACAGGCCAGTGTTATGATTATTACAAAGTAGGTTTCAACACCTCCCCGTAATCAAAACACCCTGTATGTACTACATTCCCAATTTAAACATTCTGTATAAAATAACACGTAAAGAACAAGAAACATTCAAAGTACCTAAACTACTCAAACACAAACACCCTGGACATATCAAAATTAACCACCCTGTACATGTCAACAAATTAACATAAAAGTAACTGTACACAGAAACAAACTCAATAACAAACCAAGCCCTAAGTTAGCCCTAAAGATGTAAGGCACTTGTAGTGTCTCAATTTAGGCAATGGTTTTGTGAGTATGTCTGCCGTTTGGTGAGTTGATGAGATGAACTTGACATCGACTTGATTTGTGGAGATGCACTCGCGGACAAAGTGATGGCGAATGTCGATATGTTTGGTGCGAGAATGATGCGTGTTATTTTTGGTGAGTGAGATGGCACTTTGATTGTCGCACATTATGGTTATTGGTGATGAGGATTGAAAGATGTCGCTGATGAGAGATCGGATGTAGATGGCTTCCTTACAGGCTTCGCCGAGGGCCATATATTCAGCCTCGGTTGTGGATTGGGCGACCGTTCTCTGTTTTCGTGACTGCCACGACACTGATGAACCACACATCTGGAACACATACCCCGTATAGGAGCGTCGGTCTACCAGATTACTTGCGTAATCGGCATCAGCGTATCCAATTCCATCACCAGTGTTGCTGTATGTTAGCTTTCTATCCTTCGTGGCCTTCAGATAGCGGAGAACACGCTTGGCAGCTCTCCAGTGTACCTCCCCGTAATGTGCATTGAATTGACTCAGAGCTGATACAGAGTGAGCAATATCTGGTCTAGTACCAATAGCAATGTACATTAACGATCCAATGAGCTGCAGGTACGGTAATTCTGGCTTTTCATCCTTGGGATCTGGTAAGACATATTTTGTTCCAGTCTCGATAGGAGTGGATACAGAGATAGCATCTGTCATTCCAAACTTAGCTATCACTTGCTCAATATATTTTGTTTGATCCAGTGATAGAGTGCCGTCTTTCCTCGTAACTCTCATTCCCAAGCAGTCTTTAAGAGGACCTAAATCTTTGATTACGAAGACCTTCTTAAGTTGATCCTTGAAATCTTCTTTAAACTTCTTGTCGTTACTGAAGATGAAAAAATCATCAACGAATATTGCTATAATTAGCAACATTGCATCTTCATGTTTATAGTAGATACAGTGTTCTTTTTCAGAACGTTTGAAACAAAGTTTGTCCATAGCTTCACAAACTTTTTTATTCCATTGACGTGGAGCTTGTTTGAGTCCGTAAAGAGACTTTTTGAGTAGACAAACTTTAGATTTGTCATTGGAAAAACCTTCAGGCTGCTCCATGAAAATCTCTTCCTCTAGGTCACCATTCAGGAATGCTGTCTCAACGTCTAGATGGTCGATTTCCAAATCAAGTTTAGCAGCAAAGGCTAATAGCAGGCGAATTGACGATAGTCTCGCTACTGGAGCAAATGTTTCACCGTAGTCAACACCATGCACTTGTGTGTATCCTTTGGCAACAAGTCTTGCCTTATATTTTACAATGTTCCCATTGGTATCCCTCTTGACTTTGTACACCCACTTACATTTAATGATTTTTCTACTTTCAGGTTTATTTACAAGTGTCCATGTTCCGTGCTTCTGCAAGGAATCATGTTCAGACTGCATAGCATCCATCCACTCTTGACAATTACTGTCCTCCAGAGCTTGCTTATAGGACTGCGGCTCGCAGTCAACGCTGATTAGATTTACATAATCTGAATCTGAGTACCGATCCGGAGCACGATGTTCTCGAAGAGGGTATCTTCTGGCAGTGTTGTATTCGCAACTGTCATCTACTGATGGCACAGGAAGATCTTGAGCGTCGAGGAAGACTTCGGGTTCCGATTGAGAGACAGAAGGTTCTCCAACAGGGGCCTCAGTAGAAGCCTCAATAGGAGGTTCAGTATTATGCTCAGCAGTTGGTACTTGTGTAGGTTGCAGATGGGGCGTAGGTGGGGAATTTTGGGTAACAGGGGTAAGAACTTCCAGATTATCTGGTTGAGGATCTGAAATCTGTGTTGTTTCGACACCAGGTTCGATGGATGGTGGTTTATCTTCCACAAAGTGGACGTCTCTCGCAATGATGATACTTCTCGGATTCTGGGAATCAATAAGACGATATCCTTTTGTTGTATCTGTTGAGTAGCCAACGAAGATACAGGTTTGAGTCTTGCAGTCAAGTTTCTTACGCTTTTCCTTAGGAATCAGGGCGTGCGCTTCACAGCCAAAAACTCTTAGGTGATTTAGATTCACCTTCTTCCCAGTCCACATCTCTTCGGGAATTCTGTTGTTCAGTGCTTGCGTAGGCGAGAGGTTCTTGAGGTAGATAGCCGTGGAAACAGCTTCACCCCAGTATGCTCGTGGTAAGCCAGAGTCTTGGAGCATAGATCTAGCTTTCTCGACAACGGTTCTGTTGACTCGCTCCGATACTCCGTTCTGTTGCGGGGTATACGGAACTGTGGTTTGATGTACAATACCATTTTCCTTGAGAATCTGAGTCATTTCACGATTTACGAACTCTGTACCATTGTCGGAGCGAAAATTTTTGATTTTGAGACCGGTTTGGTTCTCAACAAGGCTCTTAAATTCAACGAATTTACTAAAGACTTCGCATTTCGATCTTAACAGGTAGCCAAAAGTCTTACGCGTGAAGTCATCTGTAAATGTAAGTAGGTAAAGTGCTCCACCCCATGACTGCGTACTCATAGGTCCGCAAAGGTCTGAGTGAATTAATTCCAATTTAAAATTAGACCTACTTTGAGAATCTTTGAATGGCCTCTTGGACATTTTGCCTTGTAGGCACGGCACGCAGGTTTTATTCAACTCACTGAATGATAGACTAGTAAAGTCTATACCCACGGCTCGATTATTTAAAATATTTAGGGCTTTGGGATGCAAGTGACCAAGACGTCTATGCCATAGTAAAGCAGACTCTTTCACTTGTGTACAAGTGGCTTTATGTTCTGTCGTATCTAATCTGTACATACCACTATGGTTTGACGCAGTTGCAATGATAGCGCCTGTCACCTTGCAATCATCTTTCAAAAGGATTGAGGCACCTTTCGATGAAAATACAACTACTAACCCTTTCTGAACTAGGCTACGAACTGAAAGTAAATTAGTAGCTAAGTCAGGAACATATAAAACGTCAGAAATTTGCTTAATCCTATCAGAAATATTTACAGAAACGGTACCTTTGCCTTCACTTTGAATTTGCTGACCATTGGCGACAGTTATTGGTTTAAACTCCTGCTTGAGGTCCAGGAACCAGTCACTCTTATTACTCATATGAGCTGTAGCACCAGAGTCAACATACCATTCAGTAGAGGTACAAAGTGAGGAGGTAGTGAAGCCTGTAGGAAGACAATGATTAAAACAAGATGAAAGTGTAACGTCTGATATATTGTTGCATATATGAGAGGAAGATGACGATGAATTATTCTTGTTTCGGTTTATACGTTTCCTACATTGAGACACTACATGACCTAACTTTTTGCAATATGTACACGACAGCTTATTAGAATCACATGCATGGACACTATTTGCATTGGATAACAAAGAACTTGATGTAGTAGGTGTATCTCGGCGTTCCTCCTTGAGTAGGATCGATGCAATCGAGTCTGTGCTTATCCGTGTGCCGGAGTGCTCTATTGCCATCACCATGGGACTGTAGCTGTCGCTAAGACCTGCTAGCATAATAACGCCAACAAGTTCATCGTCCAGGCCCGCTTGGATGGCAATCAGCTGCTGTTGCAAATGGCGTATATCATTTACGTAGGCCTCCACGTTTGAGTAATTTTCAAGCTTGGTAGTTAGTAGTTTCTTCATAAGTTTTAGGCGTCGCCCCAGGCTGCTATCCGCGTAAGCATCTCGCAAAAGTTTCCATGTTTCTTTTGAGGTTGTGGCTGTCATAACTACGGGATAAATATTTTCACTGATGCTGAGGCAAATTTTGGCTCTTGCCTTCGCATCTTTCTGAGAAAAATTCTCAATATTTTCTGAAGTCGCATTAACGCAATCCCATAGTTCGTTGTCAATAAGATACATTTTCATCGCGAAGCTCCAAGTCGCATAATTACAGCTACCTTCTAGTTTAGCAAAAGTTGGCGTGCTGTGGGTGACCACTACTCCTGAAGAGGATGCCGAGGAAGGCTGTAGTGGAGGCACCGACGACTGGTCTCCAATCATGAAAATCTGTGGTGTATGCACTGATGACTGGTGTCCCACCATGACGAATACGGTTGTCTTTACTTTCTTCAAAACTTACGATCTGGGCCCATAACCTGTGGGAACTAGAAGCCCACACAGAGTCGCAGAAGTATTAAGGTAGGTTTAATGAGATAAAAACAGATAAACCCAGATGCACAGACATGTATTAACCACAATTGACAAGACAGTAAGTAAAAACAATTAGGAATAGAAAAGTCAAAATAATATTTAAAATATCTTTCTAACAGGCCAGTGTTATGATTATTACAAAGTAGGTTTCAACAGATGTCGATGCATAAATTGACAGTACAACGGCACCCACGACCCCACAGCACAGTGTCAGTATATTCCAAACTGGACCATGTATATCCGATGAGCCGGCGACATTTCATTGCATAATACCTACAATGAATACATTAGCGTCTTTTAAAGCTCTGTCGCACCGAATGCAGCACGATTGCGTCTGGCACATGTGTGTTGGTGACAAGAACGTAATGCTCCCTTGCTCTATTAGGCGACGATTTTCGACGCACTAAAATGCGCAGATAACCATTGATGTGCTGCCAATGTGATATATTCCGCATGCGATATTTATTGCATAAGTAGTTTATTTACATCCATACGTACTTCTCCATCCACAATAACTAAATGAAACAGCATGAAAGTGCAACATTCAAATATCCTTCATCTTCTTATAGTGAGTACGACGAATAAATCAATCGAATCATGACAAGCTGCAGATCTGGAGTTGAGGGTAATGAAGGGAATCTAGGTTCGGCGTCGTAACAGTTTTACAACAGGGTATAATATTGTGAAGTCAGACGTCCAAATCTCCGCATTATCTATCCCTAGGTCTAGCTAGGATATTCGATATTATGCTTTGTGCAAGTGGTAAGGTTGTGAAGATCAGAAAGGAGTTTTTGTCTTGTCAGCATTTGCCTAGTATGGTCTACCTCTACAGTTTACAGTCTGAGACTCTACACCTACTTTATCGCGAAAAGGCCAGTCATGTTGCGCCAATCCCTCCCGCTAATTATACCGTGATTTCATGGACTGTATCTTGTCATTCGAAGATCGTGATAGATGATAGTACACTCAACGATAATAGTTGAAATAAAACAGTATTATAAACACTGAGTAATTGTTATTGAAGCACGCAACTCTGTCCATGTTATTGTTGTCTCACGACCATGTAATGTTATGGTATCGGAATAATATACGTGTTTTATAAGCAAGTGTGTTGGAGCCTCTCTGTTTATTCAGGGTCTATTTTGCTCTGGTTTGGAATAGGAAATTCCTATTAGCAGCTAGGAGTCCGATGTGGACCCGATTGGTGGCAATAGGCTCGCGCTCGCGCTCTCCCCAAAACGTAAACATAAATGTGAGAGTACTGGACCTACAACACTGCCTGCGTCTTTGTGGGAATACACAGGCGTATTATGTGTTTTAAATATATCATTGGCTTATTCACCATAGGCATTGCAGTAATTTCCCAGCGTTCCTCATATCTCTGATATATGGGATTCCTCTATTACTTAGTTGGAGATTCCACGCATACTAGTCTTATATACTTTATTAGCACAAGACTATATGAGGGCACGAGTCTTGCCAGAAGCAGATATTGCCAGATATAACGGAATTGGCTATCTTTCCTGCTAGTTCAATTTGAGGACATTTCGGTCAACATAACTAATTTAATCACATCAAAGCTCGTAGAGCTAGGTAGACATAAACGATTTCCGAATCTGGATCACAACTGCTACCAGACTTCGAACAAAATCCAATATGTTATTTCGCTTCGATACACAAGCTGTTCACATAAGACAGTCGCTCCACCACAGCTATTTAGGTCATCGGTATAATTTGCAGAACTCTTGGAACTCCTCCGTAAAAAGAAAATCTTCAACGCTTTATATTGCCCTAAGGGGTAATAAAAAAAATCTTAATCGAATGTCATAAAGTTTTTATTCAGAAGCCGGGATATAAAAACTTCAGTCCTGTATACTTCGCCAAGTTGCGTCTACTCTGTATAAACGTACAAATCTACGTCCACTTTCGACTATCTTCGTTATTTACGAGCTCGAAGTCGTCTTTCTAGAAATCTTAGAAGCTAGATATAAGCCTATCGGGTTGCGCCAAACAGTTGCGAGTACTTAGCTGTGCCGGTTTTTAGGGTAATAGTGTTCTGCGGTTTCGAGGTATTCTAACGTGGTTGCGATACCGTAATTTAAAAATCATCATTAGTTAGCTAGTGTTAGGGTCGAGTGTCGAGTCGTAGTGAAATAGGGCTCATTTCTTAAATGGAGAAGATAGTTTTAAACCGACTTTGAAAAAGGGGGAAGGTATGTATTCCACCAGTATATTTTTTCTTGTAATTACAACTTTTAAGTACTCCGTGATTACTGGGTCGATTTACGTGATTATTTTTACTTTTGGTAGAGTGCAGTGGTGACTACTGAATTTGATTAACTAGGTGTTTTTCGTCTTGGCCTATGTTGATGATGACATGATGGTCGCTTAATAAATATTTGGTACAATGCATCTTACATGACATCTACCAAACCGAACTTGGCACCCTTTCTTAAAGAAGAGAGGAGGCCTGTATCCCGGCATTGGAAAAAGGTCAAATAGGCTGATTCTGCTTATGCTAGCAGGATAATAGCGATGCCGATGGACTGTCGAGGGGGTCTCAGTGCAGTTGTTCGCCATGTCGGATTTCAAAATCGTCAGTCACATAGAAACGCGCAGTTACACAGTTCATTCCTGCTAGGGGGACGACACACGTGTCGGAACGCTATAATTTGAAGAACTTGCCGGTTCGATATAATTATAAGTGCATGAGAAAAGGGGGATCTAACTATTGATGATATCATTCTATTGCTTATACTAACATTTACTTCCTGCAATATTCGGGGGGTAAACCTTCATGTATTTGCAGTCAAGTTTCTCTGTTGAATCGTTTTGATTACGCCTCTTATCTTGTTCATGACATTTTGCAAGCTGATGATGACGATACGTGTACACACGGCTACACATCAAGCTATACAAAACCAGTATAATCTGATCGTTCATTGTGCGAAAAGATCTAGTAAAGTGAGGCCAAGATTAACTGGTTTTGTATAGCTTGATGTGTAGCCGTGTGTACTAACTCAGCTCGCAGATGATATATCGTATCTACTATAGGTACCAGACCAGTCTTTCTATGTATCGCATCCTCATTGCAATAAATTCTCCTGCTCTCAAAGCATCGGTTCGGGAAGTCGCGGCTTTATAATCTAATTGAGTGTGCCGGCACCGATGCGTCGCCACTCGCTCTCAATTGATGCCAATTCGCTTGCAGAGTGGTGGCGTGCAAGATTGCACAAAATTACCATGAAGGCAATACGCCCCGGGAATGTTATAGATATTTGTTGTGGCGGGTAGTATGAGTTTATTGTTAAACTTTACCGCTTGTGGGTAGGACGAATTGTTTTGGAGTGGTACAGGATTTGTTGGACGCCAATACCTTGCCTGTTCAGAAGTTTTCTAAAAATATATCGCACTTATATTTTTCTTGGCGATAGTGTTTTAGGTTACTGTTAGCCTATGCTATCATTGCCATCCCACTGCTGGACAAAGACCTCTCCCCATGTCTTCCAAATTTTTCGATCCAGGGCCAATCTGGTTGTTGTTTTAGCTGCAAATAAAATATAACGTTAATTAACGTTAGTCAAAAAGGGACGGTCAATGATTATGGTATCATTTATACCATTCTCTGTCAGGTCTTTTGGATTGTTCGAGCGTTTTAAACTACCTCCACATTCTACTTCACTATTTAATTTCGGTTCTCCGTCGAATCCTTTGATATTTTTAGGTCTAAAATCTAACCTCATCAACAATATTGTTTCAGGAATCCGTCGATCTTCAGTATGTTCTCGAACAACAACCTGACGCGCACGCGTAGACACAGTGGTACCTTCGGACCTGTCACCTCGCCGGTCAATGTAGCCGTGAGTATCTGATATTCTTGACAATGTAATATTAGTTGTTAAGTATTCATTGAGGAAGATTGACTCCGGGTTAAAAGTTAAAATGCTGCGTCGTAAGTTACTTACAATAGTAAACAAGAAATAATATTTGATATTTTTTCATACATACAAAAGACACAATCATGTAAATGATAATATATGTCAAAATGCAAAAATCACCATATTCAATAGCGAATGCTAGAGGCATCCCTTTTTCGATATTGATTTTGTATTTTTACACTGTTGTACTTTTTTTGTACTTTTTTGGTATAAAATGTGAATGATTGCCAAAAGTCAATGATGATTGAGGAAAAACTAGAATCTACAGAAGAATTTCTAGAGTTTTGTACAAGAATATACAAAAGCCCCCAAAATGACCCTCCAATCCAGAATTTGACACATTTTTCTAAGAGATCTCTTCCATAACAGGTGCTTATTTGTTGCTACAGAGCTCTTGGGCACGGATGGCGCCGCGCGTCAACCAGCTGCGAGCCGAAGAGTGTGCTGACGTCAGCAACACCCGCGAGGTGGCGCACGAGAGGGAAATACACACGGCCATGCAGATGGGCCAGTCTTGCGAGGACCTCACGCTAGTCGCGGGGCTCGCCAACTCACCTACTAGGACACCTAGGTACTAAACTAGTTTTAATAGTTCGACTAAATTTTGGTCAATATAGGCGTAGACTATCTACAGATGCAGAAGATATTGTAGTGTACAAATATGCATGAGTGTGATTAGGCGCAATATCAACGCCTTTTCCGTATTTTGGGAGAATCATATCGCCAACTTCCAAACACCAGGCTGATACTGAGATATGAATATGTCGCAGTATGATAGATAAAGCCGTAATATGGTTATATTCCTAGGGATATAATTATGTACCGTAATATAGTTATACGTAAGCGATTCATTACTATCTTACTAGGAATATAATTATAATACCGTTCAAGTTTAGTGTTATAATTATATTACTAGATTAAGTTTAGTGAAATAATTGTAGGAGTGCAGTGCCGCGGAGGCGGCGAGCGTTTCCTTGTGTATAAGATTGTCTCAAAACTGTTGATTAGTTTTGAGACAGCCAGAAGCTCGACGGAGCCCCACCGCGCGGGGCTACTATTTCTGTCTGCTGGGTTTAAAGGCCTAACTAACCGAACCTCGGGGTGCCCTTGACGTCGACCGTCTAGGGTTAGGGTTTCTGTCAGCATCTGTGTTTGTTTGGGGGTTTGTGCTTATATTAAGTCAATTTGTGTAATGTATTTATTTCAAACGTCGTCTTCTATGCTAGATTTATAACTATTTAACCAGATTAGTTTAGTAAGATAAACATAATTATTACTAGATTGCGACCGTAAGATAGTAATGAATCGCTTACGTACCTATATCTATGTTACGGTATATAATTATATCCCTAGGGATATAACCATATTACGGTTTTATCTATCGTACTGCGACAAATACATAAAGTCACGCAGATGAGCCAGTCTGGTGAACACGTGAGCTAGTTCGACGCACCTGGGCTAGGATATTTGGGCGCCTTTTTTTTCTCGATGTGCAAATTCTCAATGGATGCCCTCCACCCTAAGGGAAAGCAAGGGTTCTGTTAGACTCGTACCTACTGGCGAAAACCACACCGGGTGCACCCATCGCACACTTGCGTCGGGGGGCAGCGGGATCAAATGCGACTTCCGCTGCTACCTATATACATAGTGCAGCATGTTCTGGCCATTCAAGGCCTTGAGCCTTGGACTCTTGGTATGATCACATTTTATTTTGCTAATGCAAGCAAAGATGTATTTTTTGGACTCTTGGTATGATCACATTTTATTTTGCTAATGCAAAGATGTATTTTTCATACAGGATTGGTTATCTATAAATTATTTATTTCCTTACCTTACGAAGCACTTACAAACTGCTATAATTACTTATCCTCAGAAAGGGCATTGTAACTTTAGATGTCAATGTCAGATAAAAAGCCGATATATTCGCCTAGATAACTGAATTAAAGTGTTGATCATAATACCGGTACTTAGCGGCATGTGATATCGTCACTTTATTGTTAGTACTATGCTAATTAGTTAGGAGTATGAATACAAAATATGTTATTTCTGAATTAAACCGGTTAACGGCGTTAACCGGTTTAATTCAGAAATAACATATTCGCGCCATGTTATCTTCTTCCAGTAATCTAGGATCTGTAAAAATGAAATTATTTTTTAGATAGCACGGTAGCTTACCTTTCACGAAATCAGCCATTGAACTCCAAGTGTATAATGTTTTTTGCTATTCATTGTTTTTTGTTAAATTGTCTACTTCTTGTTTCGCTACGTTTTGGGTAACTATGAGCCTATCCAGCCTTACCTACATAATATATTTTGCAATGGAGAACGATGTCTCAAGTCACAGCACAGATTACCTTGTTTGAGAGCCATAACAATATTGGCATGGCTCTCAAATGGACCTATCTGTAGAACATAATATTATGTTCTTCAGATAGGGACCTATCTGAAGAATCTGTGGAACATTATAATGTAGGTATCATAAGATGTCTGTTACGATATTGTCACTGTACTTATAGAAATAAATAATTTATTTGGTTGATTGATATTGAATTAAGAATTCACGTCATGTCATGACTTTACCAGAACAACTTGCATTACGTCGTTGATACTCCAATTTCGCGTATCAATGACGAATTTACCTAATGTTTTGCGAAAAGCAGTTCTTTTCTTCAAAAATATTGGTATGACCAAAATAAAGATGGAAGAATTGTGTGAAAGAAGATATGGCTAGATGAGTTGACGAATTAGTCGTCAACTTATGAGTCACCCAAATTTTAACTGAATTATGCAAAGAAGCACAAAATACGACATACCAACCCCAAATAAAATTTGGATAAGGGCAGGAGAATGATGATGAAACGTTGGATTTAAGCCATTTCTTGAAGCTTCCAGCCGCAAAGACAGGATCGGGACGAGCCACCGCAGAAGCAATAAAAATATTAATAAACCCCGTATTCTTTCCAGGTTTTCTCCAGTAGTGTCCCCCTCCCCAACGCGGAAATACACGACGCGGCGGAGTTTATCGCCCATCGCGATCCGCGCGTCGAGCTTCAGCCCGGTCAGCCGCCCCAACATGCTGCCGGGCAAGCGACGCTGCGACGAGGCCGACTCGCCGCTCTCCAAGCGCATGTGCACGTCGGACAGACTGACGCCGTCCACGCCGGGCACACCAGACTCGGACTCCCTCGAGTGCACCTTCAGGCCAGTCTCCCCCCGCGCACAACCCATGAACGAGTGCTCACACGAGTCCACAGATGTTCAAAACCACAAATCTTCAAATCCTAGCTAATAGTATGTAACCTTGTTTATACTGACAGTTGAAACTTTTGCGTAAATACTTTTGTTATGATAATCTCTTGCCAACTTCTCCGGATTTACAGTCCAAACTTTTATCGTTTGGACGTTGTTTTGTATAGCGTTTAGAATAGTACCTTTTATAAAAATACAATTTAAGGTCTAATATTCGTCGTGGATCGTTTTACGCAAAAGATTTCAACTCAATTCTTAAACTACGGGTTTTAATGACTTTCCTATGCTGAAGCGTTTTTCATAATGTACGTATGGAAGTATAGCGAGCTATTATAAACCCAGTTTTACTCTTCATAGGGTTCAAATGCGCGTATTTGTTCCGATACAGTAGCCTACCACGTTGGTTCCTAACGAACTTGAAATTATTAACGTAGTTGTATAGGAATGTACTGTAAAGCTAGTCTTTTAAGGTACTTGGACTACTGCTTTATTACATACCAAGTGCCACCACCGCGTACCATTGTGTATCAGCAAAAATAGCTTATCTGTTGATTTCTATCTAAAATGTTGTCTTGAGGCTGGCTGGAGTCAATGACAACGTTTTAGCTATGTGGAAAATTTAAAATGGCATCTTTTGTCTATGTTTTATCATATCAATACAAGGCATCTAGTATCTAGCAGGGCACCAAGTACCCTACAAGACAAGCTAAAAAGCGAGTGCCCTATTGTTAGCCAAAGCATCCAAAACTTTATTGTAAATATAACTAGAAGCGTTCACGTGTATAGAACGCGTAATGTATATAATTTATATCGGTAAGTTAGTCGTAGTAACACTCGAAAGCGTGTAGGTATTATTGCAAGAGCGATATCGTCGTGTAGGTTTGTTTATAGTCATTGGTATTTAAATATTTGTATCTCGTTCGCGTTGCGGCAATAAGTTGCGTGCTTTAAGCCCCGATTTCTTCTGAAATAGAGACGAGCGGGGTGGAGAGGAGACGTGCAGGATTAGACCAATCACAGGAGAGACATGTACATTTCAACGAATGTGATTGGTTGATTTCCTCACGTTTTCTCTCTACTGCGCTTGTCTCTGTTTTGGGGGAGTTCGGGCCTTACACTCTGTAAGAAAATATCTTGTTATGTTTTTTGGTCGATTTTGTGTAATTTGGAGATCAGTCGAATATTTCTGTGATTTGAGGTTTATTGTCGTGATGTGAAGTGGCTTGCATGGATCCCAGAGACATGTAAAATATCATCATTAGTTCATACGCAGTTTTTTGGAAAAGAAAAAAAAAAAATTTAAACATCTAGGAATTCATTAAGTAATCCAAGCATTTAAATAACGTTATTATGGAGCTATCACTATTTGACTGCTCTTTGCTATAGAACAGCACAAATGAACTTTCACATACAGAATTTACTGGAGCCATGCAAGCCTCATAAATTAATGATTTATTTATCCGCCGAACGTAATTTAAGTTTTAACCAAAACAGTTACTATTTCTGACGAAGTAAACGGTGTAACGAACTTTCTTACTTATTGTGTCACCTCATGAAATATTAAGGCATACCTACTAATTATAAAGGTAGGCTTACACGTTATGGTTTGATAGAAGTGTTTTATCGACTTGCTCGTGGTGGTAAATAAAAGAATAGTGGACTGTATATAAAGGCTTGGTATAGACTAGATTACAAATTTATAGCTGCCCGGATAAACATATAATAAAAAGTAAATGAGCGTTTGAGGGTGTCGTCTGTCGCTGTTGGCTCCGAGGAAGCGAGTGGCGGTCGGGCAGGCGCCCCCAAACTTACTTTGAATTTACTACGGGATAAAGCAGTTATAAAAGAAAAAACCTTTTTGAATTGCCTACTACCTACTCCTCGTATTTAGGTTATGAAGTTTGTTACAGATTTGCCTCCTTGCAATTCTTTACCATAGAAAAACAACGGTACTCCCTTACTTCTTCTAAAATTGTTTGTCCGAAAATCATTATCCATAACACGTTTGCCATAAACTTCATTAACCATAATGTTCAAATTGCCGAAATTTTGTTTAACATAATTATCTTTAGTTCTAAAAGTATTCTGTCATAATATCGATTACTATAATAATTGAATCTCCTAATTTTACATGACCTAAATTAATATGTCCTAAATATTGCTTTACCTAATGTGTATTATTCCGAATGTTCGTTTATAATAAATTTTATAGTCCTAAAAAAATTCGAAGTGTCTAGTCGTCCGATTAGCGGATGAATAAAATTAATTAGTCGTCCGATTAGCCGGATGAATAACCAAAATTATAGGCTGTTGCTAGTCGTCCGCTAAGTGGATGAATCACCGTCTCGCGACAGTATCCTTTATGGGCGGCATGGGCACCGGGCCGTAGGCCGACGAAGGAGGCCGGCGGAGGCCCGGCACTTCGGGGACAGAAGACAATAGTGTTATGTAATATGCGAGCGAAGCGAGCGCGCGTCATGGAGTACAACATGCGTTGCATGTATGAGTGACGTGACCAAAAGCTTTGTTATACTTTGTTCTAATAATATTATTATGATAAATAAACATTATGTTATTTTAATTTAGGACTTAAAACTTTTATGGAAAACGATTTTATGTCTTTCGTATATTATTGATTGTAATATTTATGACAAATGGATTTAGGACATATTAGGTATATTTAGGGATTTCAATTTTATAGCATGTGATATTATGTGATATTTAGTTCGGGTAAGTTATCATTCGGACAAATGATGATTAGGACAAAAAAAGTTATGGCATTTTAAATTATGGATAAAAAAGTTAGGTGACACAATAGAGAACCAAAACAACCACGTATTATATTTTGGATCTTTGCCCGATTGACATAACTGGTGAAATATGGGTGTACTAATGGGTACCTGCCTAACCCTTCGGGGCTTACATGCGTGATGACACTTCTATCGTTTTAAATCCGGCCATGCCTTAGCGTGTCCGTACGATGTGCAATATTTTATATCAAAACCTCCGATACATCATAACGTGTACAGTTGCCTATTGCCTTATCTGATTTATGATATCTTAGGAAATGTGATCTACATATTTTTAGCTATAGATGACCTAACTATTATTTACACAATTTAGATCTATGGGAATTGTAACTTAGGGGAGCATAGATAACAATATATAAACTACAACTGTATTGTCTGTCCGTGTCGTATTCATGCCTCGAAAGGCATGAATGACATGTGTTATTGAAAAATAAATAGTCATGATTGATAATTATGTTGTCTCAATTTGCTGTTTTATTGTCATCTTTGATGCGGATGGAGTATACAATGCCAGTAAACAATTCCTATACTATACTCTCATTTTAAGACCGGCTTTCTACCAGCGGTGTACAAAAAAAGAAATCAAATATCTTTTGAAAATGAAGCAATTATGCTAAATTTTCTTATAGTTATCTCTACTCTGGTAGAAAGCTAGTCTAATGTGATATAATCTTTATCCGCGATATTACTATCATTTTTTAAATAATTATCATCTCAATCATTTGTAAATACGTTTCTAAATTGACGAGTCTTCTCGGCACCAGAAGAATAATGTTTTGTGATAATTTTTTTGATGTATCAATTTGTATTTTTTTTTTTTGACAAAATTACTGTCGGAATTTAAATCAATTTTTTCTCTGAATACCTCACGGTTGCGATCGTGAACCGAACATGCATTTTTTGTTAATATAGTTTGTGCTATGTATATAAGTTAGTCCACGTATCTGCCCACGACATCTTGTCCCGAGCGTGATTACCTATGTATAAGTAGGTATTGTTTCGTAATTTTTTGTATGTATTAGTCAAGACGTCAAGATTGACTGCTGGAAAAAACCATTTTGTTTTCAAGTGTGATTAAATCACAATATGAATAATTTACTTCGTTTTATTTCTTAACGCATGATCTAACCACGCACGTAATACCTAGGAAGGTATTATGCGCTATTTTACTTGATGTATGTGGCATTAAAACAAAAACATATTACCAAACCAAAATCACTTTTATTTACAAGTCAGTTTTACATTACCCTTGTATAATTAGACGACAAATGTTATCAAGTAGAAAACAGTTTTCAAAGTGACATTTATTCTAAAACTTATTATTAAACGAACAACATTATTATAACATTCCAATATTTTGTACTCTTTAAAATGTGATAAATTACAAAACATATGACAAATGATGCGAATAATCTCACAATAATTACTATGTAAATTAATTATATTAAAACATTACAAAAATCCATTAATAATAATTATAATTAAAAGAGTATTAGCAAAGCTTGCCAAGAATACATAATATTATGTATAAAAACGTTTACACATCCGGCGCTCGTTGAACCTACACAATACCGTCGAGGACATAAGTGTTACTGCCACTACGGAATATAACCTAATATAAAATCTACAACTATGAAACTATGATTAAAATTCATTTGAGCCATGATGATTTTATGCATAACACTTATGATCGCGACTGTAAAGTCCAGGCTTCCGATTCCTAAAAATTCAACAAATCCTAGTCGTACAATATTCCTAAGCATTGCATACTTATCGTAAAAGCGAAAGCACTCGTGTAGATAATAATTATACACTTGTGACAACTTTCAAACTAGTTACGCGTTGAGAATTCAAATCTATGTCCCGGAAATTATCTATCAAGTGTTACAATATTCGTACATTTGAGATAAATATACATTTCGATACATTAGCCGATTAACACCCATATCTAGCTATAGGAAGACAGCGTTATTCTAATTAAATAATAAGCAGCGAGGCGGAAGTAATACAATATTGGAATGTGGATTTTAGGCATTGATTTTTGGTAAAATTTCTATTGAGGTCAGACAGACGACAGACGACAGACGTGATGAGATTTTGGTTTGAGTCTTTTATTTAATTTATTCAAACGCTTTTGTTTTGTAGAAACTTAGTTTCTCCGTTTACCTGGTGTTATTTATTGAGGCTTCATCCTCGAGTCAAATGTTCCGAGTTTTATTGGCCATAGCAGTATATGGCACATATTTGACAATTCAAATTAGTCAGCTAATCCTGACGCTCCTTACGATCATGTCAACAAACATTTCAGTCTTTATAAGATTAATTTACCGAAAGTAAATAAACTTCGCATAAACAACTCATAGCATACTCTAAAACGCTTAACAATCCGTGCACTTACACAAATTCTTAATTGATCTAGTTTTTCACTACCTACACATTCATCTAATGGCAGTGTTCTTATCTACTTGGGGGTTAGCCCAAGGGAAATTGTCTAGTTTAGTCAAACTACTTAAAAATAGATTGTAGCACTAATGAGCCAACGTGGCACCTTACATTTTACTGGTCGTTTTTAGATGGCTGTCTTTGTAGCTCGCTCAGGGGCCCAAATTTTGGTCAGTTTTGATTCACATCTCGTGAACGAGCTACACGCAACTTTGGAAGCGTTCACACATCTCAAATTGGACAGCTCATAACAATAATTAAGTAACATCAAGTTATCAATTGCGATTTCTTAGTCTACGGCAGCGCGGACCGAGTTCAGTCTGACGCAAGATTACTTTTGAATTTGTCATAAAAAAAATATTTCTAAACATAAACTCTAAAATAAATTGTTAATTCGATTATTAATTAAAAAAGGCACAGACTTTTTAGTCTGTTAAATTCATAAACCTTCCACTGAGAAATTAAAATGTTATCCATTCATTTAGATTTATCAATAAAATACATTTACAATCAATCACAAGCGAAAAAGTTATGCTAACAATTAAGGATAAGAAACTTTGATAATGAAGCTAGAAAATTAAACAACAACAAAAAAATAATAATTACATAAATACGAACACAGAAAAAGCGTGAATTTTATGTACATTGCAACTTGAGTCAGACATCGTTCGTCCGCTAGCCTCCCAAATAATATACACACAACTTTACAAATGTATCTATTAGAAAATTTGGACCCACCTTAGGATAGTCTGTACAGCATGTAAAGCGCCACTGGGCTTGCCTCAGCTGGAGAGCACGGAGTCTTCGATGAGAGGTACCTTGGCTACTTCGAAAAAGATGGTGTGAGAGTACTTGTTCCTGACTGTGCTGATGGCGGATTTTGGTTTCTTGTGTAGCGTCGCGTTCTGTGCGACCGCGATGGGGAGGATGTCCTTCACGGTGTATCCTGCCAAATGAGACATGACGATCAGAAGAGTGCTGAATTCCCAAAACCATTCGCTAGTCGTCTGGACTCAGTCAATTCACATGTTACTGGTTTGAGACTGCTTGCTAAGTCCTTACATAGTATAAAACAAAGTCGCGTCTGTTTGTTTGTTTGTTTATTTGTTTGTTTGTCTGTATGCTTAAATCTTTAAAACTACGCAACGGATTTTGATGCGGTTTTTTTTAATAGATAGAGTGATTCAAGAGGAAGGTTTTAATACCTTTTTTGTACCCGTGCGAAGCCGGGGCGGGTCACTAGTATAATATAACTCATCATGGTCATCACGTCTGTAACCCCGAAGGGCTGAGTTGGTGTACCTAAGTCTTATGTAAAAGGGGGCGAGTGAGCTTGCTATGCAGCCAAGCACACTCACACTTCGTGGCTGCTTCTGAGAAATTCCTAGTGGTCAATTCCAATAACGCTTTGTCCGTCTTGGGAATCGAATCCAGGACCAACCTTGGTCAACAGTCACGCTTGCGACCTCTTACCAACGAGGAGTGCTAGAAAAAGCGTGTGTACCTGTATAATACTGTAGGGTAGGCGTCCACTGTCCGATGGACTTCATCTTGAGCGCGAGGTAGAGTGCGGCGGCGGCCATCTTGCTGTCCGAGTACTCCAGTAGACTGTACTCCAACAGGCACTGTTCTAGCACGAACCGCGCCAAGGTTAGTGTCGGCATCGACACTCTTGCGCACTGGAGCAGAAAATATTACGACATATAATAAGTGCCCACATAATATTGTTTTTCAGAGGGTATTAGTGTCCTCAGTGAAGTTTATATGTACCAGCAACAATACCAAAATGAAGCTTACGAGATAAAACAGCGTTATGCGAGGTCTTGATTAATTCAATAGTTCGTTTACGGACTCGGGCGATGCGTCAAGCGCATGCATTGTTTGTTTCATTCATTATGATCATGCTTTATACACCATCATTAATTTGTTAGCTCGCCGTTACTCTCGAAATACGCGTATGGTAGGTAGCTCGTGGACCGATTCCGATTGCAAGTAAACAGTAGCTCCAAGGATCATAACATGAGTCAAGATGTTGCTATGATTGTTTCACTACGAAAACAAACCAATATTTCATGAAAAAAAAATCGGTTGTCTGTAACGTCGGTTTACTGGCGATACTTGAACGTGATAAAGTCTTATGAAAATACAGCACTTACATTGCTATAAACAAACAATTAACACGCCGTTGCTATGGAACGACAATTAACACGCAGTTGCTATGGAACGCCTCAGAGCGAGGTAACGACTCATGACGTCATCTTTTTTCGTTCGTGCAGCCGGCCATCGAATTATAAGACGTTATCACGTCAAAAAATAACAAAATTGGAAAGAGAAAGGATTAGATGATGCCGTGACGTCTAACAGGTGACGATGGAAGAAAAACCGTGTTGCGCTGGTCTCAAATATAATAGGACAAGGGAAGGAAGAATACAATGATGAAAAAATAAATTAGTGCCTTGAAATTTTTACAGGTCCTCTTTTCCTATATCTTAATATCTGGTATATGTGTTAGTCTTACCCTGGCGTATCTCCTGAGGAAGCGATAGGACAGCGGGATGCCGAGGTCGAAGTCCACGACGTGCAGGATGTTCATCTCCATCTTCAGCAGTTGGCTCAGCGTGTACGCGCCGTCGCAGATGTACAGGAAGTCGTCGACAAGAGGGGGGATACGCTCCTGTTAGGATACACAAAATTAACACTCCATTGATGAAAAAATACCGTCTTTTTTAGGTGCAATACAAAAGGCATTTCATGGCATAAACGTCCAGATTCATTGTGAAGGTAGTAAGACTCGGCTGGTTGAAGGCTGGCCTGGTCATAGTGGCATGTGTGTTTGGAAGACGCCTGAGATGATTATGTGAATAGTTTAGTCAGCTAGGCTTCTGAAAGATATTTTTAATTTGCTTTGACGAATTGTGACTAAATCAAATCACATGGCCAAAGGATTCCTCAATTGTTGAATGATAAAGTATGTACCCAATGTAAACTCACATCAAACTTGGAAGCAATAAACAATGCAGATGCTCCGAGCAGCTGCAGTTCTTCCTTCGAGAGATGGTCCCTTTCGGGCTGCGTCCTGGTAGACCGCGTCAGGAAGAGGTCCACTAGCTTCACAGCCAGGTATAGAGTCTCGTGGTTTAGCTCGAAGCTCTCCTGGACCTCCACCATCCAGTCCACGAGCAGTGCCCGCATCCACGACGTGATCCCTTTCATCCGTTGCAGGTAGTCGTCGATGGGGAATAGGCGCTAAAATGGGGATATAATAATAATATAATAATAATATAATAATATTCCACAACTATCACACAACGCCATCTAGTCCCAAGCTAAGCAGAGCTTGTGTTATGGGTACTAGACAACTGATAAACATACTTATATATTTCTAAATACATACATAATTATAGATAAATTACACCCAGACACAGAACAAATGATCGTGCTCATCACACAAACATTTGTCCTGGGTGGGAATCGAACCCACGACCTCCGGCATAGCAGTTAGGGTCACTAACCACTAGACCAACAGGCCAGTCGAATATAAGAGTTAGGGCGTACGACAAACTTGCGCGGGTGCATGAAGTGTGAGTCTGTTAGTAAAATATAAGAAACTTTGCGCTGCTTGTAGTATTTTTCAACAAAAAACGCGAGCGTGCATGAACACTCGCACCCGCGCCTTCCTTAGATGCTGGAAATGCACACCGCGTCGTTTTCGCTTTCGTACATTTTCTGTTCAGTTATTGAAGCGTGGAGACTTGGAGACTCAAAAGGATATGTCGCGCCTGTAGGAGCTGGGTCCAATACCCTCACACACAACTCGTTAACTACTCAGATAGTATGAATAGAAAGTATTTAAGTTGCAAATGTAGTGTGTGTCTTGGTTAAGTCAAAAACATAGAATTAACTGCTAAAATTACTACAAAATTCTAAAATTGAATTTATAAGATACAATACTCACTTCTCTGCTCTTCAAATAGTTGAATATATCCATAGCATAGTTGGAGACCTGGAAGGGGTCATTCCAGTTCTCGTGGTCAAAGTCCGGGACATCAGTGGGGGGCTTGTGAGGCACCTCCGTCTCTTCGTCCAGAGACCGGACTGTGTCATCAAGGTTCACCTTGTCTAGCTTCTCGCTAATTGTCTTGTATTCCTCCTTTGAGGTTTCTGAGGGGCTGCTAAAGAGATAGTTGCTATCAGGTTCATGATGATGCAAATTGAGAGTCCAACTCCTTAGGTTGTTACCAAGTAAAAGAAAGCATGGGCTCTGAGAGAACTTCTAAAAATAACAAGTTTAACATACAACAGCTATGTTTTAATAGAATTAGGCATAACTTGAATACCATTTGAACTGAATAACAAGAAAATACGTTAGTCTATTATTATTGGGAACAAAATCACCATAAAAGTGATTGAAGAGCATTGCTAAGTGGGTCATTCAATTAAGGTCAAAGAATATTTAGGACACAGGAAACATGATCATAGAACTTATCAGTCAGTGATGTTTGTTTTAAAACTTGAGAGATGTGAAGCCACAAGAAATGGTTTTAGCAAAAAATTATTTCAAACACATGAATTGCTACTAGAAGACAGGTAACTGTGATGAGATAAGGAAAAGAACTGTTATAACAATAGGGAATAAAAAAATAGAACAATAGATGCTCCTCTTTCCTATAGATAACAAAAACCTACCTGAGAATAGTGAGAATGCAGCAGTAATTGTTTTGAACTACAAGTAAATATTTATATTATTTTCCTCATAGATACTACAGAAGATTAGAATAGCATTCATGTGATAGTCACAGCAAGCATGAGTGTACTGTGTCTATACTACCAGTAGATAATAAACTCTCGAAGATAGGCCCCTCCTGAAAACTGCTGATGGACCTATAATAAGAAATCATTGATCATACTGGCAAACCGCTGCTAGGGGCTTATCCAGGTTGAACAGTACTTCTCAAATATAATATAATACTGTCTCTATCCAAGAACAGATAGGCAGAGATGATCTACAGCTTCTCTCTGAAATTGTTAAGTCATAAAGTAAGTAAAAGACAACTAACGTTGTTTCTAAAGCTGTCATATACAGTGATGGCTCAGACACATCACTTCTTGCAGACTTTGCAGAGTTTGCAGAGTTGTTGCTCTGGTTCTGACTGAGACTCTTGTCCTTCTTCTCCACAATGTTCTTGAGGATGCCATTCTGTGCCCGAGTAGCCACCGGCTTAGGGGGGTCCTTGGCAAAGTGCTTCTGAACTGCATCTATGGCATTTGTTGCCACTCTCTGCAGTGTTTTAGCTTTGGAGGTCTTACCATTCAATGTGGTTGTCTGTGGCTTGATACTCTAAAAGTAAACAACTTTGTTAATTGCAGGTTTAGAAAATTTACTGAAAAGACAAACAATAACTTCTTTTTTAATGATGATAAAACTTATCAAATTATTAGGGGCCATTAGAAAAAGTGGTAAGGAGCCTCTTTCAAAGATTTGGTGGTTGTTTGATAAGTAAGACAACTTTCAACTTTTTTTCATCCAAACAATGTCTAAGGATACCTACTTAAAGTTTGTGAAGTCCTTTTCTGTTATGAATAAATTTAAATTAAATATAGTTAAGTTATGAAGATAGTACTGCAGGAAATGTAATGTAAATAAAATAAAGTTGAAAACTGATAGCTCTGCAAAACATCTGGCTGACCTTGGCCCTAATTACTGTGTAGTTAGACAGCAATTTAGCTCAAAATGTCGGAGAAGCTATCTATTTACATAAAAATTAAAGTGTTTTCAAAATCGCCAAATACCTAGAAAAATTGCCACATCCTGCAGTAAAAAATTTTGGAGGGAAAGTTTATTGACCCAAAGGACTTGCAAATTCCATTGTTATTATTAGGAAATTAAACCACATGGATTCCAACGATTATCAGCGTCGTAAACGCCCATGTAGTTTTATTACAAGGGGCAGAAGTACCCTCGACCAATAAATTGTTAAAAAATCGAGTAAAACCTTCACAGTTGGCAGCATTTTGCTCTCCACAGTAACCTTCTTGAGCCCCATGACTTTGTCTTTGTCCTGGAGCGCGCTGGTCTTGTTAAAAGCGTTCGTGATGTCCCCAAACGCCGCCCGCTTGGCCGTAACATCTTTCAAAGGACTATCAGCTTTCCTCTTATTTGGCACTTTCAAAATGTCCTTGTGAGTCTTCAGAGAAGCCAACTGCTTACTCCTTGTCGTAATCCCATGCCCCAGTAAACCATTCAAGTTCTCATTGACGCCGATCGGCTTCGATGCCAACCGTGTTGGCGCCATTACGGAGGTACTGAAATAATTCCACAATTATCACGTGCACTCATTAACGTGATAAATCACACGATCTAACAACTATCTAACGGTCTCCCATAGAAAATTACAATGTTTAAACGTAAACAAGCGTTTCAAAATCGTCACGTTTAACGACCGAAAATGGAGGCAAAACAAGCGAACATCGAGACAGCGTCAAACGGTTATCTTACGTTATTTTTTGTACTCACATTTTATTTAAACGGCGGTGGCCGTTTTGATTGAATTTTGGTTACTTTAGGAGTTGCACGCCCTGATATTAATTTCAAAATGATAACTTTTATCTAATTTTTAAGATAAATTCAACAAGACACCGGACTGATGAAACGTCTTCAAAAACCGTTGAACTACTTTGAAATTTTATTGGTCCAACGGTAAACCAATGGGGAGGGAGGATGCAAATTAACGTTCCGTTCCACTTATAAACTGCAATCAAAGGAAAAGATGATGGGAAAGTGAGTTCAATACATATTTTATTTTCATTATTCGACTGTTTGAAACGATTGATGAAATATATTTTCTTGGATCTGGATAGCTCTAGCTTTATACTTATGGGCTACTGGGTTCGAATTTCAGTTAGGTTGTACCAAGGCAAATTCGACTACATTTCAAGAATTTGCATAAATAAACGGTTTTGATTTGAGTTTTTTTTTTTCAGCCTTAGCAGCAAACCACTAATTATTCAGTAGTTCAATCAAGCATCTAAGAAAGCAGCATCAGTCTGGATTCTTGACCCGGTATTGCGTTACGGCCGTTACCTTGCTACTATGGCTACAGGTTCGGTCAGGATATTTTCTTTGATCTAGAAAAATGTGTTCAGACCTCTGACTGACTAACCCTTCTGGGAATTTAAAATATTCCCATCCGAAATGAAAAAGAAATCATATAAAATAATAAATTCCAAAGGAAAAATACTCCACATTATTAGTTGCGATGGAAAATGGAACGTAATCGTAAATGTCAAAAAACTAAAGTTTCCGGACGCGTTCCATAGTAAAAAAACTACAAATTTTTACCATGAAACAAGTTTAAGATTTTTAGAATATTTTTTTATCGAATCTCATCAATCAAATGTCTTATAAAAAATACTTTGACATGTGGTACATCAAATAAATTACCAAAAACACACTTGATCTCAACAATGTTAAAACGAATTTCCTTTAATTTAACTAAGATAAACTGCGAATAGCGATCTCGTAATGCTCAAAAATTTAACAGTCACTGTCTAACACCGAAACGCGATTGATAAGTTGTGGTCATTGTACTCGCTGTTTTGATTTTACCTAGAACAAAAATAATAATAGAGTGATAACAAAAGGATTGTTTTATTATCTCAGGATACCTCATGAAAATATTACAGTGCCTGAAATAAAAATGTTGGGTGGAGTGAAGCTGAAAGTTACATTTACCCATGAAAAGACCTGCTTTGCTTATATCAGTCCAAAGTACAGTACAAACAACGAACAGGTGATTATTTTGGCCATTTTATTGCAAGGTTTAAAAGCTTTGACCTTTACTTACTGTATAGTTTTAAACCCATTAATTTGTAATGTAATGTAATGATAATGATTGAGGTTAGAATGTTGTTTACTTCTAAGCGAAATGTTTCTTTTGTTTCCATTGATTTTCTTCTTGTAAGGAAAACATATTTCAATACATTTCAATGGCAATCATACTTATACTAAATAATATCATCATCTTTTCATCATCGACCTTGACTATCGCACTGATTTGTTTTTCTCTTGTATTGGCAATGAAATAATCAAAATATCTTGAAATCATGTCAACTTTAGGACAAGCTTTGAAATTTGCAATACAATATTTAGTCACATATATTGGTATTGCTAGCACTAAACATCCTTCAATCATCAATTTTTTGTAATGTTTTTATATAAAAACAAAAAAAATATTCACAAAACAAAGTTTTTCTTAATCGTAGTCGTCATTAGGTAAATGGTGTTTACTGTTTTCTTCCAGACCCAATGCGTCCAAGTCCTCTGCAGGGAGAAACAGATCCTGCTGTGGGTGGTGTTCAACAGTGGAGTCCCAGAAGGCCACATAGCCTGCAACCCCATATACAGCCGTATGGTAGGGCTGGAGGAGGCGGCTGATGTGTTTGTGTCCCCATTTTCTGAGCTCAAAGTGCTGGACAACTTGTATGTGGAGACTGACAGTCCTGATGATCAGGAGATCTTGGTGAGTAAAGAAAGTAGTTTATAAGATTATTTCCCACTGCTGGACAAAAGCCTCCCCCATTCTTTTCACCTTACATAACAACTTACCATAACAAGTATTACAAGTTATGAACTTGTAATACTTGTTATGGTGTGCTGTATAAAGATTGTGATAAGGCAAACTCATTGTTTACTCTTACTGATATGTCAGTTTAATAATAAATGAGATATTTATTTGGAGTAGCAAATAGTTTTATACAAGTCTTGTGTAATGAAAATCTGAAAACTAATTAACATATTTTGCATTTATTTCAGGAACACAATGTAGAAATCCTACAAATGCGGATACTGGACCAACTACGTTTGGTAGTAGCGAATCAAAAGACAGTAGTGTGGATATCATCATCATTACCAATCGTTTTCACACCAAAACAGACAGGGATTCTAGTCAACCACAGCCAAATCATTGTTAAAATCGATCCTTTTAACAGCATACATAACTACCCCCCTACCCCTAAAATCGATGTACCAAAAGATACTGAGCATTTTAAAAACATTGGTGCTATAAACAAAGGTATGCTTGCTCCATATTTGAATATACCAAAGAGGATAGTCCTAAGAGCAGTACCAATTGATAGTGATGGAAAAAGGAACTTGATACATCCCTACACAGTATTTATCCATGAAGACCTTATTGATGTAAAGTATCAAGATTTGACCATTATACTATCTACTATGACAGGTATACCGTCTATCTTAAGTGATGATGATGATGACAGTGAGAACAATAATATAGCCATTAATGATGTCTGTGTAGAAATAGTTCCGATAGACTCTGTAATCTACAGGAGTCTGTGTCGAGAAGTACACAATAGGAATATACCAACAGTACTAATACCAAAATCTTTGAATGCCATTATTAATATAGAGAACGGAATGAGAATAATCTTCACGCTAATAGGTGATAGCATAGACCAGCCAGAACATATAGACATAGTGACATATTCAGACCAGAAACAAGTAGACACGGATGTCATAGAGAGTTTCAAGAACTGTGTTATAAGTAGCACACATTCTGGCAAAAAGTTTTTAATAAACAACGGATTGGTAAAACAGAATACTGAAATTAGTACTGGCTTTATACAATTTAAATTGAAACCAGAGAAATTGAAATTCACTATGTTGAATTCAGAATCTTTTAGGACCTGTACAATAGCTGCTAAATGTTTGAGTGATATGGACATGGTTTTACCTAAAGCGATAATTTCTAAGATGGACTATGATTATAAGAATTATTGTAGAACAATGAAATCTATGGAGGGTTTGGTTGAGAAAGTTTTGTCACATGTTAACTTTGAGATACATAGAGAGGCGACTTTTAAAGGTGCTTCGGAGATTAAGAGTAATGTTTTAATTACTGGTAAGTCCTACTTTCTATTGATTAATTTTATAATTTTCGATTCACAAACTGTTTTGTCAAAAATCCTTGTTCTTCTTCTTCTTATGGTGTGGATAGTAAGGTCTAACGACCAGTCCACCACACACACTCTAGTGTCAGAGCTTTTTTATTTTATTTTAAACCGCCTCTGACATGGTTGGACGACCGCCATTTGGCAGCCGGGACCACCGGCTTATACGTGCCTTCTGAAGCACGGAATCATCTTTTTATCAGACAATCAGGTGATTCAAGCCTGCAATGTCCTAACCTAACTGGAGACAACTTTGCAAAGTGTGCTTCCCGTGAAAATCGAACCCACGACCACCGGATCACAAGGCAAACGCCTAAACCACAACTTTTCAGCTTCATGCGAATTTCAATAACTACATATTTAAAATCCGAGAGAAGGTCAATGTCAACAATAATTTTGCAAAATAATTTTGTCCGCAATAATGCGTTTCGGTCGTAAAACAACTAAAACACGTACACCTTTTTCCGCAGGTTTAAGTGGCACAGGAAAATCCACATTCTGCCAAATAATCCAAAAAGAGCTGACAGTTTGGTCCCACATCCTTCACTGTCGGTCCCTGCGGGGTCGTAAGGACATTCCGGAAGTGCTGGGCAAGGCTATACTGATGTGTCAGGAGCATAGCCCAGCGGTGCTCATATGTGATGATGTGGATGCACTGGTCCCGCCCAATATGGAGGGTGCTTCGCCTCAGGATATTGCTTATTATCAGAGGTAACAGTTTATAACTTTTCGGACCCTATTCCTAACGGACGTGATTGGTCGCGGGAATACATGACGAACGGAACACGACGCAATCAAGTTCGCTGAATCCTGCGAGTTGTCGAGATGTGTTCCTGCGACGATAGCTTTGGATTAGGACATGCACGGAAAATCTTAAAATATAGCTTGAAGCTCGTTTTTTTCATAAAACTAAATCTAAATCATCATAACAGTCAAAAGAATTCCTCGCATGTCTTACGCAGGTTTGTCTTTCAATCAAGGTAGTTTAAAAATAACTTTTACTTGGTTATTTTAGCCATAATTGCCTGTTATTTCGAATTTCCTTTCACCAGCTGCCTACTTATAATATTAGGTCTTTTCCTATGAAATTGCCTGCAGTACTGGCCATTTCAAATCAAAATAATTTCGATTGTGGAAGCTGATGATACACAATCTACGGCTGAATTAGCAGCAGCTTTCGACGTTAGCGTCAAATAGTAGATTTTACAACAAGTGCACAAAACGAACCATTTTTATCCGAGACTTTTAGCAGCCCGCAGCCGAAGGCGAGGGCTGATAGTAATGTCGAGGATAAAAATGGTTTTGTGGACGAGTTATAAACTCTGCTTTTCACTTCGAATACGAAGAAATAAAACAGTAGTATAACATTTCTTTAATTAAAATTCAAAGTAAAATTTGTACAGTTTTGAATACTGAAGGAAATAATTGTTTTTTTTTTTAATCTTACGAAATTGATATTAGGCTTGCAGACCTATACAGCCTACTATTAAATTAATTTTGTAACAATAATTAATTAATTAAATAACTTACCGTACCTACTTGAATTTAAATTTTAATATCTTTTAAGTCTTAAAAACACATAAGGCAAATAAATTAAAGTAAATATTATAAAAAAAACTAATTTTATCTATGAACTTCTTATTGTGTTTGGCTGTATGGCTCATTTTCTTTGCCTTAATAAAGATACATTTTATGAGTAGATACGTTAATGCCCTTGTGCACAAAATTCGATTTTGTGCAGCCTATATCCTGCACAAATAAGCACTTTCAGAGCATGAGAAGTGAAAACAATATTGGTCCATTTGCGTCAAATTGGCAAGGTAAAAAAGCTTGACAAATGGGTGCCCCACGAACTCAATGATCGCCAGCGCGAAGTACGCGTCGAGACGTGCCTTGCACTGCTCAACAGACACACAAATGAAGGAATTTTGAACCGCATTGTTACCTGCGATGAAAAATGGATCCTGTACGATAACCGTAAGCGCTCAGCAAGTTGGTTGGATCCTGGTTCAGCACCTAAACAATGCCCTAAACGAAAACTTACCCTTAGAAAAGTGATGGTCACTGTTTGGTGGTCTAGCGCCGGTGTGATTCATCACAGCTTCTTACCAAACGGGGTGAGCATTACTGCAGATGTGTACTGTGAAGAACTGAACACAATGATGGAGAAGCTGGCACATCTCCAACCAGCATTGGTCAATCGCTCGTCTCCGCTGCTCCTGCACGACAACGCGCGACCTCATACTGCACAGCAGACGGTCTCCAAGTTGCAAGAACTGGGGTTGGAAGCTCTCCGTCATCCGCCCTACTCACCAGGTGGCCGTGCCTACAGACGCAGACTTTTTCCAGAATTTGGATAATTTCTTGGCGGGAAAAAAATTCAATACCCGAGAGGCAGTACAAAATGCCTTTGAAGAATTTGTTGCCTCCCGACCAGCTGATTTCTTTAAGAAGGGCATCAATAAACTGCCACTGCGTTGGCAAAGATGCATTGATTGCATGGGTGATTACTTCGATTAATACAAATAAAAAATACATGAAAAAAATTCGTTTAAATTTTTTCAAACAAAACGGCAATTTCATAGGTAACCTAACCTAACCTAACCTATTATTATTACCCTAAAATGTTACACTGCTCCGACCCAGGCCTGCTCCCGACCTGAAGCCATAACGCGGCTTCGGCGTATGTGAATTCCAGAAAAATGGCATGATTTTATGTTACATTTTCCATTCCAGACTAGCAGTAGTAATAAAGCACCTGCTACAAACATGTGCTGGCGTGTGCGTGCTGATGACGGCGCTGAGTATGAAGGATCTGCACCCAACGCTCCGACAGTTCAGCGGGAAGCCGCTCTTCACTGCGCAGTTTGATGTGCCTGAGCTGGAAAAGGTATTGAAAACAATAAACTGATTTTAGTGACTTGACTTACCTTGGGATGGGGGAAAATAAAATATGGTTACAGCCAAGGATTGCTGAGCTCGATTGATAAAATCCCTTTATTTTTGATTTTGATCACGCCTGATGAAAAGTTATGAATGATGGACGAAGCTCAGAAGTTGCTTGTTCACTCCTGGTTTGAAGGCAGACGGTAGGAACACAGGGTAAGCGACGTCATTGTGTTGTGTTGGCAGACAAGACCTGAAAACGCAGAATATATAAATGATAAATCATCCTGAAAAGACTATACTGCGCAGGCACAAGGAACACAAATAAGTTCGAAGAAGAAGCAGGAATATTAAGTTACCTATACTTACTTTCTCTTCTTTTTAGCCAGAAAGATCCGAATTATTCAAGCACTTACTGAACGACAAGATTCGCCAGGAGTTTGACATAGAAGACGATGACGTCATAAAACTTGCGACGGACACCGCCGGAAGCAGCGTCAGAGATATCATCGACTATTTGAATAAGAAAATATTTAAAGCTGTGAAGAAGAAGAGTAAGTTTTTTTTTTAAATCTTGATTTAAAATTAGCTGTTTAATACTTTATCTTATCATGCACAAATAAGGCCCTCGTGGTAGGTACGGTCAGCATCAGAAGTAGCTCAACATTTCGGAATTTTAATTATTTCATGTACCTACAGGACTCCAGCTATTATTTTTAACGTTTCAGAAGTTTATTCTTTAAAATATTCCTTACTCTTTATTTTAATAACTTGTTAGTAACAAGTAATATCTCATCATCAGCCAAAAGACGTCCACTGCTGAACATAGGCCTCCCCCAGGCGTCGCCACATTGACCGATCCCGTGCGTCTCTCAAGTAATATCTAACAAGTTTTTATTAAAAAACCTGCTTTGAAACTTTGAGTAGTGTTAATCTCCTTCTGATGCTGACCGTACTAGGCCACAAATTACTAAATTAATTGAAATCGAATTGTTTCAAAACAGCACTCTATCGTTTTCAAGCAATTGACAGACAGAAATATAACAATTTCTAAAATAATGACTTTGTCCAAATAATGTCCTTTTTCAAAAAAAGTCGTCTAAGTATGTATTTTTACTTACTCAAATTTTTTTATGTTGTAATGTAAACATTCTTAATAAATTGTTCTTGTTAATTTTATTCTCCCGTAGCTAATCGAAAATTGGAAACTAAAAAAAGTTATACCGATATTTTTAAAGTTATAAAAAGACGCAACATCTTTCTGCCTTTTTCCCCATGTTACCTGGGGTCGGCGCAACACGTATTTTTCTCCCATTCTCCTCTGCCAACCGTCACGATACCATTTACTCCTTTTTCTTTAATTTATCATTCATTTTAAAAATGAAAAAAAAAAATTATTATTAATTATATAATGAATCGGCAAGCGTAAGGTGGGACGCCCGCAGTCTCGGTGGAGCGATGATCTTCGCAGAGTGGCTGGTAACAACTGGATTGGATGAGAGTTGCCGAAAATCGAGTTCAGTGTCGTAAGATTAAAGAGGCCTATATCCAGCAGTGGATTGCAATAGACTGATGATGATAATGATGATCTAATATATAAAATTCTCGTGTCACATTTTCGATGCCAAACTCCTCCGAAACGGCTTGACCGATTTTGATGAAATTTTTTGTGCGTATCGGGTATCCATGAGAATCGGCCAACATCTATTTTTCATCTTTTTTTTTTCTGAAATTATTTATATGGCAAAACAACGTTTGCCGGGTCAGCTAGTATAATATATATTTTTTAAATACCTACCACTGATGGACAGTATTAACGAGTCCATTCTCTTACAGAAGCCAACCCAAACGAGCCTAAGCCCCGCCTGGTGGAGGACATAACGAAGGACGAGGAGAAAGCCAACGAGTTCGATATCTGGGGACCTGTCGGAGGACTCGAGGAGGTCAAGCAAGAACTTACTGAGTGTATATTCTGGCCGATTATGGTGAGTCGTACAGTTGTGGACATATCAGTTCTCAGTAACCCTTGATCGTCCATAAAACCCATTTTACTCTCTACTTTAAACGATAAACGGCTCGCGCAAAATGGTGCGTTTTATGCACTTGGTGTACAATCTACTATAAGATGTTCAACACAATATATTAAGAGAAACCAGGGCCATCCAAAAGCGCGACGATATTCTAAGGAGCGCGGGAAACGGATGGGTAAGGGACGCACAGAATAGTAAAGAGTGGCAGAAGAAAGGGGAGGCCTATATCCAACATTCTGGGCTGAAGTTATGATGAACACATAATTCAATAATCGATCTGCTGTCGCCTTTTGACAATTTTCATAAACAAAACGATATTTTAATTGGTAGACTGTATCTTGCAGATGTTTATCAAAGTAGTATTATACTTGGAATTGTGGGTTGCCACAACCACCCACCATTGTGGGTGTGGTAGTGGAGAATGGGTTGGGCCAACCAACCCAACTCCAAGGCTATCTGAAGCATATTTTTGTAACCGTCGAATATAAGCTAGCGGTACAATGTTACTCTACATTTTTATCGACGTTTCTTTGGTGTAAACCGTCCTTCATTCTTAATTTTTTTTTCTTTCCCCCAGTATCCAGCCTTATTCCCCTCTCAATCGTGTGGAGTCCTACTCTACGGACCTCCGGGTACTGGCAAGTCCCACATAGGCTCCTGCCTAGCGCGCCTCACCAACATGAACATGATCACTGTGAAGGGGCCCGAGCTGCTGTCCAAGTACATCGGACAGAGCGAGAAGGCTGTCCGCGATATATTTGACAAGTGAGTATGTTACTTATTACCATGTGTTAAGGTACACATAGGCTCCTGCCTAGCGCGCCTCACCAACATGAACATGATCACTGTGAAGGGGCCCGAGCTGCTGTCCAAGTACATCGGACAGAGCGAGAAGGCTGTCCGCGATATATTTGACAAGTGAGTATGTTACTTATTACCATGTGTTAAGGTACACATAGGCTCCTGCCTAGCGCGCCTCACCAACATGAACATGATCACTGTGAAGGGGCCCGAGCTGCTGTCCAAGTACATCGGACAGAGCGAGAAGGCTGTCCGCGATATATTTGACAAGTGAGTATGTTACTTATTACCATGTGTTAAGGTACACATAGGCTCCTGCCTAGCGCGCCTCACCAACATGAACATGATCACTGTGAAGGGGCCCGAGCTGCTGTCCAAGTACATCGGACAGAGCGAGAAGGCTGTCCGCGATATATTTGACAAGTGAGTATGTTACTTATTATGTACTGTGTGTTAGGGTACACATTGATGGGATACGAGCATTTTGAACGATAACAAAATATTAACAAGGTAAAATAGGGGATAGGACTGACTCAAAAAAATATGATTCTGTTTAGTTCGTCAGTTAGATTATCGAAAAATATTGGATACGTGTTTTTTTGTTTCATCAAATCAATAAAAATTTACGAAGATAAAGCGCGTCAAAGATCGTGGACTGGGGCTTGAAACGCCATTTGTAGGTACAAAATGAACTAGCATATGACGTCACACGAGTTTTCGAAGCACTGTATCGTCTTCATTATTTGTTTACGTGAAAAAGGAAAAAATACGTGTCCAATAATTTTTGGAAATCTATCTGACGGACTAATTAGTTTTTTTTTGTCCGATCCCCTATTAGACATATCATAACATCACGCCTGAAATCTCCGAAGGGTTAGACCAATGAGCACCCCCATTATGTTCAAGTCCCATGTAAACCGGCCATAAATCTGCTACCCAAAAAGAATACAGCAAGATCTTTGACCACTTTTAACTTTAAATATCAGGTTTAAAGGCTTGATTCAATCTATCTAAAGGTACGAGTTGGTAGCCGACTGCACGCAGCAGCAGCAGACGATATGTCGTCGCTTCATACAAAATAATAAATTATTATTATTCAATTTTATAGAAATACGTAGAAACCAGCAGTGTCGCTGCGACACGTCGTCTGCTGCTGCTGCGTGCAGTCGGCTACCAACTTGTACCTTTAAATGTTTCTCTGATTCCGGTCATTATACTGTCCATGAAACACATAAATAAAATAAAATAAAAATAAAAAAGCCTTTTATTTCTTGCCAGTAAAATTAAATACATCAATTAAATTATAATAAAAAATTACATTATTAGATTTTATTATTACATAATATTATAGATTAAATTAAATTAAATCATATAAAATCAACTTTTTTTTTTTAAATTACATTCAATACAAAATCAAATAATTGTGAGCAAGAACCCCTTTCAGGTGAAGGCCTCCAATGAAACACATACAATAATCATAATGTTGTTCCCAGGGCAGACATGAAGAGGCCCTGCATCTTGTTCTTCGACGAGTTCGACAGTCTCGCGCCCAAGTAAGTTGTTATTGTAAGTGTCCAGCTCGCTTCATATTTTGTACGCATTTACATTCATAGAACACTAATTAAGTATACAATATTATTTTCATTATAATGCAAAACAGTTTAACAGCTAACCTGAAAGTACTTTCCTCAGTTTTTAAATGTAGAGCAAGGCCCACTTACACCACGAATCCCTAAACAGTTTTTGTTAATAGTGGGGATAGGTTATTGCAATCGAGGCAGAATAGGGATGTGTCTTGACTCAAAAAAATATGATTCTGTTTAGTCCGTCAGTTAGATTATCAAAAAATATTGGATACGTGTTTTTTATTTTATCAAATAAATGATAATTGACGAAGATAGAACGCGTCCAAGATCAGGAGAAGGGGCTTTTGACGTTACTACGTGGTGAAAAATGTAGTGCGATGTGACGTCACATGAGTTTTCAAAGCACTGTATCGTCTTCAATTTTTGTTTTCATGAAATAAGAAAAAAATACGTGTACAATATTTTTTGGAAATCTATCTGACTTACTAATTAGATTTTTTTGTTAACTACCCTATTCACAATCGAGCCGAAAATTGCAGTAACAAATGCTCACGTATATCAAACGTGGTATTGACAGAAACAATTAACGAAACAGATCGATGTTTTAAATACGTTTAGCTCTGAACGCTTTTAATGATTAATTGTGCACTTTCATTTCAAATTATCTGCATAATTTTAGTTGATTACTGCTAGGTAATTATTGCATTGCATCATGTAGATTTTTGACATAAACGGCAAGTTGTTTGTTACAGACAATTACGCCCAAATACTCAAACGTTCAGCGTCACTCAATTTTAAGTTGCACTTAAATCTCGTGCTGTCTTTGTTATTTTAACGCAGAGTGACAGAGATAGCACGAGTTTTGAGGGTTACTTATAATTGAGTGACGTTTGAGTATTTGGGCGTTAGTAAATTAAGAGGAAACGCGAGTGCTGTCTCTTTCTACTATCGCTGTCTCTCTCCGTCCCCCTGTCCTCAAATTCGTGCGATAAGGACAACTGTAGAAAAAAGTTAGAATTCGAGGTTTGGCTCTCGCCTATTTCCTCCTCCAATATTGAACCAATTTAAAAGATATTTTAGACAATGAATAAGGAGGTTATATACTACGCCGCTATGTTTTTCTTTTTTCGTTAATAGTTGTCAAATTTGTACACTAGGACTCTGATAACAGCGATCTAAACAAGCAATTTTGAGCATTTTTTGAGGGTTCTAGTGCTTATAAAAATAATTTATCACGAAAAAGGAAAACATAGGGGCATAGAAATAGTTAATATTTATTATTCTGTAAAAAACCATTGCTCTAGGGTCATTAACCAAAAAGAAAACAGGCGAGAGCGTTTGTATGGAGAAAAGACCACTCACGTTTCCTCTTAATGCCTAACTCCAACGATTTCATCTCACATTCTCATGATATGGCGACAGTGTTGGGTAATTGTGACTAAACTTCATTATCAACAATGTTATCACCAGTTACATGCATTTCAGATTTAGACAAAAAGTAGCAAAATAAAGGTATATAATTAGTTTTATTGAACTTTATTTCATCAAATGTTCTCATTCTTGTTTCATCAAATTTTCTTAGACGTGGCCACGACTCAACTGGTGTAACAGATAGAGTAGTAAACCAACTGCTCGCTCGGCTAGACGGGGCCGAGGGAGGGGCCCGGGGGCCCGTGCTAGTGGCTACATCGCGGCCCGACCTCGTGGACCCCGCACTGCTGAGGGCCGGCCGGCTGCAGAGACATGTGTACTGCGCCTTGCCTGACCAAGTACGTATAACTGTTTGGTAGATGGTGTCGAGAGTTGGGACCAGGGGCCCGTGTTGGTGAAATCCTCGTGGGCCGATCTCGTGGACCTCGAGTTACTGATGGCTGACCAGGTGCAGTGACATGTGTACTGCTCGCTGCGTGACCGAGTCAGTACTTTATTTCGTTATAGTAAACCGCCTAAGAGATCCATTATCTCGTCTTGGGCTACGATTTCTCAATAAAAAATTACTGCCATAAGTATTATTGATGTGATTATGAACTGTTAGATGCGATGTGCAAGGGCACAACACAACATTTGAACATGAGAAGAGGGATAATGAGATGTACTTACCATCGATATGAAACAACAAGAAATCTGTAATTGTCAAATAACATTAATTGTCTTAAAACAAATGATCCGAGACATTATAGTTCTCTATTTTTATCTCACAGCAAGGCCGCTACGAAGTTCTCCGAACGTTGGCGAAGAGCGTGCTGGTAGACGAGGAAGTAGATCTCCAAGAGTTAGCTGAGCGAACCGAGGGGTTCTCACCCGCTGACCTCAAGTCTATACTCGTCACTGCGCAACTGACCAGGCTGGAGACACAATTAGTAAGAGACAGATCTACTATCATATTCATTCAGCCGAAAAACAGCCACTGCTAAGCAATCCCTGTTTCAAAACTCTAGACAAATTGGCCAATCTAATAAATAAAGAGAGAAGTCCTGACTGACTGACTCATCAACGCCCAGCCCAAACCCTTGGACCTAGAAAGCTGAAATTTTGCACAGAGGTTCCCTTTATAATGTAGACAAAGAATAAGGAAGGATTTTTCGAAATTCAACCCCGAAGGGAGTTAAATAGGGGATGAAAGTTTGTATGGAAAATCGTCAGTTTCACGCGGGCGAAGCCGCTGGCAAAAGCTAGTAAATAATAATTTGGCCAGCCGCCCTGTGAACATCGTCACTACTAGAATAGCTAATAACAGACAATCGTATGCCTATCTTTTTTTGGCATTACGAGAGCGAGCGAGATAGACATACGTCTTAATGGAGTCGGTTTCGATTCGATTGTTTGTGAATATCTATGATGGTCTGAGGACCTTTGTTGGCCAGTTTCCACTTAATATACACCTGGAAACGTGTTCCTTGTGAAGAATGTGTGGTCTCTGAATGATGAATAACAACACTTACGTCCATTGATATAAAAACTAAAGATACGGTCGTCCGAACATTTTGCTCGATGCGTTCCCCATACAGAGAAACACTAACGCCATCTATAAGAACTAATCAGGCTGCTTGTAAACGTAACCTTGTATGAGCGGCGTGGCGTGGTATTAAATAAAAATAAAATAAAATAAAATGAGCCTTTATTGCTGTTAGAATTTAGCTTACAAAACATTACTTAAACATTAAAACAATAGAGGTAAGAAAACTTAAAAAACATAAAACTTAAACTAAAACATATTCTCGGCAGTCGTCTTATCTCCTCTCTTAACAGCTTGCCTTTCGACAAAGGCCTCCTCTAAGGATTTCCATTTGTTTCTGTCCTTTGCTGTGCGTAACCATTCTGGCCCAGCTACTTGCTTCAAGTCATCTTCCCATCGCTTTGGCTGTCTTCCTCTACTTCTTTTGCTTTCTCTTGGATACCATTCCGTTATTAGTCTGTTCCATTTCTCTTTCCTTTCTCTCAACATATGTCCTGCCCAACGCCATTTCAATTTTCTACATACTGATTGAACTTTTGAAAATTTAGTCTTTCCTTTGATCTTTTTTAGTTGTATTTTATCCCTTCTTCTTACTCCCAGTACGCTTCTCTCTATCCCATTTTGACATACTTATATTTAGTTTACTTTGTTGTTGTTCAGTTAAAGCCCAAGTTTGGCATCCGTATGTAAGACATGGCAGTATGCAAGCATTGAAGACTTTTCGTTTTTCCGCCATAGGCATTTCATTATTTTTCATTATTTCGCTCAGCGACCAAAACCTCTTCCAGGTGTTTGCTATTCTTCTTTCAATCTCTTTTTGCATGCTTTCTGTCGGTGAAACTAATTGTCCTAAATAAACGTATTCGCTTACATATTCCAGCTGCTGATTATCAATTGTAATTGCATTTTTTTGTGAGGAATTGCTCATGACTTTTGTCTTTGTTAAATTCATTGTGAGTCCTGCATTTGCACTTTCGTTTGATAATTGCTGTAGCATTTTTTCCAAGATCCTCGGGCATTCGGAGAAAATTATTAAGTCATCAGCAAATCTCAAATGACTCAATTTGTCTCCGTTCACGTTAAGCCCGAAATTATCCCAACCCAGTCTTCTAAAGATTAACTCCAACACAGCTGAGAATATCTTCGGCGAAATAGGGTCGCCTTGATGGACGCCTCTTTCTATCGGGAACTCTTCACCGGCCCTTTCCAGTTTTATTTGGGCTTTGCTTTTCCCATAAATGATTTTTAGTAAGCGTATGTACTTCTTTTGGACCCCTTGTTGTTCTAGTGATTCCCATATATAGTGGTGTTCCAAAGAATCAAACGCCTTGTTGAAGTCTACAAAACCCAAATAGTATATTTTGTTGTATTCCTTGTATTTCTGAAGTATTTGGCGTAGGACGTGTATGTGGTCAACAGTCGAGAAGTTGCTTCTAAATCCAGCTTGCTCCTTCGGCTGGTTTTCATCAAGGGTGTTGGTTATTCTAAACAGCAGTATTTTAGAAAACACCTTATATATGTTTGACATTAAGCTTATTGGCCTATAATTGTTAATGTCTCCTTTGTCTCCTTTTTTGTGTAACAAAACTATCACTGATTTTGTCCAATCTTCAGGGATAACTTCTGCTGTTATTATTTCGTTAAACAAATTGGTTAATTTAGGGACAATTACTGGCATGGATACTTTAAGAAGTTCATTGGTGATTGATCGGGACCAGGAGCTTTTCCTAACTTGCGTGGCGTGGTATTATCGAGGTATAAAGAAATTAAATAAACCTTTCATTAAAATGTTAAAAAAAAATGTTAGTTTAATTTTTCATTTTCATTTTCTTTTAAACTTCGGTTTAGTCAAGACCTATTTGGGACCAAATTCGAGGCGTTATTTTATCTTGCGGTCCGCCCAGTCCTTACGCAGTAATATATAAGTCAATGCTAACGTCTAAAGAATTTGGGAGTTTCTTGCCCATTGAGTCTCCATATAGATCTACGCTTTGAAATGAGCAACTACAATTCTTTCACAAGATATAATGCCTTGTGACTGAAGCTTCACCTTTTTTGGTCATTTGACATTCAAAAGTGCCTATAATGTAAATGGCTTTGAGTTTGAGTCCAACTCAATGTATTTATGTTTACTATAGATCGAGAACGAGGAGAAATCGATGGAATCGGTCGTGGTGTACAAGGAGGACATAGAGAGTGCCTTAGCTGAGACCAAGCCTTCGCTGTCTATACAGCAGAGACTGTTCTATGATATGATGTAAGTAACATTACGTAAAATCAAGCTTTAATCCCCGAAGGGTTAAGCAGAAGTGTACCTAGTAGCATGGGGTCACAACTCGAACAAATTATAATTAATCTTGAAAAAAACACAATAGATGGCAGCATAGGTAGCAGTAATGAAATTAACAATCGCTTAAATGCGTTATACGGTAGATTTCGGCCGAAATAAAATTTGCAAAAATCAAAAGTTCCATGTTTAACGCTTATTTATCTATTTACACTCATTGATCACGTTATTTCAACAAAAAAGGTTAAAGGATTCGTACCCTTAAATTGATAAAGTTGTCAAAAGTAAGCAATCTGTAAATCATCTTCTGTTTGCAATAGATGGCGTTTTACTCAATTTGCCACATACAATAATCGTAACTGTTGTATAATTTTAATTAAATTTAACCACTAAAAAGCATATGTATTACTGTTTATAGAAAAATAACACATCTTTTAACATTTCTAAGCGAAATAATTACATATTTTTCTCATTTTACTGAACCCGAAAGTTCCGGAACTACATAACACGAAACGTGAACTCCTAGATGGCGTTGTAAAACTCCAGTCTGTGGCAATTAGTGCGACGCTGGTGCTGCCATCTGTTGAAATAATGGAGGAAAGAATATAAAACGAGCAATAAGATGACTTGGGGAGGTGTTATTTCTTTGTATGGGATTGGGTATCTGTACGAAGTATTATAATATCTGTGCTAGTAGTATACCGACGTTTCACTAGTTATGTTTAAGTCGAATAATAGGGGTAATAGGGGCGTGCTTATCGCCACCAACCGTGCACAAATCCAGACTCTGTAGCTGCTACTGAAAATTCCTGATGGAAAAACCCAAAAACACTTTGTCTAACCTCGGAATCAAACCCAGGACCATACGAAGAAAGTTTCCCACAGGACAAAAACAAATTGACAAAAAATTACAGGTAAACCAAGTAAACATATAAGTAACACTTAAAATTAGGACATACATTCATTAAATTTAAGTTTAAATTGTAGCCAATTTAAATATTAATCCCGTGCGAAGCCAAAGGGCCACTATCTCAGCATGGTGCTGTAACATTTATGACAAATGTCACAGCGCTGGTATTCTGATAGGGCCCAAAAAAGCCATAATTAAGCTGCGAAACATTCCAAAAATGTTTTTATTATTAAAAATGTGGATCACTGTTGTCTAAATTGAATAAATAAATTATTATTATTATGTGAAACCTCTTTGCAGATACAAGAGATTCCGCGGTGAGAGTTTGACGGCTGAACAGAAGATGGTATCGGGATTGCAGCAGAAACAAAGAGTCACGCTAGCTTAGAATACATTGTGATGGTATTTATATAGACGCCTTAATAAAAGTAGAATTGCTGTAGACTTGAGTAGATACAGTACTTTACACATTTTTAATAAACATCGATTTGGCAACGTGTGCTAATAACAGAAAATTCAATGTAAAATGTAGTCATGAGCAAAAATATGGATATACTTGAAAAAGTTCAAATGCAAATTTTTCGTGAAATATCGATTGCAACTTTGAGATATGACCTACTTTATGATAATAAGGGTTCCTAAATAATAGTTTCATTACGTAATAAAAAATAAAATCAATACAGTAGGCGAAAATTGCTTCTAATTATATACATATTGGCGCTGCTGACTGTACTCTACCGCAGTAGTTGTTGCCTTGTTGCGTTTTACAATAGCGTAGCAAGTCATTGACCCACCTACGTGTTTAGATATCTTTAAATTGAAACGGGAATAAAGACCACTAATGCGAGGTCCCTAACTCTTTTCTAAATAAAAAACTAAATGTGGCACTCGGAGACTGCCGCGGTAAAGCTTATGCAATAGCTTTACCGCGGTAAAGCTTATGCAATAGCTTTACCGCGGCAGTCTCCGAGTGCCACATTTAGTTTTTTTTTTTTGCATTTTTTATCAACAGCAAATAATTAATTATTTAATTTGACAACCTCAGTTGACAACCTTGTTATTTTTCGTAACCATAGCAACCTGGTTGAATACTGAATCTTGAATATTTTCGTTAGGGAATTTCTGGATTCGCTCTCCACGCTCAAAGCCCGCGATAGAAGCTATGCAATAGCTTAAAAAATCAGTTTAACTCCTTATAACACCTGCATCAGCATTATATTATTTGTACTTATATACAATGAAAGTAACCGCTACTGCTAGGTATGCTAAAACCCCAATAGAATAATACCATAGTGACACCGCGGATATGGACACGTTCAACAACAATAAAAATTTGCATAGAAACATTTTTTGCTGTCTGTGTACCATGTATTAATGATAATTATGAAGTAAAGTCCCTAGCACTGATATGTATACACGAAGCAACTTTTAAAAGTGATTTTTTCCTAATAATTATATTGATTAACGTTTCACGTTTTTACGAAGTATTTTTGAGGCCATAATATTACGAAATAGTTTTTTCAAGCGAAAATCGCAATTGAATTTTCCTAAGTTTATACATATAAGTGCTCGTGACTGTACACATGGCGAAAAATCAAGGTATTTTCCAGTATAACATGCCCTCGCTTTCTATAGATTTTCCGTACAATAAGAGATCCACATAAATTGGTTTTGTATGACTTGATTGGTCTACGTGAATACTATACGAACATAGGTACTGACTGTCCAATGTAAAGTAAAATTTAATAACCGACTTCAGAAAACGCAATGTTTTTATTTTAGGAATATACCATTTAGTTTTATTTATTTATTGTGTCACATAATAATCTGATTTATGTTAAGCTTAACACGTGGTTTAAAAATGATATAAACTGCGTCTACGACTCTAGCGCCTGGTTTCAGGAATAGTGATCAACACAATTCAGGGTCCAATAACAACATAACAAATATATTCCCCACGCCCAGTGTTATCCGAAAATACTCCAAGTATGTTCCGCGATTCTTGATAGTTTTCGAGTTATAACTTCTGAAAATTGTATGGGAATGACTTTAAAAAAGTATCTTTTTCTCAGGCCTTTATATGTTCCTTAGCGTTAACTAGAGGCATTTTTAATCTCATTAGCATCACGAAAATTGTATACAAATTAAAGATAGTATTTTAAAGCGGACTCTTTAAAAAAAAATCTTGTACAATATTTTGTGTTATGATCTGAGGATTGATGTATTTCAAAGACAATGTAACTCTATTTGCAGTGGACAGCCAGTATGATTTTTAATATATTCAATTAGTGCTATAAGCTTAAGCTGTGATGTATAAGCTAGTATATAAGTAGGTGCTAGGGCTAATATAATAAGCGCACATACTTAATTAAGAAAAAAATATTGTTTGTATATTTTGTTGCGATGTTTTTATTTAATTTGTTATGAATAAATCGTTTTTTTTTTACAAATTTGGAAAGTTTTATTTTATGTACCTAGCTCACTTCTTCTTTATCGTATGGTTAAGTTAGTGTCTTTTTTTTTTTGGCGGTTGGAAAGTCATCAAAAAACCCCTCCCGCTCTTGGGCAGAGCGAAAGGGAGTGTCAGACTTCTGTCTAAAAACAACCCATGTTCCTTCTTAACCCTTTATGTCGAGGCCGCGGTATCTTTTGCGAACAACCCGCAGCCCCGTCTGGACCCGCAGCCCCGACGGATAGGTTAGTGTCTAACCTAAAGCTTCGGAGTTTGCATTTGTTATACCCAATTCGTGGCAATATTGGCGGCTCATTCCCATTAGTTCGATTCATTAGTTCGATCATCGAACTAGTGAGAATTTTTTTTCTCATCTGTTCGACCGTCGAACTAGTGAGAACTTTTTTTCTCATTTGTTCGACCGTCGAATTAATTAGATTTAAAAATAGTTCTACTACATTTAAATGTTTTACTAATTTCGTAATAAAATAAAAAACGCTAAATTATACGGTAGGTCCCATTTGTTCTATGGAACATGACGTAAAAGAACAAATTGAGAAAATATTGTCCCTATTTGTACTATAGAACTACATACTAGCTTTTGCTCCTGTTTTTATTTGTCTGTGAATGCACAGAACTAAATGGGAATCGCTTTTCCCAAATTCTTCCATGATGAGATGTAAGACGTGAATGACTTTAATCACTGACGTTAATACCAGGTACAGGGGCCCTACTATGACGTCTTAAAACAGTCCTAACTTATTATTAATCCAGTGTGGAGGAGAGATGGCGCTAGACACCCTGTATAGTTCTGTCACGTTTCCACACTGGAATAACATTAAGTTAGGACTGTTTTAAGACGTCATAGTAAGGGGGCTGTTCACTATCAAAAAATTGAAACTACTCGCTACATAATATTTTTATTTTGAAAAATAAAAGCAAAACAGCAGTTTAACAATATGTGTTTCAGTAACTACAAACTAAAAACAATTCTTCTTACCGCTAATATATTCTTATATTAAACAGTCCGCGATAAAAACAAACTAAAACCATTCCTTCTTTTAAATAAAACATTCTTATATTAAATAGTCCCCGGAAAATACTTATTTTGTAGAAAGAGTTCTCCAGCACAAAATTTACAATATAAATCATAAATTTCGATGGGTTCATAGTCATTATGCATCGGGTACCGAAGATGTAGGCAGTCCTGGCAACGGCCCGTGGATGACATACCCTCTTCACTCATAATTACACTGTAATCTTGCAGAGAGTAAAAAAATAAATCTATCAAGATAGTTTTTGGTAACTGCAACTGTTTTAACATAAAATACATATTTTCAATATTTTCAAATATTGACGCCGAGTTATTGAAACAACAATCAATATTTGATTTCATGTACTTAAACAAACTTGTCAAAGCCATTTCATATAAAGTCTTTGGTTGTTTTGAAAACAATTTACGGATTACTTCAAGCCTGTTCATTTTAATTTAGTTTTGTTCAAAACAAGTATTGACATTTTCACTTTTTTTTGTGAATTATTTTGTAAACGGCCAGTGTGCTCTTTAATGAGTCGACAAGTAAATAGTTTTGTTCAAAAACATTTCTACGCTAATTTCTCCAACAGTTAACTGTAGCTGGTTTTCTAATATGTACCTGTCCCTGTTAATGTTTTTTTTTTCTCGTTTAGTTAACGATTTAGATTTGTTTAACACTTTTATTGCTTTAATTTTATTCAAAATTGCATCCTCAGCCATTTTTGTCAAAAATATTATAAACGATGGCGGAGTTCTTTTAAAATGGCCCACAAAATTGTGATGCCAACTCTCCACACTGTTAGTGGTCCTATGTTTAACTCCAAAACAGCACCAAGACTTACGAAAATCATTTTTTAACCAGAATGATTCCATGTATTTCACAAATTTTAATAAGTTATCGTTTGAAATAGAAGCCACTTCCGCTTTTATATATACCCAACCATTGTCTAGCTCTGATAGAGGTAAAAGCGGCAATATTGTACAAAGTGACACAATTCTTTGCAAGAATATATCATTTGATAATTGCAGTTTTTTTGCCTTTCGTCGTAAAGCTCGCGTATAATGAAAGTAACAGCCATGGTAATTCGCATCTGGGAAAACTTCTTTAACAGCAGCGATTGCAGCCCTCTCAAAATCGGTTATAATTTCTGTCGGTGAAAATTCCGGAATAGTACATTTTATCAATTCTAGCATACGCACATACATTTCTTTTGTTTTTTTGGTAATCAGAACATATACTATTGGAATTATATTAGTAAACTCATCAGAACTACCTAAATCCCCATGCATGGTGTAAAGTTCTATAAATGGTGCAGGACAAACTTCGAAAGTGCCATCAAGTAGTATTATTTTAATATTTGGTATTATTCGTCTGGCTTCTTTTGAACAAAACAGTAAAATGCGGTTGTTTCCATCGTTAAAATCGGCAAGTAGCATATCGGTATACTGAGTGGGAATTTGTAACTCACATGCATCATTACAAGACAGCAAAGGAACTTGAAAGTGTTCATTCCTTTTACGATAAATCGTAGATTTGACTTGTTTATAAGAAGGTATATTTTGTATAAAATGTATACCTTTGTCGTGAAATGTTGACACCACTTTTTTGTACACATTCGGCACAGTATCTTGCCCTAGAGCCGCTTCTTCGACACACGTTGCTATCACGTTTTTTGTAATTTCTTTTGTTTCCTCCTTCACACAATTTATGTGGTGTGGTTTCTTTTTCATTATTAATTTCTCCGTCTAAAAATAAAATAAATATGAATATTATAAAAAAACTTTTTAAAGCTGAAAATTGAAAAAAAAATATTATTTACATAATTAACTCACCATAGAAATCTTCATACTTCCGACACATTTCAGTTTCCGGTAATTTATACATCGCCATAATGACATTCCTCTAGTATAATTTGTCTGTAGGTAATATTCTTTATCACCATGCTGTAAAACTTTTCCACGACCCCGTTGCAGAAAATTCAAACTATCAAAATTTACGTTTATTTCCATTACGATTAGCAAAGATCCAATCCAATCATAAACAAACAACAATAAAGAAGTGAGTACCCTGCAACTGCAGCTCTCTCAAAATCCGTTAAAATTTCTGTCGGTGAGTAACCATCTAATCATCAATGTCACTAAGACAAGTGGTAGCAAATCATTCTCGAGTGGCCAGTTTACATGTCAACTTCAAGAAGTTTATATACTTAGTTTGTTCTATGGAACAATTTGAGACAAAAAGTACAAACTGTTCTATAGTACAAATAGGGACAATATTTTCTCAATTTGTTCTATTACGTCATGTTCCATAGAACAAATGGGACCTACCGAAATTATAGGCTGGTGCTAGTCGTCTGCTAAGTGGATGAATCACCGTTTCGCGACAGTATCCTTTATGGGCGGCATGGGCACCGGGCCGTAGGCCGACGAAGGAGGCCGGCGGAGGCCCGGCACTTCGGGGACAGAAGATATTAGTGTTATTTAATATGCGAGCGAAGCGAGCGCGCGTCATGGAGTACATGCGTTGCATGTATGAGTGACGTGACCAAAAGCTTTGTTATACTTTGTTCTAATAATATTATTATGGTAAATAAACATTATGTTATTTTAATTTAGGACTTAAAACTTTTATGGAAAACGATTTTATGTCTTTCGTATATTATAGTATTTCGACTGGCCTGTTGGTCTAGTGGTTAGTGACCCTAACTGCTATGCCGGAGGTCGTGGGTTCGATTCCCACCCAGGACAAATGTTTGTGTGATGAGCACGATCATTTGTTCTGTGTCTGGGTGTAATTTATCTATAATATGTATGTATTTAGAAATATATAAGTATGTTTATCAGTTGTCTAGTACCCATAACACAAGCTCTGCTTAGCTTGGGCCTAGATGGCGTTGTGTGATAGTTGTGGAATATTATTATTATTATGTTATTATTATTATTGATTGTAATATTTATGAAAAAAGTTCTCACTAGTTCGACGGTCGAACAGATGATAAAAAAAATTCTCACTAGTTCGACGATCGAACTAATGGGAATGAACGATATTGGCATGGCACGCACGCTATTACCTACATGAGACAAACATAACTGTCGAAATATCTCTGTACTATTGTATACACCTCTGGCTATGCCTTTGGAGATTATAGGCGTGATGTTATGTTATTCTTATCCTTACATAGTATAAAACAAAGGACCGCGTCTGTTTGTTTGTTTGTTTGTTTGTCTGTATGCTTAAATCTTTAAAACTACGCAACGGATTTTGATGCGGTTTTTTTTAATAGATAGAGTGATTCAAGAGGAAGGTTTTAATACCTTTTTTGTACCCGTGCGAAGCCGGGGCGGGTCACTAGTAGTAAGTATAATAATGAAAATTGTAATTGAAACATCTCCCACAACCTATTTACTATAACATTAAACCTATACTTACTTCTTCATACAAACATTATTATAATATATAGCCTATCTAAAACTCCCCTTGTCTCAAACAATCCTCTAACCAAAATCTCAAGACAGACATTCTCGATTCCCACAGTTTCCTAAACTAGCTAATAATGTTGCCAGTACAGCCAGAGTTGCCAGTTGATGGCTAAACTTTTATCTGGCGGCGCTAACAGCTCGGAGTGGCTGTTAATTAGCAGCGAGTACCAGGAGATTGAATATTGATAATATCTAATTGATTGCTTCGTGAAATGCAGCGGTTTCGGCGATTAGTGCTAGGTGAAATGTTGTCTGTTGGATGTACGGTTTTGTTAATTCATTTACAATATCATTAAAAGTCCTTAGATATGTTGTTATTCAAATTAGTTGAACGTGTTTTTTCATTTGCAGATCTTCTTAAATCTAAAAAAAACTCACTCCTTTTTCCCATGGGGGTAAACAGAAACCACAGAACGCCACCGGCTACGATCCTTTCATAATCCATTTGCCTCGTCCACGTTCATAATTATCTATAGGTATCTGGTCATGCACGAACATCGGTTGCGAGTACTACGCTCTAACATCATTGTCATCATTTCAGCCCGTAATCACCCACTGCTGAGTACAGAGTTTCTCCTACCAAATTTTTCGGTTCTGTGCGTCCTTTATCCAGGTGCTTCCCGCGCTTTTGACGATATCTTTGAAAACCGGTAATCTCACTTCTTTTGTTTTGTGTTGCCTATTTGCAGCGTGGTGCTATTCGCTGTTTTTCAATGGCTCAACCTGCTGTCCATGTAACCAATAGATGGCGCTACGCGCACTGGCTCGTCTTGATAATATGAGGACAAGACACAAATATACTCTGTGTCATGGCGAATATGCTGAAATAAAAAGTTTTTGCTCACAACAGTAAAAGTGGGCTTGTCCAAAATGATGCTAATAATTTATAATACGGCCATATGACCGGTATTTAAGCCATAGGGTAGAGACCATGCTGTGGATATCGAATTAAGAAACATTAAACCATCCCTACGTAGTATCACGAGTTTTTACATTACTAATTTTGGTTGACGATGGCATTTACCTAAGTATTTGGTTACACTTTAACTCAGATAATGGTCTCTACCCTTTTTTTTTTTTTTTGGTGGGTGGAAAATCATCGAATAAACCCCCCCCCCCCCCCCGCTCTTGGGCAGAGCGAAGGGGAGTGTCAGACTTCTACTGACTAAAAACCAAACCCATGTTCCTTCTTCTTCGCCCTTGAGTCGGAGCCGCGGTAAACGGCTCTTTCACACAAATCTGTCTTATATGTTCTGCAAAATGATTTAAATATTCTAACAACAATTTCGTACAAAGTTTCCAAAATTAACGTAAAATGTTTCCAAGTCTGTAGGTAATTAGCTGTTTACTTAGAGCAGCGCGGGAGATAAGCGTGTTTTATTGAAAAACTTACGCGCTGCCGCAGTTTTGATTAAGATTAGTTCGTAACTTGCACAATAATTTAGATTGAGCGGTGATTTGGAACGCGACGCGAGATGCCGCGAAATTTCGCGGTACAAGGATCCTTTACGATTTTACTGGATAGGGCAGGAAAAAGTGTTTTTCGCTGCTCGAGCAGATTTGGTATGATACGTTTAATAATATGTATCGTATCGTACGTCGAAACAGTCTTGTCAGAGTACCTAGGTGTTAGTAGAAGGTAAGACTTGGTACCTTGGTATAACCTACACGGAAAGATGTTCGGCGGCTGTTTGACTTCCCCGTATCAGTAATGATCTAGTTTATTAGTATTAGTGGGCACATTCAGTAACATTTAATAGATTACTGGATACTTAAAAATCCAAAATCAACTGTGAATATAATGGTCTTACCCTATTCTCGATCTAAAATGATAAACTGTACTAAATCATAAGTATGTAATGTTAGTCTGTAAGGCTATGAGCAAAAGTAGCCTGAAAATAAACATATCTAAATGCTATCTAATTTTGTACTTACCTACATTTTGAAACTACATCACACATCAAGACGTACTTCAGTTGCTCCATCCAGCACGTTCCACGCTCCACATCCCACCTCCCTGTTCCACCATCTTGTAAACTTTGAGCGTCGGTTAATAGCTTAACACGCGGTTGTAACGAGTTGCTTAATGAATTAAATCTGTATTAACTGCCGCTACCAACGACGGGTTACTATATTTCACTTGCATACGCCGCGGTTACAGATAAGTGATCTGTTAAATAAGTATCTAAGTACTTATATTCTTGTTTTTAAGTAATTTCCGCAGTTTGATCTTATTAAAATTTATGAGGTTGGCTTGATATATTTGGGCAAGACTCTTCTTTGCGTCCGTGAACCTCTAGTGCTTCATCGATTTTTGAATGAAAAATTCACCACGTTCACGGCTTCTCCGGTGGCAGCGTACAAGTCACTTTTTGCACATGCTCCGGGGCATAGATGTCAGGATGAGAGTTGGAATATAGTTTGCAGCATATAGTGACTTAAACGGAACTTGTCAACGGCTAGAGCTGAAAGTAGGCCTGTGACTATGTAGGAATGGCTCAGGTCTAAGTTATTAAACTGACATGGTACTGTTAATTGGGACAAGCCCGCCACACTATTCCCAAACCACTGTAACTCCTGATAACCAGAACCAACAGTGGCGACCATAAGAAAAGCGCCGAGACAATGAAGCTCGACGAAGTCCTAGAGAAACGATTTAACTGTCTTGGGTCCCGCAACGAAATTAATCAGAAAAGAATAGCGGAGGAGTAGAAAAAAACATAATTTCCACTGACATGGTATAGTATCGGTATCGGCCCTGCTGGAAGTGCCATGAACACGGATATAAACCTTGGTGCTTACAACTGCACCAAAATAATGGTAAACCCAAAATATATTTTTAGCTTCATTTCGGCTAAAATACTGCAGAATCGAAAACCTGAACACGTGTGCGGCATCCCAAACGACCACCAAACCATTTGCTAAGCGCGATGATTACTATAATTTTCGACCATTCTATCCGTCAATGGAGATCCATGCAAATTGACAAGTCAATCTAAAAACGGTCTCCGGAAAAATCATCGTCCTCTGCTTATTCAAGACGCCTTCCCATCTAAATTCAAGACGAATCGTTCCATAAATAAAGGAAAATAAAGCGGCTTTTGTAGGCAAAGGTCCACACCGAGTCAGGCGAGGTGGCAAGGTGGAATTAGGGCCCTTGTCCGCCTAAAGAAAGCAGTTTTTATTCCGTCTAAAGTAATTATTGTGTTTTTGTGAAAGAGTTTGTTAGCGGACCATTCAGAGTCGAGGACACGGACGCTTTCTTGATCGAGGGACGGATTTGGGAGGGCGGCTAATGGAATTTAATATACGTGGTTTGTTACTCGCAGAACGATTCGTTATTTTCTTTCCTTGCCTTATTTACAAGAACCCAAGCCAAGTTTTAGGTCCCGAGTTCGAGAACCTAAGAGATAAAAGGGTACCTACTATGACGTCTTAAAACAGTCCTAAGTTATTCTTGATCCAGTGTGGAAACGTGACAGAACTATACAGGGTGTCTAGCGCCATCTCTTTTCCACACTGGATTAAGAATAAGTTAGGACTGTTTTAAGACGTCATAGTAAGGCCCCTGGTTATACACGATCTACACGATAAAGAAAGAAGACAAGAAAAAGATAATAGTAAAATAAAATGTAGTGCAATTAATCATTTCGCCATAAAGTTGGCATGCAAACATTAACGAATAAAAAAATTCTACTTTAATTTTTTTTTTACTTACAGTAGTACTAAAACGCAACACAGCTAAACTAAATTAATTTTCACCCTAATATTATTTTTACTTAGTTTTAAATTCTTCGCGTGGTCTCGAGCTCGACCACAAAAAGCGCGTAGCTAATTAGCGTAGCTCGTAGGCCGCTTTTCGTAGCCTCGTAGACGTTGCCTACGAGCGTAGGTCAGCTCCGTAGACGTTGGCTACGAGCGTAGGTCAGCTCCGTAGACGTTGGCTACGAGCGTAGGTCAGCTCCGTAGACTGCTACAACAAACTTTTACTTTTTGTTTCTCGGTGTTGGAGAATGTTAGATACTGATCATATAGTTATTATAACGGTGGACGTTTTTTGTAGATGGACTCTTCTTAATTGCATATACTGTAATAATAATGTATATACGGCCCAATAAAGCAAAACTTTGTTCCACCCAGTGCTCTGTATTGTATAGGCTCCCACCCCTTTTTTCCCCGGTCTTGCCGAGTCTCAACCACGATCTTATAAATGGTATCTACCCATCGAACTGTTAGTCCGCCAACATTTATTCTACGGTATCTCGCAGCAAGCAATGACAATAATTCATTTCATAGTGATGGATTTATTCCATTATACTTTATATCTGTCAGTTGCTTTGAAGCTTACTACTAGTAACTGTATAAAATTGCACATACAAGTCAAAACATTTCTACAAAGTCCCACCTCCCAAGTCCGTCCCCGTCCATTGCCCGGAATATTCTTGTTTTCCTCGAGTTTTCTCAGCTTTTCTTCGCGTTTTCTTTCGTTTGCTGCCTTAATTAGCTCATTCAGTGGCCCCTCCCCGCCGCGTCCCTTACCGCACCCCCTAAATTATCTTATTTATTGAAAGCACTTTTATATTACATTTTGAAAACCCGAATGGAGTATTTAGCGAGCATTTAAGGATCGGTGAAGCCCCAGAAAGCGAATAAGGTGATATTTTATTGGTAGGGCGATGAACTTTATTCTTCGCTTTTTTTTGAATAATCAAATATTTATCGGATTTCAGTTTACGTTACGTTTCGTCTATCTGGGTTTTTATTATTTTGGTGTCGTTGAGTGAAATGCGTATCTGTCAATATTTTATTTTCGCATTGTAAAAATCGGATGACCCATAAAATGTGAGACAGGTAATGTATAAAGCTACAGGCTTAGTAACTTCTTTAACATTACAGAGCAAAAGTATCTTACAGAATATTCGGCATTAACCTATTTAATGCCACAGCCGTTGCCTTCAGTTCACGTTTCATTTGATACTAGAAGAGTTTTATCCTTCTCTGTAAGTCAAGTTAAGTCTTATATGAATATTGTGTCAGTAATAATGAAAAATAAGAAAGAAGGTCCCAGTTTAGTATTAGGTACAGACGTAAGATGTTACAGATTTAGTCAACTGGGCTGGTGGACTACTGGACTACTTAATAAAAACTGTTTTAGCATGTTAGGTCTCGGAACCATGTTTTGTAACAAGAAACTTTAACATGTACCTAACATTTTGCTGCAAGCAATCGTAAAACGTCCTTTTTTAAGAGTGCAAGCCAATTGCTATCAACCGGGCACAGATCACGACTCAGTGGATGCTGAGAAAAATCTGATTGAAAAACCCAAAAAACACTAATCCCGACCCGGGAACAAAATCCAGGACCTTTTGCTCAGCCGTCGCGCTTGCGACCACTCAACGAGGCAATCCTTTTCATGGATATTCACAAATAAGATGAATCTCAGACTATAAAAAGCTTCAACACCTTTGAAACCTTTGTAGCACCGACAACCTTTGTAAAAACCCAAAAATAAACAAAACAGTTAAAAATTAAAACGCAGAAGAAAACGCGAAACTGAAACCACTATCTTCACCTGAGCCAGACGTGCCCGTAAAAGAAAAAGGGGCGAAGTCTTGCCGGAAGTGTCTCTGATAAGCCGCCATAATGGCCGCCACTGATAACAGCGCTCCCGCCTTTTTCTCCCGCCAAAACAGGGCGCCATTGTTGACGCAGAATGGCGACACAAAAGACATCTCGCGACACAATGCCGCACACTCACACAGTGAAGTAATAAATTTTTTGTAGTCTATTCACAGGTTTATGCCATTTTTATAGGTTGTGTAGGTAAGTTTGATTTTTGAGGTCGTCTATGGTAGGTTAATGGGTATTGGGTGATGCTGATAGGTGTTGCGAGAGAAGAAAAACAAAGTTTTTTCTCTCAGATGTCGTCGCCGTAAGAATTTCCCCACTTTTTTTTCAATAGGTTGGTATGTCAAATTTTAATAACATCCAAAAGACCATAGTCATTATTGTGTTTATGTTTAAAATAAAATCATCATTTGGTGAAAGTCTCTGAAAGATTTTATAAGCTTTTCATGAAGATCATTATCTTAAACGACGCAGGATTGCAAGTTACATTCAGAAATATACCATAGTGTAGTGTAGCTATATAATAATAGTTCAAGTAGATATTAAAAGAAGTTTCAAAATCAAATAGGTTGGGAAGGCTCTATACTATAAGATATAGTGGTTTTAGATTTTATAAAGACTTCGCGAAATCGCGAGTACCTTTAAATATCCATCTCCAAATAATTAACTGAAATAACAACCTTTTTTAGCTTGTACAACACATAATAACCGCTCAAATAATAATTTATACTCAGTGTCGTTAATTTTCTTGGAAGCAACAAAATAATCTCATAACAAACCATCGACATTATTAAAATATTAATAAACCGTAACATACACATTCAAGTGCGTTCAATTTGTGGTTTTAATAAAATTTTAATTGACACGTATTAGGTTTTCAAGTAAATTATAAAGGAGGCAGAGTGGCCGCTTTCCTTTGCCACTCCGGGAACATTAGCGACGGGGGTGGGTGCTGGGACAAATTTTTGTTTTTCACTCGCGTTAGAGACAGCGATAATGGGAACACAGCGTGTAAGAAAGAGACAACAGCAGGTGCACACATTGCCTTTGTTAAAGAGCAAAAATAATAGAGAGAACGGTCGTTTATCTCTTTTTATGGCGGGAACGCTATCTTCCCGCCGACGCTATTATGGAAGACAATTTTGGCGCGAAAGAAAACTGCTTATTACTTCTTATTCTTGGTGGCTGGTTTGGCAAATTTTTCTTTTTTTAAAAAGCTGGCTACCGTCAAGTGGGTCTTTAGAGTTCCGTTTTCATTTTTTCTGTTGTTTGCACCTGATTTAGTATGAGTAATTAGGTGAGTAGGTATCTGATTTTATCCTTTTGTGTATAATTAGGTACATGTAATTTTTTTCACAATTCTTGCGTGGTACAATACGATGGTTCGGTTAAACCTGTACCTATGGAAAAAGTTACGGACACCTCTGAGATATAATAAACTATAATACCCGTCAGTCTCCGGTGTCTACCAGGCTACGGAATCATCACTTACGCATAAATTACATTCCAAACTGATGTACTTATCGATCTTATCATTACCCGCACTAAAAAAGTATTTCCTTAATAATTACTATACGAGACAACAGCATAAACTTTTCCCCAACATTGTTCTCCTCCTCTATATCTTTGGTAAAGCAACACTGAAACGCCTTATTTTCTCTCACAACAGATAATTATTTCCAATAGCTTTGTCTCATCTCAGTGGGATGTTGGCTCAGTTCTCAATAAACCGAATTAATTGATCGCTGACACTTTTGTGGTCTACGAACAATGGTTCTGAGATCGCACCATCTTGATACTTTAGATACTGAGAACATTTTTTTATGTGATAAGGGGGTCCAAAATGGCCGCTTTAGTAGATTAGAATAGGAAAATAATATGATATTCGTAAAATGGTCACCGACGCAGTTACTATTATGGATGGTCCATTTTACGATTTTTTAAGCAATTCATGTTATTGATCCATCTCCAGAACTATTGTTCGTAGACCACAAAAGTGTCGGCGATCAATTATTTGGGCCATTTTAGATTCTGCACATCATTTGCTGACCAGGGGTGGTCAGCAAATGATGTGCAGAAAATAGCATTAAATGTATTCATGCTGCCTTTGGCTAGATTCACACAGCTTTTAATTTATCAGTTCGATTACATAAGCGGAAAAGTGTATAAGAATACACATTACACAATCTTGACTATTTATCGATTCCTACCTCTAAGTATTGATCTCTTGTCTGTCATAAACTCTGACGTAAGAAGAATTAATAACGAATTTAGCCTAATCCGACAATTTACTTTTGCTTTTATGTCCTATAATAAACAAAAAAGGTCTCAGTCGTTATTCATAGATATTAATACGTTTTTTTTCGAAAAATGCACTTCATTTCCCGACCTCACAAGTATCAAAACCGCTCACACCTACTACCCCGGCTCTCTGCTTCCATTGTGGCACCATTCTTCTCATTTCTTATTATCAGTGAATTAGATCGTTCTCGCAAATGGATTAAAACGTTAAGTATTTATTTATCGCCCACTTAATCTGAGACCGTGCGGTTATACAAACAGACGGTTAAATTATACGCTTTGTTAATGTTATAACGAGGGTCTTACGCTTGATTTTGTGGTTATTTTTTAAGTTTGCTCAGCTAAGTGATGACGGCTGGTGTAATTGTGTTTGTTGGGGGCTAGTGTTGTACTTAGGAGTCGTGGTGGGTTATTAGTTGTGGTGTGGTTGGTTTCCTGGTTTATTTCATATTTGGGAGCCATTATTTTGTAAAAGTTGCTAAAGATAAGACAAGTTTTCTGGCTGGTTAGTTCTCAAATACTTAATATCGATTTATGTAATGACGGCCCACAATTTACCAGCTTTTACTGATATACTCCTTTCTCCTTTTCAGTGGTGTACTATACATACACAGTGTAAGGTATATTGAGATGCAAACAGTCACCATGAATAATTCTAGACTCCCAGACTAGAGAAAACATTTTAAGGTTAGAAAAAACCCTTCTCCATTTGGTCACGTAGGTAGGTATTTCACTTATGTATCACAGCATAATCACTAAGACTACCCTACCACCCTGGACCTGGACCTATACACCCTGTGAAGTTTAATTATTATCTACTCCTCTTGGTTTCCACCCATACAGAACCATAGACCACCAGCTCTACGGAACCACTCGTACAGAGCCGAGCCAATCATTGGAAGCCCCTGTTACTTAGCGTTCATTCAGCTCCCTGTTGACACGGGCCGTCATTACACGAGACGTTTGCCTCCAATTGTCGGATATAATCTACTTTTTAATGTCGTTACCTTGGATTTTGTGTCGCACTTATGTTATTTTGTTGATTGGGATTATATGGTGTGGGTAATTGATTGATTGAAAGGATTTAACAGCATTTTCGGTATTAATCAATCGAGTTTAGGTCGCGTTTTTATTTTATTTAGGTTATTAACTTTGACACCATTCCTCCCACCATGTGTCCATCGACTTTGCTTGGAAACTACAGTTTTAAGTAAGTATCTTCTGTTATTACTAAGTAGGTTTTTTTGGCCGCAACTCGCCTGACGTGAAGCGATGATGCAACACGAGAAGCTTTCTTTACCAGCGTTTTTTACATCTAATGATTTACAAAAAGTCGAGATTTATTTTTCAGATAGGTTTATTTTCTGTAAATTCATTGTGTTTGCAATAGTTGCAAAGTGGCTATGGAAGATGTACAAACTTATCTTTTTTAGTTTTAAGGGAATGAAACAACAAACTGTACACACTCAAAATCATTCTGCTTGTTTAGTTTTAACTTTTTTTAGTTTATAGTATATTTTTCTTAAAAAATGTTTTCAGTATAAAACAAGTAAATTAGTAATTTAAGTTACGGAAGAGCGGAGTCTCCTAACACAGGCTTATTTGCTTAAAAGGAGGCTCCTACCCCTAGTTGTTAAGGTTTACTATTGTTCAAACGAATAAAGCATTTTTCATTTTCATTTTTCATTTTTTCAAAACCCTACAAAATTTACCAGCGTTTCTGAACCATATTTCCAATTTAAGGCAAATGGAATTTCTTTTTTAAATAAAAAAATAAACCTGGTACAGTTCTATATCTATAAATAAAAGTATGTACTAAGATTAAATAAATAAGGTGAGACGCGAATGTTCACAACGGCTCGGCATTTGGTTTCGGGCGAGGTGTAAGATTGAACTCAATTTAATTTGTACAAAATGGGAATACCTCCCGTCTGCTCAATCTCAGGGAGTGTGTTTTTTATTTAATCTTTTTTTCTATATAAGAAAATTTATTTGATATCGCTGGGGCCCGCGGTCTCTGCTCAAATCGTATCAATCAATTGTCAAAATATGAGAATACTCCATCTAGGCGGTATACCTACACTTAATTGGTTTATATATTTTTCATATTATATATTATGTACAATTGGAGAGACCACAGTTGGAAGGAATGGAGGGAGGCCTTTGCTCAGCAGTGGGACAACATAGGCTAGCTATAATAATAATAATAAAATAATAATATAATGTACAACGTGTAAAAGGACCGATCATGAAGCCGTCAACCAAGTACTTGGTATATACATCAAACTAAGTAACTCTACGCAAAAGTGTTTGCTGTGTTACGACTTTTTTATGGTGTGAAAAATCTTAGGTAACGGTGGTTTAATGTAATTCTCTCAAAACATTGTGCATTGAATAGTAGGTACAGCAGGGCTCAGGGGGTCTAAAATGACCTCATAGGCGTTCAATGGACAACCATTTTGCAATCTGAATAATATTTGTATTTTTTTTTTTTTATATAAAGAACGTTGTCCCACACTATAGGAATTTCTCCTGTATCGTGGGTGCGTTCACAAACATTTAAACTCACATACACAAATACCCAGACCCGGAACAACTATCTGTAGGTCTTACAAATATTTGTTCCGTGCGGGGATCGAACCCGCGACACGCAGCGCGGCAGTCCATTGCTTGAGCCACTGCGCTAACCGTGCCGTCAAATTACTCAAATTACGGTTACGGACTGCCTCGTTGATCTTGATCTCGCAAGCACGACTAGTGACTACTGAGCATGAGATCCTGGGTTCGATTCCCGGATCAAGCAAAGTGTTATTGGGTTTTCTCATAGGGAATTTGATAGTAGCAACCCCGTGCCGGCTGCCTCGATTGGTGTACTGTTGGTGGCAATAGGCTCGCCCCTTATTCCATGGGAAGTAAACATTTCTGGCGAATTATGTTATGTAAAAAGCGGTATACCAAATGTACGAAGATATAATGATTCTAGAAACAAAGATACTGTGTCTCATTCTGATATTCAAGCATTTTCCTCCATTCCCGCCACTGGTTCAGTAAGAACTGCCCCAAATGGCAGTTATTAAAGAAAAGACGAATATATAATGGATCTCTTAGTTATTGAAAGTGTGCGAAAACAGCGCGATTCACACACGAGACAGAGAATCGATCGGAACGTAATGTAATTTATAAGAAAACCTCGGCGTCTCACCGTTTTATGCGAAAAATAATGACATGATAGAGATGGGAGCAGAAGGTTCGTTCTATTCAATACAGAACTTTTTATAAAACTTCGCATCATTATTATAGGGTTCCGTACCTTACCTGAAAATGAACCCTTATAGAATCACTTTGTTGTCCGTATATCTGTCAAGATGTTGTTTTAGGAACACGTAGATGTATCAAAAAGTAAAATTTGTATCAAATATGCAAGTATATGATTCTATGGCGACTGCAACATCTATCGCAACACATGCGAACTAATTGGCGATTTCTACATCATTCATTCATTCATCATCAAAGTTATCCGCGACATTAGCCTTTATAGAAAATCCCGACTTCAATATGTTGGGCAGTTAGCCCAACAGACACAACACCCGTCTGGTCGGAGGATCCTCCTTTTTTCTATGAGGGATGAGGAACTTTACACCCTGTTCCTCATACCCCCCCAAAGTTCCTTTCAGATTTGAAAAAGTCTTGTATATCAACGCGATATGACCGTTTATGTAGCTTACCTTTGCGATTTCACAAGCAAATCAAAACCCAGCTACGTCCCGTTGATCTTTACCATGTATTCAGTAAATCATTCTGAAAGAAGACGCCAAATTAGACTCAACACACAGCAGCATCAACAGCATCAGCAGCAGGCCGGATTTCGTCCAAGTTTCTCTACCATAGACCACCTTCACAGTTTGAATCAACTAGGTACTAGAAAAATATTCAGAATATCATAAACGTCTGTACCTGGCTTTCGTGGACTACACAAAAGCTTTCGACAGCATAAAACACAATGTCATATTCCAAAAGAAGAGAGAGCAAAAAAGAATTTTAGGTTGTAATAATACAGTAATTTACAACAAATCAGGCTTCATCGTCAAAATTACGAGCAATAAGTTATGGGTTCGAACCAAGGCTGGCGCATTACTTTGTGTAATTTATCTCATCACCAGTGCTCTAAAAACGGTGACGGCAAACATCGTGAGGCGTGCAACAAATGTCAAAATTCGAAAACATATTGTGATATGTACGAAGCTGCACTGGGCCCACGTGGTGGAATAAAACCAATTTCTTCTCATAGAGAGAAGCCTGTGTCCATCATCATAATAGGGATGTTAACAAAAAAATCTAATTAGTCCGTCAGATAGATTTCCAAAAAATATTGGACACATATTTTATCTTTTTTCACGTAAAAAAACAATGAAGACAATACAGTGCTTTGAAAACTCGTGTGACGTCATATTCTAAGACATTAGTATGACATTTCTTAGCGAGCAGTGACGTCACAACCTCCCACTCAAATCTTTGACGCGTTTTATCTTCGTAAATTTTTATTGATTTGATAAAACACAAAATACGTATCCAATAATTTTCGATAATCTAACAGACGGACTAATTAGAATCTTATTTTTTTTAGTCAGTAAACATCCCTATTTTCTTGCCGTTATCCCGATTAATTTGAGGTCCGCGCAGCATGTCTTCCTCTTCCATACCTCTCATAACATTATAGGGTGATTATGCAATTTAAGAAAAAACTGCTTTTCCTGTACCATATTGAGGTGTATGTATGTATGTGTACGTGTGTGCGTGCCTGCACCATTACGAAGGGCCACTGTGCCAGTATTAAACTAGCATCCAATAGCAACGGTAGTTTCATTCGGTAGCGGACAGATCACTGGCGACGAGGTACCCACGTGTTTTAAAAAAAAAAAAGTTAGTGGTAAAAATAACGAATTTCATCGGAAATCTTTTGAACTTCGACCATGACGGGCAAGAGTGGCCCATATTTAAAGGACGGCTACTGCAGTTTATCAAACTAAATAGTGTAAAAACCGAAAACAAAAGTGCATTATTACTGACTCATCTTTCGGACAGCACCTACCGCCTTGCACGGAACCTACTTCATCCTGATATACTGGAGGAAGTTACGTTCGAGGATCTAGTAAAAAAGTTAGATAAGCATTTCACACCGAAACGATGTGTATTTGCGGACCGAGAGAAGTTTTACGAGGCGAGGAGGTCCGATGGCGAGAGCGTCGAACAATGGGCGGCTCGTGTGAGAGGATTGGCAGTAAACTGTGACTGACAACTACTGACTGTGTCTTGTAACTGTGTGTGTGTGTGTGTGTGTAACTGTGTGTCTAAGTTAGTCATGGTAATGTCATCACTAACAAAATACTTAAACATGTTTTGATTTCCGACACGATTTAGTTTCCACATGGACGTAGAACTTCTGATACTCTCTTCACAGCGGTAATGAGGTGTGTCGGATCAGACAGAAATCGTCTTTATCACCACAATTGTGGTTCTATTTTGCGCACGATTCATTTGAATGTTATAGCGAGCGACGCAATTCATAACCGAGGACACTTTATGAATTGAATTCTATATTTTTATAGATTTTCAACTCCACTTGCTTATTTATTTTGTTTTAAACTTGATTAGGTACTCTGTTAGTCGCCCTGATTGACTTAAGTTTCATGATGTTATCACAGATAGAATGTCTATTTGTCTTTGCCTTATGAGATGATCAGAAATAATGCGAAATAAGGAGCAACGTAGCGCAACGTGTCTCATTATTTTGAATATTGTCCATAATAGGGTGCTTACCTATTTTATTTTTCAGGTAGAAACTTAATGTTGTTACTTTCATTTAAAAATAAAAATATCTCCTATCAAAATAAACATGATTTAAAAAAAGATACATATTATATGTCTTTCTTAATTGCATTTCATAAGCGCAGTCTGATATAAACTAAACTGTGTCACCCAAAGACGACAGAATTACTAGCAGACAGGACACAATTTAGCGAGACCAAGCGGCTGCCTCCAGCGAAATTAAATGACGCTGCATTCGCAAAGAAAATGCAATCACCGCCCCGGTATATTCCCCGATGCAAATCTCAATTTCCGAGTCAGTGTGCCCCGCTATTCCTTACGCTAATAAAACGTGCACCAAACTGAGATGCTGTTTCGTTCGCTGATGAACGCCAAATGACGTTATGACAGCGCACGCCGCCATTTAACGCCTATTTGGTTCCAATTTCAAATCTCCCGCGCTCCCCTGCGGTTCCGGACTCGAACGGGGCATAGATAATAGCGTTTTGTTTTATAAGTTTAAATGTTTTTTCGGCCAGTATCGGATATTAGATTAAGGAATGGAAGGAGTTTATATTCGGCTTTGCAAACTAGATTTTTAATTAAAACAGTGTTCTCATCAAAGTTTGAAACATAAACCGCTCGCGTAGGAGTTTTATCCAAATGAAATTTGGATGGACTGCTGTATGTGAATGGCATACAAATAGGAATAAAAATGATTCACTTTGGGTGGAAAAAAGAAAATGAAAGAAATCAATATGGCCGAAACAGAGAGGGGTAAGCCGCTAGCTCGTCGTCGTACTGATACACAAGTTATTTTTGGGACTGAGATTGAACGTACTTTTTTATGAGACCTTTCTTAAATGTTTTTGGTTTTGTGCCTGATTGGGTCAATAAGGTTTTAAAGGCTAATTAAAATAGAGTTGAATATTTTGTATGATGTACCATACATCTAAAATGATTGTGTCTACGGATAAGCTGCGATGTGGTATTATTTAAAACGAAATAAAAGTTAATTGAATTGTAAAGAAACGCGACTTTTATCAGCTAGATTGCTTTTGAGGTCACGATTCAGTGTTTTGATTACGTAAATAGGTAATTAAACGCCAATTTTGGGCAAATCAATTGAATTAGATTGACACCATAACCATTTTTAGAGCTTAGAAAATAACAAAGATATGAGTCCCATGTCGGGCGCCAATACTTTTTCGAGATTAACTTGATTTAAACACAAATATTTTAAGAAAACAAACAAGAAGTATAATGTCTTCCAAACAAAAAGAATATTGTCTACACCGTTTTCTTTTATTCGTAGCGCAGCGATCGCGTTCCGAATCCCGATACACGAATATCCGTTCTGCCATTTTGGCGCGCGGGCGGCCGGAAACCCAAGGATATAAAGTTTCGCGCGCCTTTCTGCCCGCCATGACACTTTTCAATATTTTTACTCTTATTTACCGCTATTATTTATGTGCGCCATTCTTTGGCGAGGGAAACCGACCGGCTATATTGTCTGTTGTTGGTTTTCTATCGCTGAGTCCTTTATGTTTTGTTTGTATTTGACCTCTGTATTTTTGTTTGGGGCGAGAAAAAATGTTTGTCATAACTTCGTTCCAGTTTTTGGGGAAAATTATAATGGTTTGAGTTCAGTAGCGATATCTTTCGTATTAGGGTTTGCCTTTTAACAATTTTGGTGCAGTGGACTTCAGTTTATCTCCCTGTTAACTCGTATTGACTGACATTGTAGACTACACGTGGGAGGTGTTGATCAGATCTGTAAAATTATCTCTCAACCACTAATATGTCCTTCGAAATATTAAATGATTTCACAAAGTTGAGTAGGAGTTCAAATCAAGGTAATTAGGCTAAGAATCATTGAAATCAACATATTTTATTTCACATCCATCAAAAGCACGGGCACTTATGGTTATGAAACGTCTTAAGATAGGGGTCCGGTTCACGCTGGTCGTTTTCTATGGAGAAGAACCGGCAAGAAACTCTTACCAACATGTTAGGATTTAAAATCCCATTGCATACTTAAACATTCCCCCAAAACGCCCGTGTTCCACATTTTGGGAACAAGCAACACATCTGAGTCCAAAAGAGAGAAGCGAAGAGACCTAAGAAACAACACTTTACCCTAAGCAACCAGGACTTTGGATATCAACCCACCAAAACTAAATCTAAATATAGACATCTGTCAAGTAGGTACACCAAAAGATTCCCTCGCCATTCATGATACGTAATCGCATAGAGATTTAAAAAGCTAAGTTGCGTCCCCAAACTGGTCGGGATGTTTTTTATTCGAACAGAATGGCTCTTTTCACATCCATTGCGGCGTAAGGTGGTCACTTTGTGGAGGTATCGATGCTGGATGTGGTACGAGCGTGGAGAAAATGGATGAACTTTCGTTGTTTGTGAATTGTGCCGTCGCGCGTCGTAATTGACATCAAATTAAGTAAAAATACGTTATAGAAGTTAGTGGGTTACAACGTTTTGATTTTGGCGACGTAGAGTACAAGAAAATATCATTACTATCATTAGTTTCGTCATCATCATCATTCAATTAAAATGCTTAAAGGTACAAAAAAAAGAAGAACCCTCAGATAAACAGGCCAGTGGGACCATAACACCTGCTCAGCCTACTAAAAGTGACGCTGAGTACTGCACGGATGAGGAAGAACTCGCCAAAGAGACCGAGTGGATTAGGGTGAAAAACAGGAAGAAAAGGAAGTTGAACACTTCCCTTACTCCACCACAACCACAACAAGCTACAACTAGCATTCAGCAGCAGCAACTCAACAACAAAGAGAAGGCAACCACTAAAAAAATTCTGGCACCGCCTCCAATCGTAGTGGACGGTGTTAAGAATTATCAAACGTTCTACGACTTTTTGACTGAATCTCAGCCAGTAGAAACATTTACCGCCAAAATGTTGAGCGGTAATAGTGTGAAAGTAAATGCCAAAACTGAAGAGTCCTACAGAGTGATCGCTCGTCGCTTAACAGAAAATAACTGTTTATGGCACTCATATGAGGACAAGCAGACCAGGCCAATAAGAGTAGTGGCGAAAAAATTGCATTCTTCCTGCCTACCGGATCGGATTAAAGATGATTTAACTTTGCAAGGATTTCAGATAGAAAATGCTATTAACAAGTTAAGCTGGAGAACAAAAGAACCGCTCAACATGTTTATTCTATCGTTCAAAAATGATGAAGATGTCAGTAAAATATACGGCATTAAACATATTCTAGGGTGTAAAGTTGAAATAAACCCGCTTAAGACGTCAAAAATAATACCCCAGTGTAAGAGATGCCAGGCTTATGGTCATACTCAAAAGTATTGCTCAAAAGAGCCAAGGTGTGTTAAATGTACAGGTAAACACCTCACAGCTGATTGCAGCAAACCTGCGCAAGAAAAACCTAAGTGTGTTCACTGTGGCTTACCTCACCCAGCCAACTACAGGGGGTGTTTAGTTGCCAAGGAGATGCAAATGATTAAGAACAAAAAATCAAAAAATAGTCCACCTAACAACCCTGCCGCTAAGCAAATTGTTAGAAACACCGACAAACAGGCAACAAAACAAAGTGCACCGTTTGCAAAGACAACCGTGGCAAATGCACATACATCCAAAAGTGTCTCATACGCACAAGCAGTAAATCCAAGCACGAAACCATCAAGTCTTGAAGACAAGCTCAACCAAATCTTGAAGTGTATATCCTCATTTGACAAGAGACTAGAGAAATTAGAATCAAGCACCATACAAATCAGTCATGAATAACACACTAAAAATAATGGCGTGGAATTCCAACGGATTGCTGCAACAACAACATGAGTTGCAAGTAATCCTAGACACAGAAAATATTGATGTGTGTTTGATCTCTGAAACGCACTTCACTAAACAGTCTTTTGTAAAGTTTAGAGGCTATAAGGTTTATCACTCGCTGCACCCTAGCAACACGGCGCGAGGAGGTAGCGCAGTTATTATTAGAGAAAATATCTGTCACTACGAACAATGTAAATACGAGGAACAAGACACGCAAGCTGTGGCGATATCAGTAAAAACAAATAAATTTAATGTAACAGTAGCGGCCGTATACTGTCCCCCAAGACACAAGATAAACAAAGAACAATATATACACTTATTCAGACTCCTCGGACAGAGATTTATACTAGGCGGTGACTTTAACGCTAAGAACACTCATTGGGGATCGAGATTAACTTCAACTAAGGGCAGACAGCTTCTAAGCGCTGTGAAAGACATGCACTGTGAGGTCATAAGTACTGGAAAACCTACTTACTGGCCGACTGACCACCAGAAACTACCAGACCTTATCGACTTTTTCATAGTCAAAAATATATCAACCAACTATCTGAATGTGGAAGAGGGGTACCATATGAACTCCGATCACTCTCCGATATTATTACAATTAAGTCACAAAATATTACTACGAGAAAACCACCTGACGTTAGTTAACAAGTATACAGATTGGGAAAGTTTTAGCTTAGAGCTACAAAATATTATTGACCTAAAAACTCCATTAAAAAGCAAAGATCAGCTCGATTTTGAAGTAGACCAGTTTAACATCAATATCCAACAATGTGCATGGAACAACACACCACAGCTTATAAAGAAGTTTAAAGGAAATACCTACCCAAAAGAAATAATAGACCTATTATATGAAAAAAGGACTCAAAGAAAAAGGTGGCAGCAAACTAGATTCCCGCAAGATAAAACTGTATTGAATAACCTTACCAAAAGACTGAAGAGAAAGATACAAACCTTTCAAGATGAGGCTTTAGATACTAACCTGCGTCAGTTAACCAGCGACCATACAACCCAATACTCTCTTTGGAAAGCGACAAAGTCACTCAAAAGGCCAATTGTACCAATTCCCCCTATCAGAGATGATAACGGAAAGTGGGCCATAAGCAATGAACAGAAAGCTCAAAGATTTGCACATCACTTGGAAGAAACCTTTCAGCCAAATGACGAGTCTGTGGTCAACCTACAGTTTGCCAATATTCTGCAAGATCAAAGAATTAAGCTTGTGACCCCGAAAGAAGTTGCAAAGGAAATTCAAATCATTAGCCTAAAGAAATCGCCAGGATATTTATTATTTATTTACAGAAATACATTTTTAAGCTCACAGTTTTTCACCAAAACGCTTAAAAGCTAACAATAGTCATATTACAATGTATTACATTGTCAAATTATATCTTACATTCACAACAATTCAGAAATAAAAATAAAACAAAAATAAAAACCAATGTCAGATGGTGTCATAAGCAAAACAAGTAAATTAAAACAAAGTCGGAAATTCCTAATATGTCAAGAAATAATATGCAATGCAACGTCCAAACCAGTACAGTCTTACTTAATCATAAAATACAAATGTACAGGATTAGAATGTACAGTACAAATTAATGGTTTAAAAATGACAATACATGTTTCCTTAAAGTGTTAATATTATCCACAAATATGTCGGCATCCGGATTGCTGTCAAGGCAACGATTAATGAGACCAATTGCATTAGCGGTTGGGCCGTTATTAGCCTGACGGGTCCGCCATTCCGGAGGGCATGCAAGAAGTTGATGCCGCCGTCGTCCTACACCACGCATGTATTGCTGCGGAACAAACAGATGGATATGCTGTCTTACCGACGGATTATCTATAGTACTGTTTATTAACAAATAATAATGTATAATAAGCATTAATTTGCGCCTGAGCTGCAAAGTATCCAGTCCGATCATTCCCGACACAAACAAAGAAGGGTACAAAAATGGGTAGTATCCGTAGGTGCGTTTATATATATAACGGCAAAACTTCCTCTGAATTTTTTCAACCATTAGAGTATATAGCTTCTCCGGAGGATCCCATACAATTGCATTATACTCCAATTTACTGCGCACATACGCATTGTACAGCAGCTCTACAACCCTGACACTTTTGAATTGGGAGGAAGTTCTGATGACGAAACCCAGTGCTTTATTAGCGTCTTTGCACACCTTTTTTATGTGTTCGTGGAAATTAAAGCCACTGTCTAACGTTAGCCCCAGGTCCGGTATTATTGAGACCCGTTCAAGCGAGTCATCTGCCAGTTTATAGGGAAAAGTAATTGGCGAGCGAGACCTAGAAAATGTGATGGCTTTACATTTCGACATGTTAAGCGGCAGCCTATTACTTACACTCCAATTCACTATTGCATCAATGTCCCTCTGAAATTCTAAACAGTTGTCCTCTTTGGTGACCGTTAGAAACAGTTTTAAATCATCTGCAAACATGAGGCATTTTGCCGTAGATAGAACTCCTGGCAGATCATTTATCATAATCAAGAATTGGGGAGGTCCCAGCGTACTGCCCTGGCTGACACCCGATCGAGTAAAGTACTCCGGTGACTGGTACCCATTCAGTTTTACAAACTGCCGCCGATCTCTGAGGTAGTCCGCCATGAATCGGAGAAGTTTAGGACCAAATCCGAGAGATGCAAACTTCATCAGAAGAATATCATTGTCGACTAAGTCGAAAGCCTTTTTGAAATCAAAATATGCTGCATCAACCTGACTGCCAGCGGTCATCTTGGTCCTCAAGTAGTCAGCAAAACATATATGGTTGGTTAGAGTAGATCGCCCAGGACGAAACCCATGCTGAGAATCATCCAATAAGCCACTGACCTGCTTGGAGATAGAACTGTTTATAACAGATTCGAAAATCTTACCGAAGACTGGCAGAACAGCAATAGGTCTGTAGTTCGCGACGTCAGTTGACGTTCCACTTTTAGGGACTGGTGTGACTCTAGAAACCTTCCAGACAGTGGGGTATACGCTGTGCAACAGGGACAGATTAAATATAAACAAAAGAGGCTCCTCCAATACGGATAGACAGTCCCTCAAAATGAAAGCTGGTATAGCGTCAGGTCCATAAGCAGAAGAAGTTTTAAGCCTGCGGACTGCTCGACGCAACTCTGAAGCACTAATATGGTCTACACTGATCATAGGCAAACATCCTCTATCAGTTGCATCACGCTCAGCGGCCTCAGGATCCAACTTTGGTGGGTCGCTATGAAAAACGGAACTGAAATAATCGGCAAACGCGTTAACGGCTTCCTGTCCTTTCACAACCTTGTCCTCATATACGAACTCTTTATTTTGATGGCGATTTTTCCTTTTATCCTTAACATAGTCCCAGAACTTTGAAGGATCACGGCTTATATTTTGCTCCATTGCATTAACATAATTTTTAAAAGCAATTTCAGTCAGATCTTTAACTTTAGTTCTATAGTATTTAAATAATTCTCTATTGAATTGAAGGCCATTTTGCTTATATTTTTTTAAGTTAAAATATTTTAGTTTAATATAGTGCTTAATTTCAGAAGTATACCATGACGGATAAACATATTTAGAATTGAAATCTGCAATCTTTTTTTTCGGGACATTGTCATTGAAGACGCCGTATAGGCTTTCATACATTATGTCTACTGCTGCATCTACATCTTGCTGCAGCAGCAGGTCAGCCCAGTCTATCTCAGCAATACCCATATATAGCCCATAGAGATTAGCCTTGCGCAAATTCCACTCAGAGCTTTGACGGTTGTATAATGTAGAGGGTCGGTCCCTGACAACTGCACTTCTCGGCAAAGTAACCGTTATCTCTAAAGCAGGATGATACGCATCCATTGGAACTAAAGGGTCAACATAAGGTGACACACCAACGATTTCCGAGTCACAAGTTGACAACACCAGATCCAAAATGCCGCCATATTTGTTGCTAATTCTGTTAAATTGCTGTAGTTTACAATAGTCAGTAAAATGATTAAATTGTGTTACAACATTATTAGTACATGATTTTAGATTAAAGTCGCCAACTATCACAATTCTATATTGCGCATATTTATTTATTACGTTCTCCAAACACTCTAAAACATCCAAGTGTTGTTTATTACTATAGCTGGGAGGTAAATAGACTACACAAATCAAAAACACCACATTTCGCCATGTTATCAATGCGCACAACAATTCTTTATCATCAGTCAACCCATCCACATCAGTAATTCTCTTGACTGTGTAACAATCCCTAACAGCCAGTAGCACTCCGCCCCATCCGACGTCACCAGGTCGATCCTTTCGCAGTACAATATAACCCGGAGGAAAAAGTTCAGCATCACTCACGGAACTATTGAGAAAAGTTTCCGTTAGCGCTATTAGATCACCAGAACATATGCCTACATTGTGGCTAAAAGTCGCCGTTTTTGTTCGGAGGCCTCGTACATTTTGGTAGATGATTGTAATTTTCTTAGTTGGTTTCCTGCTCCTGCAATGGCTTGATACTTTTGCTACGAAAATTCTGCCGCCATGGTTTTATGCAGACATTCTCTGGCCAGTTTTCCGAATCCATTACACAGTTCTCTAGCCTAGAAGGTACGCCCAGCTTAAACGAAGCATAGTTGCCACGTGCTTTCAGGCCTTCCACTGTGTATCCTTCGCTATCAAAGACTGATTTCAGGTGATTGAGTACCTGTTCTTCAGTAGTGCCAATCTTCACATAGTAGAGGTGTAGATATCGGATCCGCTCAGCTGCTTCCAGTTGCGTTAGACCAGGAGTAGCAGAACCTCTTACGATGTGTTTGTCTTTAGGCGATTTGTTATGCCGTTTTTTGGTAACCTCTATCCATTCACCGTGACTGTGGTCAGAATTGTCATGAAGGTCTTGCACGCCGACAGCAGATGAAATCAATTCAGGCATCTTTCTGGTGATTTCCACTTGTTGGTCGCGCAGTGTTACAGAAGGCAGTGAAGACTTATCCATGGTAGACATTTTTAGAGGTTGACTGGTGCTTTTTGCAAGACTGGACACCGGTGCGGCAATTGTAATGTTCTTTGGGTTAGGCGCTGTTTGAGGCTTTCCCGTATTTCCTTGCACAATAGTTGTTAGATCTGGATTCATATTTTGGCTGTTACCTAAATTATTGGAGGCACCTAGCTTCCCAGTACTTTGTTCGCAGTTGGCTGAACTACAGACAGATCGCGAACTTATCAACTTAAGTTGTTTCTCAAGGCTCATGATTTGGTCATTCAGTTGAGAGAAGCATTTTCCCACAATGAGAGCAACTTGCTTTGCCACAGCATTGCTAATCATATTGGTCAGGCGTTCATCTATAGCATGTTGAAATTCCTCTTGGATTACAACACGTAAATTGTCTAGATACGTCTCATCCGGATGCATATATTCGTCATATAGTTGTTCAGTGCTGTCTGCTCGAGACACTGGAGCTTGGTGCTCAATAAAACGACGATGTCTTCACGTAAACAATGAATTTAATGTTAATGACAATGAGACAATATAACTGCGTTCTATATGAGTTTAAACAATGGCAAGCTCTAAAAATATGAAAAATGTGTGGACTGATGTTCGTCCGTTTTAGAATGTAGTTGAATTGATTATTTTAAAAGTCAGGTAGAAATTTTTCCTTAACAATTTATTTTGTTTGCAATCTACCGACATTTTTATGATATTTTTATGCGCCTGATCAAAACAATTAGCAGCAGCTTAGTGACGCAGCGACGGGTTAAGACAGGCGCAAACATCTTCCCGGGGGTTAAAAGTCTCCGACTTTTAACTCTCACTCAATCAAATGCTCCGTCACTGGCAGCGGACAGAGTCGCTTAAAGGGCCTCCTGTAAGTTCCCTGTGTCGTTTGAACGTCTGCCACTCGACATACTCCATCTGGACCAGGAAAGAGCTTGCTGATGCGGCCCATACGCCAGCACAACGGTGGTAAGTTGTCTTCTTGAAGCAGCACTAGGTCGCCAACGTTCAGTGGAGTGTCATCAGTGCGCCATTTTGATCTCTGCTGCAGCTCAGCCAAATACTCCTTCTGCCATCTCCTCCAGAAGTGCTGTCGGATTTGTTCCAGTCGTTGATAGCGCTTCAGGTTAGTGAATTTGCAGTTCTCTAGGCTCGGTGATGGCAGCGCGGTGAGCGGCCGTCCAAGCAGGAAGTGCCCTGGGGTGAGGAAAAGGAGATCATTCGGAGACGAGGACATGGAGTAAAGTGGACGACTATTCAATATGGCTTCCACTTGTGCGAACAACGTGGATATCTCTTCAATATTTAGATGCGTGTTGCCCATTACACGTCTTATATGATATTTGGCGGATTTTACCCCGGCCTCCCAGATACCACCAAAGTGGGGAGCGTAAGCAGGTGAAAACAAAAATTTAATTTCTTCCTCTTTAGAGAAATCTGTTATTGCCTGACGATTACATTTCAAAAGGTTGCCAATTTCCTTGGCCGCGGCTACAAAATTGCGACCGTTGTCACAAAAAATTTCGGTAGGCTTACCCCGACGGGATATAAACCTACGCAGGGTAAGGATGAAAGCATCTTTCGAAAGATCGCTTACCGCTTCCAAGTGTACACATTTGTACCTTAGGCAAACAAAAATGCATAAATAGCATTTTGTGACTCTTGATCCGCGGCCCTTTCTATTTGAGACATAAAAGGGTCCGGCAAAGTCTATACCAACACTACGAAACTGGAAGTCCACCGTAACGCGCTGAGAGGGTAAGTTCCCCATTAAGGGTGTTAAAGTCTTACCCTGTACCCTTATACATGTGATGCAGTTGCGCACAGTTCTTCGAGCGAGGTATCGCCCATTGACAGGCCATACGTATTGCCTGACGCTCGCGAGGAGAAGCTGTGGGCCAGCGTGTAAATTGTGTAGGTGTTCCCGCTCAAAGATTAATATTGTGAGATAGTGTGAGGAATGTAGTAGGATGGGGTGTTTACTAGCAAATGAAATATCTGAAGCATCCAGCCGGCCTCCTACTCGTATCAATCCATTTTCGTCCATAAAAGGTGTAAGCCCTATGATGGGTGATTTTGTACTAATTGAATTATCTTTGGATAGCAAATCGTACTCAACAGGAAAAGATTCCTGTTGAGCCTTACGGCATAAAAGATCAAAAGAATCTTGCAGTTCTTCTAAACTAAGGGCGTCGACGCGCCTGGATTTAGGATTGCGTAAATAATAAAAATATCTTAGCACATACGCATAATCTTGTTTTAATTTGTGTAATTTACTATATTGATGAAATGGAATGACTGAAGATTTATCCATCTTGGGAACAATGTAGAACCTTTTCTTGGCCATGTTGTAGGAGTAACCGAGACAATCCGGTTTGTCGTTATGAGGTAACTTGACAGAGAATCTGCCGTTTTCTAAGCGGCAGGTGTGCTGCAAGATATGCGTTTCACATGCCTGCTTGCTTTCACTTAGATAAGATTTAGAAGGAATCTCTTCCAGTTCCCAAAACCTATTTAATTTTAATTCTATAAGTACATGGTTGCATTTAATATCCTTAGGTTGCTTATGTTGCAGGGGACCTCCAACCAACCAGCCTAGCCTTGAGCTGTGTAGCTTGGGAAGATTAGGGCCTAATGACATCTGCTCACAACATATTATAATGTCCCAAAATAAATCTGAGCCTATGAGAATATCTATGAAAGAAGGCTGATAGAATTTAGGGTCTGCTAAGATAATATCTTTAGGAATATTAAACGATCTAATATCAATTGTCTTGTTGGGAATTAAAGATGTTAGTTCCTTCATAACATAAAAGTTAGAAATAACGTTGAATGGTGTATTTTGAGATTTTAATTGGGCAATGCAATATTCAGTTATTGTAGCATTGATGGGGCAGTCCTCTAATGATAGCCTTTGTTTCAGGCTTAGACTTATGAAAGAGGATTGGCTGCCACAATCAAGCAGGGCGCGTGCTGTTACACATTTATTTGTTTTAGGATTTACTATATCAATCAAGGCAGTACAGAGAAGAGCACATTTTTTACCTTGATTATTGCAGTTAACCAACGTCTCAGAACTATCGATGCTTGTACTAAATGAACTGTTACTGTCAGATGTACCAGTAGGAAGGTGCAACATAGAATTGTGTCTCTTGTTGCATTCAAGACAACGACCTGAACGACATCTAAATGTTGAGTGACCTGACCTTAAACAATTAAGACACAATTTCAATTTAGTCGCCTCGGCTATACGCTCGCTTACGCTCTTTGCCTTGAACGAAGGACAATCAAATATTTTATGATCAGCGTTACAGCATGGACAGAGGTGCGATGAGGATGATTGTGCTTGTGGCTGGTTACTACTACTAGTGTATACATGTGCTTTAGTATGACGTGTATGGTCTGGTTGCTTCTTTGAGTGGCCTTCTGGACGTTGTTTATCATGCTTGGATCTAGAGGCGTCGTCTGACTTGCTGCGATGCAAGGACTCAAGCACGGCTGCACGATCGTTTAAAAATTTATAAAATTCCTTAAGTGTAGATGTATCTGTTGACAACGCGTTACAGTGTTCCTCCCACTTTACGAAAGTGTTATGATCCAATTTGGAAGTGATTATGTGAATGATAAGGGGATCCCAATTCTCAATGACTTGTCCTAAATTGGAGAGGGCACGCATATTCTTAGTCACGTGGTCAACCAAGAAGCGCAACGATTGTTCAGACTCCTTATTTACAGGATTAATGTCAGTTAATGCAGTGAGATGATGATTTATTAATAAACGCTTCCTGTCGTAACGTTCGAGCAATAGGTTCCAAGCTTCCCGATAATTATCAGCCGATACTTCTAGATTTGAAACAATTCGTGCTGCTTCTCCTTCTAAATATGAAATTAAATAATGAAACTTGTTCACTGAACTAATTCTACTATTTTCATGTATTAAAGATCGAAACGTGTCACGAAATTCCATCCATCGAAAGTATGACCCGTCGAATTTAGATACCTGTATCATAGGTAGCCTGAAACCTATTTCATTATGATCGACACCGCAATGAGTTATATTGTGTGGAGTGCTTGAGTCGTGGATGCCTTCATCCCTAGCGTGCATTTGTAATAACTCTTGAGCCATTACGATATTGCTAATGAATTCTTTCTCGATACTTTCTCGCTCTTCAAGTTCATCCTTCAACCCACAAGAATTAAGAATTTCAATGTGACTTTGTAAGTCATCGAACCTTGAAGATAAAGTTTCGAATTTACTAAGTCTAAGTGTAAGTTCCGCCTTTTGAGTTGTATTAAAAGTGTCCAACCGCGATATTTTTTCTAAATAATTTTTAAACTTCGTTACTTGGCCCTTGACGGAGCTACGTCTAGCGTTTAATTCCGCCAAGTTCTTGGCTTCGTCGCCTAAACCCATTATGACTATTTATTTCAAACAAGATTCTCAAGAGAAAGAAATTATAGAAGCGTAGGTATGTTTGAAATAAATTCAAGGAAAACTAACGCTAAAGTAAACCAAATAAAATGAAAGAATACGCTCACGCCCCTGATTGGTGATCTCTGCCGCGCGGGAGGCCGAAGTCGCAGGCCCCGGTTTGCGGGCTGCCTCGGCACGGACGCTGTGCGTGCGCTGCGCGGGCGGCAGCGAGCGACGCTCAGCGATGCACGGGAAACTCGGGCAATTCTGAAATGTTCGGCGGAATAATCACTAAACGGAACTAAAATGGGCACAGCTGCGGCCTGTGGAATTAAATCCTAGAAGAAATTCTTAAGAAAACTACAAAAAAAAAAGTTTTGATTGTACTATTGACCTAAGTGGGTATGTAGGTACTTCGAGATATGTACTAGAAAATTCCGCTTAAAAATTCACCAAAACGGAAAAGAATTCAAATATGCAACGTAAAATATCCTTGCGAGTTGTCACTGCTACTAAATAATAGTGAACTCGTGGAAATTTAAATAAAAAATACTTAGAAAGTATGTCGCAATTCTGTCACCTTGACAAGGTGAAACTATGTAAAAAAACTATGAAGTTGCACAAGTAGAAAACCATACGGAAATTGGATTAGGACGTAGGCTACTTGGTTTAAACGGAAGTTTAGGAATTAAGGAAGGGCACTTAGCTGCAGAAATGCTGCTGCGCTGCGGTGTGACGCCGTCTAAAGCATCAATTCCCGGCGGTGCTAAGTATACTGCTTGTATTCTTCCGATGTACGTGCTTCTCCCAAGGGCTGGATGCGGTGCGGCGCTGGCCGGCTGATAGCTGCGGCGCGATGCTGGCCTACTCCAGCTAGACCCTGGTATGGAGTTAGTGGATACGTTCTTCTCCCAAGGTCTGGATGTGGCGCGATACTGGCCGTGCGGCGCGGTGCTGGCCGACTGGTTGCGGCGCGGTGCTGGCCGACTGGCTCGGTACCGAGCAAACCTCGGTACTCCGAATTTTTCTTCGGATCGTGTCCTGTCACGGTCGCCAATTATGTCTGCTCGAGACACTGGAGCTTGGTGCTCAATAAAACGACGATGTCTTCACGTAAACAATGAATTTAATGTTAATGACAATGAGACAATATAACTGCGTTCTATATGAGTTTAAACAATGGCAAGCTCTAAAAATATGAAAAATGTGTGGACTGATGTTCGTCCGTTTTAGAATGTAGTTGAATTGATTATTTTAAAAGTCAGGTAGAAATTTTTCCTTAACAATTTATTTTGTTTGCAATCTACCGACATTTTTATGATATTTTTATGCGCCTGATCAAAACAATTAGCAGCAGCTTAGTGACGCAGCGACGGGTTAAGACAGGCGCAAACAAGTGCTTTTCCGGATTTGATTAGTTTGCGTTTTCCGAACTGTTACATTCATGTTCTGCTCATCGCAAATAAATTGACTGTCCTGACTTACACTATAGATGTTGTTATTTTCCCTAGCATCATTTAATGGATAAAACTGATTTGCGCTCACCTCCAATCTTGTAGATCGAGCCGGAGTATTCGAGTTATCCCCTCTAGGTTGCTTGCATTTGCACTCCAGGCAGATCCACATCTCCTTCAGTTCCGTAGTCATAGTGACGTAAGCAGCTTCGTGAGTATTGGCGCATAAGAGATCATAAACTTGCCTGCAGAGACAACAACAAAGCCACTGCGCATTCCCTATAGGATTTTTACAGCCACCACATACAACCACATCTGACAAGGATGCCATTTCTTAAAAATGTATATTTTGCCTTTTGTGCGCCAATGTCAACAATATCAGTACTATAACGACGACAATGTCACCGTACTCGTAGAAGTCGTGATCCACACAATACGTGAAACAAGTTGAAACAACATCCTACAAAAAGAGCGGTGCTCACTCAGATTTGAACTTGCGACCAGATGATCTTCAGTCGCCTGCGATTTAGATTACGCTATTTGTACGTTAACAGTCTTTCCGAAATAGTAGTTCTGGCTCGACGAGAAATATTTTAAAGTTTAGAAAGTCGGTACATATGATTCATGCTGCAAAAATGTTGCGCACTGACAGACTCGCTGTGACGTAAATTGTTCACTTGAAAACGATCGCACTATTTGTTGGTTTTTAACTTTCACTGCTTTATTATCGTTATTTTAACTTGAATAAATGATAAATGTACCTGTAGACACTGCTTTTGCTTTAATAAATTTCACTTTGTTCTGTGTTATGATATGACACAGAACAAAGGTCTGATATGACCTTATTACGGGAGAAATCCTGAAACAGCTCCCGCGTAAAGCCATAATTAAGCTTACTAGGCTCATAAATGCTGCATTCGTGCTTAAGCATGTTCCTGAGCCATGGAAAGTTGCTGAGGTGATAATGATTGCAAAGCCTGGTAAACCACCTCACGAAGCATCATCATACAGACCCATTTCCCTGTTGCCTATACTTTCAAAGCTGTTTGAAAAATTGTTTTTAAAACGCCTAAAACCAATCATAAACGAGAAAAACCTGATCCCTGACCATCAGTTTGGTTTCAGAGAGAAACACTCAACAATAGACCAAGTACACAGAATTACCAACATCATCGAGAGAACGCTTGAAGATAAAAAAGTCTGCTCCACCGTTTTTTTAACCGACTTCAAAAAAAGGAGGAGGTTATCAATTCGACTGTATTTTTTTTTTTTTTTTTTTTTTTTTTTTTTTTTTTTATGTTTGTTACCTCATAACTCCGTCGCTTGCTAACCGATTTGAAAAATTATTTTTTTGTTGGAAAGGATATACTTCCCAAGTGGTCCCATGATCACCAAGTCAGGATCTGATGATGGGATCCTGGAGAAATAGAGGGAACTCTTCGAATTTTATAGGCACACTTGAAGTGATTTGAGTAGTTTTTGGAAGAGTACTTTCTCGGAGTGGTTTCATTTCAATTTAGTGAAGATCTGATGAAGAACTTCGGAGATAGGCAACGGAACTCCTCAACGAATGATAGCAAATGGACTGGGATTGCTGAAATGTCATGTCTGTCTATTGTTTAGACCAGATCATAACATAACTTCACGCCAGTACGCTGTGAAGGGGTAAGCACATGTGAACCACTAAAAAGTGAAAAATAAAAACTTTTTTACAAAAAATTAAACCGACTTCAACAAAAAATCAAACACAAAAAAGCGAAAAATAAACTTAAGAAGAAAATCAGCTTCAGAAGTCGGTGGCAAAATCATGAAATAAATCAAGCAAAAGTCACCGACTTCAGAAGCTGATTTTCTTCTTAAGTTTATTTTTCGCTTTTTTGTGTTTGATTTTTTGTTGAAGTCGGTTTTTAGATGTAGCACAAGCTTTTGATAAAGTTTGGCATAAGGGTTTGATATACAAGCTAAGACTAATGCTGCCCAATGATTTTGCCGATATCTTGCAATCATATATTACAGATAGAATGTTTCGAGTAAGGCACGAGGGAGCCTTTTCTGAGTTAAAAAATATTAAAGCTGGCGTCCCTCAAGGAAGCGTGCTAGGTCCAATCCTCTACCAATTGTACACGTATGATATACCAGAGCTGGAAAATAATACCATTGCAACCTTTGCGGACGACACTGCCATTATGGCTACAGGGTCATGCCATGCGGAAGCAATCAGAAAGGTACAAATTGCTGTAAATGAAGTTCATGACTGGGCACAAAAATGGAAAATCAAATTGAATGAATCAAAGTCACTTCACATTGATTTTACCAACAGGAATTGTGATTACCACCCAATTTTCATAAATGGCCAACAGTGCCATACGCAAATACAGCGAAATATCTTGGCATAACGCTTGATGCGAAATTGCGCTGGAAAGCGCACGTTAAAAAGAAAAGACAGGAACTGGACATGCGATTTAAAAACATGTATTGGTTGATTGGACGAAATTCCTGCCTATCGATACATAATAAAATATTATTATATAAGCATATTCTAATGCCAATATGGACATATGGCATCCAACTGTGGGGCTGTACTAAACCGACCAACATCAAAATTATACAAACATTCCAGAATAAGGTACTCAGGAGTATTGTTAATGCACCCTGGTATATAAGAAATGACGACCTCCATCGTGACCTAAAAGTGGAACCCGTCACCAAAATAATCCAAACATTTGCTGAGGCCCATGAACACCGACTCCACCAACATGTGAACATCGAGGCAATTCAGCTGCTAGACCAGACAAATATAGTGCGAAGGCTAAAACGAACAAAACCTTTTGAATTAGTGTAGTGTAAAGTGTAATGTAGAAATAATGGTGACAATGACACTCATATAACACATGAACAAAGTGTTTATATTATAATATTAGACTCTAAGAAAGTGGAACGGACTTGTTTATATACAATCAGCACTATTCTGTTTTAAAATAATAACCACGTAAAAAGTTAAGTTAGATTAAAATTGCTTATTAGTCTTGTAGGCTAGATGGTAATTAATTATTAAGAACCTGGTTCTTTTTAATAAAGGATAAAAAAAAAAAAAAAAATCATCATTCCAGCCAAAAGACGTCCACTGCCGGACATAGGTCTCCCCAGGTGTCGCCCTATTGTCCGGTTCCGTGCGTCTCGCATCCTGCGGGTCCCCGTAACTTTCACCAAATCCTCGGTAGACCTAGTAGGAGGCCTTCCAACGCAACGTCTTCCTGTTTGCAGTCGCCACTCCAGAACTTTTCAGCCCCATCATTAGTTTAGTTTCGTTTAATACTACTCGTAAGACGGTCTCGTCGCGTTACTGAAAGGCGGTAATCAGCTACAGTCGACTATTCGCTGTTTTAATTGGAAACAAGAAAAGTCGCGATGCACAATTTTTTCAAATATTTGAGTCAACATATTTTTTCATCAAGAGGTTATATTCACAAACAGGACACGATGTTCTCTTCCTTCTTCTTTCTAATTAAAAAAGAATCGTAAATGGTGTCAGTACTCACTAGTGAAGTAAGTACTGCCTTTTCCTATACCTTGACAGCATGTTGGAAGGATCAAACCCGACCGCTAAGTCGGTTAATTACAAATGAGAAATCAAATCAAAACTTTGATTTTTAAGATGAAGAGTAAGCCTAAATCAATCCGAAAAGTATAAGGAAATCGTTCCTTCCAGAATTTTCTACATCCAGGTCCGCAAGCAATGAGATACACAAATAGGACTATGAACACGAGACTTTTATACGCTCATCCGATTAGACTGTCGTATATGCTTATGAGCTCTTTGTCGTGCGTTTTTGTGATCGCAGTTAATCGCAGCGATCGTGCGCAACCGTGCGGCAACGCTTACGAGTCCTCAAAGCGACGACACAATGTGCGCTTTATGTGATACTGTATCGGGATGTTTGCATGTATCGACGACGTGACGTCATCGGATGAAAATGTATTGAGAATTAGAAAATGTTTAAGAAAATTGTGGTGGAAGAAAGATTGAGGTGGTTGTCGTAGAGTGAATAAAGCAGCTAGAGAGTTTTGATTCATTATAAACCGTGCCTTGCCGTGCCGATGAGGAAGGAAGGTTCTCGAGAGGCGACTATGCACGAACCGGAAGACGCAGCGTTGGTAGGCCTCCCACCAGGTGGACCGACGACATCGTGAGAGTCGCGGGCAACCGGTGGATGCAAACGGCAGCCTGCCGTTCTGTATGGCGTTCTATGGGGGAGGCCTTTGTCCAGCAGTGGACGTCTTATGGCTGATGATGATACACCGTGCCTTTACCCAGCACTGTTGGGATTGAACAGGCTGGCTGGGGGCATTAAACGGCCGTGTTAGCAGAATTATTCGTTCTACCATCATTACAATATTCGTTATATGGTCACAAAGTGACAATTTATAATATTGACTGTGTCAGCGTCCATTTTGCGAATTGTGACGTGATTGACATTATTATGACACAGATCTGGGGGCTTAAAAAGTTTCAGCCTTTTTAAGCCCCCAGATCTGTGTTTATTAAGATCGGCTAGTCGTAGTATAGCTAGTCTCAAAATCTGAAGAATATTTAGATTCTGGACAGTAGCTCTAGAGAGGAACTGCGAATTCCTTAGTTTTAAACACAATCTAAAAAAATAATAATAACTGCAGTAAAAAAAAAAAAATATCAGGCTTCCTAAGTATGACAGGCGCCTTAGTTTGAGGGCTAGGTAATAATGGCTGTTACCCTAATTTAAATTCTGTACTTAGACACCTATAGGTACTTAGCTATTCGTTGTTTATAGAAGTAGTTCTTTCAACGACGCAGACAGTCCAAATTCTTTGGAGGGTGGTAAATCATCAAATGCCTCCCCCGCTCTGGGTGGAGCAGAAAGGAAGTGTCAGACTTCTACTGACTAAAAACCACCCCTGTTCCTTCTTAGCCCTTTGTGTCCGGGGCCGCGGTATCTCTTTCGAGCAAACCGCAGCCTTGACAGGTGTCCTAATTTTAAACCTTTAACCCCATTGAATATTCAGTCACCACAGAACCGACTTCAAAATAACCACAAACAGCTAATTAACCACATACCAACAAAATAAACAGAACTAACACAACAGTGTAGGCAGTAACTCAATTACCCGCCCACAATTCGTAATAAAAGATCGTTTTATCGAATTACAGAGCGCTTTGCACCCTGCTATTATGCGAAGAATCGTCACAAACGAAGTATTGTTAGGGACACTAGGTGCCATTGTCTGTGTTATCGCTCGGAGTCGGTTTTTGCCGTCTCTCTTCCGTTTAGCTAGGGGTTTAGGAGATGGGGAAGTAGGTAGATTACTTGTTTTGTTGAGGTTAGGTTCGTGAGTTATTTGAAAGTATACTTATAGAGGATTTTATTTAAAAAAAAAATTACATTAAAATGTTTAAGTTTTCTCTCAGTTTTATGTGTCTTTGGGTAAAATTTTAACTCTTGATCTGTTTTTTTTTAGTTGTACAGGGATCTTTTGGTAAGTGAATAAAACCGTAACTACCACCGCCATTTTGATTTTCACTGATTGATTTCATACTGTATGCTTAAGGACACCGACAGTGCCTTTTTGACAATGTCATACAAGCGCCAAAAGATTCTTGTTGTAGCTGTTGTAGCAACGGATTAGTTAAAAAAAGTTACCTTGATTTAACAACCATCTATAAAATTAGGTTCGACATCGGAGTCTATTTGATGTTAAATGCTTTTCACCCTCACAAAAGCTTTACTAACATAGGCAGAAACCTAGAAAACTCATTCCATTCTCCCCGCTTTTATTCAAACCCGCCATTGATTGTCGACCTAACGCCCTAACAAAAACTTATCGCGACATTTGTTCACTTTTTATTTTCACTACGATATACACCTTTGCAAACTTTATGCTGCATTTACGCGGGGGTTCATAAGCCTTGTTTTTGAAGTCATAAGGTTGAATTTCCTGTGTTTTTCTGTTTGGTATTATAGAGGTATAATATGGGTTTTTGTAGGCAGAGTTGCAACGGAAATAAGCTCCTTTGTATGACACTATCGTATCACATCGTCAACCGCTTCCTTTCCGAAGATTATTGTAGACGCCAGAGCAAATAAAAGTTATCGGCCTATGTTTGAATATTAGTTTTTTTGGGTTTATGCTTTGGTACCATAATGTTAGGTGTTTTCTTTTGTATGTTCAGCTGGGTGCAGGATTGTTGTCTTCGCGTTTGGAGTGTAGATTGTAATGTAGGTACTACATAAATTGATTGAGGATAGACATGATATAGAGAGGATACTATGCTTGCTTTTGAAGGGGTTTAATATAGTTCAAGTACCTACCTTATTCGTGCGTGTATGACCACTTGACCAGATGTATGAATGTAGACAAGGTAAAAGGAGTAGGTATGTAAGATCATATAAGCAGGTGGCGTTCTGTGGTTTCTGCTGGGGGTCCATGAAAAAAGGGCGTTTTATGTATTTATTCACCAAATTCCGAATGTGTTTAGCTTTCTGTGTTGATCAGTTTTATTTCAACTAAAAAAAAAAAAAGAGTTTTCAAGGGGGACAAGAAACACCACCCTACGCGCAAGGATCCTCACTCACTGGACGCCTGAGGAAGGACGGCGCCGTCGGGGTCGACCGCGGCGAAGGTGGCGTGACGATCTGATCATGTTTGCGGGATTAAAATGGCCAGAGATCGTACATGATAGAGAGGTGTGGAAAGAGAAAGGGGAGGCCTTTGCTCAGCAGTGGGACACAATGTAGGCTATAAAAAAAAAAAAAAACAAAAACCTAGCACGAAATTGGTTAAAATAGGACTGTTTGTCCCCGCAACGACAGAAGACTGTCTATTCATAATCCCCATTTCTTGACAGGTCGTTATTTTTATGCGTAAATAAATCTTAGTCCCAACTTTACCCAAAAATCTTAAACTTATCCTAAACACATCAATAAGCTCGGCGCCACATTCGGGAGTCGAACCCCGAACCCTTTGATTCGCAAACCGTGAGTACGGGCCGCTCGGGGCACAAACAAATAACCCGACAAAGTGACTACAGAAATCGCTATGATTGAAAGCGGGTTTTTATTACGTGTCATCTTAGCGATAGGTTATTGCCTGTTTTTCCGAAGTTTTCCATGTTGTTATCCAGCCTCTGGGAATAGATGAGTTTTTTAAGCTTGCTGCTTTCGCTCTTTTTAGAATTCAGGTACCTAATTATCATATACATTATTGCCAAGCTTAACTTACTGAGCAGCTCTACATTGCTCGCAGAACGGGTTGCCGATGGGGTCAAAAAGTTCTGGAGTGGCGACCGCGAAGCAGAAGACGTTGCGTTGGAAGGCCTACCACTATTTGGACCGATGACCTGGTGAATGTTGTGGGGAAAGACAAATTGGAGGACCATGGCCGACATAAATAATCTGACACATGGAAAGAAGATCTAAGATATCTGTTCAACTTCATCTTCTCTTCTATTAAATTACCCTCCAATCAGCGTTCTTACAGTATGGCGTTATTTTGCCTTTTTTTGGCTGGTGGAAAATCATCAAATAACCCCTCTCGCTCTTAGTCAGTGCGAAAGGGAGTGTCAGACTTCTACTGACTAAAAACCACCCATGTCGAGGCCCCGGTATCTCTTGTGAACCACCCTTAACCCCGACGGGGTGTTATTTTGCCTCAAGTTTGTTTCCGCCATTCCAATTCCTACCCATCAATGTCCATCCAAAGGCTTCTACTTCCCTTCACCACACGTTACCAAACAGCCAGCTAAAATGCAGGTCACGCACGCGACTGTTGGACACAAAGGCGTCAAATTTGCACGTCGGTAGCCGTTTACTCGACATCTCGCATTCATCGTATTCACGCTGTGTATACGAAAAATTGCCATTATGCGCCCCCGACGCCATGACACCCAGTGACAGAACTTTTTTTTTCATTTGTTCTTTTTTTGAATGTTTTGTTGTTGCTGTTGTTTGTTTTTGTTTTGTGTCTGTGGATAGTGAACCTACACAATAATTACATTAGTAATGAATTAAGTTGTTGTTTCAATCAATGCTGTTGAAATCATTCAGCATTACCTCTGCCTTTCCAACTATGCTGGGGTCGGCTTCCAGGCTTTTAGTCTTTATTTTTACATGGAGCGACTGCCTATGTGACCTCCACAACCCAGTTACTATTGGCTAATACAATACGCTTCGGTAAGACTGTTAGAATTTGAGGCCTCTGCTAGGTACTCTATTACTACTACCAGTATAGTGACTGCCAAAGACCTATAATGGCAGCCGAGATCAACGGCTTATCGTGCTTTCTAAAGCATGGAGGAAACGCGGTATATCATAGGTGGTAACCCATTCACGGACATACCTAGCCTACCACGGCTCAACCTAAAGGCAGACCCAAGCGGCAGGTATTATTAAACCACGAGCTGTATGCTAGTATAAATCACCAAATCAGTCCATCCATACTCACCCCAATAAGTGCAGCACACACTCGTAAATGACGTCACAATGGTGACAATGACAGTCATTTGTCAGACGACAGACGCCCAGACCGTTTACCATACAGTCTGACATTCAGATCAACGTGAACGACGACCATTCATTCATTCATTCGACGGCGTTTGATTTATGCAGTTCTATGATCGGTAAGTGATAGATGCGATTCGAAACGTATTATGAATGTGGAGATGTTGGTGGAGTGAAGTCAGAATAGTGTTAAAAGGGTTAAACTTGCAACACATCTATGGAATTGCGAAGCTCTAAGTACTTAATCAATTATTTTTTGTTATTTTTAATGTCACGCCGTAATTCCCGAAAGGTTTGGAAGAAGTATGCCCAATACACTCACAATGCACCAGTCATGTTTAAGCTAATGTTATAAGGAGCGAGCCTATTGCCATCAACGGGGTAGAAACGAAGATTTCGTGGCTGCTACTGACAAATTCCTAATGGAAAACCTCAATAAAAATGTGCCTGCCCCCAGACCTCAAAATCAGACCTGGAACCACATACTTAGCAGTCACGATTGGTTTAATGCTCTTATTTTTTGTTTTCATACTTGCACTCTTTATAGGTCCAGTTCATACTGAAAACTGAATCCTACGCTAAGCTAGGTATATGAGTCGTGTAGTTTGTTTTGGCTGTTTCTTCTCAGAGTACGAATCACCGGCCCCCTCTAGATTTTTTAGAAATGATGGACATGTAAAATAATTTGTAAAAATCTCTCTGCAAATAAAAACATCATTTATCTTTTAAACTTTATTTAAAAATACCTGACCGCAGGTCCAGACTGTTGCTAAACTTATAAAAGCCAGGAGGCCTGTCCTCCTAAGTCGTAGATTATTACTTGATATAATAATTTCCCTGCCGGATAATTTTCAATCACGTCCGTCTGTGCCCGGTGGCGGATTGCATTTTTCTTCTAGTTTTATTTTTAATCTCCCCAGCTTAACCGCGTTTCAACATATTTATTTTATGACAGGATCGTACAACGGGGTAGAATATTATAGGTACCTACGTATTTAGTTTTCTGTTAAGGTTATTCAAAAGCGTATGGAAAGATTCTTTGGCATAAATCTTGAGTAAGAGTTATGTGGTTTTGAAAAACTTTCCCGTTTATTATGTGAAGCCCATGCATAGTGAAAACATTGACTTGTGTAGTAGTATTTATCTATAACCTGCAACTTTGCTAAATGGAATCACTATAAAATATTGGCATTTCTGTAAAAAAATACCTCAATTGATGCGGAAAATGGCAATGTTGAGACAGGGTTTTTTATACAGGGTAGAAAGACACCGACACTAAAAGGGTTATCACGTATTCAGGACATCATTCTGAACCTACTACCATTGACTTAAATATTACTGCGTAAGGACTGGGCGGACCGCATGATAAAATGACGCCTCGAATTTGGTCCCAAATAGGTCTTGACTAAACCGAAGTATAAAAGAAAATCAAAATTATGTTATTTTATTTTTATTTTTTTTATTAACATTTTAATGAAAGCTTTATTTAATTTCTTTATACCTCGATAATACCACGCCACGCCGCTCATACAAGGTAACGTTTACGAGCAGCCTGATTAGTTCTTATAGATGACGTTAGTGCTGGGGAACGCATCGAGCAAAATGTTCGGACGACCGTATCTTTAGTTTTTATATCAATGCCTACTATTATCATTTTTCGCCGGTTATTAAAAAAAACAGCTATGTCCTTCGAAACTACAATACAAACATAAGGAACAAAAAATTAAAAAAAAAAGAACAGATACTGGAGTTAGAATTATGTATGTACCTACTTAATACGTAACCGTTTTAGCGTTGCTATCTTTCCACCTTAAATACTAGAACACACCTCTCAAACGAAAATAAGGTCTCCCATACCTTATCAACCGACCTAAAAATAAAAAAGTTAACACTTACGAATCACACCTCAAAACAGCAATAACTCCTAAACGCCATAATTGCGTGTGCAATAAAACGGCGTAAGTACATCTACCACAAATCTGTGACGGGGTGATCTGGTAAAGCCGTGGATTTATGGTGGATGCTGGATGTAATAGAGATCGCGCCACCTCCGCAATTAGCTGCTAAAGGGTGTTTGTTTGTGGGGTGAAGGGTGGCCATGTTGATGCAGAGATTGGGATAAGTACTGGGGGTAAGGAAAGGAAAATTCATGTAACATTTAGATGTTACATGTTTTTTATTTGAATATTCCAGTTTAACTATTTTTAGTAGCAATTCGTGACCCTAAATAAAAGATCGTACCCGATTTTTATTTTTCTTTGAATGGCATATCGCAGGTACACCTACCTATAAGGCTGTCTTCTGCAAAACCGATTTATCCTGTGGGTGCCTTGAGTGGAAAACCTCCAGCCAGAGGTAAAGGTAAGCCAAAAACACTTCGCGTTAGGGCGTTGATAGAGTTTTCAAGATACAATCTAACTCTGACTTGGAAGTTGTAAAGAAGCAAGACATTACTATTCGTAAATTTTGAATTTCGCGACCTACAATGACGCGTCCCTCTTAACCAAAACCTGTAAAAAAAAAAATAGATTCTGTACAACCAAACTTATCTTTATTTTTTTAATATGTAACTAGAACCACTCTTTTCCACTTCCACAATTTTTTTAGAATCCCTGTCCCGCTACCATACCCTACATAGTCACCCTACGACCAGTAGTACGAGTGGCGCCCCCCGCCGCGCTTGCTCCTCTAATCGCCCCCGGCTGATACATAAACTGTGATTATTGTCTTTTTATTGTACATGAATAAAATATTAATTGCCAATAACTTAAATGTCCGCTTTATCGCGCATCGATGGCGTTTAAACGGTTTTTCTGTGATTTAATTTTGAGGGCAGGTTTTTTTATGGGTTTGGCAGATTGATTTCTTTCGTTTTTTACCCGACTGCGGCTAAGCCCAAAAGGAGGGTTATTTTTGTTGATAAGGGTTTGGTTGCAGGATATAAAGTCAGTTCTTATGATTAAGATAGTGTGTCTTCAGGTACGAGGGCAATCCTAGTGACTTCTGCGCTACCAATTGGGTTTGTTGCGAATTTTGGCCTGTACCATGCCAGCGGCATGCAGAAGATGTTGCATTCATACCTCAACTTGATTATGTTGTTATGTTTACCTTTTTTTAATAGCCTGTACTATCCCACAGCTGGGTAAAGGCATCCCCGTAAGTTCTTCCATATGCACTTTTCTCGTGCGTCCTCGAACCAGCCCTCGCGGTGCGCGTCCAGTACATCTCGCCACCTCTTTCTAGGCCGGTCTCGGCGGCGAACTTACTTATAACCTATGTTAAGTGCAGTAATTTATTATCAATCAACCATCAACCAGGCATTGTTCTTTCGACTCTCATATAAAACTCCCACTGTTTCCCTTTATTTTCCTCCAAAACTAAAAACCGTGAAATCCTTCCCGATTCCCCATGCTGCCATGTGTCCCCTTATTGTTCACAGTCGAGTGTTTATTCGCCGATAATTGAGTATGTACCGTATTTAATCCTGAGCCCCTTTAGCCCTCCTAAGCCCCTCTGTTTAAAGAAATACTCGCACCACTGACTTTTTGAGTGGCTCGTTCAACACATGGCGATTGGAAGTTTAATCTTTTTGAAATTTGTTTTGGGGAAGTTAATAAACTGTTACTTGTGTTTAGTGCATTGTTTGTAATTCATAATTCAACATGTCGAGGAGAGGATGCTGGTGGGTCGCCTTGGATAGCTTCCTCGTGTATTGGTGAGAAGAAGCACATCATCGAGAGAAATGGAAGGAGTGGGGGAGGCCCTTTGATAAGGGTCACTAGAGAATAATAATAATAATAATAATGTGTACGTAGTTCCTATAGTTGTCTCCACTACGGGGGTTATACCCAATCACCTCGACCATAGCCTCAAATTAATAGACCTCAAGGATTCAATTTTTATTACACTCCAAAAAGCTGCAATTCTAAACACCTGCAGAATAGTAAGGAAGTTCATGCAAATCGAGGAAAATGAGATTTCCTCCTTCGACTCACAAACACACACACGCTACGTTAACTTGGTTTAGGCCCGTTAACGTAGTTAAAACTAGGTAAATAGCTAAGAAACAATATAAGTTTTTCGAAAATAATAATAATATTCCACAACTATCACACAACGCCATCTAGTCCCAAGCTAAGCAGAGCTTGTGTTATGGGTACTAGACAACTGATAAACATACTTATATATTTCTAAATACATACATATTATAGATAAATTACACCCAGACACAGAACAAATGATCGTGCTCATCACACAAACATTTGTCCTGGGTGGGAATCGAACCCACGACCTCCGGCATAGCAGTTAGGGTCACTAACCACTAGACCAACAGGTCTGTCAAAAAATAAGACAACGCTGAAAAACAATAGTGATGGTCAGAATCATGACTATTGTAGTTTTGTAGGTAGTGAATTACTTTCAAGCTATTTGCTTCTAAGTATATTTTGTGTATTTAATTATTAGAAGATATTACTTATTGAATCACAGAGTATTTTATGGCTATACCAATTGTAATTATCAGCTGCTCAGTGCAAACTGTGGGGGTTGTGGAGGGTTCTAGGATTGAAAAGAATACTTGGATTTTGAAAAACTTTCACTTTTACAGCATAAAATATACAAAACAAAATGCATTATTCTGATGTATCGTTTATTATTCGTATCATATATAAATCAAAAACATTCGTTGCAAACAACTAAAAACTTCAGGAAACCTATAAACTTAAAGTTCAACAATAACTTAATATCAACAATAATTCATTTATTCGTAATTAAACAAACATTACCTATTTTATAACTTTTAAATAAGACCAATTTAACTACGCTATTGTTCGGTGGGTAAATTAGACATAACCTATGGAAAAGATGTTTTAAAATTAAAACAATATCGTCGTATCTCTAACGTCAAATTGTAGAAAATGTTAGTGCTGGGCAACAGTATTTAAATTCGCCAGGTTTCGGCTTCTATACAAAAGCCGAAACGCACGAACAACCCCACAATTTTTTTACATATTAATTTTAACAGAAATTACATGTTTTCTACAAAATGACGTTAAAGCTAATAATTAGTTTATAATAGAACGAAACTTTAAAACCAGCTTGTCATACATTGCTCTCAAAATCAACTTCTGTACCTACTTAATTAAAACATTTAATAATATCTTTAACATAAAGTATTTATAATAAATCCAGCTTAAAATAATTAAATAAATCCAGAAAATACTATGTATAGAAGGAAACACAATGCGCAAGTATGCTTTTGAACATGATAAACTGATTTGATTGAATCTATGCTATGCACAAAATGTTATTCTTATCTGATTGTTTTATTTTTTGTATTTTTGATAATGAATCAATCATAAGAGCTATTTGTGACAAATACTGGATCAGAAACTTAGTTAAAGTAAGACACAGAGAAAGTGTCTAGGGAGAAAAATCAAAATTTATACAATGATGTTAAAAGTAATTAAGTAAAGATTTTCCCTTCTTCTTAGAGTGTCGAATAATGTAATAGTAGGTTCAATAAAATAATAAAAAAAAACATTTATTAACTAATTAGTTTAGTACGCTATACATAGTTTTCATAAAACGAAACAATTAAGTTCAGGGGGTCTAAAACGGCCACTTTGGCAGATCATAATATGAATTGCGTTAAAAAGCGTAAAATGGACCTTTCATTATAATAACTGCGTCTGTAACAATTTAGTAAAATACATCATAATAGGAAAATAATATGAATTGCGTTAACATTCGTAAAAATAGTCACAGACGCAGTTTTTATTATGAAAGGTCCATTTTACGCTTTCAAACGCAATTCACATTATGATCTGCAAAAGTGGCCATTTTAGACCCCCAGGTTACATATTTACAAGTGCTATTTACAAAATATTAAGTTCATTTTAACCCACACTACCTTCTTCTCAATATGAAATCGGAAATATATTGAGAAAATAGTGTAAATTATCTATAAATGACTCATGTAGAAAGTATACTTATGTTAGTATTATTATTTAGGTATGTTTTTTGATTACATAATTACATTATTGCACTACAATTTATTAGTGAATAAATACATTTAATGCATTAGTGTTGAGCTACATTTATAGACCAATTTGTCGATACCAAGAGTTTTAAAAATACAGTGATATTATCTTAACAAATAAACAACGCAAAGAATAGTAAAGAAAACGGTAATGAACCAGAACAACAATCTATTAAAACTGGGGTCGGAAAAATTAAACTGGGTTAAACGTGATACATACGATAGTCTTTTTTTTTTATAAAATTGACATTAATTCGCCTAACTAACGTCTAATAATTACACAGTTGAAGAGTAAATTCTATGATATGTTATCTATTCAAAGTGCGAAGTGCTCCTCACGAGAAACGAAAAGAAGGTACATTGCTCATTAACATTAATAACATTGATTGCACATTTATCGAAAACTCATGTCACGATCAGCACCATTCCAATCTTAAACATTTTATTTAACCATTTATTCATCATAAAATATGACGATTTTTATTTATTCAAAATCTGCACATATTTCACTGTCCAAGTAAAAACAGAAACCACTTTTCGCCGAAACTAATAAACCGGCTGATACCGATGTCCCATCCCTATACACTGTCAAATACCAACAAAAGTCAATCACCTTCCATTCAGTCTTACACGCTGTCAGGCGAGCTAGTCTCGCGCTCCTGTGCGGAAGTGGAAGGTCGCTCCCAGTGCGAGGGCCAGACCCTCGCCGGGAGCGCAACCGGCCTTCAGATGACATGTTGAGGCGGTTCCTCATCGCTCTTCATGAGGACGTAGGCCAAGGGGCGTTTGACGTCGGCAGGGGGAGGTGATGGCGTTCTGCGAGGAGGACAGCCGCAAGGTGATAGGGCGCTGCTGTAGAGCGCACTGCTATATAGTGCGCCGCCGTATAGTGCCTGGGGAAAAATGCTAAGTTTTAGAAGATGTGTTTTATCTAGTCAACAATCAAACGAAAAAATAATTATAAAGCAAAAAGTAAAGTTTTACACAAAAAGGCAATTTCTGCTCAGTGTGCTCAACATTAACAAACCCATCGCAAGATCAATTACTTATCAAGATGACCATTTTAAGGCTTGATTAGACTCTAATGTTATCAAAATATATTCTCAAGAACAATTATTTTAGAGAATCAGCTCTAAAATCTTTGTTCTTGAGAATATATTTGAAAGAACCATAAAGTTAGTTCAAGATAGTTTCCTGTTTGGTTGAGATAAAACATTCACAAAAAATGAAACTCAAAATTCGTAAATCAATACCTTATTGAAGATTACCTGCAAGTGCGCCAACTCGGCTGCCAGTTTCCCATCATCAGACGGTATCTTCGCAAACGGATAGAACGGGTACGGTAGTGGTGGAAATAAGGCTCTGCTTAGCTCCGGTTTATCCTGCAGTAAGTGATGGGGCATCGAGTGCATCTGCGGATGTACCGGGTGTGGCATCGAAGGCGTCACCAGCCTCGGTACCGGCGCCATCAAGCCGTTGATACCGAAACCGAATTTTGGCTCCTTCTTGACAAGCGGTTTCGGCTTTCGTCGTGGCCGGTATTTGTAGTCGGGGTGTTCTTTCATGTGTAGTGCCCTAAGAAAGAAAATAGAAATGAGTTTTTCAGATACTTATAATTCTAAATCGAACTACCACGTCATAAAAATACAAAGGAATCTGGTCATAATAATAAACTGCAGTTGCCCTTGGTCTACTTCCGGCGGACCCTGACTCCCTGACCCTTTCCAGTGACATAGTAGTAGGTATCGGTAGTAGGTAGAGTCAGACTTTTGGCTTTTCGAAATCAAAAGAATTCAGATCGAGCTTAATTTAGTACATAGGTAATGTATGTAGGTAGGTGTAAATTCTGCTTATCGCCACTTTTAAATTTTTCTTATACTTTGTTGGCTTAATTCCAGAGTAAGATATCTGAATAAACTTTATCTTTCGCATCACGATTGTTGGCTCTCACGTCGACCTCTCTATCCCGTCGCTCTCGACAAACATCAACACTTCGAGTATTATCAGCAAAAACAAACGCAGAAGATATCCGATACCTCTGAAATCGAAAGCATAACTCAATTCGCCCCACAATACTATAAGTTTAGCGTCAAAATGCCACAATGAAACGCCGCTGGATGATATAACATTATTATTTATGCAATAAAGCGTGCAATTGTCGCGAACGCCTGGCCGCCCTTAAAACAACAATGTCGATTCAACAATGCACGGATTATTGCATTGTCCCAGGCACAATCGGCTCTCTGTGTATACCACTGCACTATGTGCATTTCAAATGTAGGCAAAATTGAATTGTATTGTTATGGAATAGAGCTGAATTTGGAGCGTTTCTGTGTGTGTTTACGGCGTGTAGTGATGGGAATGAGTCGACACAGCGTCCGATTATGCGAGCTTTGTGATAGAATCGCGATTGTCAGCGAGTCGATTGTAATTATTCGAGTGGACCACGCGGGCGAATGATAGTTCGTCATTGCGCTGAGGTTTCAATGTGAATGTTTGTTGAGTCTGATTGTGCAGAGGATTTAGATTTATTTTTTTATTTAATTTGCGATAAATACTGCCGTGCTTACTATTATTTGACATGAGATATCTTCTTTGATTGCGATGACAATAAGCTCTTCATTCATGCATTCTGCGGATTCCACGATACGCATAGGTATGGGATAGCAGGGGAGTATAGATTTGTGATATAAATATTTTAAACAAAAAACTGCTTACGGAAATAAGGTGTAGTATGGTACTTATCGTTAAACATTAGGAAGATGTATTTAGAGTTTGAAATATTAACTAAAAGTTTTTTCCGACGGGAAGTTTCTGAATTGTAAACATTCCCGAACTTGAAGTTTCAGCAATAAAGTTCAAAATCTATTAAGTACAACAATTTCACAGATTGTAGTAGTTTGTGATGTGCTAGTGTCTGTACCTAACAATTAGGGTCCCATCAGCTTTATCAAAGTACAATTTCAAATAATCTTCTATAAATCCTATCACATAAATTTTCCATACACAAGTAGCCAACCATTCACACCAAACACATTTATCATCATTGACAGAAAACTGTCCTATCTCCAGAACCAAAAAAACCTGAGGTCATCGAACCGTGACTATCACTTCTTTCATTACATTTTGTTAACCAAATAAACACGATATCGCCAAGGAAAATAACACAATAATCTTTGGTCAAGAAAAAACCTATCGACATATTTTTATCAGACACGTTTTGGCGTATTTTTTCTATGGAGCTAATCGAATTCGGTAAATAACGATATTGATGTATTTATTCTATGATTCTCGATATCAAGGAACGCTTGTATATTGAATTTGGAACGTCAATAAGAACTTATTGGAGTTTTTTTTAATATCTTTTTGGTATAGATAATGTTTTATAAGAAGTGTGAAGTCTTTAAGATTTTTTTTCTAGAATTTTGTGATAATTCAGGGTAGGGGAGAATTTTGAACTACTATGTAGTTTTATCTTTGCACGTATTTGTGTATTAAAGGCTACCTGCTACGTTTTTAATGTTTTTAGGGTGGCGTGGTGGCGCCTCTTTTAGACGATTCATGTAAAATACTGGTGTTTAGTTAGACCGGAAACCGAACCCAATTTGGTTGGGAAAAGGGCGACACCTTAACAAAACTATATTTTTTTGAAGCTTATCTGTTATTCATGGATATCCGCATCAATAGAATGAAATTCGACATCAGCGTCGTATCTATAAATGTGAAAGTCAACTCATTCGGATGGTGTTTATGGATTTGTGCCCATTTGATGACAATAGTTGACTCAGCCCCATTCAATTAGACTAAAGCACAACTGGCGAAACGTGGGAGCAGATATTATAAGTACAGTCGCGGTCAGAAGTGCAGTAGCAATATCACAAAGCTACCCAACTCGCACTTACGACATTCTCCAATAAAGCCATCCCAATCTCCTGCCCATAACCCAATTTAGTTTTCGGCGCAGCATGTCTTCTTCAGTACTTTTTATCCTTCACACAGCCTAGAATAGTACTTTTGCTAGTGTCCTGTCTAGTCTCTCGTTCTTTTTTTTATATCACCCGCACCCTTAAGCCTGTGTTCTCCAGGTCGGCTTATTTACGATTTTGCTTTTACGCACTTTTTAATTATTCCATTACTTTTGAATTGGCTCCTTATTTCAATAAAAAGAAAACGAGTAATACCTATTGTTTGTCAGTCTAATGTTGACCACACGTTTGCATCAGACAAACATTGTTTTCTCGTAGTTAAGCTGTATGACGTGTAAATGTTTGCGACGAAATATCATACACACAAAAATATACGTAAAATCGTGTAGGCTAATACGAAAATTGAGATGCTCCTGGACTTATGACCTCAGACTGTACTTATTCCTCTCCCTAACCTAAACAAACATACCACCATACTAGTACTGCATGTTCGTTTAGGTAAGTAATTTTGTTGATCTCATGCAATAAAATCAATATACTTCACTGTTGATTTAAGTAACACTTAAACTTGGAAGATCATGGTGTCATCCTTATCGGTCAACACAATGGTGTGACGGCACACCTTGAAATCAATCCATAAAAAAATGTGTTTAAGATTTTTTTGATTTTTCGATAGTCTGAAAACCCTGAATAAGCTGAAGAACAAAATTGTGCTGCTATTGCCAACATCGACTTATACTCTTATAATTATGTTAACGCGGTCATCATCACCTGCCTTGAATTGTCTAACTATGCTGGGGTTCGCCTTCCAGTCTAAGCGGAGCAGCTGAATACCTATTTGACCTCCACAAACCAATTAGTACAGCTTATTACGATAATAATATCCTTCTGGACCTCCAAGATAACATTTTTAAGAAGTAGATAAAAATGATGCAAGTAATCCTTTTTAAATTATGATTTTTTAAATAAATAAATTTCCGTGCTGCCTGTATAAATCTAAATCACAATTAGGAAGGTAAGGTAGGTAGGTAAAAACATTGTAAAGTTAACTTAAACTTTAAATAATTCTGAAAATTTACAACAAAAATCAAATAACATAAAAGCCCTCACTATTGAATATCTCACTAAGTAACACTTAAACTTGGGGACATCATGGTGTCTTCCCATCGTTATCGGTCAGCACAATGGAGTAAGGCGCGCCAATGTTTGCTGCCATACTTATTTTATCACGTTGTTTGATCGGCCATAATCGGAGGATTCAATAACGGCCACTAAATAACATTCGATAGTCTGTCTGCGGCTATTGAGCAATCGTTTATAAGGTATAGAGAATGAAGATATCATGTTACTTCCTGTTGGTGTCTTAGAAATAGTTTTACGGACGAAACATGACACAAGAAATATTTGGTTACTGGGCACTCCTAAATAAACAAGGAGAAAAATAAGCAGTAGGTTGCTGTAAAATACTATTTTAGAAACACTTCAGCTGTAAAGTCATTTCCAATCTCATATCAATTTATACAAGTGTGTGTAAACTTTCAACTGTTAAAAGTGAATTACTGCAGTTTGAACAATCACCATCACACACAAACAAACACCCAATTGCGTATTTGACTACTGTTAAAAATTCACGAAAATTTAATATTATTTTAAAGAACTAAGAGAAATAACACGAAATGTGAAAGAAGTAATAAAATCGATCAAAAATGGCTCAGTTTTAACTGATTCTTAGTGACGTGCTTGACAAAGACAGCGCCACAGAAATGTGACGTCAAATTCCATTCCTCCATAGTTATAATACGTAGTAAGTACATAATGGCCGGTTCGCGTGACAAGGGTAGAAAGTACATTCTCCAAAAACTTCTAAAGCATGTAACTGCTCCATTTCCAATAACATAACTTTTTCGTGATGTTTTTTTCATCATCATCATCAACAGCCTATTATGTTCCCACTGCTGGGACACAGGCCTCCTCTCTTTGAGAGGGAATGGGCTATAATCTACCACGCGGGCACAGTGCGGATTGGTAGATGTCACATGTCTTCGAATTTTTTGGTTCTAAGACATGCCGGTTTCCTCACAATGTTTTCCTTCACCGTTTTGAGAGCAGCGGTGATGAAATAAATTACACAAAGTAATGTGCCTGCCTGGGTTCGAACCCACGACCTACTGTTCGTAAGTCGGGGCCGATGTTTTTTTAACAGTACTGAAATAGCCAATTATGACCTTGCAGTTTTAACCATTTCCAAAAAGTTAGATGACTGAGTAAAAAAAACAATATAATTGGATACGAAGAAATACATACGATCTTTTTTAGACAATGAAGCTAGGAAAATTACTAAAACACCTCAATAAAAACCATTCATGAATCAGATAACCCATATTCTTCTTCCCCACGTGTAAACCAAACAAACGTCTCCACAATACCTTTATACATCATTTATCGATAACCACACATATTGTTATCAAGTTATCACTAACAAATAAGTTAAAATAACTGTGGTCTTTACAATTATTTACAAAGAAACGATTCATTCTAACTTGTGACGTCACTTGCTATTGATTCTTACAATGAAATCATTTGATTTGATATCTTCAGTCAATGGTAGGTGTAGGATTGTTGATTCTTAGACAATCAATCATTTAGGTACACATCTTCATGTGTATGTACATTGTATATTATGTCCTATGTTATAGGATTAACGTGTTTTTTTTCCATATAAAGTTGTTGTCGTGACTTATGTGTGCATAATGACAATGTCAAGGTAGGTAAGGGTGATGCGTTATCAGCAATATTTTGTACCCTTTTTTTTTTTGGTGCCTGGTTGGAAAATCATCAACTGACCCGCCCCCCCCCCCCGCTCTTGGGCAGAGCGAAGGGGAGTGTCAGACTTCTACTGACTAAAAACCGAACCCATGTTCCTTCTTTGCCCTTGTGCCGAGGCCACGTCATCTAGTACTAAAATCTGCGGCCATAATTGGTACCCTGATGGTAAGTTTGTGAAATGTTACGGGAACTGAAAGAAGAATTAATTTAATTTAATTTAAATCCTAATTTAATTTTAATCCTAACTTTAGTTTTTAAGTAACTATAGTTAGTTTATAGTATCAATTTGTTTTTGTACTATTTTTTAGATTTTCATTTACTTTTTAGTTTATTAGAAATACTCTTCTCGAGTTAACCTTGTAACACGTTCGATTTTTTATGTAACCCATCTTGGAAGGCGCTGGTGTCTGTGATACAATGATATTCATTAGTACAGGCACCAACGAATCTCTATTATCTGTAATGATCATTTTTATTTGGAAAATTGTTTTTGTGAAACTAAAATGTGTTTTTACTGAAGAATAAATTATTATAAAAATTATTATAATTAAACCTAGGTTTACTCAAGTAAACCGAGGGGTAACCATGCTTTGAAAATGGTTATAATAAAATTATTATTCGAAGGAGTCAACTTTCATCTAATTATAATAATGTTTTCTTTTGTGGCCTACGAATCAGACGAGAAAAAATCTAGTCCTTTACCAAAGTTGTCAAGATAGCTCACAAAATAATTAAGCTGTTTCTTTCTCCATGGCATCTCGCGTCTCGGTGAATCTATGAGGCTGGTTTCTGGACTAATAGACTAAGTGACAGCGCCCTAAGCGCATCCCCTGTGAGGTACGAACCTCGGGTTAGGCCGTCACTGGGGAGGTGCGGGCCATATCTGATAAGCAAGTGGAAGTGGCAAAGGGCCGATTATATTAGCCAGTATATAGGTAGTATGACCACAGGTAACACCTGGTTAATTGAAGAGCTGTATGTTGCACAATGGACTGCTTGATGAAGATTTATCACTACTAGCTAAAGGCAATGCCCCCCAGTCCAGGGCTTAGAACCTACCGACGGAGCTGCGGGTTGTTTGAAAGAGATACCGCGGCCTCGACAGTCGACACAAAGGGCTAAAAAGGAACATGGGTGGTTTTGTAGTCAGTAGAAGTCTGATACTCCCCTACCGCTCTGCCCAGAGCGGGATTAGTCATTTGATTATTTCCTAAGTTTAAAAATAGGTCTAGAACCTATTGTTATGTTAAACCCGATTGCAGAAAGTCGTGAAATCCATATCCTACTAATCACACTAATATTATAAAGGCGAAAGTTGTTGAGTGTGTTTGTTTGTTACTTCTTCACGCAAAACTACTGAACGGATTTGGATAAAATTTGGTACACATATAGTTTATAACCTGGATTAGCACATAGGATAGTTTATATCCCCATTTCATCTTCCCGTGGGATAATTTTCGAGTTGTAGCGGGTAAAGCCGCTGGCAACAGCTACATAGTTTACAATACTTATACAAAAATTCTTCATCTGAATACAAAACTGACTCTAACAGTCCCGATCTACTTATTTAACAATTTAATATCCATACTCATTGAATATTAAGACCCGTCGCACAATGAGCGTTTAAATATATCTATAAGTAACAAATGAATTCTGACGCGTAGCGTGCGCCCGGCCTTACGCCCCGCTAATAAATCCAACCCTTACAAATTAATTCTAACTGCTCGACATTATATAGAAATGATAATTACGACTAGTTGATAAAATTAGGTGTGATAGTTTTCTGATACTAACTTATGACCTAGAATGTCTGTCTGATCTAGCTAGATGAACTGTGTATAGGAAGATATTAGGTATATGGCTAGGATGTGTTTTTAGAGATGACGAGAAATATAGAAAACAATTGTAAGAAGAAGACTTGACGCGGCGAATCTTTCGATGTTTATTTGTTTTTGTTTTAGTTTAATTCTATGTTCTAAAGAGTTTTGTAACAGCAGCTCCAGATGGTATTATTGCATTATTCCTAATGTAGTAACTTTTCATTTGTTTTCGAGTTATTTATCTTTTATGTTTCACTTTAATTGTTTTTGTTAGCCTTCTATTTATCTTCGGGGACGCCGGCAGACACCAGACGGGCGATCAGTCCTTTCGTTGTGGATTATTTCGCCCAGTTCCCCATTTTGGTGGATCCCCTTCATGGGTTACTGTTAGCCTTAGTAGTGGAGACCTTCCATCTTGCGCTGCATGCCCTGACACCTGCACACTTGATGATCTAATGACTGCATCAGCGAGCGGAATTCGCATAGCTAAATATTGGGCCAAATTAATATAATTTATTTAGTGACGGTTTGCCATCGACACGCTAAGAAGAAGCCTTAGTAGTATTGTTTTACTTGTGTTTCAATTTCAATCTACTTGAAGACTGTAAGTTAATGATAGCAAATACAATTTGCGAATAAACTGTGTTTGCTAGGCAGGTTCTGCAAAAGCAAGACATTGTTGACATCAACGCACTCGTGAAGACCAATCCAGTATTGAACTTATTTTCTGATGAATGAATGACGATAATGTTAGAATGATTCTGGTTTTGTGAGCAGACCTATTAAAAGGATTACTTAATTTTGTATTGCTGGCTTATTAAATGCTGTACTAACGGTACTTTGGCCTAATAACATTAACCAATATATTTATTATTACTTGACCTCATAATCTCTCAAAATCAAAACAAATAACCCTTTCAGCCCAACAATTCCTTACAAAAACAAACACAAACTCCCAGTAGAGACAATTAAACCCAAATTCGCAACAACAGCTCTATATTCTCCGGCCGAGTTAGACTGGAGGCATAAGCTCATTTTTATGGTCCTGCCGACCCCCGATAGCGCGCCCCTAACAATGCAAAGATATTATTACAATGAATAACAGATAATTGTCGTCTCTCACCAACCTCTATGGGTAGATTAAATTGATTTGTTGCTTATTTGTGATGCGTAGTTTAGTTTTTGGAAAAGGGTTGCATTTTTATTTTGGATGCGCAATGGTGGAGCTGTTTTTTTTTGGGAGATGTACTGCTCCTGTATTGGGTTTCGCTTAGAATAAAGGTTGTCAATAGATTTCATGATAAGTTGGTCGTTTGCTTCATTGAAGTCCTGAAGGGTGCAGTTAGTTGTGCACAACGGGTATGAGAGGAAGTGTGGCATCATCCTGTGTTGGAGTTCCACACTTGCATTGTATCCAAGATAGGTCGATTATACCTCATCTAGCTAAATTAAATCTGTCCAGGGGCCGTATTTTTGAATCAATAGAATTCCAAATCGTGTACGAAATCGCAGAATTCTTATGCGAATCCGTACGAAATCGCTATTTTTGAATATTCATACCCGTGAATTTTGCAACGAGTGGTCCGACCCACTCGTTTCCGATATTCTACCAGTAGAAAAGACGGAAATGACGTGATGAATTCTGCGATTTCGTACACGATTTGGAATTCTATTGATTCAAAAATACGGCCCCTGGTTGCGACGTAGTCGGACAAAATCTGAGTCATTGGTTCGAGAAGAAGAATATGATGATAAGTTGGTACTGGAAGATGTTATTTTACGACGTAGTGGGTATTGTGTGAGTTATGATATCTGTGGATAGAAAACTTACGAGAAAATAATTTTGAAATATATTTCGGATACTCCGAACTATAAGGGTCTTTATGGGTATGGCTATAATTCGTTTAAACATATTTCTTCATCAGCGCCACCTGCTACGACCCCCTTACATTCTCCTTTTGCCTCGTCCACATTCGTACATCTGGTCATTTACGTTCATATTAAACTTGTTAACCCTTTAGCTCGCAACGTTGAGCCGGCTCAACGTTCACTTTACAAAAAGATTGCTAAAAAATTAGTAACTTTTTATAAGATTTTAGTTAAAGCCTACAACGAAGAACTAAACTCAATTGTAAAAAAATATAATTTGATATTTGCGAACGTATTTTACGTCAGTAATGTGCAAAATGGCGTCACGGTCGCAGCGACTCCGCGGATAGCATTTAATTTAATTTTATAAAAAATATTATTTAGAGTTTTCCTGATAGTGGGACACCGGCATTTCATTTTTAGAAAGCCACTTTATTATTATGTTTACAAATAACTTCATTTCACTGAGTAACTTACGAGCACAGAGTTCATAATGTGATATGTTGAGCATTCTCAACGTTGCGACGTAATCAGTGAAGTACTTCGTAAGATGTATGTTGAGCATGTTCAACATTGCGGCTGTACTAACGATTAACTTAGCATGTATTTATGAACATTTTATTTTATATATTGGTGTTTTGTTATACTTTGGGTGTGGCTTTGCATGTTTTTTTTTACTTGCTTCAGAATAAGCCAATTTCGCAAAAAAAAAACACGGTAAATAATTATGCACTAGTACCTCCAGAGAATGCTCTATCAGATAGTAGCAGTATTAGAAACGCTAATGTCTAATGGATTAGGACGATGAACTTATATTTAATTGAATACAAAACGAAAGAACGTGGAAACTCTGATTGGAGCACCCAATCCAGGTCATATCCTTCTTCACTGGACGACTTGCACCTTGATAAGTCTGGAAATGAGTCTCACCTCAACGCAGTTCAAGCCTAACAAAGCCTACGTGACGAACGCAAAGTGGTCACAAATTCAGATACCGTGAGAATGTGACTTGCTGAACGGAATCTATTTCCAAAGAGCAACAGGCCCAGCATTAACGGTAGCCCATCGTCGATCACGACTTGAATTTGCTCGAGAGCATAGGGATTGGACGTTAGAGCAGTGGGGTAATGAACTCTTCCCTGATAAGACCAGGGTGAGTTTACATAAGTGATCGAATATTCGTATGATGGACAGGCCAGCTCGAAGCCCGGACTTGAATACGATAATGCATCACTTATGGGATGAGCTAAAACAGGTCGGGTTCGAGCCCAGGTACCTGCTCCAATAAGGCTCCTAAAGCTGCGAATAGCAATTGAGGAGTGGAATGCAATTCCTCAAGATTTCATCGTCAGGCTCATGACTTCGATGATTACGAGAAAGCTGCCCATTACCCGAGCAAGGGTAGGGAATACTGAAGACTGACCTTTATAATTATCCAAACTTTTAGTGCTCTAGAACCTCCTAATTCAGTCAGGTATGACAACATGGGATACTGGGATACTGTCACCGTCGTCCATATCTCATAAACTGTGATAGTTACACAGTTAAAATTTTCACAGATTATGTATTTCTGTTGCTGCTATAACAACAATTTCTAAAAAACAGAATATAATAAATATTTAGGGGGGCTCCCATATAATTAACGTGTTTTTTTTTGCCAAATTATAGATAATGGTACAGACCCCTTCGTCCGCGAGTCCGACTCGCACTTGTTATATAATACATAATGACTGGTGTGATGATGAATGTCTTTTTCAATTGTATTTTTTTATAATGAATGTATGATAATTGTGAATAATTGTTTATTTTATGAAAATCTCAAAAACCTACATATGTCGCAACGTTGAAAATACTCTACGTTCATTTTGCTACCTAATTTTCTCAGTACATCGCAACGTTGAGTATTCTTAACGTATGTTTTTCCAAAAGTTACATAATCTAGATTTTTTTTATCATTTTTTTGTACATTTATACACTATTTACATACATATTAACTAAAAAAAACAACTAAATTGTAAGTTTTGTTCCCTTGCGACTTAAAGGGTTAAAGCGCAATAATAATCATCAATACCTGGGCGAAAAATAGAGAAAACGAATATTCCCAGATACGAGACTTAGCTAGATCGATTTTCAAAACCAATGCAACTTTAATCACAACCGATAGAGCCGTTTTTGACAACGTGATTACAAATAATATGTACTTATATAAATGTTGCTTATTTACTGTGTAGTAATGGATGTATCCCTGCCTAACCCTTCTGGGATTACAACTACAAGCGTGATGTTATGTTATGTTTGTACTATAGGATATGATACCATTCCCGTTGAGCCAAAGCTGAATGAACTTTAATATCAGATTTGTTGAAAAAAGACATTGTGCTTTCTAAAGCTAGAAATTCTAATAAAACCCCATAGTAAGAAACCCCAAATTTATATCTATTTAGTAAGAGATAAGCGCTCAAACATCCGGCGGCAGTCGGCACAATTTTGTTTACACTTTTAATTGTGTCGCTAAACGGCTGTGTGTTTTATAAATTATCATTACTATACAAGACCTAATTTTATAGTAAAACAAAACAAATAATACTCGGTTTTTTATTGTTTGACTGCCACACCACATCAAACTCTTAAAATAATCTGTGTCACCGGCTAAAATAAGACAAGAAAATCTGTGGTAAAGTGAACGATAGATTCCAGTTCCAGAGTTCATTACTGACTACAGATAAATTGATGCTGATGGTCATGATTGTTTGTGAGGCAGGCACTCGGGAATTTAGGACGCTCGAGCAATTGGTAAAGTTACCAAAAGTATGATTTTTTAATTCTTGTTGACGTACATCCCAATACGAATATGTAATTTAATAAAAAGAGTTCATACTAATTCTGACAATGCGTTATACGTTCATCTTATTTAAACGAGACATAAGTTCTACAGGCTCTGTACTTCTCTATTGAAGAGTCAAAAATAAATTTTAGGTACGAATATTTACTACTCCGTGTAAAAGGTATAAATTATTTCTCTTGTTCTACCAAACATCATTTTATAACTTAGAGCTGCATCAGATGTATCATCAGTTCAACACCTACTTACTTACCAACAAATACATCTATAAGTACTCAAATTGCTATGTAAATACATACAACTTTATACAAGTATATAGCACTGCAGGTTTCTATAATGATCTATAGTAAGAAAAGCTACTGCACCTCCGGCTATAAATAGCTAGTTATCAACAAAACTAAGAACAACATCTTCACAAGAAACAAAAGGTATGTGAATTAAATAAAAATAATTCTTAAACAATTAAAAGCGCGGTGTCACCCGCCTGGAGAAATGGTATAACTAAACAAATACAGCTTTTTGTTCCTCAGATAACGCAATACAGGTGTGTGGCTTTTGTTCAATGTTTATTCAACGATATGAAATTAAAAAAGATAATGAACGCGACTTGAAATTAAATACTTTAGACGTGTTCTGTTTGCTTTACGAATGAAAGGTTAGCTGTGTGTGGTGTGTTCCTTTAGTTTAATTATCTTGATTTTTTTTGTTAGTTAAAACAGTCGTATGGGTGGGTGACAAATATTTGATTTGTTCTTATTAGTTGATGAGATAAGGCGTAGAGTGAGATTTTAGAAATTTCGTAATTAAATATATGCAGTCACAAATAGTTTTTGTTGATTTTTTATGGTCCTTTAAAGGCTTATAAAGATATTGAGATAGAACCCGTTTAAAGTAGCATGAAAACACATAGTCAGCAATAGTACATAGAGAATTAGTTTTTAGAGAAAATCAACTTTTAATTCAGAAGTGGCCAAACCAGCTTTATCTACGATTGTATTAACCCCCATCACTTCACTGATTTAGTATTAGCACAAGATGACAGGCACTTGTATCCGTCACTGTTTTTTTTTTTTTGGGTTTTAATAAAAAATCTTTATTATTTCCTTTTTTTAACAAATGAGACAATAAAAATAATATAAATATAAAAAGATACTAATACAACTACGGTGGTTTCTTCTGAGCATTGAAAAAAATAACAAAGAAAGAAAAATCTAAATAATTATGATAATTTTGTAACATACTAAACTCGCTTTGTGGAAAAGATTTTAAATGTCAAAGTCGATGAATCTTTGAGTTAGTTTTTTGTATTTTATTTTAATCATCCTTAACTTTGTATTCATAATTTCTAGGGAAATTAATCGTGTGCCAATGAGCCAATTTTTAACATACCTTAATCTCTTAGCTTCGTCGATGAAGGGCCTTTTCTCCATCTCCGTCAGCAACTTCCACTCTGCCCCCAGCCTCTTGGAGATCTCGGAGTTGTGCATCTTCGGGTTGTCTTGCGCCATCTTACGTCGCTGACCCCGTGACCACACCATGAAGGCATTCATAGGCCTTTTTATGTGGTCATTGGGCTGTTTACCCAGAGACATTGTTAGATCAATTTTGACGGATTTTTAATAACAACTTTTCAAAAATCAATTTTCGCCACACCGAAACTCCACGTGCATTATTTTCCAAACTTGGCTTGTTACTGTTCAGTTTTAGATTTTTTTTGTTTTTAATTTTATGCGTTCTACATTCAAAAAATATCGCAAACCGATTAATGCCCGCGCGCGTAGTGAAAAGCTCGTCGAAAGCTCAATGCGGCGCTTTTCTTGCTAGTGTCATGTTAACGGCGAACTCTGCCTCGTCCCCCCTCGGCTTTCCCCCTCTAAAGTGACTGGCCAATGATGGTGGGCCGTGGGCGGACGCTGGGCGCTGATTGGCTGAGGAATCGTTTGTCTCGCGCGCTTCAACAGGTAGCCGCTGCGTTCGTGTTTGCATGTTTATTAGCAAGATTAAACTTTTTAAACCACAATCTTGGGGCAAAAAGAACGCGCCTGTTCGCAATCGAATGCTGATTCGATTGAGAGAGCGACCGGTGCGCGGTGATTTGCACAAATTAATTGTTGACATTAGAGCGAGTTCATACTGTGTTGGAAAAACGTTAATTCTTGGGTTGTTGATTTTGTTGATGTTGATTTGTTTGATATTGTATTTGTAAGAGGTGGGAGTTATTAAAGGTCTTTAAGAATGAATGTTTTCTCATTTATCTATTTATTTGTTGGTTGCTACAATAAACATAATGATTGTGTTTTTTTTCTATGACATGTATGAAAGACATTCATTGATTTATCTCACTGCTCAACTCAACTCAACTCAAATATTTTATTTCAATTAAGCCATTACAGGCACTTTTGAATGTCAGAAGGACGGAAGAAGAACGAAACTACGAGTGCAATACGTCATTCCGAAAGTCACCACGCCGGACCACACGCCACCGAATGCCCGCAACAACGAACACTGCGAGCACAAAAGCACGCAGCGACGCAAACCGCAACAACGAATGCTCGAGTCCCCGAATCACGGAACAACGAATGCACGCCGCAACGTGCAACCGCCGCCCCGCGACCCGGAGCCCCGCACACCCGCCGCCACGGCACACGCCGCCGCGCGCCCCCGCACCCACAGCACTCGCCGCCGGTAACATCCGGCGCCGCGCAGCCCGACGCAGCAACTCCCGAAACGACGCATTGCACTCCTACGCTACAGTCACAATCACAAGGCATAATAACTTGTGAAAGTACTGTAGTTGCCAGTTCCCTAACGTAGATCTCATGAAGAAGAACGGGCAAGAAACTCCATGGACACTCTTTTAAATCAGAATTTGTTACAAAATCTTGGTACATTATATCATTCATGTTGAGATGGTATATTATGTGAGAACTATGTAGCAAGACGTGCAACTTAAGAGCGTCCAGAGTAAAAAGATATAAAAAACAAATCAAAGAAAAATATATAAACCATGGTAGCTAAGAGATGCTCATATATTAACGATTCGATTTCAACCAACCACATACTATTTTAATTAAACACGTGGTTATTAGTTTTAAAACAGAAATACTTACTGTTTTTTTTTTAATAAGTACTTTAATTTATGGAGCTTAGTCTTCATGACTAAATCGTTTCGCTTTATATCCTTATTCCAATAGAACCTGGTCTCGTTTTGTGTGAGATTACGTAACAGTAAGAGATCCGCTTAATTTGGTTTTCATTTTGTTATTTTATTTGGAAAACAGATAGGTGAAGGTCGATCTTATGCTGGATTTCAGAATATTGCTTAGAATTGCAAAAACAACAGCTTGTTTATAACCGAACAAGTTTTTTTTTTTCTTAGACTCGAAAATCGGTAAGTGTGAACTACCGTGTTAAAACTTCCGTGATTCTGATTCTCGTCCTATAACCGCGGTTTCACACACACACAAATACCTAGACGTAACCTTTATTAAATTTTTTCTTATTCCCTAAACCTGGTAGGGGGTTATTCTGAAACACAAGTATTAAATTTTTAACACCTAAAAGAAGAATATTAAACTGGTACTGGAATTTAAATTGATTATTATTTACTAGCTTTTGCCCACGGCTTCGCCCGCGTGGATGGTTTAACTACACAAACAACCTCTCACCCCAAACGCATATACCGTCTCCGTTCCGTCGTGGGTAAAAAATGACGATTTTCCATACAAACTTTCATCCCCTATTTAACTCCCTTAGGAGTTGGAATTATATCTCTACCTACCTCAATGAAGAAATAATAAGTACTTAATTAGTACTTACTTAATTTTTTAAGAGCTATGTGTCGTTTATTTAAGTTGTTTTTATTTTCTTTTTTCATATTCGTGTTAAGAAGAAAGAAAATAAAAGAAAACTATTGGTCGTAGAGACAAATAATGATGGATACAAAATGACAAAAAAAAAATAACAAACATACAACGCGTAACAAATATTTGAACAGCGGGAGGGAACGAATGGTGTGGTAAGAAAGGAGGTGTCTCATGAGATGATGAAATACAGAGAGGTATGTATGGAAGAGGAAGACATGCTGAGCCGACCCCAAATGAATTGACTTTACAATCTTAATTAATTTTATTGACATACATTTTTATTATTTTCTTTTTATTTTATATTTATTTTTTGTTGAATTTGTATTTATTTTGAATTAATGTTGACGTTATTTATTAAAGTTAATTTAAGACTAATAATGTTAGGATCAATATGATTTATTATGTTTGTATTGTAATGATTATTTGATTTCAGTGTTATTTTTTTTGTTGAAACCGTTGTGTAATATTAATAGTAATTGATTTCACTGTTATAATCATTCGACATTTCTGTTACATTGACATTCATTGACATTTTTTTTTAATTTTTATTGTGATTTTTAATGAATATTCTGTTACATTATTATAATATTCATATTAAGTAATTATTACTAATAATGTTGGGACCAATGTGAATGTGGTATTTGTGTCTTTCTCAGCCTCATGTTGACTAATAAATGTATGCTTTAGTGTTAAAACCAATGTTCGACACAAATGTAATTTGTTGAAGAATAAATAAATAAAATTGGGATAAGGGCTAGAGAATGATGATGAGGACGGAACAAACACGTCATAATTAAAGAAACGCTGCTTAAAAAAATTGAAAGTAAAAGTGTTTGGAAGAACCTATTTCCTAAACTAAAATGTATCAATCGCATTTCTATTAATTTTACAGAAAAAATAATATTCTACTTTACTTACAATTTTAAAAATTGAGCTGTACTGCTGTAAGATACGGTCGTATGAGAATAGAACACGATCCATATTTTCCCTTACCATTCACAGCCCACCTAAAACCTGGCAAACACATGACAATATACACACGTTCGCCATCACACACCCATACAACATACGCAGACGGTATCCAATTTGCATGAGACAAGCCGCGGGCACAAACAATTCCTGCCTGAATGCGGACTAATGGTCACCTCTGTTCATAATTGTGGGCATACGGACGTGTCCCTCAAACTATCTGGTGCGTGGTTACTCTAGTGAAGGTTTGTATGGTAATATTTTGGTGGAAAGGTGAAAAGATATGGTTACTGCTTGGTTTTGTTTTAATAGTTTTTATAGACACAATATTTTATATCATTGATGATAGTTTTTCTTCCAACTTCTGATAGAAGTTTTTAAACTGACATGGTCACTGACACTACTATTATTGCGTTTCTGACGTTCTGCGCCTAAACCATCAATCCGTATATGTTTATCCGTGATCATGGTGCTTGTAACAGCGCCGAAATATCGGGAACTCGAAACAGAAATCAAACATGGTAAATATCCCGTTTATGATATTAATAGTAACTTCTGATAGGTTTTACTTCTTTAATTTAAGAGTAGAGATATAATTTTCTCATAGGATTTCAGTGGATCTCATATAATATGAGTATACTAGCTAATGCCCGCGGTTTCACCCGCGTGCATGTTGGTCAAATTATATACTAAAACCTTCCTCGAGAACCACTCTATCCATTGGTGACAACAGTATGAAAATTGGTGCAGTAGATTTTGAGTTTATCGCGAACAGACAGACAGACAGACGCGGCGGAGGACTTTGTTTTATAATTTACTAGCTGATGCCCGCGGCTTCACCCGCGTGGATGTCGTTCAAATTATATACTAAAACCTTCCTCTTGAATTCCTCTATCTATTTAAAAAAACCACATCAAAATCCGTTGCGTAGTTTTAAAGATTTAAGCATACAGACAAACAAACAGACAAAAAAGCGACTTTGTTTTATACTATGTAAGGACTAGCTGACCCGTGTCCACTTCGTTGGGCATAATGTTAAGGCGCTGACAAGAGCCAAATAGGCTTGTATTGAACAATTTTTTAGCCAAATCTATACAGTTTGACACGGCGGAAAAAATATATGTTAATCTTGAACATATTTCTGATAATTTCGTTGTATTCAAAACGCGTTTTTGAAAAGTTTTCTCGATACAAAAAAATGGTAAACTAACCTCTTATAATGATCTTCCAACAAAAATATCTGTATTATTGATCAACGTACGTTGGTAAAATTTATAACAATAACGTATCATATTTAAATAAAAAATTTCGTTGTTTTTAATTTTTGATTATGTAATAAATTATTTATAAGTAATTAATCATTATATGGTTTATAAGAAGTTCGAGCGTTGCGTCATCGCGCTCTCTTTCTTACGTATGCAATCCGACAGTGAGCGCTTAGGCGCGGTGCTAGATGGACGTATGTCACTTTGCGCCCCACTGACAGCTATCCGTTCATCTATAAATTATTATTGACTGCGTCACAATGTTAGTCCAGGATCCACGGTACATTTTTTCACTTGATTACTATCAAGCTAATTTTCCGTGAGCAGCTGCATTTTGATGAGACGCCAACATTACCCTATACTAAAACTCTCGATTGTGGTAGGTAATAGGGGCAGCAGGGATAAAATATATATTGATTATAAATGAGAAATAATTAATCGAGCCACAGTTTTTTTAATTGGCCACAGGATCAAACTTCTAATTTTATAACTAAGCCACGGGAAAATTATATAGCCTCTAATATACTAATTCGTCTTCTTTACAACGCCCACTAAATATTCTATAGAAAGCATCAAGTGACGATCAACATTTATATTAACTTGTCCTTGTTATTTATACATAGGCACCTAATTTACTAACTCAGCCACGGAATTTATATCTCACCACCATTTTACATTTTACAGCTTCAACACAAGGCCCTCAAAAAATATAAATGAAGCGACCGTAGTCAACATCATTTATTATAACTTCGCATGTAAAATAATACATCACATTCTTTTATCGTGAAAATAGCAACAGAAAGATTTGGCGCAAGCGCGCGAGACGACAGCGACCGGCCATTTGCACCAATCAGAGAGCGCCAACGTATATTATATATGAAATGTCAACTTTTGATATACTTTAGATTATTATATTTACGTTAAAAATACCTATTAGTTACAGAAATGTTTTTACCATTGTCTAATTGACTAGTCACAGGCAGACTGTATGATGCGTTATTGTAAACTGAGGGAAATAGGTTAGGTTAGGTTAAAACTGTGACCAAACTACCGACTACTTCCGAGTTGCTTGAAGAAATGTTTGCACAATTTATTGTCTAGTTTTCCGATAAAAATGAAGTTCTGAAGCGATTCTGTCGATAACTTTTGTAGCACAACATGTAAATAAAATCGATCTTTAGGATATTCGATACTCTGAACTTCAATATTTAGGTCATTAAGTACTCTGAACTTCTATATTTAAGCCTTCCGATGACACGACAGGAGTCAATACATACTATTAGTGGCTATAATATAATATTTGATGACAATTTTACTGAAATTTTGATGCTCAGTTAATGTGGCATGAGTTATAATTTAAACGTACTGAGTTAATAAATTAGAAGCTAATTGAATATTTTTTTGATGCCATATATTAGTATTTTAGAAGTTTACTGTTTGAATTCATGTTACAAATTTAGATGCTAAAAAATAATCACGATGCTGAGTTGTATTTAGAGTGGCTTTAAAAAAGATAACTTGTGGCTAAGATAGTATTATTTAGATGCTCGTTAATTGTGGCTGACTTAGTAATTTAGAAGGCAAGTTAGATTTTTAGATGCAAATAATGCTATTAAAAAGAAGCCGGTTTAATTAGCACCCATTATAAATATATTTATTTGATGATTTTCAAAAATCTATTACTAACAATTTTTTTTTTGTTAAATCTGATGATCATTATCTAAATCTAAATCCAACATGTATTGATAACGAGCTCATCAAAAATTATTACAAACCAGCTGTTTTTTAGGGATCCGTAGCCGAATGGCAAAAAACGGAACCCTTATAGATTCGTCATGTCTGTTTGTCCGTCTGTCCACCCGTATGTCACAGCCACTTCATTTGGAAACTATTGAGACTACACAGTTGAAACTCGGTAGGTAGATGTATTCTGTGAACTGCTTTACGATTTTTATACAAAAATAAAAAAAAGGATTTATGGGGTCATAAATGGAACTGAAACTATTTTTTTTTTCAACAAACCTATACCTACGCGTGGGGTGTCTATAGACATAGACAGGTCTTTAAAAATGACATTGAGGTTCCACAAACAATTTTTTCTCAAAGCCAATCGTTTGAAAGACAGACACTTCAAAATTGGTAAAATGGCGACCGGCCTCGCGGTCGCTTGCCTTCGGTATTGCCAACAATGACCAGCTTTTCAAGGCTGCTATCTCCTCTTTGCATTATGTGGCCGAAATAAGACAAAATACGCTGTAGGCAAACTGTTGACAATCGAGTCTTGATATCGAGTTGGTAAAGGATAGACACATTTCTGCGTTTGGCCGTCCATGGAATTCGGAGAATCCGCCTAAAACACCACATTTCGAATGCATCTATCCTCTGTCTTACTCTTGTTTGGATTGTTGTGAGAGTGTTGTGAGGAAAATCAGGAAAACTAGTGGTCTGACCAAACGGGCCTTCGTTTTAAAACTTACACCACGTTTTTCCCAGATGTTCTGGGGGCGTAATATAGCATCTTTAGCCATAGCTATCCACCGTTTTATTTCTGGGACGCAGCTACCTTCTTTACTTATATTGGAACCCAGTTAATCGAAGCTGTCCACAGTATAGATGCCTTAGATGCCGGTTGTTGATGTAGAGGCATCGGACTAGGTCAATAAGATGTTGAGGCGTTCCCATTGCCTTTAAGAACCCCCCACAGCGTGCCCCACTCCACGCAATCAAATGCTTTGGTATAATGTATGAAACATATCAATACAGGGCTGTTAAATTCCCGGCTTTTGTCTATAATTTGGCGAACGTTCAGGATTTGTTCCCGCGTGCCTTTGCCTTTAACAAAACCTGCTTGCTCTTCTGGAATTTGTGGCTCCAGAAAGTGTATTAGCCTGTTGTTTATGATGTACAGGAGTATTGATGGTGCGTGGAGTAAGTGCCAAACACTTATTATAATTTTAGGAATTTTGTAGGTAACTTGTAAAGAGTGGGTTTAATAGAAAATATCCAATCCCCAAAACTCAGTTAGTAATCATTTTTAATGACTTCGTTATCGATACATATTGGAAGGAAGGAAGGGGACTCTTTGATCAAACCATACGTACATTTTGTAGGACAAATATTTTTTCAAATATTTTTGATAATATCATCAGATTTATCAAAAAAAACCCAGCTGATGATTCTCAAAAGTGTTTGTATAGTCGACCAAGAAATTGGTTTACCACTTTAAGGTTGAATATCATTTGCACGTACAAAACATCAAGTGCTATTTTCACGTCAGAATCTGTCAATCTGTCATCCTTAGCGAATAATTATGTTACTGGGAGATGTCATCAAAAGTGGTAAACCAATTTCTTGGTCGACTATACTAACACTTTTGAGAATCATCAAACCAACATATTTTATCCCTGCTACCCCTATTACTTACCACAATCGAGAATTCGAGAGTTTTCGTGCAGGAAATTCTTAGGCGTCTCGCCGTCTCATCAAAATTAGCTTGATAGTAATCAAGTGCAAAAATGGACCGCGGATCCTGGACTATTTGTTTCTTACTTGGTAGTATGGCGCTAGGGTATCGGAAAAATTGTGGGCGTGACCAAAAATACTGAAACATCAGAAGTCAATAGCTATTGTCATCGTCTTAATAATCCTTTTTTAGTACAGAGTGTTATTTTCTTTTTGTAACTTAAATATAAAAGTTAGACATATATTATTATGCTGTCGTTGACTTTCTTGTAGGCATTTTCAAGTTCCACAACTTTTCTCTAGAACTCAAAAATATATCTTTCATAGTTAAGGCAGCGTTCGTAAGAAACGCTAACATTCGACCGTTTTTTCTCCGATTCACTTTGCAAAACGGACTACCACGTAAAAGCCTTTTTATTTTTCGGTTTTTTACCTATGACACTCAGCAATAATGTGGCTTTCTATTGGTAAAAGAATTTTTAAAATCAGTTCAGTAGATCCCGAGATTACCCCTTACAATTTAACAAATATACAAACTTTACTTCTTTATAATATTATATTATTATTAGTATAGAAGTATAGATTAAATAATATAAATAATTATATTATGATGTATTTACGATTGCACGGATAGATGGAAAGTTTTGAGCCACGGTTGCGGTTCCATAATTATTATTATAATTATTATTTAATAGAGCATTATTTAGGTTATTTTAAATATTGCAATTATAAATAAGTAAGCAAGTATGACTGTAAGCCCTCTCCTAAAGAGGAGGCCTGAGTCCCTGGTGTGGGAACATTATAGGCTGATCATGATGATGAAGTATGAATGTGTATAGAGGTAAGTTTCAGATCTTATTGTTTTAATTTCAGTTAGTAATGACTTGTTTCAAATGGGCTTGATGTTTTTCACTTATGTAACTACGAAACTACAAAACTAAATATAAGTTGATATAGGCTACCTCATTGGTCTAGTGATTGCAAGCGTAAGGGCTCGTTTACGGAGACGCGGGGCGTCGCGCGGCGCGTGCAGAAGGCTCGACTCGTGCTCTTTTATTAATTTACTGAGAGACGGGTCCACAGCAACAATCGCTGCATTTTAAACTAACGAGCGAAAATAGCTTCTCGTAAAATCGACGATTGAAATCGTCGTTTTAAGTGTTTGAATTAAAAACGCCGCGCGACGCCCCGCCTGTACATAAACATGCACTGACTGCTATGCATGAGGCCCTTGGTTCGACTCCCAGATCGGGCAATGTGTTGTTGTGTGTTGTGCCCAGTTGATGGCAATAGACTCACTCTCTATACGTGGGATTTAAACATATTATATGTAATTGGTGAACTGTGGGTGTATTAATCGGTACACCTCTGCCAGACCCCTTCATGAATCAAAGGTGATGTTATGAAAGAAAGAAAGAAAGAAATATATTAAGTAAAGTAAAGTAAAGTAAATTTTATTTTGCAAATATGGGTACAGTACATGGTGGAATAAAAAAGAGGCAGGTTCAGCCATATTTTACCGATAGGCATGCAAAATTTATAATCTTACGCTAACGCAATAAAGAAATGAATATAAGTAATAAGTAATTAATATACATCACTGCAGCACAACGATAAGGATCATTATTACATTGAAATTTAATTATTATTAGAATTATGTTGATATAGACTTTAATTTACAAATTAGTGTCTTTAAAGTTAACTACAATGTAAATAAGCTACCAGTCCACTTTAAATAACTCCTCAATTTAACCCCATAATCATCCATATAAAAATATCGCATGAATCTGATATAATTTGTCACAGAATGTCATTATGGCGCCGCGGCGTGGCGTTTGATTGGCGGGCGCACGTGAAATTGAAACAGAGCGGCCGACATGATTCGGTTACGGACAGGTCAGTGGAGTACAGGTGGATACAGCTGGCGGAAAATCAGGAAAATGGCGGGAGAAACATTAGATTTCTTCCTAGATACAAGTTGAGCCATTAAGTAATGCTTTACCATCGTGGTTTTTAGGTGAGCGTCACCATAGGACCCGTCGGGGCTACGGGTTGTACGAAAGATATACCGCAGCCTCGACACAAAGGGAAGGAACATGGGTGGTTTTTAGTGGTTTTTAGACACTCTGACAGAGCGAGAGGAGTCATTTGATGATTTCCCTCCCACCAAAAAAAAAAGGTCACCATAGGAATAAATCAAATCAAATCCTCAAAGGGTTTAAATAGACGTGGACCTATTAATCTCACAATCCACCAGTTAAGTTTAAGTCCCATGTAATAGGGGGTGAGCCTATTATCATCAACCGAGCTCATATCCAGACTCCGTAGCGTCTGTGGCGTCCGTAGGAATAGAATAGAACAGAATATGTTTTATTATTGGCAGCCTTATGACTGAAGGCTCAAAACCTTTTCAAGACAACCTTTGGATACTAGGCGAGGGTAGGGAAGGAGCTTCCACTTCATGAGAATAATGTTCTGTCACCGCCAGCCTATTCGTGAAGCCGAAGAAGTCATTTTTGGATTGATGACTAAGTTGGAGGTCTTAAAGCACTGCAGCGTATGCATAGCGCTTGTAGGGTTCTCACTGCAGCTTGTCTCTTCAATTAAAAAATATTTGCGATGTCAATGCTGCTGAAAATATGTTAGATCCCTAATTATGATTGAATGTTAACGACCTGCTTTAGGTATTCTAATTTATTTGAGTCGCAGCATGTCTTCTTCTTCCGTACTACTTTAGAAATTTTCATTTCTGCAGTCATCCCCTTTCTAGCCACACACGAGCTGAACTCTCGTGAGGCTGTATTTACAATAAAAATATTTCGTTTTTCTTCCTTAAAGAAAAACTGTGGACTTTTTAGCGCACGCTGCGACACGACCATGGCAGTGAAATTACAGCTACATGTGGGTTCAAATTTGTCTCTGAAATAAACTCATTTAAATAAATAAATAAATAAATAATCTTTATTGACATAAAGTAAGTTACATTATTGTATGGAAACCCTGACTCCTGCGCTAGGTTGTAACCTGTGTTACAGGAATCAGTGTCTTCTCCCAGTATTTTTACACAGATTTTATGCAATAAGATTAAAACAATTTTACATTACCTAATTTATCAATCAATTTTAATTTTATTATACAATATCTGCTTGAGGCGTATGGGTGGGGGGTGTATGCATGTGTGTGTATGTGTGTGTGTGTGTGTATTTGTGTGTGTGTGTGTGGTGTGTATCGTGGTATTTATATATTTATTGTGCATGTTTATAATGGGTTTACGTTATTAATTTTTCTGTCTGTATGTAATCTAGTGTTTGTAGAAAGTTGTTTATTTTCTTTTTAATTTCATTTTTAGGAAAAGGATTAATATCTAGGGTCTTGTTTATCTTGTTATAGATATTTATCTTTGGAATCCTCTGGTATATCAGATAATTAAAAACTTCTACGTGATTTAATAGCTAAAGTTTAAAACCTCGTTATCAGAAAAAAAAAGAAGTAAAAGCAGCTAGGCAGCAGGAGTGTTAGGATCAAAACCAGTGCTGTTCTATATTTCCTGACCACCTCCAGCTAGGTTTATGTGTACCAGAAAACATATTTTCCCAAGTATTTTGCTCACACATGTACAGTAAACAATCCGGGTTCCCGGCCACAATATCGTGTTATGTACCGTTTTGCCGCGTCGCCGCGCCGGCCTCGGGCTACAGACGACCATCTACCTACCAACACTGTACCTCTGTTCTCCACAATACCGCTGGTTTATAAGGTTTTCAGAGGGTTGTTTTTGTTTGTGGAAATTATTTATTTATTTATAAAGAGGAGAACCAACAGCTTAAATATGTGAGTAACAATTGTGAAAACGACACAGAGCCAATTACAGGTTCTCACGAGTAGACACAGAGATGGTAGCAGAAATCTTAAGATCACTGCAAGCACGAAAATAATACAATTAAAAATAATTAAAATAAGCAATAAGCACAAAATACACTCAGACACTAGGTTAGGCATTGCTGACATGGGAAATTAATGAAATAAAGTACTACGCGCTTTTAAAAAAAAAATTGCATTCAGCCGAGTGCGTACAGAATAGGTTTTGGTGCAAAATGGATCAAAAGAGAACTCCTTGCAAAGAATATTAAAGTCCTTACTCGCTCGCACTATGAATGAGTTTTGCCTATAGTTGGATGAGGAAAAAGGTATGGAGATAGGTGGATTAAATCTAACTGACTTACTGACCTCTGGGAGACATTGAAATAAAATTTATGCAGGAGATCAGAACAGTCAATCTCGGTAATTATAATTTTTAAAAGAAAAGTACAATCAGCAAGCCGGCGGCGATCAAAAAGTGGCTGTAAATGGAATTTCTTGCAGAGATAATGAGTAAAGATTATAGGGTATAAAGTACCTATGGTAATGTAATGTGAGGTGATTTTTGATAATTTTAGTAACTGGACAGGTATTTCGGGGTAGTCTGTGGACAAGAAATATAACGTACAATTTTGTAAATCACTTTTCTTATAGTAATACCTAATCTGTCTAGCTTTTTCCTAACTATAATAATAATATAATAATATTCCACAACTATCACACAACGCCATCTAGTCCCAAGCTAAGCAGAGCTTGTGTTATGGGTACTAGACAACTGATAAACATACTTATATATTTCTAAATACATACATATTATAGATAAATTACACCCAGACACAGAACAAATGATCGTGCTCATCACACAAACATTTGTCCTGGGTGGGAATCGAACCCACGACCTCCGGCATAGCAGTTAGGGTCACTAACCACTAGACCAACAGGCCAGTCGTTTACGTTTACTATGTTGGGATCGGTTTCCGTCTAACCGTATACGGCTGTATACCAGTATTTTCCATGGAGCGATCGCCTGTCTGACCTCCACAACCCAGTTAGACTAATATGATACCCCTTGCTAAGACTGGTTGTCAGACTTTCGGCCACTGAGTTCCTGTTATGACTGTTAGAGATCCACAAATGACAGCAGGGGAAAAGAACTTTCGGAATCAGATCTGTATAGGTATTATTATCCTTAGCATTCAAACTTAAAAATCTCTTTACAATCATCGTCTTCCTGCACTTGTCCCATGTTACTTGAGGTCGGAACAACTCGTGTTTTCCTTCCATTTCCCTCTGGCAACTGTCACGCTGTCATTAAAACCTTTTTCTTTCATATCATTCCACACAATTCATCCATCATTTCCTTGGTTGTCCTCTCAAATATTCATCACTCTATTAGTCATATGTTATATACGTCACTCCGCATCACTGTCCATACCAAGACAGTTTTAAACTTCTTGTTCAGAAGAAGCGGGGTATGTCCCATCACTGCCACAACAATTTTTTTTTGTAGTGTGGGAAATCATCAAATGACTCCTCCCGCTCTGCAGACTTCTACTGACTAAAAACCACACATCGAGGCCGCGGTATCTCTTTTGAACAACCCGCAGGCGCAACGGCTCACTGCCACTACCCTCTGCCCACTGATCACTAAATCAGAGTGTACCGTACGCATATTTAAGAACAGCATTAGAACAACCCATTTGTTAATTTATTTATTTATTTAGTTAATCATTGCTAAATAATTGTAAACAACATTTCACCTTATACCCCAGTCAGTAATCAGGGTAATTAACAAACGTTTCCCAGGCCACAAATCAAGTTTATCGATGAACATCTGTGTCGAAGTGTCATGGCAGCTAACTATCGACATAATGTCATTAGAGGCAGCGGCGCGCACATCATTACCTAAGCGCTGCCTAAGCGGCAATTATGTTTCGCGACCCGCACAACTCTATTTTAGTATCGACAAACATTGCTTGGATTTTCAGGTGGATTTCAACAAGGTCAGAGGTACGATTAACTGTTTTATCTGTTTTTGGTAATTTCTGGCTTGAGTATCTTATCGATTTTTTTCTGTGCCTCGGAGAACACGTTAAGCCTTTGGTCCCGACTGTGATTTTTTGATCTATGGCAGTCGTTACAGGTAGTCAGTTGCCCTAAAGTCTGACAATCAGTTTTATAAAGGAGTATCGCTTACCCAGTACTATTTATTTATTTATGCACACACAAAATACAAAAAAAAAGGATAAAAACATAACAAATAGAAGAGCACAAAGGTACTGCTTATTTCAAATGAAATTTCTTCCAGTAGACCTGCGAGAGGAAAGTTGGATTACTATCTGAGTTGTGGAGGTCAAATAGGTAATCGCTCCATGTAAAATACTGGCACTTAGCTGCATTCGGTTAGACTGGAAGTCGACCCCAAAATATTGCCAAGTTGGCCACGGCAAAGCATGTCCAGATGGAAGGTTTCCGGATAGCTCGATCAAGCCGTCAGGGGGCTTCCCGCCAGAGCGAGAGTCTTGCTGTAGAGACATTGCTATTAGCTGGACTAACTTTGTGGACGCACCCAAAAAGCCTTTTATAGCTTTTTAGCCTCTGGAGCGTAACTGTGCATTGGGACTATGACTGCATCAGCGAGCGGAGTTCGCATAACTGAATTTTGGGCGAAAATTTAATGATTTTCCATCGACACACTAAGAAGAAGCCTACATAATTAACCTTTTTAACAATGAACTCATTTATACTGATAAGTAGGTTAAAAAAAGGGCAGAATTCCAAGTAAACAATAAATGAATACCCTACATGTCCACCCGTGGGCCAGTATCAATCACGTGGAGGCCGTTATTGTGCCCCGCGGCTAAGTCGTACGTGTCGTGGGCCGCGATTGACGCTAGATTGTGTTATTGTGGCAGTGTGGAAAGGGCCTAATTGCTTTGTATAAGACTGTGGTTGAGGATACATTGTTGTGGAGTAATGAATGATATCTATTCTATATAAATAAAAAGAGAAGTCCTGACTGACTGACTGACTGACTCATCAACGCCCAGGCCAAACCCTTGGACCTAGAAAGCTGAAATTTTGCACAGAGGTTCCCATTATAATGTAGACAAGGAACGAGGAAGGATTTTTTGAAATTCAACCCCTAAGGGAGTTAAATAGGGGATGAAAGCTTGTATGGAAAATAGTCATTTTCACTAGGGCGAAGCCGCTGGTAAAAGCCTCTAATAATATAGAGCATTTTATTGTGCGGGCTGAGAGAATATAAATTAATCATGTTTCTTATTCTCATCTTCGTACATTTACTCACCTTAATTACAAAACTTGAGACAGTAATTAAGTTTACATAACATCACGCCTGCAAACCCCAAAGGGAAAAGCAGAGGTGTACCAAATAGTATACCCACAAATTTGCCAGATATGTTTAAGTTCTATGTAATAGGGAGCGACCGTATTACCGTCAATCGGGCACAAATCCAGGCTACGTAGCTGCTACTGGGAAATTCCTGATGAAAAAATCCAAATATACTTTGTCCAGCAGTGGTCCTTGCGACCACTTGACCAACAAAGCTGCCCGTTTAAATACATTTCATCAATCATCAGTAAAAAACGGTGAAGGAAAACATCGTGAGGAAACCGGCATGTCTTAGAACCAAAAATTCGAAGACTTGTGACATCTACCAATCCGCACTGGGCTCGCGTGGTAGATTATAGCCCATTCCCGCTCAAAAAAGAGTGGAGGCATGTGTCCCAGCAGTGGGAACATTAATAGGCTGTTGATGATGATGATGAATCATCAGTACCTAAACTACTAAAATATATCATTGTTGTCTGTGGAACTACGCACAACACAGTGGCTACGAAATCTCGTAGCCGCAGCGTAGCGTGCCGTAGCCTCGTAGCTTCGTAGCAGCACAGAAGTTACAAAACAATACTAATTACGTAGCAAACATCGTGTTTCTATGAACACTACTACTAATCCAACGATGTTTAGTTTTTCCTTTAGATGTTTTGTTTCGATGTTTCGGTTTGTAAAGGACAATTAATTTAGATTGATTGATTTGGAGACGCCTAAGTGGTCGTTGTAATTTTTTGTATTTTTTAAATATTTAAATAGCTAGTCATTAATTTATAAACAAAATGTTGACGCCTCTGTTTAAAATGACCCGAGTTTTTAATATACAAGTCTTGCTGACTTATTATTATAATGCTACAAAGTGTTATGTTAAAGTTGTATTGTGTGAACTCGATCTCTCTCAGTATTGAGCGGCAAGGAAATAAAAATATCGCATCAATAGCGACATAAAAGGGACTTCTGTTGTTCGGTACACATGAGGTGACGGTCCGGGGATATGGAAATTATGTTGTTACATGATTTTTAGATTTTAAGAGGAGTTTAAAAATGTGCTCCCTATTACGTGGGACTTAAAACATATCTGGCGAAATGTGGGTGCACTATAGTACACCTCTGTATGTGATGTTATGTTTAAAAATTTGATTAAATCATCTTCATCTGCCTAGCCATCCAACAACTTTTTTTTTTGGAAAAAATACTATGTTTGCACCTTTTTTCAATTTAATGAAATTAAATCCAAACGGGTCGATTTAACTACGATAATTCTGGCCCACGCTTTCGGCCGAGTTTTCCACTACTGTTCCCACTCCGTGTAATCTGGGCCGCGGACCAGAGGCCAGTTTCCCTCTAACCCGTTTGGGTCAGCCTTTTGTCTTACCGGATGCTACTGAATACCAGTATTTTACATGGAGTGACTACCTTTGTGACCTCCACAACCCAGTTAGCCAGTTGCAACTTGGGCTTTTACGGAAATGTGATAAGGCGAGATGGTAATCATATAACTTAAAGAGTCATGAATACAGAAGACGGATGAACAGCCTGTGGATGACCACCACTATGAAGGTAACAAACACATTAAAAGAGACAACACACAACCATTACGTGTGGCGCAGAATAACTACTAGCAGGGCTGACCCCAAACAAGTTGGTATAGAAGAGAAAAAGGAGAAGACGAATATCTAAACTTTAGTTTCAAGTGGTTTCCTGGACTTACATGACGTAGCTCTTATTGAAAGAAGAACTGCCCGACCCGTCGACCCAGAACAGGTAGTTTTGGTTCCAGAAAATTAGGACAGCCAAATCCACCTTCAGTGGGATAACGATGGGAAGCTAAGAAAGTTTCAGGTGGTTAGACGCTTTTTACAAAGGAATCTGAACGTAGTCAGCATGTCTAAATCAAGTTCATCCATTTTCTTAATGTATTTCTTGTCAGAGTAACTTAGGTAGGGATACTGATATCTGAATAAAAATTAAACGGCGCTCTCCATTTGGAGTAGATTCCGAATTTTAAGCATAAATTGTTATTATTTAATTAAGTTTCTCAACAGTAACTCAAACCACAGCAACTAGTAACTTGTAAATTCAACCATTCATCGCGTTCATCATCATTTCAGCCCGTAATCACCCACTGTTGGGTATAGGCCTCCCCTTTCTTTCTTTCAGCGCGTTACTTTATATTAATATCTATTTTGGTGGCAACTTAAAAAATCTTCACCTTTATCCTCAGACACATCCCAGCCAGCAAACTCCCCATGCAAACCAACCCCCATTCTATTATATAGGGTGGAGGAATAACATTTCACTCCTTTCTATTCGCCGCAGTATTTATATTTGTTTGTTTGTCTGTCCGTGCTTTGACTGCCGCCACTGCCGGCTTCGATTCCTCTTTATGTGTGATGGTCTTGGCTTTTATGTATCACGGTTTTGTGTGAAGAGGATTTTTCTTTATGGTAATGTTATAGTATGAGAGTGGGAGACTGGAAGCTTGAAAGGTAATAGTATCTATAAATTGACGACAAAAGTTAGTACCGTAACGTTTTCAATAAAATAAAATCGAGTAATTTGTAAATAGCTGTGTCAAAACCCTTGAGTTTTGACACGATTTTCGTGAATGAAATGGAGTGTTTCGACGTAACTTCCCGCTCTGGGCAGAGCGTTACGGAGTGTCAGACTAAAAACCACGTTCCTTCTTTGCCCTTTGTATCGAGGCCGCGGTATCTCTTTCGAACAACTCGCAGCCCCGACCGGATGTAACAGGATCCTTAAGTCGAAATAGTAAAAGTGGAGGAATCACTTTATAAAAACACTAGCGGACGTCCCGCGGTTTCACCCGCGTAGATCCCGTTCCCGTGGAAATACAGGGTTAAAGTAAAGTAGCCTATGTTACTCAGGGTGAATGTAGCTTTCTAATGGTGAAAGAATTCTTGAAATCGACGCAGTAGTTTTTGAGTTTATTCATTACAAACATACACACAAACATACAAATCTTTCCTCTTTATAATATTAGTGTAGAAGTGTAAATAAGTACCCCCATTGAGAAATAACATATCAAACTACGTTCACGCGGTCACTCGCCAACTAGATGGACCGATCAATTAAAAGAAACCACCTCGCCCAAATTCCATGAGATTGTAAGAGACGTGTGAGGGTTGTATTAGTTACCTACTTTAAGATCTGTATTACTATAATCTATGCACCTTTGTAACCATATATTATGCACCATCCTATCAAATATATCTCAGTATTATTCTGGCATTCGCTCGTTTCACTTACCACCGACACCGCACCTTACATGGCGACCCTGCCAAAGGAATCTATACGCGCTACGCGAACTTGAGACGTAAAATGTGACTGTGTGATACAATAACATTCGATAAATTAATAACTAAATATATTAGTAAAAATGGAACTATTATTAATTTACTGTGCTCACGGACTAGACATCAGCGCGAGTGTACGAAACATCCACGAAAATGGGCAAGCAGCAGTCTAAAGAGGAGACCCTGATCGTTCAAAACGCGGCGGCTGGCAGTAACCAAGCTACAGCAGAGGAACTTCGCTTCCATATGTCCACAGCCAACATTATTCTGTCCTGTATCCTGCTTATACTGCTACTCGGCATATTGGGCTTCGTGTATCGGCAGTATAAAAGGTGCCATACAAAATGGATCGCCAACGAGATAAATAGGACGACTATGAGGAGATCTCTTTTTCGTCGACGCTTGCGGATGGGGGCCACGGAGCCAACTACAAAGAACTACGAGGAAGATATAGTGTAAAAAAAATGGTGTTTAATAAAGTGTTTAAAAGTGCTTCATAAAAATAATAACAAGTGTATAAATAACATCTATTAATCGCGTTTACGTACCAATATCTCTTACCAAATAAGGAGGATGCGCTGATTGAACTTTGGACTTTAGTGTTAATTACATGCGGTGTTGTATCGTAATGTCTCTATAATCTGTAAACAATGTACTACAAGGAAATAATAATTTATCTACGTTATGGTGGTAATAAGGTATGGATATTATATTAAAATTATATAATGATTTAAAGAAGATTAGAGTTTATTTAATAAAGTTAGGACCGAAAAGAAGGTCAGAAAGAGTATTAGAAAATAAATTAAATGAGGTTGATGCAATTTATGACCAGTATGAAACTTGGTTGATTGATTTTAAGGAAAACGTAAAGAGAAAATATTATAGTGCCCAAGATATTGTATTAATAGAAAATTCTTGTCGTCAATTTATAGATTTACGTGAGGATATTTTATTGTTGTGTGAAAGTGATATATTAGAGACGTCATCAAAAATGAATACATTTGATTTGAAAACTGCCTTAACTCTTCTACCGATTATGACAAATGAGGAAGCTAGTATAAAACAGCTAATTGATAACATTGAATACTATAACTCTGTACTGAAGAATAGCGCTTGTAAACAAAATTTAATTAATTTCGTGTTGAAAAGTAGACTATCACAAGAAGCTAAGATAAAGTTAAATGCTAAGTATGATACTGTTAATGACTTAATTGATGACATGAAAAAAGTGTTATTATCTAAGAAAGCGGCAACAGCTATACAAAATAAGTTATTTAAAATTAAACAAAATGAGTTGTCGATTGCCGATTACGGGAAAGAAATCACGGAATTATTTGTGGACCTAACAATTACGCAAGCTAACGACAATGAACAGAACTTTAATATACTAAAACCTATTAATGAAAAGACAGCGATTAAACAATTTGCCGATGGTTTGCGAAATCGTAGGTTAAGTACGATTATTTCAGCAAGAAATTACAGCTCACTGAAGGACGCAGTCCAAGCAGCCCAAGACGAGGAGATCTCGACCACAACTTCTCATGGAGAAATTATGGGTATGTATAAAAGGCCCTACAGTCATTTTTATAATAACAGAAGCCGTTCAAATAATTATAGAGGTCAACGTGGTGGAGGTAGAAACTTCTACGCATATAGAGGACAATCTCGAGGGCAACAGCAACGATACCGCTCAACTTCACGAGGGCGGCCGGCTCGAGGAGGAACTGGCGGTCACCGATGGTCAAGAGGTAACTTTAACTATCCTACTATAAGAAATCAAGGGATACCCAAAGAGCATGACGTCCATGTTTTTAATAACTCGGAACAACCAACAGAATCAGAATTAATATCTAATCAGTTTTTTCGTGACTAACAGCGATAAATGTATTTTAGCTAGTGATAGTAATTGTTATATTTCTTTATGTTCATCATTACATAAAAGTCATATTAAGAAACATAATTTTCTAGTAGATTCTGGAGCATCGGTGTCAGCATGCACATATAAACATGCTCTCGAATGCGGCATTCCAATCCATAACGAGCATGTAGCCATAAACGGATTAGGTGGTAGAGTTCAAGCAATAGGATACTTATATTTACAATTCAATTTAAAGGGTGAGACAATTAGTCAGAAGTTCTATGTATTTCATAACTTACCAATTAAGGGAGGTGGAATTTTAGGTCGTGATTTTTTAAGTAAATATAAGGCTCAGTTAGATTTTAGTAAAAATACTTTAACTTTAGCTACAGAAAACACAACTAGTTGTTTTCCACTAGTAAGTAAATATACTGAAACAATAAATATACCTGCTAGAAGTGAGTCTATACACTTCATACAAACGAACTTAAATGAGGATTGTGTAGTATCTTCGAAAGAACTAACACATGGAGTGTTTTTAGCAAGTTCTATAGGCACTCCTAAACATGGACTTATACCAATTAAAATATTAAATGTCAATGAAGAAGCAGTATCGCTAACGGAAATAAAACCTAACATTAGAAAACTTAAGGAATTTGATATTTGTAACTATGAAAAAACGCGAAATGATGCAGAAAGGGTTAAAAACTTATTTTCTCAATTAAAATTGCAACATTTAAATAATGAAGAACAAAAAAACGATTGAAAATATTTGCGCAAAATATTCAGATATATTTTACCTCCCCAAAGACAAATTAAGTACAACAAATGTTTACAGTCATACTATATCCGTAAAGCCTAACACGACACCAGTATTTTCAAAACAATACCGTTTGCCACATTCTCATAAATGTGAAATAAAACGTCAGATAAATAAAATGCTTGACGAAGGTATTATTGAGCCCAGTAAAAGCGACTGGTCCAGTCCAATATTATTAGTACCGAAGAAATCGGATACAACCGGAGATAATAAATGGAGACTAGTAGTCGATTACCGAAAACTAAATAATTGCATAGAGGATGATAAATATCCATTACCGGATATTACGGAAATTTTAGAATCTTTATCGGGTAGCATTTATTTCACACATCTTGATTTGCACCAAGGCTATTATAACGTCAAATTAGAAGAAAATAGCAGAAGGTTCACAGCTTTTCATTCGGGACAGTACCAGATGACACGTATGCCTATGGGATTGAAAACCAGTCCTAGTTCATTTTCGAGGATGATAACAATAGCAATGGCCGGTCTTAATTATGAAAAATGTTTGATTTATTTAGATGATCTAATAGTATTTGGACGTAACTTAGATGCTCATAATAAAAATTTGCAAGATATTTTTGAAAGATTACGGAGCGTTAACTTAAAATTAAATCCCACCAAATGTGATTTTCTTAAGAAACAGATTTTGTACTTGGGACACGTTATTTCAAGCGACGGTATAATGCCTGACCCTGCAAAAATAACTGTAGTTCAAAATTATCCATGTCCAGCAAGCACAGATGAAGTAAAAAGATTCGTAGCATTCACAAATTATTACAGAAAATTCATACCAAAATTTGCAGAAATTGCTCATCCCTTAAATACATTAACAAAAAAAGGTGTACCATTCGAGTGGAGTGAGGCATGTCAACAAGCATTTGAAACATTAAAACAAAGTTTAATTCGTCCGCCAGTGTTACAGTATCCAGATTTTTCAGAACGCAATCGTTTTATTGTTCAAACTGATGCATCAAATAATGCGATAGGAGCCATTTCGGCAAATAATAATGGACGCCCAGTAGCTTACGCTAGCAGAACTTTAAACAAAGCTGAAAAGAATTACCCTGTTATTGAAAAGGAACTACTTGCAATAGTATGGGCTGTGAAATATTTTCGTCCATATTTATATGGTCGACCTTTTATGGTATTTACGGACCATAAACCATTAGTATATTTGTTCAACATGAAAGACCCATCAAGTAGACTAATGAAATTTAGAATGACTTTAGAGGAATACGATTTTGAAGTACAATACATAAAAGGTTCTGACAATGCAGCTGCAGATGCACTGTCTAGAATTACTTTAAAAGACTTGAAGGAAATGCATGAAGGTTTAATGAACGTCATGACAAGAGCACAAGCGAAAAAATTAAATAAAACAGACTCACCGGTGGATATGGATGTTTCAGACTTGAGGCCTGATCAACCAAAAGTCGTAAGCACTCATATCAGACCCAAAGAATCTGTCGAATTAAAATTTATTGGTAATAAAGAATTAGAAATCTTCAAGAAAATGGGGGTTATTACAAAAGAAAATAAAAGATTCTGTTATACAGAAAATAAATCAACAATTTACGTGAAATTCCTAAGTTCTCAATCGCAAATGACGCGAGACGAGTTTGTGAGAGAGTTAGATGAATTTTGTAATATATTAAAATTAAAGGAAATATACATATTAAAAAATAAAGACAACGAAAACTTTATACAAAAGTTAATAATGACAATAAAAAATAACAAAAGTAGGTCCGGACCGCGAATATGTATTTTAAGTGATGTAAAGAGGATAGAAGATAAAGATGACAAAAAAGTAATTCTAAATGATTTTCATCTCTTACCTAGTAGTGGCCATGCTGGTATGAGACGAATGTCAAATAACATAAAGAAATACTATTATTGGCCTGGTATTGATAATGATGTTCGGGAATTTGTAAGACGATGTGACAAATGTCAGAGGCAAAAGTATTCAATACCTAAGAAAGAGCCTATGGTTATTACTAGTACAGCTAATACTGCGTTTGAAAAAGTATATTTAGATTTAGTTGGTCCACTGGAAACAGACAATGAAAAATTTTCATATGTGCTAACATTACAATGCGAACTCACAAAATATGTAGAAGGTTATCCCTTAATTTCTAAAAAAACAGAAGAAGTAGCTAGATGTTTTGTCAACAACTTTATTCTTAGATACGGTGTGCCGAAAGTAATAGCGACAGATAGGGGCAAGGAGTTTCTCTCAGAAATATTCCAACAGGTATGTAAATTATTAAATATAAAACAGCTTAATTCAACAGCATACCATCACCAATCCATAGGAGCGTTGGAGAACACACACAAGCATTTAAATGCGTTTTTACGAATCCAGACAGAGAACCATCCAGAGATGTGGAGTAAGTGGATTCCTTTTTGGTGTTTTTCTTATAACACGGGCGTACATACAGAAACAGGATACACTCCATACGAGCTAGTTTTTGGTAAGAAATGTTCTCTTCCTAGCAATCTAACAACAGATTTAGATCCATTATATAATTTCGACAGCTATCCACATGAATTAAAATACCGATTGCAACTTTCACAAAATGAGGCGAGAAAAAATCTATTAAAAAGTAAGTTAAATAGGAAGATAGTATACGATAAAAATGTTAATCCTATACAATATAAAGATAATGATTTAATTTTAGTTAAAAATGATACAACATGTAAGAAATTAGACAACTTATATACTGGTCCTTTCAAAGTTGTAAAAGACATACCACCAAACGTAGAAATAATCAATCAATATGGAAAAAAGGACATTGTCCATAAAAACCGAACAAAACCATACTATGTTTCATAATTATTTAACAAATGTAAAAGAAAAAAAAAAATGTGTATTTTCAATTTTTTTTTTCTATTAGTGCGGTGATGTGAGGGTTGTATTAGTTACCTACTTTAAGATCTGTATTACTATAATCTATGCACCTTTGTAACCATATATTATGCACCATCCTATCAAATATATCTCAGTATTATTCTGGCATTCGCTCGTTTCATTTACCACCGACACCGCACCTTACAGACGCTCCAGATACAACCTACATGCTGACCACGATCCTCAGACATGAGGGACCTACCAGAGAGAGAGAGAAAATAATTTTCATTGTCAGAATTAAAACGAGAATTAGCTAAAAACTACCTCATCTTTATTATATACAAATCTCTTTCTCAAACATACCAGAACCTGCTGTAAATCTGCAAACATCTTAGATGCCAAAAATTACAAAACATTTTACCAGCACACAACACAAGCTTTTTCTCGCATCTTATCAGACATCGTCCACAAACTGTCCGTATTTTATCATTAAGACTTAAGTCCACCTCAAATGTCCTCAAGTGTCCTCTCTCCTTGGCTCGCTGCCAATAAATCTATATACAACGTAAATAGATGCAGGCTCGCCGATCCGCACATAAAAGTAAGGCTTAAAACTTGCAATAACAATAAGTTAAGACTAAAAGAGAGTTTTGTTGTTGGCGATTTTAAAATGGGGTGCGACGATGTATCGTGAGCCAGTGGTTTGACGATTCGATTCGATTGTGTTTGAATTTTTTGGGTAGCTCAGGCTTGCAGGGGATGGCTACACCAGACTTATGTGACATCGAAAAATAGAATGACTTCATATTTAAAATGGCGAAATACATCTGGGGAAAAGTAAGGTTTGAAATTGCCAAACTCGTCGCCAAATTTTGGACCCACTCAATTTGAATTGTCATCGCTAAGAAGAAGCAGGTTTTTAGTTATCCCTGGTTTTTAACAGCTTTCAGCTTTTGAAGGTTTCTGCTTTAAATTTGCGGTCAGCCTAGATTTATAAATAACTAGCTTTTGCCAGCGGCTTCGCCCGCGTGAAAATGACGATTTTCCATACAAACTTTCATCCCCTATTTAAATCCCTTAGGGGTTGAATTTCAAAAAATCCTTCCTTATTCCTTGTCTACACTATAAAGGGAACCTCTGTGCAAAATTTCAGCTTTCTAGGTCCAAGAGTTTGGGCTGGGCGTTGATGAGTCAGTCAGTCAGTCAGGACTTCTCTTTTTATTTATATAGATAGATGAACAATTCATAGTAAGTTCTACCTTCACCAGACGGGTAGGCTGTGGTTTTAACTATGATTTCAAGACCTAATTGCCTAAGAAAATATCCACGGTTGGAAAGTACTTCCGACAACACTGACGCAGGTTTATCTGTGCAGATTGGTTTCCCTCTCTCGATATTTTTACTGACTAAACACGTCTAAAAAGGTTTATATTGCTGTGTAGTATATTTGAGGTACCCGTTGTTTAGACTGCATGTTTTTTTTGCGAGAGACGCGTCTCTCGCAAAAAAAAACGGGTGAATTTGTGAAGTTTATTTTTACCCATCATCATCATCATCATTTCAGCCAAAAGACGTCCACTGCTGAACATAGGCCTCCCCCAGGCGTCGCCACATTGACCGGTCCCGTGCGTCTCTCATCCAGCGGTTTCCTGCAACCTTGACCAGGTCATCAGTCCACCTAGTGGGAGGCCTTCCAGCGCAACGTCTTCCGGTTCGCGGTCGCCATATTTTTACCCACGACAAAAAAATAGAGGAGGTTGTCAATTCGTCACATTTTTTTTATGTTGTTTTTTTTCGCATAGGTAAGTTTTTTGGTTTAAAGTTTTCATAAGAGGTAGAATCTAATTTGTTTTTATTAAACTTATTGTGAACGAAGCATTTGAAATAATCTTATTCTAATCACAGATTTCACTAAAATATCAGAATTTTATTCAAAAATAAAATATTCAATAACTAATCGTATTTGAATCGTATCGTGCCATCTAAACCGGCTCTCCCCGCCCGCCTTACGACGGTCGGGGCGGGCGCTTTTTGTATTTTCCATTATGGCACCAACGGTCTTATTATCATAAATATGGCGTTAAATACTCCCCTTTATGTCGCTCCGTGATTTACAAAGTCGCCTCCTGTTGGTTACGGATTTATCTCGTGCTTCTCAAGTGGCTCTTTATTTCATTTTGATTTTGTGGTTTTTTCATTTTTGTTGCTATAATATATGACAATTGTGTTTTTGTGAAGCTCGTGTTTTGATAATAACAGCCGCACAGGTCAATGCTTTAGGTTAAGCTGCGCTTCCAAAGGTCGGTTCGTAGATGGGTGACCATTCATTACATACCGAGTTCCTCTAGCCGTTGGCCTTACCATCGTATTACCCAGTTGCCTTAGTTGTGGCGGTCAGAAAGGCTGTATCCGGTAAGAATAGAAAACCACCCCAGTATAGTTGAGAAAAGGCTACTAGGATTATACTTTTTTCCGCGATTATAAGGTTGGCACTTGAAATGACAAAAGAGTACTTACAGAAAAAGTTTGATGATCAGATCAGAGAAAGGTGACTGGTAATTGGTGACCGATACTTAAACACGTGATTGTACTCATGATAACAAACAACTTTATATTTTAAGTTTCTTTGTCGCAATAGAACTATTTAGCTGTAATGACAAGAAAACATATTGTGTGATACATAAATAAACTTTCCCAGACTTTTGACTTTTTTTTTGGGGGTATACCTACCCCCAGTATGCGTCAAAAAAAGTCAACGTCACACGGTCACCAATCCGAGCTCCACTCCACGTCCAACTTTGCATAATTTCAATTACCTACGAAAATCATTCTATTCAAGGTGGCAAGGACGCTGGCGATAGACAAAGAAGACAAGTAGTAGTTTTTTATTATTTTTGAATGTTAATGTAGTCAATAGTTTTATTGCGTTTATTTTTAAAAGAAAAACTACAAATAAGTATGTAGAATTTACTGACCAATTCTGACTCATCATCATCATTTCAGCCAAAAGACGTCCACTGCAGGACACAGGCCTCCTAATGAATGGAGCAGTGAGGGAAGATAACGACTAGCGCCATCTGTTTAAAAAAAATCTCGATGAAACTTCATCATTGTGGTCCCTGCCATCTAGTGGCGTCATATAAAGCCGTCAGATTAACCGGCGAATCATGACTGCACGTAGTTCTACTAGCTGTTACTAGATGGCGCGCTTATACTAGACACTTTACATTATTTAGTTTGTTGAGTTTGTATGTAGGGGTAGGGGAAGTGTTATAATATCTGTGGTAGGGGTAATCTCTGGAATGAATGATCCAATTCTTAATTTATTTAATGTGACCCGGTTCGATTCCCACGGGAAGCATACTTTGTAATGTTGTTTCCAGTTTGGTTAGGACATTGCAGGCTTGAATCACCCGATTGAAGATGATTCCGTGCTTCGGAAGGCACGTATAAGCCGGTGGTCCCGGCCGCCAAAATGGCGGTCGTCAAACCATGTCAGAGGCGCGGCGGTTTAGAAACTCTGACAATAGGGTGAGTAGGGTCATAAACCTTACTGCCCACACGATAACAAGAAGATCACTTTTTTTTCGGATGAAGTCGCGGTCGATGTGCCAGTGTTTTATAAACTTACCTACCAAAATTTTGGTGACAATGCCAATCGATTGAGATGAATTTCATGTTGTTCAGAAGCATATTTTCTGAATTTAAAGTCCAGTGGATCTAAAGTCTAGCGTCTGTGACAATTTTACGAATTTTAAAGCAACTCATATTATTTTCCTAAATGGTCACAGACGCAGTTCCTATTACAAAAGGTCAATTTTAAGCTTTTTAACGCAATTCTTATTATGATCTGCTAAAGTAACAGGGTCATTTAAGACCCCCTGCTAAAGTGGCTATTTTAAACTTCTAGAAGATAACTGTATCACAGACCAATACAATTGTTAAAAATTTAAAATACATGCCATTCACATTTAAACTAAGTACGTCCTTAAACCGGTCTTTTGTAACCTATTGACGATAAAACGAGTTGTATCGATCAATGGTCATCAATTCACCATTATGTTGCAAGGATTAGCCGCTCCTCAAATTCATACAGACTCCCAACAATGCACAATCACAAGGTACAAAGTACTGTACTTAGTTTCTCTATTCGAGAGTTGCAAAATCTAAGGTGTGGATGAGAACGTAGTGAGTAGCGACATCTAGTGAAGTTTTGCGCTATTAAGTGGGGAGCAGAAAGGGGTGATGTGTAGGGATGGTGAGCGAAGGAGAACCCCAAAACAGGGTGTTGGAACTTGTAGATTTTAAATAACATACAGAGATGGCGTAAGCTTATGGAATTTCTTGTTAGACTTTTGTATTGGAATACATTCATTTGTAACAATTTTTAAAAACAATGTCAGTGAAAACAGCTAATGAACGACTTACATGATGTTTCGATTTGAAACACATAATAGTTTTATCTGAGAATTAACGTCGTGTTTTTTTTTAGGACAAATAAATTGTAAGTATAAGTTATGTACGGTGTATCATTACAACGTCACCTACTTATAGAATTTGTTAAGGAAAATTTGACAAATATCAAGGTTTACATTCGGGGGCTTTAAAATCTCCACGAAGTCTCATATAAAAATGTGGATCTCTGCTCACTCCTTGAAATGAAAGCAAAAAGTGTCTAGGTATAGGTAGATAGAACAAGTTAAGCCATTTGATAGCCACGTGTAAGGTACGGTTTGAAAACGATGCATATTTACAAAAATATGTTAGTCCATAAGGCGTCTTCTAAACCGCATTTTTTCAGATTTCTAATTACATATTATTTCTTAGAAAATAATAAGTAATTCTATCATCAACATACTCTAAAGAAGAGACAGAAGATACAATATACAGAAGATAGATTTCCATCAAATGCCTAGCCTAGCTTACATGGAGCTACTACTTATCTGACCTCCACAACCCAATTAGTATCGGGTAACACTATTCCCCTCGGTAATACCGGATAAGCCATTCTCGTAGATATAAAAGCGAATTGAAAGTACCATTTTGTAAGACAAGCTTATTAATATCTAAGAATATGACAACATCTTAAAAATTAACGGTAATAAGTACGGTGTTTTCAATTTCACGTAACAAACAAAAAAACACTTTTCTTTTCATTCGTCACCAGCACATTTCACAGTCCCGTCTTCCAATTTGTAAAAAAATCAATTCGAACCAGTATTTTTTGTAAACCGTACAGTTAATAGATAGCGGTGCGCGGGCGCGGCTTACACAAAACATACGACGAGTATCATTTGACAATTTGCGAGCAATCAATGCATTGTCACCGCTCTTTATTCAACTCCAAATAATACATGGAAAATTGTCCATTCCAATTGTGATCGGACCATTGTTGGTCTAATGACACGATTCAGGCTTAGCTCGCTTTGAAATCGACCATCAGTGCATGTTCGGACGTGTTGGAGATGAGTTTTACTATATTCTGCACTCGTTTTGGTATTTGAGACAGTTTCTCCGTAATATGGACGTCTACGTAATCGTTGGAGAGCCTAAATACCTTGCTTATCTCCATGTTTAGTGTTTTGAAGTGAATAATCTTAATTTCGGCGATAATAAACTACAAAAAGCAATGAGAGTAGAAAATCTGACATAACCCAAAACTTCGCAGATTACAAAAGTGAATACTCAATAACTACATCCGAAGACGACAAATGACTTAAGCTCGATGGCATATCAACTGGATCCACAATCAACGAGACATCTTCCAAAAATATCAAGACACTCCAATCCTTACCATATAAAGAGACCCATGAATGCTTTCATGGTGTGGTCGAGGCTGCAGCGGAAGAAAATATCAATGCTGAACCCGAAACTACACAACTCGGAGATATCAAAACGCCTAGGATTGGAATGGAAGAGCTTAGAAGAATCAGAGAAGAGGCCATTCATTGACGAAGCAAAGAGGTTAAGAATCAAACACATGCAGGATTATCCAGACTACAAGTACCGTCCGAGGAGGAAGAATCGGCTGGATACAGCGACGTTTGCCAATCCAGCGCTTTACACGACTAGGGAGACTTTTGTAGAAGTGGAACCTCGTCCAGAAGCGAATTATCAAACGCTGTCTTACCCTGACCAGTTTGTGTACAACAATATGATCAGTTATACGGTGCCTTCGATACCTCAGCCGACATTTGTGCCAACATCTATGAGGCCAAAGGAGGAGGCTTTGCCAAGTTTGGACTTGAGGCCTTTACCATCAATCGAGAGCATATCCCCGAGGCCATTTGCAGTAGTGAACCAGCAGATGATGGTGAAAGCTTATCAGGACCTGCATTACGTGCCCAGTGATGTTACTAGGATCTCATACCATTATCCGTTTGGGGTGCAATAGAGTCTTTTTTAGCTATAAAGTTTTTTTTGTGGCCATAATTTACTGTATAAGCCGTAGTTAGTACAGCTAACAAATAGTTGTTTTACATGTGATTGTTTAGTGTTTTTTCTTTAGTTAACAGTGTAGAAGATGCACTATAGTATTCTTATCATAGAGTATGTGTAGACTTCCCAAGTTACCCAACACTCTAAAATTGACAGTGATAAGATAGAATTTAATAGCACATGTTAAATTAATGCACTCTTTGTCAACTCTTCTAAGTCATCATCAACATTATGTATTCTCCTGCCCTTATCCGAATTTGTCTGGGGTCGGCGCAGCTTGTCTTCTTCCATACTTGTCTATTACGCGTCATAAGATCCTTCACACAGTTCATCCATCATATTTTCTTTGGTCTTTCTCTACTCTTATAGCCATCCACATTCATTTCAAACTTTCATTAGCTTTAAAAAGCAAGTTTTCAGAATTAAAATATTTGTGGGGAAAACATATTAACCGTAATTCAAAATAATTTAATTCCAAAATAGCTTCATACTCACATTGATTGTAAGAGAATGTAATTACTCTCCACATAATGACGATATTATCAACATTTTAAATAATAATACACTCATAAAATATACAAACTATGCTTTTAACATTGGAACAGATATAATTTTCATGGAAAATGCTATAATTTCGAGTTAAATGAAGTTTAATGATGGATAAATGACATAATATTCTGTTGTTGGTATACCTAGTGTTGTTTTGCAGTATCCATGGGATTAAAAAGGTACATAGGTGTAGAATATAAGATTAAAAAGTCATGACTAATGTTTATTAAATAGTGAAAATAAAAATATATTAGAAAAGATTTCTTGTTTTCTTGCTCTGGTGGTCGGAAAAGACGGCCCGAGAAACACTATGCTTCCGGTGACCCTAAATCAATTGAGTCAAGGGCAAGAACTAACTAGATTACTTTGGGCGAGTAGGTGGTCATATTTACCAAGGTTTCTTTTATTTATGTCCTTAAATATACAGGAGAGGAGCGCCATGTAAGTACTCGATGAGTGCAGGGTACTTAATACAATTAATGAAGGTACACTGTGAATGATTCAAGATTTAAATCGAATTAAAACTAAGACGAAATGGCAGATTGAGAGCTAGGTTTTAAACCATGATGTCTTTATTTATAAACAAAGTCTTACAAAATATCCCAGTATTTGAAATTTACATCCCGATTGTTTTTTAAGAGTAAAGCCGGTTTCAATTTTTAAGAGTCGCTTATGAAATGAAGTCGGGTGCAATGCAAAGTGCTTCTTGTTATAATATTTCTCTGGCATGGTAATCCACGATGTTTTTCTACACCGAAGCATCATCATCTGCCTAGCCTTTTCCCAACTATATTGGGGTCGGCTTCCAGTCTAACCAGATGCAGCTGAATACCAGTATTTTACATGGAGCGACTGCCTATCTGACCTCCACAACCCAGTTAATACTAGGTAATACAATACCCTTTGGTAAGGCCGGATATCAGAATTTCAGGTCACTGACTACCTGTAACGACTGCTAAAGATCTATATATAAGGTCCCATTAAAATAGGTGGACAAAATTTTAGAAATCATTCAGCGCACCAAAATAAGGACAATGGTAAAAAAAAGCAAGTAAAACAAAATCCATTTTATTTAATGTTTTTTTTTTGTTCAGATAGCTTTGGTTAGACGTACTGAACGCTGTGTTAAAATTTGTCCACCTATTTTAATGGGACTTTATATATGGCAGCCGGGACCAACATCTTAACGTGCTTTCCGAAGCACGGAGGAAACTCGGTATGTCGGGCGGTCACCCATCCACAGACCGACCTAGGCAAGCACAGCTTTACCTAAAGATCGACCTGAGTGGCAGTTCTTATTTCGCCACGAGCTCCTACACCGAAGCAAGTGATAATTATACAAAAAACTGGCCAAGTTCAAATCGGACTTGCACGTGAAGGGTTCCGTACCATTGTAGTAGATGTTGAGAGATTTTCCATGTTTTAGCACCATAGACTTCCTATAGGTTTTCCTGTACTTAATCTATAAGTGTTGAACTAATTTCTGTATCTTTTCAAAATTTTAGGCTCACTCAGTAGTTTCGGAGATAAGGGGGAGTGGGGGAATGTCGGACAGACAGACAAACGAGTGATCCTATGAGGGTTCCGTTTTTTCCTTTTGAGGTACAGAACCCTAAAACACATGAATAATAACCACTCACTAGAAACACAACCCCATCCAATGATCCACACAGCTGCTACAAAAACATTTCTTCTCAAATCACATTCATCGTCTTCACCCGTCATATCCCACAGACGGAGATGTCGCGAGCTCCCGGCGGAAGCTGCGCCAGAGATAATGTAGCAGCAATGACACGACACTTCATAGATTGATGATCTTGTCACTATAGGCACTGTAATTGATTCATTTCTTCTCTGGTATATGGTGGAGGCGCTCGTATTTTTTGCGGAATGACGATTTGGTGAATCACTGTTTTTCTTTCCGGATTTTCGTGGGATGATTTATTTTACGTGAAGACTTTGAATAGTTCGTTCACCGGTTGTGAGTAATGTTCATAAAATATCACGACTGTAATCCCAGAAGGGTTGCGTACTTATTAGTCCACTGGCTTTTGACTGCGGCTTCGCCCGCGTTTAAATGACGATTTTCCATACAAACTTTCATCCCCTATTTAACTCCCTTAGGGGTTGAATTTCGAAAAATCCTTCCTTATTCCTTGTCTACATTATAAAGGGAACCTCTGTGCAAAATTTCAGCTTTCTAGGTCCAAGGGTTTGGGCTGGGCGTTGATGAGTCAGTCAGTCAGTCAGTCAGGACTTCTCTTTTTATTTAAATAGATATTTCGATAGTAATATTTAAGTAGATAACATGCAGTAAAGGGCGATCATCGATCGGGCTCAAATCCAGCTCCGTGAATATTATGAAATGAAAGTTATCCATACTTCGACCATGATTCCTACAGATGTTTGGTTCACAGAAAGTGAGGATTTCAAAGGAGAAAGAGAGCCTTTTCTCTGCAGTCAAACTTACGTAAAATGATTAAGAACGAATATATACTTCAATACACTTATTCCCATTCGCCTTTTTGTTTAACACAAACTTGCTTGTGAGAATAAAATATAGTAAGTATAATGTAATTTTACCACAAAGATTTTCCATTCCCATAACCCATTTGTTACATCTTAAGGAAGCCCGAGATTGAGAGAAAACCAAAAGGCTGTTATATTAAACTTTTTAAACTTTCGCGATTTGTACACATTATAAAACACGTCGTGAAACAAGCCGTCGTGTCGTGTAAACGTCGGGAAACAAGTAGGTACCTGTTTACCTCGTTAAAAAGAATATCGCGATAAGACCCGTTTCGATAGTGTTTTATAAGGCTGTTATATATTATACTAAGCCCTCAAGGTAAATTATTTACCCAAAAACAAACAATATAACCAATCAACAAATTATCGAATTTCGATTTATTCGATATCCTACGTTTTGAATTATTATTAGTAATTTAATCGAAGAAAGATCACAGGGTTACATAAAAGGGGTACCTATTTAATTAAATTTATTATTGTGCACCCTTCACCCCGTGTTGGGGGTGAAATGATTTTTCTATAGTAAGCTTTCTATTAATTGAAAACTTGATTGTTGGAGAGTTATATGGAGCTGATGATTCTTACTCGTGGATAGCATATTTAAGAAAGAAAAGAAAGAAAACATATTTATTTGTCGCAGAAACATGACGAGCATACAATGAGACAATAAAAAAGTGAAAAATAAACTTTAGAAGAAAAATCAGTTTCTGAAGTCGGTGACATTTGTTTGTTTGATTTCATTTTATTGCCACCGACTTCTTATTTTTCACTTTTTTTTTTTGAAGTCGGTTTTATTTTTGTTAATTTTTCACTTTTTGGTGGTTCACATGTTCATGAGTCATAATGTAGAAATAAATAAAATGAAAAATGAAAAAATGAATGAATGTAATGTGTCAATGTAGTTTTTTTTTGAGTTTTCTTGATTTTTCAAAAACCGCTTGTCCGATTTCGATAAAAACATTATGGGACTATTTGGGAAGTATACCCTTTCCAACACCCTTTCCAACACCCTTTCCAACAAAAAAATCATTTTTCAAATCGGTTAGCAAGTGACGGAGTTATGCCCGAACAAACATTAAAAAAAAACATCCGAATTGAGAACGTCCTTTTTTTTTTAGAAGTCGGTTAAAAAAAAGCAATAGATAGATACACACACAACACATAACCAATATTAAAAAAATACAATAAGCAAGGAATATAAAACGAAAGTTGCACGTGATAGATTATTCCAATAATTTCAGTTTGTTTATTACACTGTTTCTTTAATTGAACACAAATAAAAACATCCCTATGATAATTATGACCTTGTTTACATGTGATACACAACATTTAACAGTTCCTCATCAAAATACTATCAATATTATTACGAAATACTGTTGATTTAATAATCATCGTTAATATCTTAAAAACAAAGATTCTAATTTCAAATAAACCTAATTTACATTATTCTAATGATATTTTATATCCCGACGTATTTTATAGAAGTAGTTTTTATTGTGACTTAAAAGACTTGGTTTCCGAACCACAATTACTATTGTGGTATTTGAATAGTTAAGTCAAGTTAAATGTTTATTTACTTTATATTGCCAATAAATTAAGTAGTAATTATTATATGATACTTACAATGTTTCCTAGATTTTATCTTGCAATTTCAATGTATCCAGTTGTTTCTATCTATTCCCGGAACTATCTATTGATGTTCATATTTTATCCGAATAAATGTAAAGATTACAAATAAATACTTACTAAATTGCTAAATTACCTAATGGAGTTTTAAAATAGTTTCACTACATAGGATTTGCTAATTATTATTTATGTTATTAGTTATTTAGCTGTAATGTATAACCATTTGCCATTGGTGTATTATGGCGGTAGTCGTTGATTTACTTTTTAAGATTGGACGGTTATAAAACTAGAAGGACTGGCAATTCGGGTTCAGTTAGGCTGCAACTATTCTACGAGTTAGCTAGTTAAATACGAGTAATATCTGGATCTGTACCCAGAGTGTTATATTCATAATGTGTCTGATGTGTCTGTTGAATCAAGACTACCAAGTGTAGCAAGCTGTAACCTATGTGTATTGTCCTAAGGATCTACCTACAATGTTCATGTAAGTTAATTGATATTATGCTATGAATATTACTGCTAACTATGTGTTAGAAATAAGTACTATAATATGGGTTATATTAATTGTTGTTTATGTAAACTGATAAATTGCTGTAACTTGAGACAGTCCAAGACAATGTCAGGTTGTCTTTGTATAACACCTTAAAAGATGTTTCCCGTGGAGTTTCTTGTCCATTCTTCTCCACGAAGACCTAGGGACCTAGTGAATGGAATAGAGTTTCGAGATTGAGTTTGACAAGACCAAAATAAATTCAATTAATGGTCTTGTCTTTTGTGGTTTTATTTCATAACAACCCTGTTCCCTACACACTTCTTTATAGATACTTTCAAACACATTAAATAACTAGTAATCATCTTGACACACAGTTTATTAATTGGTGAATATTAATACATATACATATAGATTTACATATACTTTCTCACACACGCATTGCACGTCGTGACTGCAACAAGCAGGTCATTTGCCGTCGTCACTCATGTAATGAGAAAAGTAATCTATATAATACTGTTACTACTGTTACTGTTAGCCTGTGTCATCCCACTGCAGGGCAAAGGCCTCCCCCACGATTTCCAAATTTTGCGATCCAGGGCCAATGTGGACCACTGGTACGGTCGATTAGTTTAACGCCTAGGATACTACGCTCCATTGCACGTTAGCAAACCTTGAGCTTGGATTTTTGAATGTTCGTCAAAGACCAATTCTGAGATTCATATGTCAAAATGGAAAGAATGCACATGTCCATGATTTTTCTCTTGAGTGACAGTGAAAGGATACAGTGGTAGGGTGTTTATTATTGTCTATTTTCCTCCCCATGACTAACATAAGCTCCTTTCATAAGCTCTTTCATGGACCAGTAGCTCTTCCAGGCATTTTCGGTACGTCTTACGACTTCCTTGTCTTGCCTTGCCTGGAAAGAGCCTAACTGGCCCAAGTAGATGTATTCATGGACATATTGCAATTCTTCACCATTTACTCGGATCTTGTGTTGGGTGGTGTTTGAAATCAGTTTGGTCTTTGACATATTCATCGCGAGTTCAACCTCAAGGCTTGCCTCACTGAGCTGGTTCAACATAAGCTCCAGTTCTGCCGCCGTGGAGGAGAATAAGACAATGTCGTCAGCGAAACGAAGGTTGGTTAACCTCACTCCACCGATTTCAATGCCGTTTCTCTCCCAACTAGCCGTAAGTTTCTTAAACACTTCTTCGAGAGCACTATTAAAAAGCTTGGGTGAAAGTGGGTCTCCTTGTTTGACGCCTTTAAAATATGCGGAATGATGGGGAATGATGTGCCCCCGACATGGCATTAAACTGTGGCGCTGCATCTGGAGCATCTGAGCAGTAGCTCTAAACGATCCAGATAGCAGAAAAACTGGTAACAGTGCAGGTTATCAGTTTGGTTGGCGGCGGAAGAACGATTGCATCAGCAATCGTCAACCATAGGCTGCACCAACGGCACCAACCCGCATTAGACAAACGTGGTGGGTTTATTGTCTATTTTCCTCACCATGACTACCACAAATAAAAATAAAAACAGGCCCCCAGTGCCCGGCAGCTCTAATGGCAGTCCTGACGATGACGGAAGACAGGCACGCCACGGAGCAAATAAAGAAAATGGAGAAAATACGTGAAGTAAGTAATTTTTTTGTGTACCTTGATGACCTGATACCTGAAAATTGGCCGTCCAAGCAAGCTAGCTGGTAGTAGTGTGTTCTTAGTTCATACTAACACTACTCAATCGTCCACATTTCCTTCGTTAGAAAATACGTGACGTCTGGCGACCCTGAGATCTTACTCTACAACACCTCTGCCTAACGCTTCCTGGATAACACGCATAATGTTACAAAAATTAATCCATCTAAACAAACTCCGACCGGTATCACCAGCTCCACATCAATCTTGACCTAAGAAAACTCTCCACTTATAACTAAAATAGTAATTAAAGAAACCTCACCGATGCAACGGTAAATTGACATTTTGTTTCAACAATCTAACCCTACCGTTACAAACAACCGGCAGTTAACCACCTCGGAATATTCCTATGTTTATTACAAACAACGTCTTTCTTGGTTTGTTGTGGAATATTCTAGTAAATATAAGGGCAAGTTATTTTTTCTTTTATGTAAAATGTTTTCCTCGTTATTTTCCTGCTTGTAATAAAGGTTCGTTGATAATTAAGTATTTGTTTGTTGTGTTGTAAGCTTTTGCAATATGAATGATGGAAACTTTTTGGTTTGTTTATTTAGCCCACGTGTTTTATGGCTTTTAGTCCAGTGAAAATAAACAACAAGGTAACAATAACATCATTTTTTTTCATCTTCACCGCTTTGTCTAAAGTTAAATCTTCCTCTCCCAGTAGTTTCCGTTGAACCCCTCTGTCTCTTATCCCATGTATTATTTTATCTCTTAACATTATCTCGAGATGTGATTCAAAATTACAATTATGTGCTATTTTTCTTAACTCTGTATAAAAATTGACAAAATTTTCTCCCTCTTCTTGTACTCTTCGATTGAAATGAAAGGAATTTATAATTTCATTTGATTTTGGCTTAAAATGGTCTTCAAAAGCTTTTATTACCTCATCGAACTTGTCTTCTTTTTGTTGTGAATCCTGAAGACGTGTATTGAAGTATAACTCTTGGGCCGCCGGTCCAATGCAGTTTAGCAATATTGAAGCCTTTCTTGTTTCTGTGACCTTTCCCAGGCCAGATGCTGACAAGAATACCTTAAAAGTTGTAAGGAGACGTTTCCATTTTTTCCATCGATGTTTTCCAAATCCAATGGGGCCGGCATTCTGTACTCGACGCCCGACATTTCCAAGTCCTTGTTTTCTTCTCCACTCATTAATGCACGTATGTTCACAATCGGCTGCGCCACGTAGTATTCTTACAAGTAAAACATCAAGTGTTCGGGAATACCCCATAAATTAATATTATGTAGATTTATTACAGAGCTCCACTTAACAGTTGAACTACGATCTGCTAGTTGGCAAGTGACGCCACCATGTTACCCAGATCATTATTCTAAAAACTAGTCTGTACCAAACTAGTAAGTAGTTGAACTGTCATTTACAAACGTCTGTACTACGTTCGGATACACGCATATATTACAATTAACAGTACCTAACGATATCTATACATATAATAAAACAGTAAAAAAACTGTGTCTGTACCTCTGTACATTGAATATATTAAAAAAAAAACAGTAATAGAGCACGAATCGAAAAAAATAGTCTGTATGTTTGTCTGTTTGTTTGTACATACACGCTAATCTTCGGAACTACCTACTCGACGGATTTGAATGTTTTTTTTTTTGTTGTATAGATATTAAGCCTGGCCAACATATAGGCTATAATTTATCTTGGAAACTTGAATACCTGATGCAGAACCGCAACAGACCAGCTTAACTATAAGAGATACAAAAATGGTACCATAGCAAAAATTGTTCCACGTGATGAGCATTTTCTGCAAAGAGAATAAATTCGAAGACCTGGAACACCTGATGTGGAACTCCAAGAGCCCAGCTACACTATAACTAGTATTGAATAAATGTGTCAGTTTCAGTGGTAACATGCTTGTCGCAGTCACGACGTGCAACTTTCGTTTTATTTTCCTTGCTTTTTTATATATTTTTTTTATGTTTTATGTGTACCTATTGCTATTTTATTGTCCTACTAGCTTTTGCCAGCGGCTTCGCCCGCGTGAAAATGACGATTTTCCATACAAACTTTCATCCCCTATTTAACTCCCTTAGGGGTTGAATTTCGAAAAATCCTTCCTTATTCCTTGTCTACATTATAAAGGAAACCTCTGTGCAAAATTTCAGCTTTCTAGGTCCAAGGGTTTGGGCTGGGCGTTGATCGAGTCAGTCAGTCAGGACTTCTCTTTTTATTTATATAGATAGAATATAGATTTATTACCATGCAATAAAATGATGTATTTTTTACCCGACTACGGCAAAGCCAAAGGAGCGTTATGATTTTGACTGGCTATGTATGTATGTATGTGTTTAGCGATTTGGCGCCCTCTAGCGGACAAAAAGTAAGGCTTAAAAAAATTGAGATAAATACGCTGTGTTTGGTATCATTTAAAAGGGCCTCACTTGTACATTTCCAAAATATTGCTCAAATTTAAAATCACTCCCTCTAGCGGACAAACAGTCAAGAGTAAAAAAAATATTTAACACCAAAATTGTTTAAATAAAAAAAAGTAAAAAACTAAAACCCGACTACGACAAAAAAAAACGACGCTGAAAAAGTATGAAACAAGATTTTCAGGATAGAACAAAAAGAAAAGCCGTAGTCACACGTTATAGGTACCAACCTAAACACTTTAATACCGTGTGACTACGGCTTTTCTTTTTGTTCTGAGGGCACGCCACGATAGTGGCGGTAAGTCCCCTCTTTGAGGAGTGGCTGGAGAGGCGCCACGGCGTCCTCACCTACCGTCTGACGCAGGTTGTCACTGGACACGGGTGTTTCGGGAGGTACCTGTACCGAATCAGGCGGGAGGAAACGCCCGGATGCTTCCACTGCGAGGATCGACGGGAGGACACGGTGGAGCACACTGTGGAGGCGTGCCCTGCTTGGGCAGAGCCCCGCCGTGTTCTCGTAGCGGCGGTCGGCGGCGGCGACCTCTCGCGTCCGGCCCTGATGCAAGCCATGGTCCGGGGCGAAGAGGAATGGGACGCCGTCGCCTCCTTCTGCGAAGCAGTGATGCTAGCGAAGGAGGTGGCGGAACGAGAGAGGGAGAGAACCTCTCAACGTCCCAGCCGCCGCGGAAGGCGCTCCGGGCGTCGGGGGTGATGACCTTCGGCCACCGTAGACGCGGGCCTGTGGACGCTGAGTAACGGGCTAGCTCGCCGTCCGGCCGTCGTCATGATGGCAACAGACCGTGTCGGCGGCGCGTACGTGTTCCACACGCGCCTCAAAGAGATGTCAGCAAGGAGGGGCCCGCAGGGCCGACGCCCGTCGTGGCTGTGGTTTGTCGAAAGGTTAACGCGGCTCCGACACAAGACGAAGAAGGAACATGGGTTTGGTTTTTAGTCAGTAGAAGTCTGACACTTCCCTTCGCTCTGCCCAAGAGCGGGGGGGGGGGGGTTATTCGATGATTTTCCAACCTCCAAAAAGAAAAAAAAAAAGGGCATGGTGTTGAAGGCGTTGGCGATGTCGAGAGACACCGCCACGACCACACCGCCCCGAGAGACCGCATCCCCCGTCGTGACTCACGCGCATGATGGCGTCCACCGTCGAGCGCCTCTTGCGGAAACCGAACTGGTGTTCCGCAAGATCCGGACTCATTCCTTCAAAGTGATCGGCGAGGCGGTTTGCAATTACTCTTTAAAGAGCTTGCCCACCTCGTCGAACAGCACAGTGGGCCGGTATGCGGACGGCGAGTCCGCAGGGCGCCCGGGCTTCTGAATGAGGACCAGCTTCCCCGTCTTCCAACGAAGCGGGAACTGGCCGCTCCTCATGCACGCGCTAAAGAACCCCTCCAGTCGGGGCCTAAGAGCCTCTGAGGCCAGGGCCCAGGCTTTGCCAGGCAAGCCATCGGGCCCCGGGGCGTTATTTTTGGCCATAAGCCTCCGTACCGCCACTCTCAGGTCTATAACATTACATCGCGCCTCGTTATCTCTGAAGGGTTAGGCAGAGGTTGACCTAACTAGTACACCCACATTTCGCCAGTTAAGTTTCAGTACCATGTAACGGGGTGTCCTGCGTGAGCGACGAATACGACGCGACGAACGCGATCAACTCAACGGCATACCTCAAAACAAATACGCGTTACGTCGCGTCTTGCCACAGACTGCCACATAGCCCACAAGCAGGGTAAGCCGTTGATTTGATCGCGTTCGTCGCGATCGTAGAATCGCGTCGCGTCGTATTCGTCGCGCACGCAGGACACCCCGTAACAGAGGGTAGCCGAACCGAGCACCAAATCAGACTCCATGGCTGCTACTGAGAAATTCGTGATGAAAGAACTGAACATTTTGCCTGACCCGAAAATCGAAACCTCATGATCGGCAGTCGCGCTTGTGACCGCTCAACCAACGAGGCATATTCAGTATTGACGACGTCTATGACGTCGTCTGACTGACGACGACGCAGAACGTCAATGACGTCGTCTGACTAACGACGACGCGCGACGTCAGTGACGTCGTTTGACTGACGTCTGCCCCAATTGAGATGAACTCACCGAGAGTTCAAACCCAAGGTCATTGACAACTAAACCATCAAAAACGAAGTTAAGGTAATATGACGTCAGTCGCGGCTATAGTCTAGACAAAACGCACATTGTGACGTCACGGCGAGGTACGCATTATGACGTCACTGCGAGGTACGCGAGATGCGAGAACACGTTTTTGAGCGAAAAACGTGTTTGACCCCCTTTGAAGGTAAAGTTTTGAGTGAAATCGCGAAAAGTTTAGGAAAATTCATGAGATTTTTTAATGTCGTAATATTTAGGTGTAGCAGTTTGATTCCAGTGAAAAATGAATATTTGGTTTTGTATTTGTCATGTGGATTTTTTTTTCAGCCAAAAAAATTTAAATTATCTACTTCAGAAAAAGAAGGAGGTACTTACTCGAGTAGTTGTACTTTTTAAATGTTTTCAAACTAGAAGACAAGAACCAACTAAATGATAAATTCTATCCGCATGTCTTTTATTGAGAACAAGGGTGGATTAATATTTTTTTTTTTCTTTATTTATTTAGGGACATTTATAATCGCAATGCGTATGTCAGTCCCATAAAAATAATAATAATAATAATATTGATTAATATTATTGTCAGCCACTGGTCAACCGTAAAAATTAAGGTGTATCAGCATTTATGTAATCATTAATTCATATCACCTTAAAAAGCACCCAGAACTTTCTACGTTACAGGAAAATCAACACAAAAAACAAAAACAAAAGCCTACACGTTATTTTTTCCCGTTTTATTTACCTCGATGATTTAATGTTTAACAAAACAATTCATTTCTTGCGTAATTCTTACAAAGTTCGCCCTTACTTAACCTTTAACAAAAATGAGGTAACAATTACAAACATTATGACAGAATATTGTTGTGCACTTGACAGAAAAGTATCAGCTTTTGATGCAAAAACACTACGCATCCTTTTGATATGAATCTCTTGTTCACAAACACTCATGTCTCGCGTCATTCAATATCATGCGACGCATTCAGCCAAAACATCTCTGCAAGAACCTAGAACAATGCTAGACAACTGTCTAACACCTATCTCACTGCGCTTAAGCACTATCCACGTGTTGCCAAGGAAATTTCGACGTTAGGCTAAAGAAGAAGAGCTGCCTTTCCTCTGGAAAAGATCACGAAATGCAATTCTGACGGATAACTGCTACGTATTATCAAAGCTTCGTTACACTTATGAGTTGGTAGTGAAACGGTTTTCAGTAAACTTTTTACTTATTCGAATTCCGAGTCTATTTGGTTAACAATAAAGCTGAAATTCGCCTGTGAAGGAAAGTAAGAAACGACGTTCCAAAATGGAAACGCAGCACAAAACTGTTGAAGGCACAACAAACTTAGAACGTTGCATTGACAATCAAAATACGCATTTAACACAATGGTGTTAAAGGCGTCGTCGCCAGCATTTACCGTTGTCACACCGAAGCGCACGTCATAATCGTCACAGACGTCTTTCACACCGCACATGAAGAATGAATGATGGATGAATCGCAGCATGAGAATCCAGCTTTTTCCATGTATGATGGAAACAAATTGTCGTTTTCCGGCCAAGAACCCGTTTCCCAAGCGATTTTAAACCTTAAAACTTGAGCTGCAAAGGTTACTGTGATGTTTCAGGGTTGCAAAAGTAAGTTGGTCAGGCAAATATCTGTGTATATTCATACGAGTCACAAATGGGCCAAAAGTTGTATGCTGAATGTGGGACGGTCTCCGATGTAAAGAAGTTTGCAAGAAATGATTTGACTCAGTCTAGAAATGTTTGGGAAGGATGAATCAGATGAGTGTTTGGCCTTTTGATGTACACTGGTTTACAGAAGATACTCAACTAAAACCTGTTAAAATTGTGCTGAGTCCTGATCAGATTAGATCAGGACTCAGCACAATTTTAACAGGTTTTAGTTGAGTATCTTCTGTAAACCAGTGTGTACATCAAATTGATCATGAAAATCGATCGATATTGAATTGGTACAATGATGGTACCTAAAATATTTCTTTGTCTATCGTGTGGTTGTTTTCAGAGTTTTTTTGCCAACCATGGCCTCCGACTTGGCTTTACATGCTATCCAGAAAATTCTCCGCACGATGTTTTCCTGCAAAAAGCAAGTGGTACTTAAAATTTGATCAAGAAGATCAAATTGATTAAAAAATCCTTTTGCATGAGAAAGGTTAGGTTTTATAGTAAAAGCAGGCAGCACGATGATGAGGGTGATTACAGCTGGGAGACAGCTCCCGGAAGACGTCCACTGCTGGACATAAGCCTCCCACAAATGTCGCCACATTCACTGGTTCCGAGCGTAATATTTACATTGAACTATCTGCCGTTTTCAGCAATTTCCACGTATCCGTTCCATCACCGCGACATTCGGGTATTCTCATATATTCAACTTTGCCAGTTACACGGTATTTTTATTCGTTTGTCATACCTAACAAGTTCCCCGCGCGTTATACTATTGCAAAGGCGTGAAAATGTTCCTGAATACGATTCGTAAAGGATTTCACGGTACAATGTTTTTCAGGGTTTATGTGTAGGTAAGTAGTTCAGGGTATTTTTGTGGAAGAATGTAGGTGGAAATGTTACGTAGGACATGTTTTTGTTTTTACATGTTTTGGTGAAGGAAAATGTGTGGGTTTTTAAAATAATGAGTGTTCGGTCTTGGTTCGTTTATTCTATATTACTGTTTACCTCAATTTAGATATCCATCATCATAACTTGACTCCTGCAATCGCCGAAGGAATAGGCAGAAGTGTACTTAATACTACACCTACATTTTGACAGTTTGTTTCAGTTCCATGTAAAAGGGAGCGAGCCTTGCCATCAACCGTACACATATCTAAACTCCGAGGTTGCTACTAAAAAATCCTGATGGAAAAATGACACGTCACTAGACCAATGAGACAGTCTAAAAAATACACTTACACTGCGATCAAATTATCTTGGCAGCTCCGAACTTCGTGCAGGTCATTTTGTTACAACGAATGTATAAAAGTGTTATGATATTTATTTTATTTGTATTTCTCACTGTTTAAATTACATATTTTCTGATCGTTTAGGTATTGGTTTATCTGGAAATAACAGTTTTATTCCCAAGTTTACATGCGTAAAATTTCGCAAAGCCTATGTTCAGAGCTGCCAACATAATTTGATCGCACTGTACCTACACAACACAACAAATTCATTCATCATCCCTATTTGTCAACCAACTTCCCAAAATCAATTCATTAACATAAACCATTTACTTATTGCTGCACAGTGGGCCCGATATCTAAATAAGTCGCCAAATAATGCTCCTATAAGCATCATGTCCCCCAATAAGCGTTCTAATGGCCGCACAGTGCGCAGAAACGACGCTCTTGTGTGCAAAATGAATTGTGTACGGAAACGTATTAACGGTGTGTCAAATGACTCGGAACTAGGGATGTGGCGATAGTTTGACGGGATTCCGGGATTTTGAGATACTTGTATGTCTTTTTCACTGGTGTGTTAACTTTGTGCCGATTATTGTAACACCACTCGCTCAGTCGCGGGTCGCTGATAAAGAAATAAGAAAGAAAATTGTGTTTATTTGGCATTATTATCAACCTTAAAAAATACCAGACAAATAAACAAACAAAGCTAATAATGCCAAAAGGCCCTCAGCTCTGCATAGACACACACAAGGACACACACACACACACCACACACACACACACACACACAGATAGCAACACAAGGAGTACCAACATGTATATTTGAAAGTCGAACTGATTTCTTCTTCTAATAAATAAAAAGAGAAGTCCTGACTGACTGACTGACTGACTCATCAACGCCCAGCCCAAACCCTTGGACCTAGAAAGCTGAAATTTTGCACAGAGGTTCCCTTTATAATGTAGACAAGGACTAAGGAAGGATTTGTCGAAATTCAACCCCTAAGGGAGTTAGATAGGGGATGAAAGTTTGTATGGAAAATCGACATTTTCACGCGGGCGAAGCCGCTGGCAAAAGCTAGTTGGTCATCAAAGATCCTTGTCATCATCTGCCTAGCCTTTTGGCTTTTTTTAGGCCATACAAATACTTGTTCCGTGCGGGGATCGAAACCGCGACACGTAGCGCAGCAGTCCAATCGCTTAGCCACTGCGCCAACCGTGTCGTCGTGGCTTTTCTCAACTCTGTTGGGGTCGGCTTCCAGTCTTACTGGATGTAGCTGAATACTAGTATATTACATGGAACAGCTGTCTATCTGACCTCCACAACCTAATTAGTATTGGGTTGCCAGATTTTTGACCTACTGCCTACTTGAAACGACTGCCAAAGATCTTCAAATGATAGCCAACCCCATCGGCATAACCGAGTTTCCTCTATACATTAGGAAGCACCCTAAGGCATATAGGAAACTCGGTATGTAATAAATTGTCACCCATCCGCACTTTCACAACACAATGCAAGCCTTGCCAACCTAGGCAAGCGCGGCTCAACCTGAATATTGATACGAGTCCACCTCAACCTCACCGACCTCAACCTCCAACGGCGAGATGAGGTCGACCTCTCGTCGACCTCATCTCTGCCCTTAGGGCAAGATTGAGGTCAAGAGTAAGCCCATATTAAAAAACAAAAATAAGAGTGGCTGTTAGCCACAAGCTAGAAAAATCAACGTATCATAGTATATATTATAAGAGTTTATCGTCAATATTCAAGCCGAAAGACTTCCACTGCTGATCATAATAATTATAATGACATACTTGGGATTGACTAACGTGATTGACTTGAACTAACGTGGGGGAGACGTTAGTTCAAGTCAATTATTTTATGCCATGTAGTAATGTTTCACAGTATTGTACGCGTCTGTCCACGAAATAAAACTCCGAGATTATCCGCGACAATCCCGCATTGCAATCCCGTGTTACCCCATCCTTAACGCAAACTTATGTCGAGTGCCCGGAACTTCGGAGCATGATTTTTTGTTTACTTGTTTGTGTCATCCCTTGGGGGATAACTGGTAACTATGATGTTATTTATAGGAGCTCTAAAAGGGTGGCTGTGTCTTCTCCTCATATAAATATGGTTCATGGCCCGTGACGGGTGTTAAATATGGCGGATTTGTTGTTAAAAGTTTAGTTGTTAAAGTGTTTTAGGGATGTAACTATCTGATATGAAGGAAACAGAGGATATTTATTTATTTATTAAGGATATCCTTGTTTACAAAGAAAATATAGATAAACATGATTTTTAAGACAAGAGCTTGAAACTAGACAATTTCGATAGAAAATTGCCCTTAATTTTTTTCCCTTATCCACCCAACAATTGTCTTGAAAGGATCGCTTTCAGTGAGAAGATCGCCCAGTGTATCACCCTGTGTGAAATGTTTTCTATTATGAATATCACTTGTATGGTGACCATAAAAATATTTTTTTTTTTATTTGCCATTTCAGAACAAAAATTTACAGGTTTGTGTTTTCTTTTAGTGCCTTTTTTTATCTTCGGGGACGCCGGCAGACACCAGACGGGCGATCAGTCCTTTCGTTGTGGATTATTTCGCCCTTTTAGTGCCTTAGAAATACATGGACGATTCAATCAATAAGTAAGTAAGATTCATCAGAGTCATGTAAGATTTTTGAACACACAACTTTTGACCCACCACATATTGAGTTCAACTTTTCAATTACACTAAAACACAAGTATTCAATCGACCCATTTCACTTACATCACAATAAACAAAAAACGCCCCACAACAGTATTACGGACAGACAATGCAATTTAAACACAGTGCGCCCACTGCGCCAGATGTTCAAACATGGACAAAATCAACACTAATTCTATCGAGTTACGTTCCGTATGCTTTCAATTAGCTCGTTTTACATTATTTATTTCACACCACCCGATTGGAGCTTTCGATTTGATTTGTAATGGTTTTTCGATGTATTTTAGGGTGAGTTTTTGAAATAATTACTTTTATTTGTTGTATTTTGTAGAATCACGGCCCTAACAATTGTTTTGACGTGTTAAAAAACTTTTGACGTTTAGGTTAATTGAAAATTTGATGCCATCCACGTCTGTTTCATGATGCCATCAGTATAAATTATAATCATTGATTCTGAGAACCAGTCTTACCAAAGGGTTTCATATTACTCGGAAGTAACTGGAAGCCAACACAAATTTGGAAAATGGCAGATGATATATCACTGAATCCTTAATAGTAGTTATTCGTATGCAACACTATCTGTGTACATTGTAAGTAATCATTGTTAAATGGGTCAAAAGCAATTAGAAACTTATTGTTAAATTCACTAATTTACCAAAATAGTATGTTGGATAAAGATACCACTTAAAGTCAAAATGATACCATTAACTCTACAAAACATTTCCATTATCTTCCTCTTCTCAATAGTACACACATAATATTTACAAAGGGTATGGTGGTGATAGGAAACCCATTCGACCGTTCAATCGATTGGAAAATTGTATTATTTTTTCCAAATCATTAGAACTTTCGTCTCAGTGGGCTTCAAAACTAATAGTTATTGGTAGATTAAGTTTGTGAATAAAAATTACATGGTAATGAAGATTTAAGTTTTGCACAGTTAACATATTTGATTTGTGTTTTTGTGTAGTTTTTCATAGAACCGAGAAGTATGGCAAATAAAAAACCCGACTGAAAAAACGGAAAGAGACGGGTTTTTTAGTTTTTTAACTACATTTTTTTATTTAACACTTTTTAGTCAGTTTTCATTAACTTCGTTATTACTATTATAAGACGGTAGATTTCGATTCGATTTTATATTCATTCCGTACACGTAAAAGAATCCGGTTATAAGTAAGAAATGCGATATTGTTTGTTCTAATAACTTTAAATCGTTATATATCCTAAACGGTTTTATAAAATGAAAAATGATAAAGGAAACCTAATATTCATTTTCAAATACCTATTCAACGATACCCCACTTGACATGGTGAGTCAATTTTTTTTTTTTTCATTTTGACAATATGGCGACTAGTTGTTACTATAGTGAGTATTGTTTATTGTAATGTTTTTAGTGACACTCGCGAGGTCAAGACGAATCGATTGACGTACGGATCATCAAAATCGGCCAAGGCGTTTGGCCTCTACAATGCCACATAGGAACAAACATACATACATACATACATAGACTGATAAACACATAACCCTTCTTTGCTTTGCGCAGTCGGGTAAAAAAAGGGAGGCCTAACAGTGGGTATTCCGGGCTTATATGATATGATAGCATGTAATATGCTTTTATTCTAGACTAGTGACCCGCCCCGGCTTCGAACGGGTGCAAAAAAGGTATTATTAAAACCTTCTTCTTGAATCACTCTATCTATTAAAAAAAGCCGCATCAAATTCCGTTCCGTAGTTTTAGAGATTTAAGCATGCATAGGGACAGACAGCGGTAGGTAAGTGATTTTGTTTTATACTATGTAGTGATAGTGAAGTAAGAGAATATCCCCGTGGGATTATTTCCCACCATCAAGTGGGAGAAACCGCAAGCAAAAGCTAGTAAAAATAAAAGTTAAATAAATAACAATTTTTGTTGTGTAAATAAGTTAATGGATCGTTGAGTAAACTGTGATAATAAACACACAAAATGGCCGTACTTTTGTGAAATATTGTGTTTTTGTATCGTTTACGAAAGTTTGTTCGAAATGAAAACGTTTTGGTTGTCGCTTTTAGTGTTATTTATTGCAAATGGTGTTCGTGTTTTTGCCATAAAGCTTTTTTTTCTTGAAAAGTAAGTTACTCTTCTTTTTATTAATCTTTTACTTAAAAAGTGTTGGTGAACCAATAGAGAAAGTCGAGATTGATAAAATGTTTGCACGCTCCCACACATACACGATACGACGTTGGCGTTTAAAGATGCGGCGTCGTTTCACGATACGACGTTGCGTCGTGAAAATCTACGACACGACGTCGTAACGTGTCGATGCACGATACGACGTCGTGACGTTAGAAACTCACGATGCAACCCTGCGCAGTTGTCTTGTTACTTTAATGAACAAATTAACATTTATTTGGGTTCTAATTTCAAAAACATTTAAATATTCTTTTCAGAATGCTTCTAGAGCTGTCCATTTTTCGGAATAAACTAAAACACCACCCCACTGTATCGACGGCATCGTGCCGTGTGTGTGCACATTACGATGTCGGTAGATTTCCACGACGCGATGTCGTATCGTGAAACGACGCCGTATCGTTGAACGACGCGACGTCGTATCGTGTTTATGTGTGGGAGCCCTAACTCCTGCCAGTGTCGCATAACTATCGAAGAGATATAACTTTACTTTAAGGACCTCCACGACTCCTGTACAATTCATCCATCAGCAGTGTTATAAAAGTGCTACACTGTACTACCGCCAGACGTATAATAATATTTTCACAATTTCCCAGCAATTTTTTTGCGAAGATACTTAGAAAATTTTGTTAACCTCGCGGTTATTTAAGCACAATCAGATCAGTTGTACTCGTATAAGGAATGAAATACATTGTAATCATCCACAACCACTACAAATTAAAAACGTTTCAAGTAAGTCCTCTAAAGCGCCCAATAAAACCAGAGTCCCTCAACACTTATCTAAGTGGCACAGACAAAAGCATTCAATGTATAATGCAAATTATCCCTCTGGGAGGGCCAGAGGACAACCAAGTGCCTTCAGAATATTTTAGACGAAGTGGATAAGATTCAGTACTTATAGTAGGAGCGGATGAAAGTGGCGTGGGCTTGGTTTTGTAGATTTTTTTCAGCCATTGCAGTTTTGGACGACCCCCAGGTAAATAGATCGACTACTTTAAACAGGTCTTCTCTCTCCTAGAGCTGAGGCCTGAGTCCCTGTTGTGGGAACATTAAAGGCTGATGATGAATAAGGTAGCTGGATGAGACTAGATGCGAAATGCGTAGCACAGTGTGTTGAGAGACGCGTTGTCCAGTTGTGTAAAACAATCTTTCTGTTTAGCCAGCTTCCTGAAAACCACAATTTCACGCCATTGCAGCGCCTCCCCACTGCACAATCTAGAGTCATACAAACAAAGTGATTGAATTGGAAGAAGCAACTCTGTCTTAACCCATTCAGTGCTGCGAGATTGGCAATAAACAGCATTTTAGTCAGATGAACGGTTAAACTGGTTTAGTACCGACAGCTAGGCTACAATGTGCTCGTACTTAAATGTTAGTGCTAGTTTATTGGGCTTTATAACTATGTTATCTGGGTATTAGATTGAATGGATTTGAGTAATTGTTTTTTTTTTGTATTAAAAAGTTCTTCGTCAAGATTCTTATTTATAACATTGACCTTAAAATAGTCAGTCTTGGCTTATCATCACATTTGGACATAGGTTTTTAATTTTTTCACTGTCATTTACGGGTATTCAAACGTATTTATACAAGCTTATAAATAACTTGCAATGAGCGAGAGCAGTGGTGGCCCAGTGGTGGCGGCCCCGACTTACGAACAGTTGGTCGTGGGTTCGAACCCAGACAGGCGCAATTTATTTCAACACCACTGCTCCCAAAACGGTGAAGGAAAACATCGTGAGGAAACCGGCATGTCTTAGAACCAAAAATTCGAAGATATGCGACATCTACCAATCCGCACTGGGCCCGCGTGGTGGATCCCTCTCCTAGAGAGAAGGCCTGAGTCCCTGCAGTGGGAACAATTATAGGCTGATGATGATGATGATGAGCGAACTTCCGCTCTGTTTCGAAAAGCACGTTAACTTGTTGGTCCCGGCTGTCAATTTTAGATCTTTGACAGTCGTGACAGATGACAATCAGTTTTACCAAAGGGTATCGTATTACTCAGTACTAGTAGTGACTGGCCTGTTGGTCTAGTGGTTAGTGACCCTAACTGCTATGCCGGAGGTCGTGGGTTCGATTCCCACCCAGGACAAATGTTTGTGTGATGAGCACGATCATTTGTTCTGTGTCTGGGTGTAATTTATCTATAATATGTATGTATTTAGAAATATATAAGTATGTTTATCAGTTGTCTAGTACCCATAACACAAGCTCTGCTTAGCTTGGGACTAGATGGCGTTGTGTGATAGTTGTGGATTATTATTATTATTATTATTATTATTACTGGGTTGTGGCGGTCAGATAGGCAATAGCTCCATCTAAAATACTGGTATTTAGCTGCATCCTGTTAGACAGCAAGCCGACCTAACCATGTTGGTTGGCTATAAGTCTGTTGTTGCGAATAATTAATAAAATGGGAGTGACAATACGTTTTGTAAAAAGAAAAACAGTTCCATTTTCTAAAATTGCACCATTAGTTGAATACAAAACTGAAATTCACAGAGAAATAAAGCAACAAAAACTCTTGGATACTAAACATAATATTAATGTGGGGGAACGCATTAGGGAGCGGAAATGGCGGCGTACACATTCAGTATTGTGCTCGGGGAAAAATGATATAATATCGTAACATCCTTTTATGACCATTACTGGGCTGGCCCGCCCACCATAGATGGGGGATGGAGAGAAATGATACTGGAGAATATTACGTTTGTGCCTAATTTGTGGATACCTCTCGAAGGATTTTGTACATAGCAATGAAGGGACGAAAATCTTTGGATGTCGGTGGTCATGTGGAACACACAGGACATTCCTGTTTAAGTTTTTTCCTATAGCCTACACTGACCCACTCCTGGACACAGGCCTCCCTCCACTCCTTCCATTTCTCTTTCCACCTCTGGCGGAACCAGTCTAGTTTGTCCCCCAACCTCCATTATATCCTGACGCGACCCCGCGTCGCTGTGTCAGGATACCAGTGATCTGCTATTTTGGCCCAAAGTTTGTCAGGCATGCGGCAGACATGTCCTGCCCAGTCCCATTTGAGTTGGGTAGCATTTTAAGTCTCATCGGCTATAATGGTTTTGGACAGCAGTATTGTGTTTCGAACACGATCCGTATGTATCCGTAATAATATGATAATAACACTCTGTCGTTTTTGCGTCGGGGGTTAAAAAAAGGAACTTGGAAGAACTTACGAACAGTAAGTCGTGGGTTCGAACCCAGGCAAGGGGTAAGGTTAGGGGTAATTTATTTCATCACCACTGCTCTCAAAATGGTGAAGGAAAACATCGTGAGGAAACCGGTATGTCTTAGAACCAAAAATTCAAAGACTTGTGACATCTACCCTTCCCTCTCAAAGAGAGGAGGCCTGTGTCCCAGCAGTGGGAACATTATTACGATGATGATGAAGTAACGCCTCGTTTTGGTCGAGTGGTGGCAAGCGCGACTAGGTTGCGCTTGAGTTCGTGGGTTCGATTCCCGATGGTATTTATGGCGATGAAAGCACCAGTTTAGTGGCATGATATTCAGAATGCCTGTACTGTGACACCTCAGCAGAGTTGTTAACCAAGGAATCCCATCCTTGGCAGTAGACATTAAGATCAAAAGGTTAGTCCTACATATTTTCTTGACTTCTCAGCTTACTCTTTGCCATCGCCGCCCTACATGAGACAAATCGTCCAGTTGGCCATTTGTCAAAAAACCTGCATCCGCCCAATGAAAGCCGTCTTTGTCGACTCCACAACCTTACTTAAACACTCACCTTTTCCTTATCACAACTGTGTAAGATTCAGAATAACCTTAATCACTAGTAAATCATTACCAAATCTGTTACGTTTTCTAAGCTGTTGGCGTGGACTCTATTGCGATGCCTTAAGGTTGGTTTTAGCGTGTTTGGGTGAAATGTGGTGGTATTTAATAAGAATGGATTATACAAAGGTTTCCTTTTGAAGTTTTCTGTTAAAAATGCGTGCGGGTGTGTCTGTTTGTCATAATGATGGCTTTGTGATGATATTTATTGTGAGGGAAATGATTTCATCGTCGTCTTCATGATTCTGATGATTTAGTACTAGCAGGGGTTGATGGAAGCTCAAGGTTCTTTTTTTAGATAGAAGCGGCTTTTGTGCTCAATCTTCATGTTATGCCTAGTTTGGTCTGTAGGTGGGTGACAAACTGAGTTTCCTCCAGGGCTTGTTAACGTTACCAAATTCACGATAAAAGTATCGGTAAGTAACGATATTTTCATAATGTTAATTTATTAACGTTATCACTGGTATCGGTAATTTGGTATCGGATCAGTTTATTAATGTTCCCTGGTAACGGTAAAAGTATCGATACTTTTACCGTTACAGTCACTTACCTTCCATTTCGGTTAACCCACGTAGGTAATTTTATATACTAAATGAACAGATAAACCGTTTGCGTTCGGTTTTGGGTGGCGACTAAACTCACAGCAAGTGGAAACAGAAAAAAAAGCTATTATGACGACATAAATGCGTCGTAAGAAAGAGATGAAAGAAAAATACCGTTACTTATAGGGTTAATTTGGTATCGGTATCAAGTATCGTTACCTGATAACACTATCATTTAACGGTAAATCATTGATAACGTTAAGTCAAATTACCGGTAAAAGTCCACCCAACTATCGATACCAGACTTAACGTTACCTATGAAATTAACGTTACCTTCGAATGAAGGAGGTAACGATACCTAATTTTTAACGGTATTCAAAGCCCTGGTTTCCTCCGTGCCTCTTCTGTAGCACGTTAAGCTGTTGGTCTCGACTGCGGCATTTGTAGATCTTTCACTGCCGTTTTTTCGTCAGTGGTCCTAGAGTATGTATGTATATACTCAATACTTTATTGCAGTCCACATGTAAACTTAGGTGGTAAACTTATAATTAGATCACATGGACCCTGTCGGGCACAGCAAAATAAGTGAGTTAGGAGAGAGGAACCTAGTACTAACCGTGCTGTGGAGGTCAGATAGGCAGTCGCTCCATGAATACTGGTATTCAGCTGCATCAGGTTAGACTACTCAATTTCTGTTGATTCTACAGGAGTAGTGTTGCCCAAATGCAAGACCAAGACGAGACTTAGCCAGTCTTGGTCTTGGTCTTGCGTCAATACACCTGGTCTTGGTCTTGGTCTTGGTATTGCGCTCTCAAGTCTTGGTCTTGGTCTTGCAGCAAGACTCTCGTAAGTCTTGCAAATACCTATTAACCTATTGCTATTTACTAAACACGTTAGTTGAGATCTAAGAACAACGTAACAGAGTAGGTACATGTTTACATTGACAGTTTAAATTGACATATAGGCATAGTAAACCACCAAATTAATTAAAATTAACTTAATAATAATTATAAAAAAATATGCAACATAGTCCTAAGCGTAATTACTGACTTTAGGTAGGTACCTATTATGATTTACTGAGCGTGTTTAGTGGCTATTCTAAACTCTTCGCAAACAGCTAGCGGTTAAAATAATTATCACTTACATATTTTTCATCATCGTCTCGACTTGATAATTCTAAATTCTAACTAATAAAATGTATCGTCGTCGAAACAAAATACCTACTTAATTTAATTCAATTAATTAATTTATTCAGACATACAAATATCCATACAGTGTATACAAATTCGCCAAAACATAGAAAGAAAATAACAACGCCCAGATCTCAGTTTGACTAAACTGTGAGACGCAAGAGTCTTGCAGGCTAAGTCTTGTTCTTGCTCAAATCTTGCAGGGTTCAGTCTTGGTCTTGGTCTTGCTACAATAAGTCGGGCTTGGTCTTGGTCTTGCGAAAATGCAAGAACAAGACCAAGACTGCAAGACCAAGACCGATTTTGGGCAACACTATAAAGGAGATGTCGGTGAGTTTGTTAGAAATTAGTTTAGTACTTTATTTAGTTAACAGATTGCCTCGTTGGTGTAGTGGGCGCAAGCGCAACTGTTGAGCGTGAGGGGTTCGATTCCCTGCTCGGATTAAAGTGTTAATGGGTTTTCCATCAGGAATTACTCAGTAGAAACTACGGAGTATGGATTTGTGCCCTGTTGAGGGCCCCCTATGAAATGGGACTTAAACATAACTGGCAAATATGGGTAGATAGTACGGGTAGTATGAGTAGCATTGGAAGACCAGCGTCAGACAGCATCACCTGTCTGGCATGAATGCTGAAATGAACCTTTTTGGCGCAGCCGTGAGGCACACAGCACATACCTTCTATGTATTTCCATTTTTGTAATCTTTTTTTTAATATTATTGTGTGTGCTTGATGTAGGTACTGACGTCAAATAAACATTTTTCTTTCTTTCTTTACTCACTATTATGTAGAACTCTACCTAATCCTTCGGCGATTACAAGTGTGATGTTTTGTTATTTAGTCAACGGTTTTGATATAACTTTTCAAAGATTGTGCAATATTATGCATTGTGTGCAAGTCGGTGCAACGAAATTTGCCCGCGGCTTCGCCAGTGTGTTACGAATTTCCATACAAACTTTGCCCCCCTTTTTCACCCCCTTGGGGATTGAATTAAAAAAAATCTTTCCGTAATGGATGCCTACGTCTTAAGAGGACTACATGTGCGAAATTTTAAGTTTCTAACTCTAAGGGTTCAGCCTGTTCGTTGATCTTCAGTCAGTCAGCTTTGCCTTTTATCTATACTGATATAAAATGACGAGCAATATCTTTACATGCAAGCAACATTGCTCTAACCTTTTCAAAAGGAGCAACACTTCATGTCGTTCTTCTATTTAATTAAACTAACACCAAACAGAATATATTGTTCACGAAAACAAATACATTTAAAACCCATTCATTCATTATTCATCTACACTACAGATACAACACAATGCTGCTTACTCCTGTTCGCTCAGCCGGCGTGAATATACGTCGTTCGCAAAAGTTGGCTTATCTCTGACGCGGCTTGACGTCAGTTAATATCGGTATTTATTTCAGCGTTCACATCTTTCTGCATCCGATTTGTGTCCTTTTTGAATGACGTTTTTGTATATTTCATTTTTTTGAATAAATTGTTTTCTTTCAATGGCGGTACACTAAAGCCATGGTGAGCCGTTGTGGTGGTGTTATGAAATTTGGTAAAGGATTTTAATAGATGAATAGGTTTTATAAGTTTTTAAACTGACATGGTCACTGACACTACTATTAATAAGTACTATGAACGGGATATTTACCATGTTTGATTACTGTTCCGAGTTCCCGATATTTCGGCGCTGTTACAAGCACCATGATCACGGATAAACTGAAGTCATTGCGGTAGGGATTGTGGTTCATATCCCGTTCATAGTAATCATAGTAGTGAATAGGTTTTGTTTGCTTATTTAAACTAGTGCCTGCGTTTAGTGACTGCCTCGATAGTCTAGTGCTGAGTATGCAGGTACTTTTTTTTTTTCAGAATGTGGAATCTTCTTACTGACCCATGTCGTTCTGGGTGGAGCGGAAGAGAATCTTAGACTCCCTCCCGCCCATGTTCCTTCTTAGCCCTTTATGTTCAGGGGCCGCGGTATCTCTTTCGAACAGTCCCGCAGACCGAGCATGAGGTCCTGGGCTTGATTCTCGGGTCGAGCAAAGTGTTATTGGGGTTTTCAGCAAGAATTTCTCAGTAGCAGCCACGGAGTCTGGATTTATGGCTGGGAGATAGCAATAGGGTCGCCCCCTATTACATGGTACTTTAACATAACTGCCCTAATCCTTCGGGGATAGCAAGGCGTGATGTTGACATGTTATGTGTGACAACTTTTTAAATTCCAGAGTATGATATGCTAGTTGATAGTTCTGGCATTAACTTCTAAACAAACACACGCACATGGACACTCACTAACATTCAACGTTTTTTCTCAATACGTCAATCATTATCAACAATAACAAAAAAACAAAATCATAACAATCATACAGAACGCAATATCTCACAAAACCATAACCACAGTCCAAGTCAAAATTCACACAAAACTCACAAACTCAGGCATCTTGCGGCACCCCTAATTAATTTCGTTAGAGGTTCTCAATATCGTTTGCACTTGAAACGCCACTTGAAACTTGTAAGGGAACCGTTTTCATCGATAATATTATAGTGACCGAAAACAATGGTTTAACTGAGGTAGACGAACAAAAAAATGGCGCGATTGCATCTTTGAGTGGTTTGCTTTGCTGCGTGTTTCTCATGGGGCTATGTTTTGGTACTGACGCTAGAGGGAGCCACGGTAAGTAGGGTGGTTACGCGGTTTGTGGTTTAGGAGACTTTCCTGGTATCTTTTACATTGCCAGTGACTGAAATGTGATGGCTGCAATGTTTAGTGTTACTCATTCAAATGTTATTTTGATAAGGCACATTTGTGTTTTGAGAATGTAGAAGGCAAATTAATTAATTCAGGTATTTTTAATTATACTCACAGATTTTTTTTTCAAACAAAACGTTAATTAGTTTTCTATATTATTGTGGTCTTTGCATAGTTGAAAACAATTGGTACTTAATACTACAAATAGATAACAATTATGAAAAACATAATTAAAATTCCAATTTATGGAATTATTCGAAATAAAAAATAATCACGCAACGATTTTCTGTCGGTGCAATTATTACTAGCTGCAGTTTTAACGAAGGTGGACTTGAGATAATTGCCAGAACATTCCGTCTCTCGTTTATTGGATTATTTTTAATAAAATATAATGATTCTGCACTTGCAGCGATGATCTGTTACTTACCTACGTGGCGTCCTGTTAAAATAATGAGCTTTTAATGATCAGTGATTCAGTTAATTAGTGTTATTTCTGTTTATTTGTGCCGTTATCTATAATGGTAGCTAATCTTAGTGTCTCGTTTTGCTACTGGTTTTATGTTGAAGAAAATTCCTTTAGTTGTCTTTTTGACATAACCACAACATTGTATTTTCCTATTGAGACATACAGGATCGAGCAAATTAGGTTATGCATCTATATACACGCTAAACTATTCAAAATATTTATTTTATGATTGTGTACTAAATAATTATTTTATTGCTTAAAGCCAATCATTACAAACATCTCCTATTCAACTACTGTAGAGATTGAATTAAGATGATATATGGAGTAATTTCCACTTAATCTCTTACCTCTTATTCACGACCTACTTTCCTGAATATCCCGGTACCCCCTTGCACAATGGTCTCCCTACTCCCCACAGACGTCTCCCAGCGGTGGCTCCCACGGGTGCCGTGCACAAATTAGCGCTCAATTTACTGCATGATTCGATTAGCCACGTGGCTGAGCAGCCAGCTGACCGGCTATCGCTGCCATTTAGGCTTTCGTACGACACTTTTGTGAGGAATCAAGGCTATATAAGTAGGAGATGATTGTGATGGGAGATGTTCTGTTAAGATGCTGTAGTAAGTGTTTCAATTGTAACGCGCCTTCGGTGTATTGAGACTTGTGAGGTATGAAGACTTTTGTTTGATTTACATTCTGAAAAAAATGACATAAATAAATAAAACGCCGTGTTACATACCATATTTCTGATTTCCACTTCAGATGTTGTTAGTAGGGTAGTAGTTTTACTTAATTTAATTAGAAAGAAAGAAAGAAAAAATATTTATTGCCGCAGAATTACACACAATAAAAAAGCAGTAAACACAACTTACAACTAAAAAACAAAATTGGTACAAAAAAGAGAAAAAAAAAAAAAAAGTTTTAGCTTACAACAAAACAAATAAAAAAAAACAACTGCGACAAATGGGTTACCACTCAGCATGGTGCTGCGCTATGGGGTCCCACAGCACAGCGCTGGTTTTCAGTGGTAACCCTTGAAACAAAAACGTACGAACGTCAAGACAGATATAACCGTAATGTTACTTACCTACATAAATAGAACATAAAATGAACCTATAATACAATTAAAATCCAAATATAATAATTTGGAACACAATAATCTTTAACAAACAAAAAAAAAAAAAAAAACAAACCTAAATAAATATAATATTAAATATGTTGTCTCGCTCCCCTCCCAACCCTACGCGTCGCCGCGCCTTGCCTGCGTACGCGCTGCCGCCATGCCGGCCGGCGGCCCGCAAAGAGTATGTAGCGGCCCGCTGCCAAACATTCACCATTATAAGCGCTTGGCGCGAAGACTTCTTGAAGACTAATTAGTGTATAATGTTTTTGCTTGTAAATAATATGTATCCCTTATTTGGTAAGACCTCCTCTAGCTTTTTATTACATTCTTGGTATAATAGGAAGTTACATAAAAATGCCGAAAACCTTGAAAAAATTAATAACGCTTTACCCATCAATTTAAAATTTCATAGTCTACCTTTACCGAAAAAACTTTTTTGTCTGAATTAAATGATTTTTATTTCATTTTTTTATTTACCTGATATTTGTTAAATTACATAAACTGCCTGTATTTTCGAAGTCCCAGCTGTTTACCGAATTCAAATTATTAAGTAACAGTCCAAGAAAAGGGGTGAGATTCGGAGAATTATAAGTAAAGCAAAAATGAAACAACATCTGGGTTGTTACTCAAAAATATTAACCAAAACAATACATCAGCAAAACAATTTAATAACAGTAGGTAATATTCGTTTAAATTACAAAACAACTGGCAACACTCAATAAACTCGTTTCTTTTATTTGACTGTAAACATTCATAATACCTTTTCTTTGTAGGGAAATAAAACTTTAACATTACTTTTTATTTTAATCTTATCACAAGATCTGACAAAACAAATAACATTATATGACCAAAGAAACCGACTTTACAAAGGTATTTTAACTCTATATCAGCCACTTGATTTTTTTATTTTAAACCACGGAAAAATACACCTTATTTGACTTGAAAGACAGTTTTAATCTACTTTACTCCTAAAATAGTCTTACGACCGTTTGAATATATTCTTTCATTCAGAAATCAACTTAGTGTTTAAAAGCAAAGGGTTGATAATTCAACAACCAGTGCCATTATATTTTTATTCCCATACAAACTTTAGTATAACAGTTATCTCCGAAATCTCACTACTTAAACAAAAGGGGTGAAAACAAAACGGGGTATTTCTAATAGGGGTGAACCGTGAAATACAAGGTACTCGAGAACTCGAGTCGAGAGCTCTCGAGAACTCACTGTAATCGATATTTTTGATTCGATTCATGAAACAATTCACACAATGAGTGGACTAGTGTGTAATATTATTTTTGCGTGTGAGTTTTTTTCTTTTAGAAATATGTGGGTACTTCTGATTTCTGCAGTTGTAAGACAATGAGTATTAATATCGTTTGTAAAGCAATGGGAAAATATGTAATACGTACCTACCTATTATAATGTCCTTTCTTGAGCTGTTTTGAAGGAAGGATAAAGAAACTTTGTTTTCTTACTGCTTCGTTGTTCGAGTGGTCATGAGATCATGTGTTACTGGGTTTTTTCCCGGTTGATTCCCGAGCCGGGCAAAAAGGTGCTATTGGGTTTACCCCTTAAAAAAATCTCGGAACTTGATCGGAATTTGGTCAAACATTCGGAAGTTGGCGGTATGATACCCTGTGCCTATAGTAGATTTTTACAGCTAATAATTTATTTTGTATAAATACAGGAGAAATTTTTTGTTACAACAAAATACAACTGAATACCTATGACCTAAACTAATTCAACAAAGACTAATTAGATTTTCCGTGAAAGCCATTGCCAATGCAATAAACGTATCGAATGAGAATACTCGTAGCAATGCTACGCTCGTAGCTGCGTAGCACTAATATGGTGCATTGATCGTAGCGCGTAGCACGTGTTGTTAAGATTGAGGATTTAAATTAATTGTTTTTACAATAACTAAATAAATATGATTCTAATTAGTCCGTCTGTTACATTATTGAAAAATATTGGATGCGTATTTTTTGTTTCATCAAATCAATAAAAAATTACGAAGATAAATGTGTCTGAGATTTGAGTGGGTGTTTGTGGCGTCATTCGCTTATAAAAAAAAATATCATACTAATGTCTTATAATATCACACGAGTTTTCAAAGCACTGTATCGTCTTCATTGTTTGTTTACGTGCAAAAAGAAAAAAAATATGTGGCCAATTTTTTTGTAAATCATCTGACGGACTAATTTTTTTTTTTAGCAATTACCTTATTATTTTGTATGTAAGTTAATGATAGTTATTTAGTTGCATTTTTACATTAGAGAAGAGAGAGTGGACTAGGGCACACACTTTCAGGTTGTGTTCTAGAGAGGGAGAACTTTAAATTTAAATTGGCTTGATGGAATGATAGTTTTATGCCATTTTTGTCGGTATAATGATTTCAGTCATGTTGCCACAGCTGTGCCCAAATTAAGTTTGATTTCGAATTCTATAAAATAACTGCTAAAATGTGAGTGTACTATTACGGAAACATAGAATACCGGACGGGATAACGGGATATATATATACGGGATAACAGAAGTGTGTTTAATGTTTATTTTAAGACACATAACATAACATTGAGTCTTCTACTCCTCCGCTATTCTTTTCTGATATCAAATAGTACACGCTTCGCCAGTAATAAGGAGTGAGCCTATTGCCATCAACCACCAATCTAGAATTCGTGACTCTCGTAGCTGCGTAGCACTAATATGGTACATTAATGTTCGAAGCACAGAATAGATAGAAGAGATAAAAGAGGACCTCTTTTATCTATTCTGTGGTTCGAAGCATGTAGCACGAGTTGTTAAGAGCCTATACTACCTCAAATTAGGAACTCTATTTGTGGTGGTTCAAACGTCGTTTGAAATATTGTTGGAATAAAGTTAGTTCCAATCAGCTTGCACTACAAAGTTGTTACGTCTTTCGCTGCGGCCGAATAGTGCGAAATTAGTGGTATTTTGCGATTTACAAAAAAAAACTATTGATTGGACTAAAAAAGTAAAACACGGTGATTTTAGTATGTTGTTTGTAGACTAATTTGGCAAAAAAATCATAACGATGATTTATGTATTTTAGTATGGTTTTTACTCGTTGAAATAAATTTTTAGAGGTATCTTCGTGATTTTTTTCTATCAAGTAACGTTAGTTGTATTATGTTTTCATAAAGTGTCATGAAAACATAATACAACTAACTTTACTTTATGTTACTAGCATATATCCTGAAGAATATAATATATTTTTCTGATTTTGTTTGCTGCAGTGAATCATTTATACTTTAACGCAATATAAAACTCGCGTTTTACTCCTGTTGGCCTCTTAAGATTGAAGATAAATTAATTGTTTTTACAATTATTTAGAACGTAAGATACTGATAGTTGTTTAGATTACATTTACAGTAGAAAAACCCGACTACTAACAAAATCGCGGTCTTAAAAGTAGAAAACAAGAACCAAAATAATTATTGTCTGATATTCTTCGTAGTCGCATGCCACTGATACCTGATGTTCCTTCATGGCGTTCTCATTGATACAAGGTGGCATGCGACTACGAAGAATATCAGACAAGAATTATTTTGGTTCTTGTTTTCTACTTTTAATACCGCGATTTTGTTAGTAGTCGGGTTTTAGATTTTTGAACTTAATTTTTTTATTTGAATTTTATTTTTGTGTGTACTTAAACTATAATATAATACATATTTGTAATGTGCTCGCCAAGACCTTTCATTTGATACCAAACTTGCTATGATTATCTCAATTTAATATTTTTTGAGGTAAGTTTTTGACATTTAAATTCCGTCATAAAAACAATTTATAAAATTTATATAGCCTATGTCACCCGGGCTATTCTTACGAATCTATTGACACCTAATTCATTAAAATCTGTTCAGTAGTTTAAGCGCTACGGTGGAACATACATACATACATACATAGACTGCCAAAATCATTACCCTTCCTTTTGGCTTCGCCGTAGTCGGGTAAAAAGAGAGAGTGGACTAGGGCACACACTTTGTGGTTGTCTTTTAAAGAGGGAGACTTAACTTTAAATTTAAATTGGCTTGATGGAATGCTAATTTTATGTCATTCATGTCTGTCTAATGATTTCAGGAATGTTCGCGTTAACCCTCTGCCGAAATTAATTTGAATTCTATAATAATAAACAGCTGAAATGTGGGTATAGGTTACGGGGTTACGGTTCACACACGTCCATCCAACACTTTTGGGATTACAGGAGTGTGTTGAATGTTTATTTTAAGACACATAACATAACATCGAGTCCTACTCCTCCGCTATTTCTTTTCTGATTAATTTTGTTGGGGTATCCAAGACAGTTAAATTGTTTCTCTGGGACTTCGTCGAGCTTCATTGTCTCGGCGCTTTTCTTGTGGTCGCCACTGTTGAATCTGGCAAACAGGAGTTACAGTGGTTTGGAAATAGTGTGGCGGGCTTGTCCCATTTAAAAAAAAACATCGAGTCTTTAAACCGCGAGAGATAAGGCAGAAGCATATCAAATAGTACACGCTTCGCCAGTAATAAGGAGTGAGCCTATTGCCATCAACTACCAATCTAGAATTCGTGACTGCCACTAAGAAATTCCTGATGAAAAAAAAAAGTGTATTGTACACATCTGCATACCCCCTCAGAGCATACAGACGTGAAGTTACGTCAGGATAATGTATATTCAATAAACATCCAAGCGATTCCAGCAATTACGACAGATTTGCCGTCTATTTTTGAAGAGTTCCATTGTATATCTCCGAAGGCCAGCACCAAATCTTTACCGAATTAAAATGGGACCACCTCAGGAGTATACTCTTTCAAATTAAAAAAGAATTTTGAGAATCGGTCCACAAATGAGGGAGAAATCAGGTAACATACATAAAAAAAAGAACCTCCTTCTTTTTTGAAGTCGGTTAAAAACCAAATGACACTTTGCTCGTCCTGAGAATCAAACCCAACGAACGATTCAGTCTATTAGTGATTTTTAAGACACATTTTATGTAAACTGGGACTGATTTGCATTAATATAACTTGCGTTTCAATATGACTTATGTTCTACAAAAGGTGCCAATTGTCGTGGATTGTAACTATAGATGCAACAACAAGCCGCAACTTTATTTCAGACTCAAACATATAATTTCAACCCAAACAACAGTTTACTGACCTTTAAACCCAACAATAAAAACGTAACAAGAAACCTAGCATTAGGCTGGCCGCACACTAGCTACACAAAAGCGAACGCGCGACAATGGCTGCTGTAACAAACGCGCGAGCTAATTTGAAGCGGTGACGAATCTGATCACACGTCTGTACCGCAAGTAGCTATTTGTTGGTGGTGTACGCCCACGGGTGTGTGGGTGCGTTGTTGTATGTAATGCGGTACGGGATTTCCTGTTTGGTGCGTTTTAGAAGGTAAATTGGGAAGTAATTTGTGTGATATGAATTGAACAAAAAACTAAGTAATTCTACCATGACAACCATTCAAAATTCCTGCTGGTCTGGTTGCCTTCTAAATCATACTGGAAATAATAGAAATGATCGATCATTACTGTTATCTACTTCCATTTTCAAGTAAGCATGATTTCTAAATAAATAGAGTCTAGGACATAGCTAGGTTTATCTTCTTAAAATAACAGAGTTTATAAGTACTGCTCCTTGAGAGGAAGTCCAAACAGATCCAAGTGGATCGGTTTCCTGAGGGATGATAAGAAAGAGAAAGAGATAAATGATGTCATGCAGCTGACAGGGGAGAATCGAAGAAGAAAACGTGATGCGCCGACTTCAAGTAGAACAAGAGCACAAATATGAAGATATTTTACTTTTTTGAAAAGTTAAGTTAAGTTGCAGAAGACATGTACCAACACTTATCCCACTACAACTTAACTCCTCAAGACCCACTTAAAGAGATACTTAAATAAAAGTAATCTAAGCCCAAAATTCCCGTACAACAATGCACCCGCACATTCTAAACATCGTTTACCAACATGTAATCATTAGCAGACGCGTGTGAAAACAGCCAATTTTGTCGCGATGTCGCGCGGCTATTGTGTCGCGCGCGCGGTTTGATTCGTCGCCAATATTAGTCGATACGTTTGCGTTTGACTTACGTCTGCGGAATAATTGCTGCGACGTAATTACTTATTGGTGTTGTAGCTTGTTTACTTAGTTAGTTAGTGGGATTAGGTTTATAATGTTTCTATGTTTTTATCGTTTGTTTAATGTTTTGTTACTGCTAGATGTAGAAATTGTTGAAGCTCTCAAATTGTAAGGTATTTTTTCTGTATTAATCTGGAACATAACCAAATCTGTTTGTTTGTGTCCTACAAACAAACATAACTGGTAAAATGTGTGTGTAGTTACTAATAGTTACTCCACTACCTAACCCTTGGGAAACTACAGTATGTTAATCTTGAACATTTTAAATGTGATTCTATTGGCAATGACTTCTATGTGTTTGTAAAGTATTGCAGTTTTTGAGGCAATATACTCGTATTTGCAATGGAAAGGGAATTGCCCATCAGCCACACAAAAAAATGCTTGAAATGGACAACAATGAAATATACGCCAAATTGCACTATAAATCGTAGGGAATCCATTACAAATTCAATCATTATCAAAAAACTAGGTAGAAGCCAGTTCCAATATTTTTTTCTAAAATATAGGTTAAGTCAAGGTTAAGGATTAATATGCGATAATTATACAACAAAACAGCATTCAATCTAAGTCCGTGTTCAAAAATGGGTAACGTGTACAGAAGTAAAATCAAAATCCTTAAAAAATGGCCAAAGTCGTCGTTAAATATCCTAAAAAGCAATATACTAGTAACTCAAGTCGCAAACGCAAAACCATGAATCGCTCAAATCAACAATCGAAAAAATTAAATGCAGTAATGTCAAAGTGTCAGTAAGGCAAAGGACATTATGATGCATAGGTACAGCCTACGATACGTTTTCTATTTTGAAAATAATTTGATTTTAATTAATTGACATGCATATATTATTTTAATAAGATTTACGGTATAAATAGGACGAATTATATTAAATGAATGATAACTGTGCAATAATTCTATAAAATAGTTCGTTAAAGATCATTTGACGATTCCTGTTTGGCTGAATGTCGATTACTCATGTCAAATAAACACTGACCTCCATGATAAAATAAGAAGGAATGGGACGGATATCAAGTTAAATATTTTAAAGATCGTTATATTTTCTCCCTAGGTATACAAACTTGAGAATTATTTCATTATACCTAATTTATTCTAAATAGAATTAAGGACTGTTAGTAGTTTCTGTCTATTTCAAGCATTTTTCAGGCATTCCCCTTTCTATTTATAAAATGCATGTGACAAAAATAGTGAAGAATATAAATGTAGATGGAGAGGAAAACCAAAGAAAAGATGGATGGAGTATATGTGAGGAAAAACTAATATAAATGATAGCGTGACGGACGACTGATAAGGGAGAATGGAAGAAAAATACGTGTAGTTCCGACACCAAATAACAAGGGATATACCCCGATTCGAAGAATCCGGACAAGTTTCTCTAACAAGAAATGAAAACATATTGGCCTACATGGGCACGTATAAAAACGTCTAGAAAAGGTGCGTAACAACCTAAGTAGCCACTAGAAGATTTTCGTATTAAGTGACACTTAATATACAACGTTATAGTAGAAAGGTACCTACCTACATCACACCTACCTCATGTTACTTCTTCTAAGAGGAAACTCTTCGATGAATAAATTATTCAATAATAATCATTCTTAGATGCGGTGGCTCAATGTTCAAATCATACGAACTCGCTGACTCATGGTGCAAAAGGTCATCAAGATAAAAAAGGGAAAAAAAGAAAGAATCTACTTTCTTTGGAAAACATAACGTTAATTTATAATATTGACAGGCGTCCATATTGTTCATGGAAACGTATTTAGTCAAAATAACCTAGTTCAAATTCTAGTAGCTAATCAGATTGAATTCCATCGCTCACAAAATCATCATTAATTACTGAATTTACGCTTACAGTAGCTTAACGAATTTGTCCTAGTTCTAGTAACTAGTTTTCACACACCCGTATATATCGGCAAAACTATATAGCCGTGATAATTAGCTGCTATAGTGGAATGTTAGTGACATGACTTTAGCTAAATCCAATATATCCAGAACTATACGGTGACCACATTCGCCCGTTCACTTGTCCGAGACAATGTTCCCGCGATGTTGATCCGGCCCGGGATCCGGCCAGGCCTGGATCCGGTGTATCCCGCCGGATTTTAGACCGGTTACATTCGGATTTCGCCTCGATAGATACACGCAGTGGTTTGACGTCCAACGTCCATATTTAAACCACATTTCTAAGCGTATCGTGTTAGAATTTCAAATTTGTTTGCATACGGATTAGAAATTTCAAGTTGGAACGTTATGTTTTCGATTTTGCATTAATGTTATGAGATGGATTTTGAAAAGTATTTACTTGGTATGGAAATATGGTTGTTATTAGACTGTTTGAGTTTCTGGGGTATAATTTTGTAGTTTTCTTGTGATCTCGTCAAAGAATTTGGTTATAATGGTCGTACATTAGTGTCGCTTGAAGTAATAACGTACGGGACAATTTTGGTTGAAAATCTTAATTTTCTATTAGTTGTTGATTTGTTGACAGTTTGTGGTATATATCACCATAGAAATATGTTTATTAAATCTATGAGTATCACCTTTCCCACAGTTTGCTATAAGCAAATTACTATAAAAATAAATATTTAAGCAAAACGGGCTTATCGTTTTGAGAAATTGGCATCTCATCTGCCCATTTATTTCAATTGTGTTGACGGTCCTGCTTACAACTGTTTTTTGCGATTTTGAATAGTCTATCGATATACGCTTTGGAATGGGCAACTACAGTACATTCACAGTTATTAATTACACCTTGTGATGCTTCTTTTTGTTTTGTATTTATTTTGGCAAATGTGCTTGTAACGTGTTTGCCTACTTGATTTCCACATGAGTTAAACAAATGATTTGGCGCTTGATATTATCTCTTTCTTTTTATTCATGTCATCTTTCTACTTAGGAAAAAAAAAAACGGTTTTTCATGGTGACATCCTAAGTATTACACAAAAAGTTACTTCTGGCAAACTGGAAAGCAGTTCTAAGGCAGATGTAGCTCCTAAAAACAATTTTGATTAGAAATTTCAAGTTGGAACGTTATGTTTTCGATTTTGCATTAATGTTATGAGATGGATTTCGAAAAGTATTTACTTGGTATGGAAATATGGTTGTTATTAGACTGTTTGAGTTTCTGGGGTATAATTTTGTAGTTTTCTTGTGATCTCGTCAAAGAATTTGGTTATAATGGTCGTACATTAGTGTCGCTTGAAGTAATAACGTACGGGACAATTTTGGTTGAAAATCTTAATTTTCTATTAGTTGTTGATTTGTTGACAGTTTGTGGTATATATCACCATAGAAATATGTTTATTAAATCTATGAGTATCACCTTTCCCACAGTTTGCTATAAGCAAATAACTATAAAAATAAATATTTAAGCAAAACGGGCTTATCGTTTTGAGAAATTGGCATCTCATCTGCCCATTTATTTCAATTGTGTTGACGGTCCTGCTTACAACTGTTTAATGACTTTTCCATTTACTATAAAAGTTACATTTATCCCACACTCGACCAAAAAGTGATCAATGCTATCCCTAATTGAAATCAAATTCAACTTTAAAGTCCTCTTATTTCGTGGCTGTCCACTTCAGACCAAGTTCAAAAGAAACCACCCTTATTTCCATCCCTAATGAGTAAGTATTATTAACTAACAGTCTTCCATAAGCAAGGCGCGAGACCGGAAACTGTCAGGGCTGCCACACTTGCCCCCCGGCGTACACTAATTGTGTAAGTGCATAATGAACTTGTTGGCAACCCTAGAAGCCAACTTTGATATCAGAACGACACACAGACGGTGACTTTGTTTTAATATCTTAGAGTTAAATTTTGTTTGACGAATTCTCTTGAGCGACAACCCTATCAATGAGCCTTCTACGCGATTTTCAATCTTACTTCATTTAAGATAGAGTCGATTTCAGGTTGTGAGGAAAATTAAATATATTAAGGGTTGTGCTGTATTCGTCACCCTCAGACTTTCAGTATGTATGTGTCGCAGTTTCTATTGTCTTGTTGAGTTAATTAGAAAGTTGTGTCGCGCAAAAATGGCGGAGTTCCAAAGAGATGTAACTTTGATAGTTACGATGCGAGGGATATTTTTTAAGTTTTTTAATTAAGTACTGTATATTTGAATGAAACTATACCAGGTTCTTTGTATGAGACTACATGAGTTTGAAGAGTAATATTGTTAGCAGTTGCGATTTTGAATAGTCTATCGATATACGCTTTGGAATGGGCAACTACAGTACATTCACAGTTATTAATTACACCTTGTGATGCTTCTTTTTGTTTTGTATTTATTTTGGCAAATGTGCTTGTAACGTGTTTGCCTACTTGATTTCCACATGAGTTAAACAAATGATTTGGCGCTTGATATTATCTCTTTCTTTTTATTCATGTCATCTTTCTACTTATGAAAAAAAAAAACGGTTTTTCATGGTGACATCCTAAGTATTACACAAAAAGTTACTTCTGGCAAACTGGAAAGCAGTTCTAAGGCAGATGTAGCTCCTAAAAACAATTTTATATTTTTAAATAACTCTGGTCAGTCATACTACTTCCTTTCAAATACTCTTCCGGATTTAAATACATGTGATAATCTCAAGTGATAAGATTTATTCATTTTAAATGTCGTCTTTACGGATTATTACTCTCAAGCTTCGTTCTCGATATTAGCATAAACACATGTAGTTTCACCTACAGACTCGTCATTTCGCATTGAATTTAGGAGAGAAAAAAAAAATTGAATGTAAGGTAGATTCAAAACTTTGTTCTTGACAATGTCACCTAGCCAGCCCATTCACGTATCAGTGCTTCGCTGTTTCGCATCATTTCTTTGTTTATAAAGTAATTCAAGTGCGTTTTTATAATTTAGTTATAGAATGCCGAAAAGAAGAGTGATAAACGCGATAATTATAGTTATTTTACCAAAAACATAAACAATTAGAACGCGAAATAAAACATGTGCGACGTAATCGCTATGATAGTGCATCGTCGTCGGATGGTGAATTGTTCTACGCCCTATAGCCTGCAGGGTGAGTCATTGACCTACTTATTTGGTGTTTATATTTCAATTGGTTACTTTTAGCACCGCCTGGCTTCTCACAAAGGAAATAAAATAAAACCGTTACGTACAATTGAAACGTTGTGGTTTTGATTCGGTAACGGCTTATAAGTATAATTATAATACGGAAAATCGGATTGTCCTCTGGGGGCCTTCCACTTCCAAAATTAACTACTTGCTGCTCGGATCTACCTGTGGGGTTTTTCCATAGCATGTACCTACCTACGTTATTCCTAGAGAAATGAATACGTATTAAGCCGCTTATAGGGATTGCGTGTTTCTCACAAGGAGTCTCACTTCCCGCCAAATTAAGTTGATTTCTTCGTATTAATTCCCGCCAAATTAAGTTGATTTCTTCGTATTAAGCCGCTTAAAGGGATTGTGTGTTTCTCACAAGGAGTCTCACTTCCCGCCAAATTAAGTTGATTTCTTCGTATTAAGCCGCTTAAAGGGATTGCGTGTTTCTCACAAGGAGTCTCACTTCCCGCCAAATTAAGTTTATTTCTTCGTATTAAGCCGCTTAAAGGGATTGCGTGTTTCTCACAAGGAGTCTCACTTCCCGCCAAATTAAGTTTATTTCTTCGTATTAAGCCGCTTAAAGGGATTGCGTGTTTCTCACAAGGAGTCTCACTTCCCGCCAAATTAAGTTTATTTCTTCGTATTAAGCCGCTTTAAGGGATTGCGTGTTTCTCACAAGGAGTCTCACTTCCCGCCAAATTAAGTTTATTTCTTCGTATTAAGCCGCTTACAGGGATTGCGTGTTTCTCACAAGGAGTCTCACTTCCCGCCAAATTAAGTTTATTAAAGCAAAATACTTATTTTGCATGCAGAGCGCGAACCAAACCCAATCGATGATGATTGTGCTACATATCACGGCGATACAGATCCACAATCTGAATCCTCGTCCTGGCAACCAGCTCTAGTGGAACTTAGTGATGAGGAGGAGGTCCCGACCCCGGTCATCACACAGCCGCCTACCGCCGACAACATCACGGCACAAGTAGACATACTGCCGCCGAGCTCCACAACTGCCGCCCTGCCACACGCGCAACTACTTACCGCGCCTACTGAGTCTACCACCGTGCCTCCAGCGGGGGCGAGTGAACCGAAGGCCCCCCAAGTTAATAAAAGCGCCTACCCTCAATCCGGAAATTCGAGTATCTCTAATGAAAACCCTGAGCTTCTCAAGTTGTTGATGGATACTGTTCAAATTTTCAGTGATATACATTATGCGAGTTCGATCTCACGACATTCGTTCAAAAATAGACGAAATGCTCTTTGGTAATAGCTTAGCAGAAATATTAAGATCAGCAAAATGATTTTATAATCGGGAGCTGATATAAGGACTGCTGGCTTTTCTCGGGGAGCTAGGGTGGATCGAGTGATATTCCCACCTGCACGCAAAATACGCGCATCGAACGTGGAGTTGCGGACACCAGCCCGTCGTACTTATACTTATAAGGTCGCATAAAATGCAGTCCATGGAAAATAGACCGACTAAAGCAGTCAACCGGCCTTTAAACTACCGAACCTGCGGCGCGTCGCCGACAGTTCCCACCACCGCCGCCGGGGGGCGCGAAATATGCGCGGGCGGCGCCATCAACTCATAATCTGAGGTAGCAGACGAGGACGACGCACAACAATGCTTCCAGAACATTGGACACGTCAGCCGCAAGCAGTTCACCGACGTTTGAGCCAGTGTGCCCCGCAGGTCGTCTTTCGTTTTTCTATGAACAGTGGTGTTTATTGACTACTAATCCTCTTTATTATTCTTGGATTTCTGGCTATAAAATTATGTTTTTGACCCAGTTATACAAACAACTGTTCCATCAGAGCCTACTTATTCGCAGTCCAAGGCCTTTGAAGCATCAATACAAGATGTTGTTAGTACTCGGGCAGTCTTTATCGTTTATTGCCCGTGGTCCACCTGCTTAGTCCACCTGGGTGAACCACGGGCAATTATCCATGCGCGGGTCAATACATATCCAGCATATTTCTTGTCCTTCAGCCGAACAACGTTTCATATTAAATCTGACACAATTTATTGAATAAATTCATACCAAGCCAACATTTTAAACTTGAAGATTTAAGAACAGTTTAAAAAATGTTTACCAAACAACTGTTCATCAGGCATCTTTTAAATCAATTGTTGTATGTCAACAATTGATTTAAAAGATGCCTATTTTTAATGCATTCATCCCAACTCCTGCAATGAAATATAAAATTTACGTTTTCAATTTAATGACAATCTGTACGAGTTTAACGTGTTACCGTTAGGTTTAAACACTGCTGCGTATATTTTTACGAAAATTTTTAAACCAGTGGCCATTGGGATATTTGTTTACATTTTATTTGGATTTGTTTTTGGTTGGTCAAACGTCGTATACAGACTGTCCGACTGTTTGCAAAATGTGAATGACACAAAACAATAATTATTAGAATCGTAAGACTAATCATGAATACAGAAAAAAGTTCTGTTGTACCTACTAATTGTCGCAAGTTCTTAGGACATAGATATTATAGACTCAAATAGGGATTTGAAGTAAAACTGCCAGATGATAAACGAAAAGTTTATAAACTTAACAATAATAATTGAGTTGTCCCCATCTTCGACTGGTAGCATAATGCGATACAGGAATTAAGTAGTATGTAAAATTAAGGTCGACACATATTCCTTAGAGATATTTAGTGATGCCTCAACAACGGGGGGGGACGGACGGACTGATGCCGCCTGTGGTGAAGAGACTGCCAGTGGATCTTGGAGTCAACATGAGCAAACTCTTCATGTTAATTATTTGGAAATACTTGCAGCTTTACTTGGGCTTAAAGTTTTTGCCCAAGATTTGAAAAACTGTCAAGTAAGTATTGTTACGTATTGACAATACAACGGCAATATCGTACATTATTAGAATGGGTGGCATACAATTTTTCCATTTGACCGATAATACGAAAAAATTGTGGCAATGGTGCAAAGCTCGTGAAATTCTGGTTCATACCGATTATATACGTTCTTCTGATGAGAATTCCGGACGCTGAAGAAGATTACACCCCGACATAAAGTGGGTTTATCAACTGCTTTTAATAAAATAACGCAATACTTCGGTGTCCCTTGTATTGACTTGTTCGCGAGTAGATTATTTATTCATGATGTTACCCTCTTTTTACAAGACTCCTCGCATCAAAACCTCTATTTTTACGGTCGGAAGGTGATTTAATTATTTTTCATTATAGCGAACGTGCAATTCACTGGCAAATTACACTGTTTGTCGGGAGGTTGTCCGGGCATTTCTTCTCAGAAGAGCAATTCCACAACCGTCTATAGTCATAGTGCTAGCATCTTTGTCAGATAGCACTGTCAAGCAGTATGATACTTTCTACAAGAAGTGGTTTGCGTACTGTCACGACAACAACGTAGATCCTTAAGACGCTTCGGCATCGAATATTCTTTGTTTTTTACGCAATTGTTTAATACCGGAGCTCGGTATGCTACCCTAAATAACTCGCGATCCGCTTTATCATTGTTACTTGGTCCCGATAAAGTAAACAATGGATTTATACATAGATTCTTCAAGGAAATCTTTCGATTGCGGCTCACAGTTCCTTAATACAATTTAACATGGACCACTGATCTAGTTTTAAATTATTTATTGGATTTATATCCCAACGAAAATTTAACTCTAGGAAAACTTTGCAAAAAGTTAGTGATCCTTCTAGCCCTGATAACAGCCCATAGAATGCAGACCTAATCAGAAATTAATACATTATTATAATATTATAAAATGCGATTCAGGCATTGATGTAATCAATGTGAGGTAGATACGGTACTAAGTCACAGCACATGGTCCTATTAAACTAAGGGATTGCCTGTAGGTGGCACGCAGTCGCAGCTAACGCGATTTCGCTCGCACAACAGCGTCGGCTCTTATGTCTGTCCTTGTCTATCATGTGTGAGTTTCGGTGCATGTTTTTCTGATTGCGATGTTAGCGCGTACCGTATCTTCCTCCTTTTAATATATCAATTGATTCAGGTTATATTATTGAAATATCTGATTTAATTAAAACTTCACGAGTGGGTTCTTTACAACCAGTCTAACCGTTAGTTGACAAAGGCCGCAAATATGCCCTGCCGGCTCTTCAAGCATAACTTGATAGGACTAATCAGATAAGTACGTCAATAACGTCGCAGACTTTGAGCAAATGCAAAAACATCGTGTTATATAAACCAGTGGTATTGATATTTCACTGGTTACTGCACATAACACCAGGTACGCAGCCACTTCTGAAGCTTATATAATTATGCTTTAGAAGCGGTTGCGTACCTAGCCTGCGCTAGCTTCGTGCGTGGTTAGCCTAGACGTTAGACGTAAAACTGCCAGGTGGATGGATTATAATAGAATAATATCAGTTGATATATCTGTTCCAGCTGATTTTGTCACAAGTGTGTTAAATGGATAAAGATAGATATTTATTATGCTATTGTTATCAATGAAAAGCTATTCAATTATTTGATATAGTTAAGAAAATATATAGTGAATATTTATTTTTTCCTGATTCAAACTGCTTCAAGCCTATATACAACATGTAACTATGTAATTGATTATATTTCACAAATTAATACTATCTCTCAACATCTACATGTGTTTATGCTAATATCGAGAACGAAGCTTGAGAGTAATTGATGATTAAACGAACTTACCTGTACGTGAAGTTCAATCACAATTACTCGAAGAGCTTCGTTCGAAGATATTAGCATCCCTCCCTCCCAGTTATGCTAAACCCCTAGTTGTGAAATATAAAAACAGCTCAGCAATCCTCCAAACTAAATGAGCTGGCTAGGTGACATTGTCAAGAACAAAGTTTTGAATCTACCTTACATTCAATTTTTTTTTTTCTCTCCTAAATTCAATGCGAAATGGCGAGTCTGTAGGTGAAACTACATGTGTTTATGCTAATATCTTCGAACGAAGCTCTTCGAGTAATTGTGATTGAACTTCACGTACAGGTAAGTTCGTTTAATCATCAATAATGTTGCTGCGATCAGTTGGGGTCAAAAGATCAGGTTTTGTTCTCATTAGTTAGCTCAATGACCAGTTTGACGGTCAGTGAGATGGGGTGAATCTTTGGATCACCCCATGATCACCCCATCTTGTTGTATGTGAACTTACTGCAGGAAGACTTCCGGGACCGCTATCAGAATCCAGTTTTTACCCTAATGGTGTATATTATTCCAGTTCAGTAATCCAGTGAGTTAATCCAGCGCAGTGTTGAACTGAATCATAAGTACCTATCGTTAATACTGAAAGCGGGATATTTACCGTGTTTAGTCCCGTTCAATCAAAATCAAATCAAAATCAAAATTCATTTATTCAAACTAGCAAAGGAAACAGAGTGGGTACGACAGAAGAGCAGAAAAAAAAGGAAATTGAACTCATCACCACTGTCCTCACCACCTCAACCAGTTTTTTTGGTATTGCTCCTCGCATTTATAATAAAGTTCCTAATGTTATAAAAAAAATGAATTTATTAAATTTCAAAAAGGCGCTAAACGAAATTTTGCTTCTAAAATGCTATTATTTAATTGAGGACTTTCTTAATGATGATTCACTGACTGATTGATTAATGATTATTACTGTCACGCTATACAGATTTTTGTTATTGACTGATTTATAATACCTTTTCTATAATTGACATTATTGTTGTTATATTTAGCATAATTTTATTTATTTTTTATTATTTTGACCAGCTTGACATTTTCTAATTTATACTTTTTGTTTTTCAGTGTATGTAATTTTAATGACATTCTTATTTTATCTGAATTATAACTGTAAACCTATTATTTGCATGCCCATGTGACGGTAAAATGTGGAGATCATTATTATAAAACGAACATCTATGTACCATTACCCATGTTTGCAAAGCAATAAATGATTATGATTATGATTATGATTATGAACAAGGAGCTGATTCCAGTCAAAAACCTAAAGAAAGTGTTAAAACAAGGAAACAGCCCACACCACCACCAATAGTTGTGGAAAATGTCAAAAACTACCAAGAGTTCTACGATCTTCTTTCAGCTAATCTAACGAAAGACTCGTTCATTACAAAAATGATGAATGGAGAAAAAGTTAAAATTAACTCCTATAATGATGACTCATACAGATCCATCACCAAGCTATTGTTACAGAATAACTGCTTGTGGTACTCGTATGAGAATAAACAAGACAGACCGATTAGGGTGATGGCAAAAAACCTACATTCTTCCTGCCTGCCAAATAGAATAGTTGAAGACCTGACAGCTCAAGGATACAAAATCGAAGATGCGGTCAACAAACTGAGTTGGAAGAGCAAAGAGCCCCTCAGTATGTTCATGCTTTCGTTCCAAAAAGATGAAGATATTAAGAAAATCTACGGAATCAAATCCATTCTGGGCTGTAAAGTGGATATACAGCCGTTAAAAACATCGAAGTTAATTCCACAATGCAAAAGGTGTCAAGCATATGGTCACACACAGAAATACTGTTCCAAAGAACCCCGGTGTGTGAAGTGCAGGCAAGCACCTAACCAGAGACTGCAATAAACCAGCAGAAGCAAAGCCAAAATGTGTTCACTGTGGTGAGCCCCACCCGGCTAACTATAGGGGATGCATAGTAGCTAAAGAGCTACAAAACATTAAAGATAAAAACACCAGGAAGAATGTGCCGATACCAAACTTTCAGGGTCCAAGTATAAACAAAGACAAAATACCTAGTGTCACCAAGCTTGCTACTAAAAGTGTTTCGTATGCACAAATGACAAAAGGAGTCCAATCTTTGCCACAGTCGCATATGAAACCAATGAGCCCTAACATGGATGAAAAGATTAATACAATTATAAATCTTTTAACTACGTTCGACGAAAGGCTGAAAAAACTTGAAAGTAGCACCAAAGTAGCTACCAAACAGAAAAGCAATATACATGGCTAATTTATTAAAAATTATGGCATGGAATGCGAATGGACTGCTGAAACATCAGAATGAGCTTACGGCAGTCCTAAATATGGAAAGTATTGATGTGTGCCTTATATCGGAGTCACATTTCACTAAAGAATCTCATATTCAAATTAAAGGATATAACGTATACCATGCATTGCATCCCAATAACACACCAAGAGGTGGTAGTGCTGTCATTATAAAGGAAAATATTTTTCACTATGAAGAACTCAAATATGAAAATGAAGAAATACAAGCAGTGGCTGTCTGTGTCAAAACAAAATATTGTCTTGTCACCATTTCAGCCATATACTGTCCACCTAGGTATCCACTAAAAACAGATCAGTACATTAACTTTCTAAACCGTCTTGGAAACAGATTTATATTGGGAGGCGACTTTAATGCTAAAAATACATTTTGGGGATCTAGACTGACAACAACCAAAGGAAGAGAGCTACTGTGCGCAATTCAAGAAACACAATGCAAAACATTATCAACAGGTAAGCCCACTTATTGGCCTACTGACACAAAAAAGATTCCTGATCTTATAGACTTTTTTGTATATAAAAATTTATCACCTAATCTTCTCCGCATTAAAGAAGGTTATGATATGAGCTCAGACCACTCACCTATATTACTTACTCTAAGTGAGACTTTCATGCTTAAAGAAACCTACCCCACATTGGTAAATAAGAACACTGATTGGGCAAGCTTTAAAATAGACTTGGACTCTGTAATAGATTTAAAAGTACCACTAAAGAAACCAGAAGATCTGGATCGGGATATCAGTCAGTTTATTACACAAATACAACAATGCGCCTGGAAAAACACGCCTACATTAAAGATAAAACACAGACTTACATACTATCCAGCAGAAATCACAAAACTCATAGCTGAAAAGAGGCGACAGAGACGAATATGGCAACAAACAAGATTTCCACAAGATAAAAGGATTCTGAACAATCTTACAAAACAGCTAAGTAGTGCAATTCAGAAATTCAAAAATGAATCATTGAGCAGTTATCTAAAACAACTAACTAGCTCTCGCACGACAGATTACTCTCTGTGGAAATCTACAAAAAGTTTAAAAAAGCCAACTATGCATATTCCCCCTATCAGGGATACTAACGGGCGGTGGGCAATAAGCAACGAGCAAAAAGCTATTAGGTTTGCACAACATCTGGAACTAATTTTTACGCCAAATAAAGAACACCAAGACAGCACCTTGTTAGATGAAACATCGAATAATGATGAGCAGGCAATAAAATTCGTAACACCTAGAGAAGTATACAACGAAATCAAGCGCTTTAGACTAAAGAAATCACCTGGCTACGATCTTATAACTGGAGAAGTTCTTAAAAACCTCCCACGTAAAGCCATTGTAAAACTTACAACTCTTATCAATGCAACGTTCAGGCTTAAGTCTGTACCTGACCTGTGGAAAGTTGCCGAAGTTATAATGATACCAAAGCCTGGTAAACCACCTCACGAAACGACATCATATAGGCCGATTTCGCTGCTACCGATCATGTCAAAATTATTTGAAAAGCTTCTCTTGAAACGGCTAAAACCCATCATAGAAGAAAGAAACTTGATCCCTGACTACCAATTTGGATTTAGGGAAAAACATTCGACAGTAGATCAAGTACACAGGATCACCAACATTATAGAAAAGGCTTTAGAGGAAAACAAGGTTTGCTCAACGGTCTTCCTCGATGTAGCGCAAGCATTCGATAAAGTATGGCACAAAGGGCTTATTAACAAACTAAGAAATATGCTCCCTAAGCAGTTTGCTGACATCTTAGAATCTTACCTATCACAGCGTATGTTTAGAGTAAGACAAGATAATGCACATTCGGAACTAAAGCCGATAAAAGCTGGAGTACCGCAAGGAAGTGTCCTAGGTCCCATCTTGTACTTATTGTACACTTGCGATATTCCTGAGTTAGAAAACAATACCATTGCCACATTTGCAGACGACACAGCTATAATGGCCACAGGTGCCACTCAAGAAGAAGCAGTGAAAAAAGTTCAAACAGCCGTCAATACTATCTTTGACTGGACAAAAAAATGGCGTGTGAAACTTAATGAAACAAAATCTGTTCACATAGACTTCACAAACAAAAAGCAAAATTATCATCCGATAAACATAAACGGTCATGTCATACCATACGAAAATACAGCCAAATACTTAGGCATGACATTAGACGCAAAGCTTCGCTGGAAAGCTCACGTTAAAAAGAAACGCGACGAGCTAGAGCTTCGCTACAAGTCGATGTACTGGCTGATAGGAAAACATTCTTCGCTGTCAGTACACAACAAAGTACTTTTATACAAACAAGTCCTCATGCCTGTATGGACTTATGGTATTGAGCTTTGGGGCTGTACCAAACAAAGTAACATCAAAATTATACAGCGTTTTCAAAACAAAGTACTCAGAGGAATCGTTAATGCGCCCTGGTACATTCGAAATGACGACCTTCATCGGGACCTCAAAGTAGACCTCGTCATAGACATAATTAAAAAGAACGCCGAAGCTCATGAACGAAGGCTTCACCATCATGTGAACATCGAGGCTATCCAGCTCCTCGACAACACGGACATAGTGAGAAGGCTAAAAAGGACAAAACCTTTCGAGCTAATTTAGTGAAGTGTTAGTTTAATGTAGTGAAGTGAGTGCTACCCATAAAGAACACAAGAACAAAGTGTCTTCCCCTTAATAGAGACAATAAGAAAAGTGTTAATGGACACATTCTTAGTTGTAGTCTCCCTAGCAAATTAAGTCAAAATAGAATTACTCATTAGCTAGTATTAAGCTAGATTGTATTTCTTATGATGTAACCGTATTAGGTCGTCATCATACAACAAAAAAAAAAAAAAAAAAAAAAAAATTATTCAAACTAGGCTGATAATCAGCACTTTTCGAAGGTCAAAATTTACTTACTACAGTGAAACTTGGTTAACTGGGACTTGGATAAGTGAGAAACCTCTATAAATGGAACTCATACTGGGGTCCCATGAGACAGATTTGGATATCTGAGACACATTTAACCAGGTTTCACTGTATTTACATTTTTATAAGACAGTCCCCCAAAAACGCCCACCCATCGACACTTCCTAGTGTTTAGCTGGAAAGAAGAAGTGGCGGAACAAACTCCCCAGCACACATCTGTCTGTTAGGTTGGTTAGAAGAACCAGACTCGATACAATAGCAAGGTGTCAGTTATATTTAAGATTTACTACAGACACAATCACTTTCTCAGTTACTGTTAGTGACCATGTGAGTTTAAAAACTTAAAAAGATTTGTCTACATTATTCTAGTCATTATCAAAAATGAAGTGCATAATCACAAAATACAATAATGCTTGGTCACTGTTCAACGTATTATCTAGCCCTGGGTTGGTCGTCTAAACTATTCCAGTTGCTCTGGAATGGGCGCAATTTAGTACTGAAAAGTATACCGTCAATCCAGTTATTTAACAGGATCTCTTACTGGTTCCAGTGCATTCCAGTGATGGTTTAAATAATTGGTTGCAATCCAAAGATGTCATCCGAGCATTCCTGACCATTCCTCTTATGATAAGTATACGAATAGCGTTGTTATAAACTGTTCACATGAGCAACAAGCATTTTAGTAAAACTTCAAATAACTGCTGTAAATGCCACCAAACGATGCAAGACGGTGACGTTAGTAGAGTCATGATCTACGTATTTGTTTTGTAGAAGGACAACCTATTGTTCGTGCCTTTGTTTCATTTCAATGAATCAATGCCTTTTCAAGCTTTAATTTCACAAACGACGCCGCGGGTAAAAGTAATACTCAAAAACAAAGCAACCAGTTTACTTCCCTTTTAAAGTTTCCCTTTTTGACCTCTGGAACGAATCAACTAATATCTTTCCAAAACAAAAATTATGCAGTTATTACAAGTAAACTGTTCGACTAAGCCCTTTCCGGGAATCGAACGGTGTACCTTTTACTTCACCGCGTCACAAAAAAACAAGAAACGGTTGCTCATTGTTTTGACATTTGACAAAACTCATTGTCGTGATGACAATACTCATTTTTATGACGAAACTCCACCTTATACGGGGCGAAATAAAATCGTTTGATCCGTAAATGTGATTTGGTTTTTACAAACCGTTATTTTGGAAACAAAGATATTTATTGCGGTTATGAAGACATCTTGTTTTGTCGTTTGTTTGTCGGCGTTTATTGGTTTTAAAACGTATTGTTTATGTATTGTTTGTCCGTCAATTGTCTGATAATGTGGGTTGCTTGAAAAGTTATTGTTCGTCGAAGACATTTCGTTGTGTTCCTATGTAGTTATATTTTTATGACGCCAGTGATTATCGTCTTAACACGCGCGACTTTGATGAAAGTTAGCAATAATACTGGTATTTATTTATGAGTTACTTGTGCCTGATTAAATATTTATTTGGCTTACTGACCGTTCTTGGTATATTTTCTCATCATTTGCGTATTTTATGTATTAAAAGCATCGGGAATTGATGGACTAAAAAAGATTAAAGGTTTACCAAAATAAATCTGAATTTAAATAAGATGCACCGTGCGCCGCGAGTATCTTATTTGAAACATTGGTTTTTAGAGCCCTTTTCTATCTCAGAAGATAACAGTCAGTCAATAGCTATGTCGTTGGCATTGACTGACTGTTATCTGACTGTCATTCCGCTGCAGTACCTTTCTCACCATGACTTCCAGTTCTTCCGATCTAGTGACCACTGATCAATGTGGACCACTGATTATTAGGCGGCATGACTCATAAACATAATCTTCTTCAAACCAAATTTCAAACGTTCATCTTCTCTACCATTAAAGAATAACTATTATTTGCCAACAAATTCTCACTGATGTCACCTCGTTCACGTTGCCTCAACATCACTGAACACAGCCCGACACCACCACACCTAGAACCACAGTTACTAATCTAAATAAAAAAAACACCCTGCAACGTTCATTAGTTTATTAAAAAAAACCTATCTATAAATGAATTTTCGTGCGCACAATGCTAGCACTATGCAGATTGCCTACGCGTAGGCATCACAATGCCGCATTATCGTTGGGAGGTCATTAACTGAGTGCATTCTTGGTGCAAGATAATAGGTTCTGCAAAAGTAACGTATAGGATATAGGATGCAGGAAGGACAGGTGGCACTGTGTTGACGGGAGTTTAGGATGGGAGGTGTATATGTTGGTTTGTGACAGAGTATGATAGTTCAAGCAATCTTCAAGCAAATATTTTTTTGTTATTAGCTTTAAAGCTTAAATGCTTTAAAGCTTAAAGCTTTAAAGCTTATGTTTGTTGAAGATTTCTAATGTCTGATTTATAAGGGTTGGTAAAGAGCTTTGTCTCTTTGTTTTCACAGTAGGTTTTCTGTCTGTATGCCGTGTCTTTACAGTGTCAGATGTCATTATGTGGAACTGAGTTTACACATCAGTAAACAGCACGTATTGTAAGTGACGCTTAGTTCTACAAATCGAAGAATGAACGCTCTGGCGTTTGGAACGTTAACTTTTGATAGAGTTACACCGTATGAAGTTGAAAACAATGAGATAAACCTGCACATTAGTGTTAACCGCTGATTAACTTTAACTAACCGAACCAGAAACAACCCGGCCTTAAAAAAACCAACCATAATGGTATGTCGGGTGAAGTGTCATGGGAAATTTGCGTAAATTAAAATAGGAAGATGGGGCGAATAGGCTTTAAGCCTATATTGTGCTCACCCCGCTTTTGTCACTATTCGAAGACTCAACGGCATTCGAAGACTAACTAGCTAATATTCTCCTCTCTTTCTGTTTTGAGGGGTTGGAGAGGGATGGAGATACCCAGGTCATGTCTGCAGGCATATTCATTGTGGTGGTGTCGAGAAATAAGTAATTAGGTGCGATGTAGCTTTGTGTGATATTTTTTAAACCTCGTTATGTATTTTTCTTGTTGCGGTTTTAATTAATGGTGTCTATGTACTTCGTATGTTGGGGCGAGGTTTGTTTTAGTCGTGATGTGTGGATGTTAGCTTTTTGCATGGAAATATGTCATGTTTTTCGCGTGGCGTCATGTTATTAAGTCACCAGAAGTTTTTGAAGAAAATTATGAATAATTTTTATTTTTGCTTTTGAAAGCTTTCACATGTTTCAGGAAGAGTGCTAAAGATATGCATTTATTTAGTTCAGAAACAGATGTCTTGTCGAATTTATTCCTTTTTAATTTGAATAAAAAGTGTACGTAGTAAAGAAATCGACACTTATCGATTTTTTTACCACTTATATACTAAGCTATAAATATTCTAAACTGTCATCCAAAACTCATATCATCACAACATTTTATTTTCCCTAATTGTCTGATTTGATCCTCTTATCAAGCAGTTAGGTAGGGTAGTAAAATTGTGCCACTATTTCGAAAATTATCTGAAAAATTAGACGCAAAAGCGACGGCAATATTTGTTTTATTATTCTTTTATCTTAATTTTTATATGATAGGCATCATCAAATAGTAAAAGTTCAGTAAAGTATCTCCGCTGTTTTTGTTTGTTGTTCTATTGTTGGTAGTGTTTTGTTTTTTATTGTTTTATTTTTGACACAATGAGGTGATAAAGTAAGACTCACTTTTATTTTATTACTTTTACACTTACTTTTATTAAGGGCTCGATTTGGCGTGTTGCTAAAATAACTTTGACGTTTTATTTTATGAATTGATTTCTCATTTCTTCCAAAATAATGATTTGTCTTTAAATAATCACAGTGTAATATAATTAAAACACTGTTTTGTTCTACAAACAGTGGGTACCATCTAATACCTGTGAAACGAAATACCTATACGTATTATGTAACACTCCTCCAAAAGATCAAATTAAAAAATCCACGAGACTGCAAATTATCTTAAACCAAAGAACAAAATAATTGATTTGAAACCTCATAAAACCCTTTCAAAAGCATAAAATTACACCACCATAAAAATATACTTACCTTACCAAAACTTAAAGCTAACTTAGTTCGCACTTTACGCGTCGCATCAATAGATGGCGTTAGTAGTATCAGATCGTCGTCCGTTTTGAATCGTTCTATAAAGTGATTTGCCTTGTGAGTTCGCGAGTTCTTTTACCGTTCATAAGTGGCTATTGGTATGAGAAATAAAGGCTTTATGAAACCAGGGTATTGTATTTTAAAATACAATACTTTATTTTAGTCAATAAATAAGTACTTACCTAATTCAGAGTGATGAAACATGTTTGACTTAAGGGGACGGTGAACGAACATTTCTCCATACAAACGTAATACCAAAATCATTCGCGATACGAACATATTACCAACTTAAAATTATGTTATTCGGATACAGACGATATTTATCTAGGTTCCTATTAAAGTTTTTTTTTTAAACATTTACTATTTACGAAATGCAAGCGAATTGCATTTCGTCAATAGTAAATAGCAATTCGCTTGCATTTCGTAAATAGTAAATGTTTAAAAAAAAAAGTTTAATAGGAACCTAGATAAATATCGTCTGTATCCGAATAACATAATTTTAAGTTGGTAATATGTTCGTATCGCGAATGATTTTGGTATTACGTTTGTATGCAGAATGTTCGTTCACCGGCCCCTTAAGCAGAAACTGTGATAAGTTCTAATTAATATGACGAAAGCACTTTTTCTACCGAAGTGTACCTATCTTTTGTGTATAAAAATACTTAATTTCTAATCTGCCTATTTTTTTATTTCCTAAGCCAGTTAAGTTATTAATGACTGATTTGTTGAAGCTTACCTAAGTTTTGTAGTAGGTATTAAGGTTTTTATGACAATATTACTTCTTGGAAGAAACTATAATCTTATCAAGTTATCATACATCAATTTTCTTTAGACAAATATTAAATATCCACGTTCATCAAGTACCTACCTATAATATTGTTAATTTCAACTCAAATGTCTTCACAGCAATTACTTTTTGCTAAGTAACTGTGTTTGACTATAAAAGGGTATTATTAATTTCCATTAGCCATTTCGTTTTACGACTAAGCTGAATTACGAAAACTTTGATTGCTAATAAACTTTAACAAAACGCGAACAAACTAAAGTTTCGGCTATAAAACATAGAAATTACTCACATTCAAGCTTGTTATTATTTTATTATTGAAACTTCTTGGAAGTAGGTACTTTTAGATCTCAGTAAGACAAAAGACTATCCTGTATTTAGACATTTCCCAATCAAAATCCAACTCTACATGCTCTAACATAAAGTTAAAATTTCTTTGTCAGAAAAAAGACTTAAGTCTTAAAAGTGTATACAGGGTAGATAATGAAAAAGTCATTTTATGATTGTAGAATGTGTTTACGAGTATAATCCTAGTTATTGGACACTAGTGTCGCCACAGACCATTCCTATGAAACAATGAGACAAAGCACGTCCGATTAGATCCGTGAAGCGATCATTTTTACGACCATCTTATAAAGATTCGATTTGAAGTTAAATCGGTGAAAGATTTTCTTGTGTTCCTGTTTTATGTGTTAAAATGTATTGTGTAGCATAAACTCTTATAGTGCTTGGTTCTGTGGCCATTCGACGTCGTGATTCACTTTAGATGAAGATTGTCTGCTTAGCTGTATAAGAATCTTATTTAAATTATTTATAGTTTGGAATATAACTGTTAGTGGTTGTTATTTCCTGGTTTGCTCTTGTATTTTGGTGTTGAAGAGGTTGAGTACTTATTAAGTTTTTGTTGTATTGTAAGTAAGTCTTGTTGTTCATTTAAAAGAAACTTTAACTTAGTATCAAAACATGTCTGTATAATCTAAGATTTAATAAATAGATATTTTCTAGTTAGTATTACTGAATCTACATTTAAATCTTGTTAGTAATATAGAAATTATTTATTTCATTCATCTACTTTTTTTCAACGTAACGGTTTACCGACGTGGCGGCTAAAGAAATGTGTCTACTTTTGATATATTTCAGATCCCTATAGATGAAAGTAAAGACAAACACCGTTGGATTCATTTCCATTTAATGATGTAAGTGAGACCTACTTAAATTTATATGTGTGGGTTTACTGTTAGTATAAGTTGGTTTAAAGTTTCTATAGGTATGCCTTTCATCATTAAACTTTCGTTACTATATTTGTTTCACAGAAACTACAAACCATACGTACCTACATAGGTACAAAATTACCATAGCCTTTGCGCTTTAAAGTCACAATTATCATCATCAGCCAAAAGTCGTCCACTAGGTAAGTACTAGAAACCCATTCCCCCAATCGCCACCTCAACGATCAGTCCATTCTCGCATCCAGAGGATTCCTTCGCTTCGTCGTCACCAGGTCATCATACCATCTTGACCACCCGCTGAAGTTCTAATGTCAAATTAGTTCGCAACTGTATAACTGACATAAGCTCCACACAGGAAGCAGTGGTGGCCCAGTGGTGGCGGTCTCGACTTACGAACAGTGAGTCGTGGGTTCGAACTCTGCCAGGCGCATTACTTTGTGTAATTTATTTCATCACCACTGCTCTCAAAACGGTGAAGGAAAACATCGTGAGGAAACCGGCATGTCTTAGAACCAAAAAATTCGAAGACATGTGACATCTACCAACCCGCACTGGGCCCGCGTGGTAGATTATAGCCCATTCCCTCTCAAAGAGAGGAGGCCTGAGTCCCTGCAGTGGGAACATTATAGGCTGATGATAAAGCTCCACACACATCCATGGCTCCGCGAGCATTCGCCGGAACGCGAGTGTTAAATGGGAACTCGAAACTAAAAGTAAACATGGTAAATATCCCGTTTTCAATATTAATAATAGAGTCATAAGCTAATTATCTCAACCAATTCCTTACGAAAACAAATCCCATTGTTGATCATCCACTCAAAGACACACAAATATTACATCCATTTAATCAACATACCGATGGTCAAGGTCACAGCTCAACTTGAGATCAAGTCAAGCCTGTAATCCGCAAATTGTTATGCTTAGTTAGTTAGTTAAGTATACACAAAGTGACATCACAAGGTACACAACGTGGCGCCATATCATACATCGTCGGACTAATTCATTATCTGAATTCGTATCTACAAAACACGCCATTTATCTGCGTCACTTTTTTATTCCCTAGCCATAAAATTCAAAAAAAAAATTGTAAAATATCACACTACACCATTATATACTTAAATACTGAGCTTAAGGCGCTGTCAAAGGGGCACCGTAAAAACGACCTGTTTTTCGTCGCAGAGTTAGCCGTATTGCTACTTATTACAATTCCAAAAAAAATACAGTGTATAGTCAAATGTATAGGTAAAAGACTTTTGCAAAAATATTTCCTAAAAGTAATCAAGAACCTCGAAAAAAAAAATCACAAAATCACAAAAAAATCACACGAAAAAACTTTTTCGTCTCGAAATGCTCAATATTTTGAGTGACAACTGTTATATTTTTTTTTACTATCAGAAAGGAAATTTAACCAACTAAAGACATATGTAAAAATATTTTAACATTACAGCGTATTTTTTTTTTAATAAATTAAATCTGCGAACTATCGTTCATTTTGGCGGTCACGAGCATCAAACGCATCGCCATTTTCAACCTTATTTGTTTAGGCGATGAGTTAAACGCGCGCTCAAGGTCGCGGGCAGGTAATGTCGCCTTAAATAATAAAGAACGCCATTTTAAAAAGCTCTCGTCACTTTCTAAAAAACAGTTTTTTGTTGCTCCAGTAAAATTTGAATTTGTCACATTGTCATGTCTTCGAATTTTTGATTCTATTCTATTCTAGGACATGCCGGTTTTCTCACGATGTTTTCCTTCACCATTTTGCGAGCAGTGGTGATGAAATAAATGACACACCTCATAATTTATAATGATAAATACATAATTGAATTGTTACTTAGTCCTCTTTCTCTATCCTAATGTTATTTGCCCGGCAGAATCCATATTATTATAAAACTAGCTTTTGCCAGCGGCTTCGCCCGCGTGAAAATGACGATTTTCCATACAAACTTTCATCCCCTATTTAACTCCCTTAGGGGTTGAATTTCAAAAAATCCTTCCTTATTCCTTGTCTACATTATGAAGGGAACCTCTGTGCAAAATTTCAGCTCTCTAGGTCCAAAGGTTTGAGCAGGGCGTTCATGAGTCAGTCAGGACTTCTCTCTTTATTTATATAGATAAAATGAAATATTGTTAAAACATCTATGTAATACGTATTATGGAATACAATAAATAATTGAGTATTGAATTTAATTGTTCCTCGAGATCGTACTACCGGTACAAAATCTGTATCAGGTGTTAAACTTTTTGTGTGTCTAAATTCATTCAAATATTTACGTACAGTTTATTTTGCGTGAAACAGTATCAAAATCCATTCATCTCTCCACCCTTTCGCATTTATATAATAAGTAGTAAAATACACAATAACAAAACACCACCAACTCCTATGATGTAACAGGAAAAATAGTAGATTATACAACAAGTGAATAAAAAGGGAATTTAATTCGAGGTACGAAGTTGGATCCCGAGAGCAGCGAAGGATTCTAGAGTAGAATCATGAGCGTAGCGAGGGATTCTATACTCTAGAATCCTGAACGGAGCGAGGGATACAAGTACCTACCGAGATAAATTTTTTATTCACGTGTTGTGTACTCTACTTTTTACCATTGACTGTGAGAAAATAAATAGGAGCATGGTATTTATTTTCGGAGCTAAGCACTCTAGATTTCTTTGGCTTATTACCCACGGATAGACGTTTTAAGTATGTCACTAACTTTGAGTAGGTAGGTATTTTGAAATATCAATGTTGTGTTTGATTCTCACTGTGGCTTTTATCATAGAATATATGCTCCAAAGTGTCGACGGCTTCGTAGTCTTGGTTAATTCATTGAAATAGTTAAGAAATATGCACTCAGAGAAGGAATTGGCGCCATTCATGGTTTTCCAGTCGGAGAACAAATTGTATGTTTTCGAGTACAACTCCCGAGATTTTGGAGCAAAACAAATCATCTACTGCTGCTTTAGAACGAAATGATTCCGGAGTCAGTCTCTCATTTTCGTCATCGGAAGAACTCATTTTATTATAATTACTTAATTATATGTTAATAGATTTTCCAATAACACAAAACAACCACAATAAAAGACAGAAAAGAACGTAACTAAATTGGCGGGATATTTTTTTAAAATTTGGAATGGAATAGCTCCATTCAGCCACCCAGTACGTACTTTCAGCAGCAGCGATTTTTTTTAGTACGCGCGGAACTAGTTGGCCGCGCCATAAGCATGTTTTTGTTTTTTTTATTTAAGTATTCTTTTCAATAAATTGAACAATTATTGTTCACGATATCTCGAGATTGGTCATCACTGTCTAATTATAGTCTCCTGTGCATTGCGAGCTGTAGGCAACCCGCCCCCTCACCCCTGTCGCCACCTTAGGCGCGGCCAACTAGATCCGCGCGCACTATACGTAATTCGTGTTTGTTCCTAATTCAAAATGTCTTTATTCACTCAGTGACTAAAAGAGCGTTTTATTCACTGTTATCGATGAATAAAATGCCCTTTTTCGAGTGGCAATGGTAAAAAAGTATTTTTTAACCGACCTTTTCCCAAGTTGGTCAAAACAAAGTCTTTGGAATTGTACTTTCAGGTTTAATACTTGCTAATAAGGAAGAAAGGTCATGACATATAATACCTCTGTAATAATGAACAATGACACATGTAAATAATATGGTTTTGTCTATGCATTAGACAAAACTATATCTACCTATCTTTACATAGGAAATTTTATTTTTTATTTTAATGGCAGTAGAAAAACAATAAACAGACTTTTTCTCTGCTATTTGAATAGGGGAGAGTCGTACAGTACCGTCACGTTAAGGTTTATGCAGGATAAAATAAAAAGCCCTCAGGTTGTATGTTAAATATCAGCTAAAATGTGTTAAGGCATTCATGTGCTGTAAATAAAATCAATAAAATACTATTATATTTAGAAAATATCAACTTTATTAATAAAATACGAAGAGTATGGAAAATCAACTCAAAGAAAATTGGCATCCAGTACCGGCCAGCATAAAAATGATCATTTATACCAAACAAAAATCACAAGTGTATTGGTTTTTTAGCTCTGATATATTTGCACAAGCCTCATGGACCCGAACCTTGCAGTTTCCACAATGAATCCCATCATCTTCATGAGTGAATCTCATGAAGATGATGGGATGGGAGGCACAAAGGACAAATTGTTTCTTCCTCGCTCGGTTTATGAGGAGGACTCCGGTATTTTTTTTCTTATTTTTTCCTTTATCGCTGACATCTTTTGCTGTAAAAAAATAATAAAAAAAAATGAAATAAAATAAAAACTTTTAAAAATAACTCTACATAGTAGACGGTACTGGATGACAATTTTGTGGCCGGTACTGTACGAAACGATTTTTTTTTTATATGCGGAATTTGAAAATAATATACAAATGAATAGTGAAATTAAACATATTTTATAATAGCTATGTAAGTAATCAATACATACCAGGTTTAACTTATTTTGAAGTCGTTCAAAAAACTACTGTAATCAACCACTGAACTTTAGTTGTGTAGCGTGCGGTCACCATGCGCAACACAAATCGGCGTGCTGTCAGTAAACTTGTCGCGACAGGGAGCCACCGCGCGGGGCTTAAGCTTCAAAGAACGCATTCCTTTAATGGCAAAATTCAGATCAGCGCCATCACTTATAGAATCCTGGAAACTCTAACTGGCTGGTACTGGATGCCGGCCGGTACTGTACGACTCTCCCCTACAGGACCTTTATAATCTCGAGGCTTAAAGTGACTAAATAGTGTGAATATAGTTATGAACCGTGAAAGCTTAAAACAGTGTTTAAAGTGACTTGTCCTAAACCAATAAGATTAATCATACCCTTTGCATTAAAACAAGTTTCAATGTAAAAATCTAGGTAGGTACGGGTCACTGCATTCAATGTTACTATATCATGATAGTATAACATTTACCCTGTCCTATTTAACTCTGTATAAAATAAACAATTGTGTTAGGTACCTGAGAAAAATGACATTAATATTGCTGACTAATTGTATTGTAACATCCACTATCATTGACAGTTAATTTTGACATAACTATAATTTCTTTATTTAATTGTACTACATAATATAAAATAAATAGGTAACTCAGTGTCATGTTTAATGCATGCTAAAGTAGATGATAAGGACAGGCGAATAATAGATTGCAATGCTTGTAAAAGGCTGCTAAGTTATAAGTACTAACCAAAATACACCTAACACCACATTGTACACTTGGTTCGCAATAAATGTTTTGACTTGACTTTTGACATTAACATTGAATGCAATACAGTGACCCATCCTCTCCTTATTTCCCATCTGTATCAATCACTTCCTCAATTCCAACTCCATACTTTCTACGGTTTGCCTCTGATTCAACTGAAGTTACTATTTTTACTCGACCCTTTCCTTTGAGCGGCTTTCGTATAACAACGTGATGAAATATGGCTGATTGAGACATACTTTTCTAACCAAGATCGCCGTAAAATACAGTAAAATAAGGCGTTTTATGTTCATCACAATCAAAAGTACAATAAAATAAGCTTCAAAGCACTTTAAGTACTACATTTGATACCAATTGAGGATTACATCTTACGATGTTATGATATGGAGCTTACCCGCCTAATAAACATTAAGAATGAACCGCTGTATTCGAATGTTCTCTTTAAACGTAAACCAGTCAATAAAAAATGTTTAATCGCTTATACGTTAAAAGCTCAAACGTTTTATTACTACGAATATGTCGAGTTTTCGCACAAAAAGGTGACATTCAAACGTTCACTCGTGGTCTATTTATATCAACCATTTATTTGGTACACAACCAAATTCCACAATACAAGTGTGTAAAGTATTCTATTACTACAGTTACATCATGCATTGAGCCGCATTCAGTCGCTGACATGGCTCCGAACAGCTGCACGCCTGTTCCGCGCCACGGCACGCCGCTCTATTGTTGCGACAGAGCGAGACCCAGCACACCCATTGTGTGCGCGAGCGAGACCGACGTAGCGCACGAGGAGGGGCGCAGGCTGTACTCACTGGCCCCTCATTGGCCCGCGCTTCGCCGCCCAAAAACCCCACCCCCCGCACCTCGATACCCACAAGGCCTCGATACCGAGTCGTCAGTCTATCGTCCGTCTCCGACGTGACACAATCACCTTCTCGTCTGTGCTCATTCACCGCTTTGTGCCATACATCACCATAGAGCTAATGCTCTAACAGAACTTACGACTTAGTTATTACCGTTCAATCACTATGTCGACTTTGAGTCATCACCCGTACGCGTTCTCCATGCACCCGGGCATGTTACCGGAGTACCCCAGCGCGCCGCAGCCGCTGCCGGCGCACTCGCCGCAGTCCGAGGGACACATCAAGAGGCCCATGAATGCGTTCATGGTGTGGTCCAGGCTGCAACGACGTCAGATCGCTAAGGACAACCCGAAGATGCATAACTCAGAGATCTCGAAGAGGCTCGGTGCGGAGTGGAAGCTGCTGTCTGAGATGCAGAAACGGCCGTTCATCGATGAAGCGAAGAGGTTGAGGGCTCTGCACATGAAGGAGCACCCGGACTACAAGTACAGGCCCCGCAGGAAGCCCAAGCCCCCCACGCAGGGAGGAGCCCCCGGAGCCGGTGCGTTCGCAAGTTTCCCGCTGCCGTACTTCGCCGGCCCGGCTCACGGCATGGGTCACCTGGACTCGCTGTCATACTCCGCAGTGCCGCCATACTTCCCGCACCAGCTGGATCACCTGCAGTTCTCAAAGCTGATGGCTCCGACAGAGAAGCTGCCGACGGTGTCGTCGTCGGCAGCGGCCGTGGTGTCATCGTTCTACTCTTCGCTGTACACATCGCCGACGGCGCCTCCGAAGCCCTTCCACTCGTCGCTGTTCCCGCAGTACGGCGTGGCGCCCTCGTCCCCCGTGTCCCCCGTCACCCCCACACAGCACAGCCCGCATGATGACCAGCTCAGGCGGCCTGTCTCCGTCATATATTGAAGACCAACCTGCCTTCCTTGAAGGAGCCATCCTCCGAGGTTTGGCAACCCCGTACGAGACGGAACCAGCAGTTAAAGTGCAACAGACTGTGAACAACAATGTAATGAACATTATTTATTTTCTAGAGTAACAATTGATGATGTAAAGTGAGTCTCATATCAAGTGGCTTGTATATAATATGTTAAGGTAGACCCGCGAGGGGGCGTATTGAGTTAAACTGTGATTTCTTTCGTTTTTGATGCGTCTATAAATATTTAAGGTATAGTAGCGCTGGTTCGTTAGTTATGTGAAGTGAGATTGGTACCAAAAAGAGATTTTGTTCTGTAGGTGTCTCATGTAACCGAATAGTTTAGTCTTGTCAACCCTGTATTTTGTTTTAGTGCTATCATAACGTCAGTTTGTTGAGTTATTTGTTTCTTCCTGTGTCTTCAGGGTTGATCCGCTTTACTTTTCCGTGTATAATTTATTTATTGGTTCCAACTGCATGTAGATGTAAATTTAAGAACTAGTTGTCTTAATCTTAAGTCATTAGTACATCTCGAAATGTATATAATAGTGTATTAATTGAATTATCGATGTGAGTACCAACGATGTATTATAGTATTTGAGAAAATAACTTTGTTAAATGCCATACAAAATAAACACTAAATTGTTTTTATTTTACTTTTATCGTTTTAATTGACACCCTTTTAATTTTGTTTGACGTGTTGAGAGGTTCGAAGTGAAATAAGTGAATTGTCATTCACTTAGCTGATTAGTTTGAGGAGTCATTGACTTCGATGATGAATAGACTGCAGTAGGCGAATGGATAGGCACATTCCGAATTCCGGCTTTTAACTTTCAAAAGATTATCTCCATAGTTAATTTCTCTCCTTTTTAATTTATTCACGTTTCGATTATTTATATCAAATTCCACACAAGTTAGGATTTATTTTAATAACACATGATTATGTGATCAGTTATTTTGACAGTTTTAGTGTTAATTATGGCGGTTTCGACTTCCGGGCGACTCTTTGAACTTTAATGTCGTTATATAATTAAATGACATTCGGTTCCTATTAACGATAATTGGTATCAACATGATTTAATTTTGATTATGTATTGATAAAGAGTTCTGTTGTCGGTCATTTTATATTCAATTAGGCTTGTAGGTTCGTTGTTTTGAAGTATTTAATTAAAATTAATATTTTATTTGTGAATTAACACAAAAAAATCAGTTATGGAAAGCTTTACTATAATTTCAATAGCTTGTACATATAGAAGCAAAAAACATTTCACAATCAAAAGTTTTTGATCATTGCAGGTGGATAGTATATTATTATAACCATTTAATTAAGTACTTAGAGATACTCCCTCACAAAATTATTAATACCTTACTATATATGTATTGTCACTTAAATGAGAAAATAATACGATACAAAGTTGTCATCTTAATAAGTCTAACATAATAATGATTGCAGTTAAATAAAAAATTACAAATAATATCTGAGTTCTAAGTCCGACGGAAACTTTTAACATAAGTTAAAACATGCTTAAGTTTCTCAAAACACTTTAGTTTGTTATTTTTATTTGTTAATTTGGTAAATCTTTATAAATTGCAGAAAATACAAACTTAAATCGTATGTGTGCTTTTGATAATATATATTTTTTCGATTTTAATCTAAGAATGTGATGTTTAGACATAAATATTATACAGTATGATTCGTGGTCGTATTATTTTTAATATTTATAACACGAAATTAAATTATCATATGTCTAGCCTTTTCCCTTTTATGTTGATGTTATCTTCCAGTCTAACTGAATTCAGTTCTGAGTCTGACCTCCACAACGCAGTTAGTACCTACTGGGTAATACGATGCCCATGGTAAGACTGGATGTCCGACTTTTGAGCCACTGACTTCCTGTAGAGACTGTCAAAATTCTACAAATGACACGCACTTAGGAACAAAGATATATTACTATTAATACTATGAACGGGATATTTACCAAGTTATCTTATTGTTACGAGTTCCCGATATTTGTATTTTTTTTATTTGTTTTTTTTTTTAATAGTCGTGTCAGTGACCATGTCAGTTTAAAAACTTATAAAGATATATTATGTAATCACCCATCCATAGAACAACCGAGAAAAGTGCGGTTTAACCTAAAGACGGGCCCAAGCAGCTGATTTTATTTAGCAACAAGATCTTAGAGAACATGCTGATCATGGTAACGCTAAATATACAATACCATAGATTTATTAGGTACCTAAGTACACCTTAATATTATGTGTCTTGTACAAACAGGCAGGTGTCATTGCCCTGTATAATTAATCATGATTATGTGTATTTATTTTAGCCATTCAATATTATTTTAAAGAAGGTTTTTAACATGTTCAACCGGCTTTGGGTTTTTTGACAATACCGAAATTATTTCTTCGGTAAAGATCATACAATAAGATTAATAACTATACAAAGATGAATACATATATTTTTATATGTCATATTTTATGTTGTCGCGATTATTTTTCAGAGTGCATTTTATAATTCGTTGGTATCCAGAAAAAAAAACCTTGTCTAAAGAACTTACAACCGAAACCATTATTTTTTTTTAACTATTTTTTTTTTGAGCTTTTTCTTTAAAAAATATACATCTTTAGTAGATCAAAGAGGTTGTAAAAATGCTGAATTTACAATCATTTAATTTCAAGAAAAGTCGTGTAGTGCCGACGATTTTATATTTTGCTCTACTCCACCCGATAGATGGCGTTGTGCGCTTACAATGAACAAACTTATGACACAAAACCTTATCGCTGCAACATAGAAGCAAAATAATAATATCTAAAGATTTATAATGAACTATGAAATGACGAGGTACATATCAAAACATAACATCACGCCTGTAATCCCGGGGTTAGACAGTGGTGTATCTTATACTACACCCACATTTCACCAGTTGTCGCATGTAATAGCAAGCGAGCCTATTACCAGCAACGTTGCCACTACTGAGATATGCCTGATGGAAAACCCCAATAGCACATTACCCGACGCGACGCGGGAATCGAACCCCGTACCTCATGCTCAACAGTCGCTCTGTCGACCACTACACCAACGTTATTTAATTGGAAGTAAATAAATAAAAATATAGAGCAGTCGTGGCCCAGTGGTGGCGGCCCCGACTTACGAACAGTTGGTCGTGGGTTCGAACCCAGGCAGGCGCATTACTTTGTGTAATTTATTTCATCACCACTGCTCTCAAAACGGTGAAGGAAAACATCGTGAGGAAACCGGCATATTTTCGAACCAAAAATTCGAAGAAAGGCGACATCTATACCAATCCACACTGGGCCCGCGTGGTGGATTATAGCCCATCCCTCTCCTAGAGAGGAGGCCTGAGCCCCTGCAGTGGGAACAATATAGTCTGATGATGTTGATGAAGTAAAATAGGACAAACTAATCCATCTAAATATAAAATAGATATTCGCAAAAGACAAAAGGCGTTAAGTCTACTATCAGTTCCAAGACTCAAAATAACAATACCAAAGAAATAGTTTATCAAATAATTCCATAGATACAAATATAGCCTGCTCCAGATATAGGCACAATTTCTAGATTAGTTTCTGTAAAACTTGGGGCTGAATACGGTCCCCAGCCCCTCGATTGTAAGGATAAAACAGGGTTTTCAATTTAATAATTAGGAACCCTTTTATGTGCAGGGGCGTTTTTCAAATCAATTGTTTTATTTTATACCGTTCTTAGCTTCTACTATGGAGCTGTAAAGTTAGCGGGAGGGTTGGAAGGATTACTTTGTAGTGGGTAAGGTGCCGTAAAATGAAAATGTTACTGTTATTAGTTAAGTTAGGTAGTATATTTAGTAACATGCAACTAAAAAACTGTGGTCTTTTTACGGCTTAAGAAGAAGCTTTACATACTTACCTAAAAAACATTAAGTCCGATCACACAAATGTTTTCGACACAAAACTTGGTTTCGGCGACTTAACCATCGCTCAATTAGTTTTTTTTTTAATAAAAGTTATGACGTGTAGCGAAAACATGCTTAGATTTGAATAACACATTTTAATAACTGGCTACAATTCTTTATCCATATTTTCTTTCGCAGGTCTGCTAGCAGAAATATCTTTTTAAATAAGCTTTGCTTTTGGACTCTACGTTTTGATACGATGTTTCTTAATATGTTCTCTCTAGTGTCATCATCATCATCATCATTTCAGACAAAAGACGTCCACTGCTGGACATAGGCCTCCCCCAGGCGTCGCCACATAGACCGGTCCCGTGCGTCTCTCATCCAGCGGGTTCCAGCAACCTTGACCAGGTCATCGGTCCACCTAGTGGGAGGCCTTCCAACGCAACGTCTTCCGGTTCGCGGTCACCATTCCAGAACTTTTCGGCTCCATCGGCCATCCGTTCTGCGAGCAATGTGCCCTGCCCATTGCCACATAAGTCTGGCGATTCTGCGGGCTACGTCGTTAACTTTGGTTTTCAAGCGGATGTCCTCATTTCTGATTCGATCACGCAAGGAAACTCCGAGCATAGCTCTCTAGTGTGTACTAGATAAATACCATAAAAGTTAACTAGTAACTTATTTGTTTACAGAAGCATAGTAAACTTAGTTTATCATTTATTCATATTCAAGGCAGACAAAAACATTTTCGGGAAAAATTTACAAGGCTGGATAAACATTGGTGTAGCAACAAGAACATTCTTACCGCCTTTTCTCTGGCCCCAAAATAGAAAGGAATCCAACGACTTTTGAATTAATCATTAGTTTGGTAGGTCATTGTTTAGAGCTACGGTCCTTAAAGGGTTTCGGCGACTTCGCTGTCGAATTCGTCAAGTGGATTTGTCTGTCGAAAAGTAAATTAATTTGTCAATTAATGAAGATTTTGTGTTAATTTGATATTTGAAGGAGTTGAAAGAAGTTTGGAATAATGAAGCTTATTAATGTTGACTGTTTTATATTAGGAGAATATATTGGGCATATAATTAAGTAGGCCATTTTTAATAAATTGATAGTTTGGCTTTCTCTATCTATAGGTAAATTAATTGCTTTGTTTTCAATGTTCTTTGGCTTCGTAAAACTAAAACAGCTGTGAGTTTAATAAAAATGAATGAACCAGAAAACCTGATGTATTCAAAAACATTCTACATACTTAAACCACGTATTATAATTGGTCGAGCACCGCCACAAAATACTCAATAATATTCAAATTTTCAAAAATAGAATCACGAATTAAGCCCGAGTGTTGCCAGCATTCGAGCATTTTCTCCCGTTCGAGTGTGCCCCATTTTCCCCGTTCCCAGCGAAGGTATTGTAGTGAAAATATATTTTGTATGGAGACGGCATCACAATGAGAAGTCCGTGTTATTTATTTAGATGTATTTCATTGTGCGGACCGGAGTTCGATTCCGGCGTACTGCCAGACGGGAGGCAATCGAGTCAGGACCACTGTGCCCGTACAGGTAACGGATTGGCAAATAATTGAAATCTAGCCCCTGCTTTTGTTAGAAATCTAACGAAAAATGTATTTATTTGTGCGTTCTTGAGCTGGAGCTGGTAGTGTAGAAAGATGGAGCACCATGTGTAGTGTAATGTGTGTTATGTAACACTGTGACTCCTGAAAGGCATAATGGTATTGGAAATAAAAAAGAAACGAAATGTGTGAGAGTAGAACATTCCTTTTTTGTAAGTCGGTTAAAAATAGAAACTTTTTAAAAATATGTACCTCCTTCCTTTCTCCCAATCCATTTTAATTTCCAGACTATATTGTAAAACAGCTGATATATCACACATTACACCTATTCTATACACACCAAAAACATCAATATCAAAACAAAAAACCTACAATATTCAATCACCATCATCAATCACGAACCACAAAAATATCAATAATAAAAAACGTAACGAACAGAAACAAAATCATTTCAAAATGATTCGCAAACATTTCTCTTGTCAATGCCACAGACCAAACGTCGTCAAGACAAAAGACTTGATGGCCAGTGTTGCCAGTTATAAAATAAACTGCAATAATGGCGCCCGATCGTGATTCGAAAATTTCCCGCGTCGATACCTATTGAAAGTGATAAATGATATTTATTAAGTACAATGGCGTTGTCAAGATTAATTAAAGTTAGTGTTGCTTAAATAGTTAGTTAGGCAAAGAGCGGTTGCCTTTTTGTGTTTCTATCAAAAGAGGTTGCATGGTATTGAGACCTTTGTTGGTCGTTGCCTTGTGGGTTTGTTTAAAACTGTTCGGTTTGAAGTTAACTGTGTTTTGAAATCGTTGCTTTTGTATGGATCCTACATAATGAATGACAATGTATTCAGTGTTGGTATATTGATTATGTAATTTTATTGTACTTTTGTCTCTTTGAGGCTGTGATTTAAAATTGACCAGAAGAAGCAAACGGTTGAATAAGAAGGACATTGCTTTTATGGCAAAATTTTTTGTACTTTTATACAGATGTTGACTTCAGGGTTAAATATGACACCATATTTTTGTTAATGAAGTATCATTCTGTCTTTAAAATATTTAAGATTTCTCAACTTTAGAGAGACCGTATTTTAATTTGGTTCTGAAAAGTTATCACATTTTTCAAGTAACATCCTTATCCTTACATAGTATAAAACAAAGTCGTGTCTGTTTGTTTGTTTGTTTGTCTGTATGCTTAAATCTTTAAAACTACGCAACGGATTTTGATGCGGTTTTTTTTAATAGATAGAGTGATTCAAGAGGAAGGTTTTAGTATATAATTTGAACGACATCCACGCGGGTGAAGCCGCGGGCATCAGCTAGTTAATGAATATAATAAGTATGATTTTAATAAAGAAAACAATACGAGAGAAAACTAAGAGGAACTCAAAACAAGTTCAGTGTTAGTGTTATTAGAATAGTAAGTGAGAAACTGGGAAATTACACAATTTTGTAAGAGTAGTAGATAAACTTAATTGTTCCGACGCAATAATTATAACACATGATATAAGTCAAATCAGAACCACAAAAACAAGAAAAAACAATCCACAAAGCCCTTAAAACTAATACCACAAATAAAAACACGAAAAAAAGAAAAAAATGAGGACGCATTAACATTATTTTCCGAGGAAACGAACACACGAGCGCCAGGATTACTCCCCCTTCGAGAGAGAGAAATAAAAATAAAATATACAGTAGGTACATACTTACATACAAATAAGGCATACGTTATATTGTACGACAACCCTTATCTTCAGACTTGTGCTTTGAATTTAATACCATCGATTTTCTCCTAAAGACGTGTTTGATTTTTGTCACAGGAATGGGTAATGAAATTGAAGTGTTCTGTGGATTTTATTTTTTGAGTAAATGGTTGATATTTTTCTTGTTTGGTTTTTTTTTATACTTGGTAAGTGTAACGTTTTTTGCGTTTGGTGTGTTAGTTGATTGGTTGTTGAGCTTTCAGGTTTTTGAAGCTTTCTTGTATACGTTAATTTCAGTACTCTTCTCTTCATCATCTGCTTAGCCTCTTCCCAACTTTATTCGTCGGCTTTAGTCTTACCGGATGCAGCTAGATGTCCGTATTTTACATGAACCGACTGTATATCTGACCTCTACAATCTAATCAGTACTGGATCTTCTATTTATCTTCGGGGACGCCGGCAACACCAGGCGGGCGATCAGTCCTTTCGTTGTGGATTATTTCGCCCAGTTCCCCATTTCGGTGGATCCCCTTCATGGGTTGCTGGTGGTCGGCATCGTGAATCTTCCTGTTGCCTTGCAGAAGCTCACCAGTTGTTCGGTGGAGATTTCTGCAAGTTTCTCTTCATTAATCTCTTCTGTTCCTAGGATTTCCCATCTGAGTAGCTCATGTACTGGGTAACACGGTATTTCAAATGACAGCCGACACTAGCGAGTCTTTCCGAGGTCGACCAACCTAGGCAAGCGCCGCTTAGCGGGGAGGTTGAGCCGTGGTCTTCCTTCGTTAATGTTTAATGTTCTACATAATTATCCTTTGTTGAGTCTGCACACATTCGCTTCATCTGAGTGATCTTAAATTGTTTCGTAGCGATTTCTACTAAGCCATTTAGGTACGAAAGCAAGTATGCTTGTTACTACAGTGTATCAATTTCTCAAAACAAGAGTATGTAAGACTTCATACAAAATATTCAAGGACCAATTTAAATTGAGAGCAAACAATTTCTATACAAATCATCAAGGCAATGAAAGTTCAATAATTAAAATGCTTTATTCAATGAACATTTAAACAAACCACAAATAACAAATGCATTGAGCGCAACAAAAAGCTTTTGTCACCACCAACGATTAAACTGCGCGAATCGCATTAGTGCCGCAAATGTGTCGCAATGAAAAATCGCTGTCGTATCATTGTGCATTACAATTATAATAATAAAAAGTGTACCAAACGCTTCCCTTACTCGCTTTTGTCAAACCAAAATAGCCCTAAAAGCAACCTTTAACGTATCACCAAAAATGAGTTTACCATCCAGATAATTCAGAACTCTGTCTTTATTTCTGTTGGGTTCAAATTCGTGTACGTTTCCTTTTTTCGGCTGCTGACCTTTGTGTATGAATAAATTAATTTGTAGTGAGTGCCATTGTGCTATAGTTTCTATTATTGGACGATGTTAATTGTTAAAGTTCTCCGCTGACAGTTACGCGTTGGGTTAATGGGTATACGGTGTTTCAATAGTTATTTATCCCATTGTAACTATGTTTTAGGATGAATTGTATTGTCTGAATTTGGGTCTAGAATGTGGCGGAGTTCATTTAGAATTGAGTGAGCGATTGACCCGAACCTTTGGTTCTATAAGGCTCTTACGTGCATTTTAACAGTAGTTATTATAATGGCCGTGGTGTAATCTGTATTATGTTGATCTACAATAAGATTTATAAATGTATTTGGATTTAGATTTTAATTATTCCCATTTGGATTTGCGTATAATAGCTTTTAGTTGAATCAAGTTTTGTATGTTAAATGATTAAAATAATTGTCTATAGCCCTAAGAACTACTTATGTCAAGGATGATAATGAAGTTGGCTTCTGATATGAAGAGTAAAAGAAAAATATGGAATAATAATAATAATATAATAATATATTCCACAACTATCACACAACGCCATCTAGTCCCAAGCTAAGCAGAGCTTGTGTTATGGGTACTAGACAACTGATAAACATACTTATATATTTCTAAATACATACATATTATAGATAAATTACACCCAGACACAGAACAAATGATCGTGCTCATCACACAAACATTTGTCCTGGGTGGGAATCGAACCCACGACCTCCGGCATAGCAGTTAGGGTCACTAACCACTAGACCAACAGGCCAGTCAAAGGAAGAAAGAAGAAGGCATTTTGGGCCCACCCCAAATAATTTGGAATAAGGACTGGAGAAAGACGATGATCATGTATTTACATTACTTACGATACTGGTTGCCATTCAAAATTTCAGAGTAAGGACACAGCGTGTGTCTATAACAGATTTTCATACTTATGTAACTTTTGATGAAGTGAACTTAGAAACTAGGATTAAAATAGACTAAGAATCTTAGTAAGAGTATCTTCATAACTTCCGAGAATCGTTTGACGCGTCCTATTATGTAATATGAAAAATATATATCGTATGATTGATGTATGCGCTATTTGATTATCTGTTAATTATATCCTAAATGACACAAGGAATATCATATAACCATTAGAAAATCAACTGTCAATCATTTGGAACACTATTTTATTATACAGTAGCAATAATAAAATATCGTATATAATTCTTTCAGCTTGCCACATATCTCATCTTCTTAAGCGAGAAGAATGGCGAAATTAAATCAACAATGGGCAATAGATGCATTGGTAACAGCAAAATGTACTATTGTTGGTTCAAATAAATATTCATAATTATGTCTAATGATAGTACCAACAATAATAATATGTGCTATTCATACATCTACATCAGGATGTGTGACGTCACACGTGTCCACATCGCCATAAACGTCACCACCGTGTCTTGTATGATTTATCTTTTCAACAATCATTTTTACAACGTTTCCCTCCTTCCCCCCTTCGCTGTGATTAATGATGGATGAATTCCTGAATAATTACCAAGACTTTTAATATTCAAGTGATTCCGTAAAGTCTGTATGTAGTGAGGGAATTTGTATTCTATGTTGTTGGGTTAGATTTGATTTTGGATCGTGATATTCGGATGACCCTTGAGAAGATGCTTGGTATTGAAAGGACGGATGAGAGTGTTATTGTAAAGAATGATTTTGGGTTGTAAAATTAGGGTGATAAAGTCGGTTTTGCGTTGGCAAAGTTGAGAGTAACCAACAAAAAACGGTGAATACCATTCAATGCAAATCTCACTCGAGTTTTAAGGGTAGTGTGCGTAATTTGTTATAATTGTCCCCCCGTACTCATGTTTGTTCGCATGTGGCATTTTTATTGCGAATTAGTCGCAATCATTAATTTTGTTTTTCTTTTATACAAAAGTTAATATATCGAGTACACTTATTGTGGTAAATATAATTATAATGATTTTTATGATCGTTCTTTGTGCGGTTCTTGAATGCGAGCTATCGTTTACAATGAGTTTTATTGTTAATTGTTTAGCTGATTTTATATGAAATATGAGGTATTTTGCTGTAGTATGTATTGTATCCGTTGTGGGTACTGAAGTATTTGATTGTGATTCAGAATTAATAATTCCTTTTGAAAAGTTATTAGTAGTAATATTTTCTTGGGGAAGTGGACTTTTTGTTTTCTTTGAATCAGTGTTGATTAAAAACTTTTAGCGTAGTAGGTATTACTTTCACTTCAACAATGCTTTCTTTTGGTTTATTCATCAATCTTGTTTGGATTAAAGTGTAGGTATTGCCGTATGTTTCTTGATTAATATCGTATTAACTTTTTTTTTCTTGTTATTTAAAGTTTGGCACTTCCAGTAGCGCCCATCAGCTCCAGTGATGTGCAAACAATAGGAAAAGCAGGAGACGATATCAAGTTTAGGGTCCCATCGTTTGTGGGGCAATACATTTACACTCCAGGGAAGAGTCATCTATGAATTACCACTTGGACAGAATTTCATTACTTCGACCAACCGGTGTCCGGAGTCTATTTAAAGTCTTCCAGGTTCGTCATGACAACTATCGTTCAATACTTTTGTTTTTTAAGCATTCTTAAGCACATTATATTGCAAAGGTAGACAAATAAACATCGTTCCTCCTGCCAAACCTTGAAACGCATATAATCCAGTTCTTTTATGATCTAATTGCGAACATCCCTAACCTCTTGAGAACCGGATACCACCGCTTCTTTTCGCTCGGTTGCACCTCTATACGGACCTCTAATATACGTTGTATATCTTTTTAATAATATAATAATAAATACATGAATGATACGCGGTGTTGAACAAAGGGTAACAATAACTATACCTATGTGTGTCCGCTTGGAAATTCAATGGTTTTTGAGTGGTCTCGTTTGGTACGTATTGTGTTTTGTAAGCGATATTGTGAATTAAATTATGGATTTTTTTGAAGTGTGTGAGTGTTTTGAAGTTATGGGTTGGAGAGCTGGTGTGCCAGTAATACTAAGTAGCTCTGGAAATTAGAGTGCGATTTTGATACTGTTGTAATGACGAATTATTGTTGCAGTTGATTTTCAGAGTAATTTGTCTGTTTAAACTGTTGCTTTAGACATGTTTCTTTTTGGGGATCGTCACTGAGGCTGATCTGCAACAGTTGGGTATCAGAGTATCAGCATCATAATTTGGAAGAAAGGAAATACATGGTACTGCTGAACAAAGTTCAAGAGTGGTTATTTCAACCTGCCTTGAGCTTCTTGCTTTTATCGGATTATCGCGACCATCTCCAGCGGTATCGGTTCCATTAAAGATTTCGTAATTTCGATGGAACAGCCTTGAAATTGTCTCTTTTAACTATTCACCTCATACAAAACAGTTACAAAATTGTCCTTCAACGCAATCATCGTTTCAGATCTCCTCATTCAACTCTCATACTGGTTTCCTTTAAAAACCTCATACAAACAACACATAAAGCCATACATACACAAGTACATAGGCTCGTTATTCAGTGGTACTCATGCGGGACACTTGGTGACAAGTCGTTCGTGAACAATTTGCGGTGTGCCCCCCTCCTCAGGTCGTTAGCGTGATGGTTCGAGGTAATGAAGCCACTTTAGTTAGGCATGAAATGGTCTAGAATATGGTAGAATACTTGAGGTTTACTAGATTAGATGTGGTTTATTGAGACATCGAAATTGTATTGATTTTGGCTAAATTGCTCCAAAGAACTCAGTTTTCTTGACTTCAAAAGAGGAGGTAGTCTATCTATCTATATATAAATAAAAAGAGAAGTCCTGACTGACTGACTGACTGACTCATCAACGCCCAGCCCAAACCCTTGAACCTCGAAAGCTGAAATTTTGCACAGAGGTTTCCTTTATAATGTAGACAAGGAATAAGGAAGGATTTTTCGAAATTCAAACCCTAAGGGAGTTAAATAGGGGATGAAAGTTTGTATGGAAAATCGTCATTTTCACGCGGGCGAGGCCGCTGGCAAAAGCTAGTTAAGGATAAGATAGGTAAATATGGTTTGCGTTTTAGATGTTCAAGTAAAGTGATCTTCATCGGCAATGTTTTTTTCTTTGTAAATGTACCTATCAAGAATTTTACTGATATATATCAAAAATGTATATAGCTAATATAATGCATGCGAAGTTTACCTGTAGGTGATTGTTGTTTTTACATTTTTGCATGTTATTTTTAGCATAGGTACAACCTGTGCAAATAATTGTTGGTAAGCCAATAAAAATAAATAATAAAATGTGACATCATCAGCTAAGTGCGTGTAATATTTCATCCAACAAAAAGCTAAATATACTAAAAATAAATCGGTTCGCAGCACCACCCCCAAATTTGCATACAAACCAAGAAAAACATGCCTTAAGTACGATGTAACGTCGATTTTCCTATCCTGTAGCATTTTGATTTTTTTGCGACAAGCACAATATTATGACAAAAATTAAGAAAAATTTTTAATATAAAGTGACTAAATCTAGCAGCGGTGGCCCAGTGGTGTCGGCCCCGACTTACGAACAGTAGGTCGTGGGTTCGAACCCAGGCAGGCGCGTTACTTTGAGTAATTTATTTCATCACCGCTGCTCTCAAAACGGTGAAGGAAAACATCGTGAGGAAACCGGCATGTCTTAGAACCAAAAAAATTCGAAGACGTGTGGCATCTACCAATCCGCACTGGGCCCGCGTGGTGGATTATAGCCCATTCCTCTCCTAGAGAGGAGGCTTGAGTCCCTGCAGTGGGAACATTATAGGCTGATGATGATGAAATCTAGCGACAGAGTAAAGAGTATTTTCAGTCTTAAAATCTCTCGTATTTACGTATCATGTAGACCATGCACTAATTCTAGTACCTCCGACCCGAAAGCACGAGACATCTAACCCTAACAAAGAAGAGATAAAACCAGCTATTTAATCACGAGCGATCGACCAGCATCAATTATCTGGTGGCAAATACAATTAAGCAAATAAACAGACATACGCACATTGACGGCGACATCCGAGGGGTCCATGATTCTTATGCAAATGCGAACCAACAAGGGGTCTGTGAGAACAGCAATAAAAATTATTGCACGCCGAATTAATCTCGCAGCCTTGTTTTGAAGTTATTACGTCTGTTAATGATCATTTTTATGGCTATTTTTAAGTGTTTTGTTGAAGGGTAAGTGTTAATGCAATTGGTGATGATGATTGGTGATGTTTTGAGTATAAGAGTAGAGGAAGACTAAAGACACAATGAAGGGACTGTATAAAGAATGATGGTGAAAAGAGTGTCTCAAGAGATGACGAGTAAAATAGAAGTATGTAAGAAGACGACATGCAGCGCCGATCCCAAATAAAGTGGGATAAGGGTATAAGAGTGATGATGACGGTGCGGGGCTCCGGGTCGCGGGGCGGCGGTTGCACGTTGCGGCGTGCATTCGTTGTTCCGTGATTCGGGGTCTCGATCTCGAGCATTCGTTGTTGCGGTTTGCGTCGCTGCGTGATTTCGTGCTCGCAGTGTTCGTTGTTGCGGGCATTCGGTGGCGTGTGGTTCGGGGTGGTGACTTTCGGAATGACGTATTGCACTCGTAGTTTCGTTCTTCTTCCGTCCTTCTGACATTCAAAAGTGCTTGTAATGGCTTTGAAATAAAATATTTGAGTTTGAGTTTGATGATGTTTCGGTTTGATTCAAGGTGGAAGGGATACCTGCGACGCTAAATTGGTTACCATGTATTCATGATGAAACATGTCTATGCCATACATATAAGTTTTGGTAATTAAAAAAAACAACAACGGTGCACGATGTTAAAAAACAGCTAGAATATAGTACTTTTGCATAATTATATTGCAGTTTTGTAGGATACAGCTATTTTTTGTTGCATAACCGACGAAATACTTCTATATCTGGGTTCAGAATGAAGTTCTGAATACGTAGTAAGTAACCATATTAGCGTTTTTGTTCCTTCCACTCTGTATATACTTAAGTAAAACCTGTTGATGCCGTCTACTTTGTTTTTGTTTTAACAAAAATCTACTCGAAAGAACCACATTTGACGAATTTACAAAAATCAATAGCTTGATACAAAACAACAATAATTACTGTACAAATATTTCACTCGCCATATACCTACGAGTGTAGGGAAGTCTTTTCAATCATGACTGCCACATCGACTAAACCACGCCAACATAGTAACACTAGCTAATTATATTCCAAATCAAAGCATACAGTTCGTTATAAGGTTTCTTGAATACTCGGCGTCTAGGAACTGCATTTGATATATGGAAATATAATTACGAGTCATGTATGCAAGCGGTTGATTAGGTTTCATAAGAGAGACTTAATGGAAACGTGTAATTGAATGCTTAGAACTAAGTTAGGTTTATTCTGTAGTTAGCTGTAAGTTGATTGGTAGGCTACTGAAGGTGCTGCGGGTTGTTCGAAAGAGATACCGCGGCCTCGACACAAAGGGCTAAGAAGGAACATGGGTGGTTTTTAGTCAGTAGAAGTCTGACACTCCCTACCGCTTTGCCCAGAGAGGGAGAAGTAATTTGATGATTTACCAACCAGCAAAAAAAATATAAGTGTATGATGAAGAGAAAGAAAGGAATCGTTTAATAAAATCAACCTGCAATGTCCCCCATGACAGGGAGTGAGCAGACATTTTAACAACGCAAGTTGCATTTTATTTTGATTGATAAAATGCCCCCGAATTTTTGAATCTAGGACATGCTAGTTTACTCATGATGTTTATATTATTCACCGTTACAAATCAAATCCAAAATATTTTTATAGCGTAAATAAGTTGCAGAACGATCTTAAAGATAAAGTAGGTACCTATACCTACTTATCTCTTTCAACGTGCTTATTTAAAATCAAATAAATTTTTAATTAGGCATGCGGTTGGTAAATTATATTGAATTGATTCTAATTTGGTAACAATTAATATTTATTACGTGAAATGACACTACAAATAAAGACTTAGACATATAATCTTGGAACAAAGTACACTATAAAAGCTTTGTTAGAATACGTTTTGTACAAAGGAAATAAAGCGACAATCAATAGAAAATATTCCAATTCCAATGGAATGGAATAAAATGTTGTTTCTTGAAAATGAATTCATAAAGTCTACGCCTTTTACGTAATAGGGGGTAGGAAGACAACTGACTGACATGTTGCCATACTGTCATACTCCTAGTGAAGAACAGGGAGTTTGACAGTCCACGTGGCTTCCCCTCATACACGTGTGCCAATATTGAGACTACTATGCACCTGACCTATTTATAAGGACATAATTATGAGCACGTCATAATTGAGTGTAAATCATCATTCATCAATGAGGTCATGCCTATCTTTGTACGAAGTTGTTCAAATCAACGTTGTTCTAATCCATTATTTGTCTTCCCCTCCTGTCGTTCCCAATAGCATCCATCTTTGTATTGATGACCAAAGCATCTAGTGAGGGAAATATTGAAAAGGCATCCGGGATACAATGTCATACTGTGTATGGTTTGTAATCTGCGTCATGTTTGTACCAAAATGAACAGATTCAGTTCCAAAAAACTCAAAAAAAAGAAAGGGAACATAACTTGTGAAAGTACTGTAGTTGCCCATTCCAAAGCGTAGATCTCTATGGAGAAGAGTGGGCAAGAAACTCCATGGACACTTTTCAAATCACCTCGATTCTTTCGATTCGCGAAAAAACAGCTGCTCCAACCTCAAACTCTATCCACAAAATCCTCTAGAAACTTCACACTTGTCTACATCAAAAATACCCACTCATCGTCCATCAGTAGGAAACTTGGCTCATCCAAACAATTCTGTGCTATCACAATGCTGATCCTAATCGAGGCTCACACCCTAACAATCTCCAACTATGCATTAAACGGTTCCGTACCCTAGAGACTGGACCGGCCGTGACTGGACCGTTTATCCCTAAAATCTGAGAGCTATGCAAAAAGGGTCTTTCCCAGAGAGTAAGGAAGTTTCTAGAGATGGCATTCGCAATATGGAAGGCGGTTCGTTATAGTGGTAACAAAAACATTGTAAGCTGATCTATTTTCCTATGATACCCCACTAACCCTGGATCGCTGGATGAGAGACGCACGGGACCGGTCAATGTGGCGACACCTGGGGGAGGCCTATGTCCAGCAGTGGACGTCTTTTGGCTGAAATGATGATGATGATGACCCCGTACTACAATAGCCCAGCTCTACGTCAAATTATTGCCATTGATGAGCAGTCTACTGCTAATAAATACGCAAAATTCGTGATGCCGAAACTGCGTTGAAGACACAACTTCTCGCAGTGTCTGCCCTTAAGACTGTCAGTTTGGTAGTTCATCGCGACTGGTATTTCATTGCATCTGGTTAGACTGGAAGCTAACCCTATAATAGTTGGAAAAAGACTAGTCAGATCATAAAGGTTAAACCGCTGGGTTTGTATTGAAGGAGTGCCACCTCTATTCGCGGTCGCCAAATCATCCGTGCTCTGTGGTCTGTCTGAAGATTGATTGTTTAGAACAGTTATATCAAGAGTATAGTTGGGTTTCTTAAAAGCTTGGTCAGTGAGTTCGATTTACATTTTAAGTGGGTGTTGCTTGGGTTTGTGGAATCATTGTTATTTTGCATGTGTGGAAAAGTGTTTGAATATTATTACATATATGAAAATTGTTACCCTCCGAAGAGAAGAATATACTGGTCCATAAGTGAAATTTTGTGCCTTCAAAATGTGTCTAACTAATTGTTTTCTACACAAAAATGAATAGTATTTTGCAGCCTCTACAGCACAAAGTATGTTTGAAAAATTGAAACGTCAACTGAAAGAAGCTATGCAACCTGGCCTCTAACAAAGTGGAAAATGTTGAATATTACAAAACTCCGCTCAAAGGTACTATTGTCGTCAAAAAATATTGTGTCCTTTGTACTAACTACAAACGAGGTATACACGAACTGAAAAATCCACAAATATTATTCAGAAAAGCTAAACGCGGATGTCATAAAGCAGTTGACAATGACGCTCGTGCCGGCCGAGTTAGCGCACTAATTACTAACGAAGTACGCCTTGACAACATTAAATTTACCGATGATAATTTACCAAAAGTCATTATTGCAATCGAATAAGGTTGAAATTGTTATGTTCAGATGCTAGATCATTTGCAATTTGGACAATATTTGACGAGCGTGTTCGACAATTTGTGTCAAAAAACACGCTTGTTATTAATGTCGTTATTAGTAAAGTTACGTAAACTTGGGCCTGACGAATCGGCCGGCCATTGTTGCGACCCGTAAGTGTAGATAATCGACTATTCGAAAATATTAGCGTTAGCAACTGATATCTATATTGTTGTTACGATTTTGAAGCAATTAAGCAAATGAGTCTGACATCCATTGTAAGAAAACTCGATAATTCACAAGATTCGTAAGTGGAAATAATTTCTAAATATTTTTGGCACATAATTCGCTTCGAATACTTTGGCAACTTTGTTATTGTTCGTTTTGAATATTCATCAGACGTCTCATTATGAGTTAAAACGTTCTGAGATATCTGTTTGAGAAATTGAATGAGAGATAAATCTTATAAATCAAGTATTAAGTTCAAATTATAATTTATTGGGTTTTTCATCAAGAATTTCTCAGTAACAGCCGCGGAGTTTGGAATTGTAATAGACTCACCCCTACTACACGGGACTTTAGCGTAACTGGCGAAATGTGGGTGTGTACAATTAGGTACACATCTGGTCCCTTCGATGATTACAGGCGTGATCTTATGTTACACCTACTTAAGCCGATTTTTTACTTCTTTTGGTGATTAGCGACATCGCTGATCATCATCATCATCATCATCATTTCAGCCAAAAGACGTCCACTGCTGGACATAGGCCTCCCCAAGGCGTCGCCACATTGACCGGTCCCGTGCGTCTCTCATCCAGCGGGTTCCTGCAACCTTGACCAGGTCATCGGTCCACCTAGTGGGAGGCCTTCCAACGCAACGTCTTCCGGTTCGCGGTCGCCATTCCAGAACTTTTCGGCCCCATCGGCCATCCGTTCTGCGAGCAATGTGCACATCGCTGATAAACATAAACAATTAAAGAAGCTATAAATACAGAATCCTTCATTCTACGTAAATTCTTCACGTGTAAGCAAGTCTCTCATTTACAAAGTATCACAAATACTAACAATAAAGTTTCAAAGGCTCATCACGCTCTTGAAAAGGATAATTGTAACCGCCAACATCCTCCAAGTTTGTATGGTCATTGTTCGATGTCCACACGGCACGCAATACCACCTATGTATGTATTATTAGCCAACAATTATATATTGTCGTCAATAGCACACAGTGCCGTGCTGATGTTAAATACTCTAGCAAGTGTTAATATGATAGAATTTTTAGCGTTCATTGTTAATCACCACGAAAAGTAAATGTGACAATTTTTATTTTGTGTTTAGAGGTCGGGGGTTGAGTTTGGAGATGAAGCGTGTGGAGGCTTTTTGCTAAAGTTTGATAAAATTTACATATACGTTAGTAATGCACATTAGTATAGTCAGATGTAAAATAAAAGTTTGAATGGATGGGTGTTTCTTTGTCAATCACGTGATCACGTCAGAACGGATCTGAATGGAAATTTTCACAGAGATAGATTATAATATAGAATAGCACATAATATCTTACATATACTCATAAAAATCTCCACGAGAACAAACTCGCGGGCAACACCTACTATAACTTCATAATTATTGTCTTTCAATGGAATAAGTGGCTACAATAATATCTAAGCTTTCTAAAGTTGTTCCGTCTTGATTAACTTTATCAAATAGTCAATCGGGTTTTTTTTTCTTTGCCTTCTTTTTTAATGCTAAATCCAGCAGATTCAAAACCGTAGAATTCTGCTTCAACACAATTTCTGTCCAAAATTATCTCCTCCGCTTCATCTTCTAACATTGTACCATCCCTTCAGTCGTGTCCACCGAAGCCTTTGCTTTTATCCGTTGATTTGCATCGGCCGCGTTATAATGGGGCTGTTTGCGACAAAAGCATACAAGCGACAATGTCATTTAGCGACGCAACACTAACGCATCTGTCATTTTGTCAAAGTTATGTAAGATCGAGATTGTGAACTTGTAAAGGATACAATTGTCGTGAATCAAATGAAGCAAAGTGCTAATTTGTAAATTGGATTGTGGATTTTTTCAATTACATGACAGAAGTATGGAAGAAGAAGATATGATATTTAATACGAACATGAACCGAATCTTTATGACTGTCTTTTGCTTGCGTATGAAAAGCTTATTATTTCAAACAAAGCCAGACTGTTAATAAGAAACGATACTAACTATTGATTTTATTATTTTTAATTGAGAGAAAACAAAGATACGGACGGCTGGCATACTTCTAACGACCATGAAGAGAAGACAAAATAATGGCAACGAACATTCGCTAACATTCGCTTTTAAAACGTTTAATTTTTCCACAATGATTTTCAGCAGGATTTATACGCAAGCTTTTTGGTAGAATAATACGATCACAGAATATGCCTTCAGAAAATATGTCCAAAACAGTAAGATCACTCAATTACGATACCTATAAAGTAGCCCTTATAATCACAATCACAAACCAGGCTACCGATTCTAACATACTCTTAAATACATGACTACAAAGCTACTATCTTAATAAGTATTCCGATCCATTTCAATCGATCAGTGATTGACGTGGTCACAAAAGGACACTCCTTGCTCCAGCAGTCCAGCACTCTTATCAGCATCAAGATTACTGCAACCAGCGAATGCTTTAACGACCATATATTATTGTTCGGTGGAGGTCTCGAGAGTGAGGGATTTGGGGGAAAGTTGGAGCTTTCCCGTTGTGGTTATGTTGGTTTCTAGGTGTGAGCGTTTATGTCGTGGGAGGCAGGGCTGGATTGGGGATAGCAATGGTAACAATAACTTGTTAGTGGAGATTAAAGTGCACGGAAACAAAATCTACCTGTTTTGCAGAAACACACACACGATGTAGCTAGGAATTAAGCTAGTTAAGCTCCTTCTTGTTCTAACATTATTTTCGGTTTCATCCGTCTCACTCAATTGTTTTACGCAGCAGTATTTTTAGGGTTCCATACCTCAAAATGAAATAACGGAACCCTTATAGGATCACTCGTGTGCATGTCTGTCTGTCTGTCCCATCATTCCCCCCCCCCTTATCTCCGAAACTACTGAGCCAAAAATTTTGAAAAAAATGCAGAAATTAGTTCAGCACTTATAGATTACAGGAAAACCTATAAAAAGTCTATATAGTGCAAAAAAAAACATGGAAATCATGAGCAAGTCCGACTTTCCAGTGCCTTGCCAGTGTTTTCTGTTAGTCTGTCAAGTGTCTTGCTGTTGTGCAAAAGCCTTCCCTTTCTCGTTGCAACTACTTCTACATTGGCGGTGATGGTCTTCCATCAGTCTCACTCCACCCTAATCCCTCCCTGTAAATATGACATGTGATGGTCATCATCTTAAGACGTGTATCGCTTTAATGGCGCATTCGATCTGATAAAGACATATTTTTTGTTTCCTGCCCTTTACTGAACAATGACGGCTGATAATCCTGTTATTACGAGAACGTAAGACAAATGAGAATGACGGCTCGGTCGTCATTTGTCTGACTGTTTTATATGTCAGCTGTGAGTATTGTTGAGTAATTTTTATGGATACGAACTGCTACTGTAGAGAGTTTTTGGTATTACCAGAGGTACGAAATAGATAGAAGTGCTGATAGGATCTTGTTCGGCAATTTCTACCCAGCAAAAATCTAGGAATTAATATCTTTGTCAATTCCTAGATTTGTGCTGTGCTTTTCGGGAGTAATAAAAGGACTTAACATTTGGGATAGTGATAAGGCTCTTTTATCGTGATTGCATAAGATACCATATGTATATAGTAGTGACTATGGTAGAACAGGGTATGACTGACAGACTTAGAAACATCCCTCTCGACGACGGCTTTAAAGCATTTTATAGTGGGCTGATAGTTTCGCTAACAGTTTGATTTGTTAATATTACCATTCAACTTGTTATTTGTAATAATAAATTATCTTAAGTCTTCCATTACATTGCTGCGTCAATGTTCCTGAAAATAGTATGTGTTCACATTCCTCAAAATACAAAGATTATTAGTTTTGTTGTAACCCAAACTTAAATCTAATAGAATACCTCAAAACCATATTTACGACTTTGCAATTCACACAAAACTAATATTAGCACTAATTAATCCAACCCTCCAAACGCCGTCGGGGTCTCATAGACCACCATTTACTAAAAAAAAATTAACGAAGATCTTAACAGTGAAGATATAGGGGTGACATTGGATTGCATGTATCCCAGTGTTGGGCATAAAGGAGACAGTTAATATGAAGTACAAACAAACTGTTAAATATTTTTATGTGATATCGCTCGTAAAAGTTGATTGAAGGGATATTTAATGGCTCTTCCAACAAAGATAGGTCTTATAGGGACCTAAATGCTTGTCCTTTATGGATGTAACAGCTATAAAGGTGGTTTTTGATTCTAGTAATAATGTTTATGATGATTGTGTTGGCTGGTTATTAATCAACAAGTGGATAAATATAGGATGTGTAATTTCATGGTGATTAATTTTCTGAGAATGTGCGTGTGGTCATGTGTGCTGAAATTTCATAGCCTGGGAAGCTGTGGTCGTTGCGTGGTATACTCATAATCCTAGCACAATTTATTTCTACAAAAATATCACATGTATTTCCAATTTTTTTTTTATTTCCCTTAGACGATGATGCCCTTCCACCCTTTGAAACATTGGGTTACTTTCCATCCTTCGGGTAGTGATAGAAAAGAGTGTTTCTCAATTGGGCTGACTGGTAGAATTATAAGAATGATAGTAAAGCTCCTTCTTTTTGGCAAAATTTTAGAAAAAAGCAGGTGCATCTACATGTGTTGATTAAATAGATATAAACTGCTTTTAGTCCCTTAGTGGCTATATTATTTTGTTAATGACGTTATTCCTTAAAATAAAACCAAGTTGCCTAACACGACTACCTACAAACGACACCTTTCTCTTAGCACCAAACACAAACACACAACATGCATTTCAAAACGCTAACAAAACGAGCTGTCAATTCGAATCTATTTAAAATCAAATTCACATAAACGTCAGCCGTGTCATAACTTAAGAAAACACGTCACGAATATTTAGAATCAACATGATTTACTGTTACCCCTACAAATCGATACCATTGTCGTCCAAAATAATGCATGGGAATCTCATTCGGACGTCCCTGAAACAGTTGTAACAATGGCCAATGCCCCTTCAACTGGTTTTAAATAATACGTATTTAAAATACATGTGTCCGTACGTCTGTGTCCACATTATTGATATTATATGATAGTTTATTTTAGACTCTTTGTTTGTTGGAAACAGAAGTTGGACGGGTCAGCGTTTGAGGGTTGATAGGGTGGATATGAGGTTAGAACATCATGGGATTTATCAAGTCTTAAATTAACGTCTTAAATTAACTGGGAAATGGAAAGATTTCGGGGAATTTGTATTAAGGTAATTACAATTAATTACATTAAGTTCATCGAACTTAAACTTATCTGGCAAAATGTGGATGTACTAGTAGGTACACCTCCATCTTACTCTTCAGGGAATATAGAAGTGATGTTTTGTTATGTAAAGAAAGAAAAATTATTTATAGGTTTCCCACAGGACAAAAACAAATTGACAAAAAATGTAAACAAAAAAAAAAAAAAAAAATAACAAATGTATGTGTATGTGTGTGTGTGTGTGTAATGTATGATGTGTGTGTATGTGTGTTGTGTGTGTTCAGTAATGTTAATAAATGTTAACATTACTGAATCAACTTTGAATTTTTCAGGGCTAACTTCTTTTTTTCCGGTGATTTTCTGGATTATCTCATGACACAAATTGCTACGTGAAAATTACGCTTTATAACTCTACACGAGTTTACCAAACTGTCCACTCACCTTAAACCATACATAGTCACCCTACATCTTAGGGTAGCTTCTTACAGGCTTCTAACGCATTGTGACGGACATCGTGACGACAAAACAAAGTAAGGGATTTTGGTCTACATAGTTAGTGTGGGTCATCGCGCCCCGATGCGATTTTGGACAACTTTTGACGGGTAGACGTCACTTATTATTATTAAAACTTGATTGACAACCCTTGTGACGAGTATGTTTAGTTTTCGTAACAATAATAAGAAAGGAAGACTTTGTATTCTTAATCCTCATGACCGATTTCGGTTACGGCGGCTAATCACAACGCGGTAAGCAGGAGATAGTGTGCAAGTGTGTGTGTGAACACAGGTGGTGTCTCTTCTGTTAGAATGTTGAGACCATCGTTACCTCATCTAAGCCTTTCTTTACCTTGCCGTAGCTTGGCACAACTGGAAGGATTCCTGCCAGTCAGAGACCTGTCGATGGTTTTTAGTAAGTACTGAGATGTTTTCGTCTGCCAACTTCCTAAATCCGAAATGGCACTTTGGTAACAATGGTAATAACAATATCCCGCCTGATATCCCCGCATTTCACCAGTTATGTTAGTCCCATGTTAGTGGGGGCAAGCCTATTGCCATTGACAGGGTGCAAATTCAGACTCAGTGGTTGCTACTGAGGGAAAGGGATTACAAGCGTGATGTTCCCCACAAGAGACGCTCAACCCAGACAGTAGGCACTGTCTAGGTTGGGCGTCTTCTTAGACGTTTTTTTGTTTTGAATTACAGATACCTAAACTTATAAAACATACCGTGATGCGTTTAGTGTTAAGCTCTGATTGTGACGGATAAAGCTCGCAATGACATTTATTTGCTAACAAATTACGCAAACATCCTCACGCTATGATGTCACGGAGTGTGGACAGAGACAATTAGCACCGACGCTCTATGATTCTTTGTAATGGCTGGACTGTATTAAAGGAGACTCTACGGGTGATGAAATCTCTTTATAACTGGTGCATAAAACAAGCTGCAAATAAGCTGTTTTGTTGGAATGAAACCAACAGCAGTGAGAACTGTCTCCCCCGACCCTTGCTCGAGCCAGTTCGCAATGCTGAGCCAGTAGTTTTGAACCAGCACCTAAATGATGATCTCAGATCCAGCTTGTCCCATGGCTGCCCTCCCCAGTGACGCCCTAAGCCGAGCCTATAACTTTTTACGCTCACGGCTGGAGACCTCACACTCAAGGCACTCACAAGATAGGTTAAGCAGAAGCCTGCTTCGGTAATAGGTTGACCTAGGCAAGGCAAGGAAAAAAAACAGTCTATGAAATCAAGATAACCTGACTATGATAATATAGTAATTGACTATCATCATCATCATCATCAGCCTATAATGTTCCCACTGCAGGGACTCAGGCCTCCTCTCTAGGAGAGGGATGGGCTATAATCTACCACGCGGGCCCAGTGCGGATTGGCAGATGTCACATGTCTTCGATTTTTTTGGTTCTAAGACATGCCGGTTTCCTCACGATGTTTTCTTTAACCGTTTTGAGAGCAGCAGTGATGAAATAAATTACACAAAGTAATGCGCCTGCCTGGGTTCGAACCCACGACCTACTGTTCGTAAGTCGGGGCCGACACCACTGGGCCACCGCTGCTCTTCTTGCTTTCTTCTTTTGACTATGGAAATGCACAAATAACCCAAGGTCAATCCAACTTTTGAATATTTGGTCTACTTGTAAGTTCTTTAACCCCTCAAAGATTATAAACTACACTCAGCCTCTATAACCATCAAACCTCAATTCTCAAACATAACGCAACAACGAGTTTCATCTAATTAATCGCAGTATTTAACGTCACGTTTCGTTAACGTGCGTCCTTTTGTTGCGTTTCAATAAACGCATTGTTGTGCGTAGTGCGTTAAATCTTGCGTTGTTAGATGTGGCGTGTTCGATTTAGTGGCTGCGATCTATCACGGTGGAATGTGGCGTTAATTATTTATGTTGATTCTGTTGAGGGCAGAGATCTAGGATTCTGTTGACTTTGATTGCACTGTTAGTAATACAACGTCACACCTGTAATCCTCGGAGGGTTATTCAGAGGTGTACCTTTAATCATAGTTGGCGGGATATAGAGTAGAGATGATGAAATAAATTACACAAAGTAATGCGCCTGCCGGATGCCGGCGAGATGGGCAGACGATATAGTTGCCATCGGGGGAAAACCTGGATGAGACTGGCACTAGAAAAGAGAGGCCTATACTCAGCAGTGGGTGAATTCGGGCTGTTGATGATGATGATGATGCGCCTGGCTGCGTTTCTTACTGCTCGTAAGTCAGGGCCGCCAACTCTGGGCTCCTGCTGCTCTCACACTGGTTCTACCAGTATCATTATCATTATAATTCTCCTACACTTATCCCAAATATATTTGGGGTCGGCGCAACATGTCTTCTTCTTCTATAGTTCTCTGTTGCTCGTCATTTCAGCAGTCACCTCCTTTCTAGCCAGATCATCCTTCACACAGTCCATCCATCGTTTATTTGGTCTTCCTCTGCTCTTATAGCCATCTACATTCATACTGGCTCGTCAGTGTACTGTATAATAAATTCAAATGTCCCCAATAAAACTTCAAGCACGGTATTACAATAATCGCTACTATCACGTGATTAATCTTTATTAGGCAAGTGTCTATTTTCCTACAAATTATTTGGTTTACATTGCACATCAGGTATACTATACTCTGACCCCTTTCCATATAAACCCAGCAATGTATTACCACCAATCAAACGCAATCAGATCACAAAACAAGTATTTCTCAACATGTTACATACAAAGCGGCGTTTGTTTGGCACTATTGACATTTCGATGACATCTGTCAGTCGGCCATTTTAGAAAATAGTCGTGGGAATGTGTGGGTGATCCGTTATTGTGATCTTTTGTTGAGATTTAATTTGATTGTTTGTGTTACTGGCTAGATGAAGGTGATTATTTTGTATTGGTAGAATCGCAACGGAGATTGCAAGTGATAATAGCGTTTATGCGTATTTGAAATCAAAAGTTATTAACGTGAGTTAGTATTAGGTATGTTACTGTTAAGCAAATCATATAATTCGATCGACTAATTGCATTTAGCTTGCAAGGAAAGGTTTAAAATGAACATAAAGTTTTTTTTTTTTTAAACGTTGCCCCACACTAGGAATTTCTCCTGTATCGTGGGTGCGTTCACAAACATTTAAACTCACATACACAAATACCCAGACCCGGAACAACTATCTGTAGGTCTTACACATATTTGTTCCGTGCGGGGATCGAACCCGCGACACGCAGCGCGGCAGTCCATTGCCTGAGCCACTGCGCCAACCGTGTCGTCGAAAGTGTGAGTTGTCTAGTTAGGAGACTGATATCAATTTACCAATCATAGTAAGTTAGGACCAATCAATTGAAAGACCAAGTTTGAAAGTCAAATTGAAACTCTAGATATCTGATAGATCCACAGAAAACCGTAGACGTACGCGAGAAGACTCGTAAACATCGAGAAAGTGGAAGAAATGGAAGGAGGCCAAGTCCATGAGGGACACTTAAAAAAGAAAAACATCTACACAAGAATTTACTCTCCATTTCAATCCCTACCTTCCAAGAAGATAAAAGCTCAGCTACCAATATTACACCGATCCAATTCTGTGCTTGTACATCACATTAACACTGGTTGCTAAGGCATTATAACACAAACAGACTGGCACGCTAGTCTTGTTCTTACTGCGACAAAATGACCGATGATACAGGAATCTTGTGACTTATTCATCAAGTTAAAACGTAGGCGTAGTAGGCATACACTAGTCATTCATGTAAAGCACAGAAAAACACTGGGTTCCGTTTATCCTAATGGGTACCTACGAAGCGTAAAAGTAGTTGAAAATTATCATTGGAGAGCTTGAAAAGGCACACTGCTAATGAATAGACAAGCTGATAAGTCAAAATAATGCCAATTAAAAAAAAAAAAGAAACTGAAAACAATAACTATACTTCAGTTTTGAGCATCAAAATACACTAATAGACGGAGTTGTATGAACAACTAAAACGTATACTTTAGTTCTAATAAAACATGTTTTTAACGTCTTTCAATTTCACTCTCAATTTCAACAGCCTTCCAAGAAGACAAAAGCTCAGCTACCAATATTACCCACCGATCCAATTCTGTGCTTGTACAACACATTAACACTGGTTGTTAAGGCATTATAACACAAACACGCTGGCACGCTAGTCTTGTTCTTACTGCGATAATTGGACGGATAAAGAAAGGAATTAGATCTGGTGAAGTTAACGCTTATTATTTGTGTGTTAGATGTTCGTTGGAATTCTGTTGATTTGTGAACCATTTTTGAGTGGTTTTGTGATTTTGTGTAAGGTTGTAGTTAGATTGGTTTGTTGTCTCTGTCTTAGATAGTTCATAAACTAAGATGGCTGCTTGAGGGCTGGCTTTAAAAGGTAAGGTTTGAGTTGGATCAGAAAATGGACGTCATCTTCCTGCCCGGTCTGGAGTCGCTGAGACACATATATTTTTCTTCCCTTCTCCTCTGTCAACCATCACGCTATCATTTAATTCTTTATCTTTCATATCATTCCTCACACAATCCATCCATCGTTTCCAAGGTCTTCCTCTCCCTCTCCATTCATTAAAACAATAAATTAAGCAAAAATATAGAAAGCACAAAGAATCTTTATAGAGCAGCATTTCGAATATTGTATTGAGACTGCATAATACGTAAACAAACTGTCTTAACTTGCGTGTTCAAATATTACCGTTTTAGTAGACTGATTTAAATAGTGACCTCTTTCATGTCTTAATTGCTTGTAAAATAGGTTATTTTCCCCTTTTTTCCGTTCTTCTTAATCTCCTGTTTCCTATGTGTCATACATCCTCTCAGCAACCTGGAAATCTCGGTCGGTAGCCTCATTTATGCCTTGGAGGTACTACTTCTTGTTCCCTATATTCGTCCCGATAGTGTTTCTATAGTGAGAAGTAAAGTTCTGGTCTACCAACCCAAGACTCTATTCGCCTTATAAGGCAAAAATAGCGTGAAAATTAGACCACGAGAACAAGAACAAATAACTCCTAAAATACAGGAAACTG